>CM056950.1:23602983-24326977 GCA_029856935.1 Cyclocarya paliurus
GCTCATCATTGAAAAAACACTTCTAATATAAAAAAAGATGCTTAAATTTAAAATTTAATGAAAGCATAAATCAATAATGCAAATTTCAATACTAAAGTTTCATAACAAGTAAAAAATGTGAAAGTTTTTTAAAATAGAACTTTAACATGCTATCATCTACTTATACTCATACTGCGTCTACAAATACCTACATTATTACAAACATATTTAAATCAAAAAATTATAAGGAAGAGGAAAGATTGAGAGACAACTGCGTCAGAGCCTCAGAGAAGGGAGAGAGACATTGAGATTTGCGCAAAAGAAAAAAGAAGAGGAAAGATCTTGAGCGGATCACTATGATTTAAAGCAAAGGCGGCAAGAATTTATGAGCTCTATAGATCATTAATACAGATCTCGAACAATGTTAACTTTAACAGAAAAAACACAAAAATCGTTAAACAAGATTTGCCGTTTGATAGCCACTTTATATATATATGTATAAAGATATAGGGACTATTAGTCGCAGTCCTGATGGTATCCTAACTCTTGGTGTGCTTGAATGAGAGACGTTTAATCTCGACTATCCATTTACCCTTTAGACTTGAAGAAACCAAATGACTGATGGGACAAAAAATGCATATTCTTATTGTTTGCCTTATGTCCAATCCCGCAGTCATTCCCTTAATAAGGGTCTCCCACATACCCTCTGAGATTAGACGATATGCTTGTAGGTTCATAATTCTTCTTCGCAAGGCTCACTCCAGATGTGACATCTCTGATGGAGTACGGGACTACGTGTACAACACATGTTGCCCTCTAAGCTCCTCCGTATTATTTCGGAGAGCTCCCACTTTTACATCGAGCTTATCCTTATGCATTGCTCGTCTTGGTATGGTTAACACATCATTTGCATACTTGGTATCGATTGAACCATTCTTCATAGCTCGGTGTTGTCTTGTATCTTCCAGGCTCTCTACAACGTCTTGCTTGGCTTAATCATGGACCAATGGCACGTTACTTGCTCAACTGGCTCCTTGTTGCCAATATTTTGCTTGCGTGAGGAGGTCTTCTCCATTGATTCAGTGCGGTCCCCATATGCTAGGTTTGAGATGACATAAAGCTAGCAAGGAAATGAAGCAAAGGGAGGAAGGGAAACATCTCGAAAAGAAGGAAGTGACATAAAGTAAAAAGGCATTGGCTAAAAGTATGGTTGTAAAGAATAAATCGGAGAATCAGAGAACCAGCACGAACCGGTTCAGTCTGGCACCCGTTCCTCACTTTTAAAATCTGGTCAAAATCGGTTCAATTCGATTTTAGGTTTTCCGACACCGGACCGGTTCGTATATATATATAATTTATATATGAAATAATGTTATGTTATAATTTATAACATAAAATTTAAATCTTAAACATGAACATTTGTTTGACCATATGTTTTTTATGTTTTAAATATAAAGTATATATTAATTTTTATGGCCTAATAAATTCTTAACATATTTCTTTTGATAAATACATTAGTAATATTAATATACATTAGTATATTATTAATTATATTTTATGGCTTAATACTAATACTATTAGTAATCCATTTAAGTCTATATATAAATTACTATATAAATCACTATAGTAATAATGAATCACTATATGATACTATAGTGATAAAGTAATACTAATACTATTAATATTAGTAATACTAATACTATCAATGATATAGTTATACTAAATCACTATAACTAATTCTAAATATATAGCTATACTAATACTAATACTATTATATAGTTATACTAATCACTATAACTATATATGGTATTAATATCACTATTAGTATAGTATATATGTATTAGTAATAATTTAGTATCGATGTATTATTATATCCATAATGCATAACATATAATATTAGTATCACTATATCACTATAATATATATATATATATATATATATATATATATATATATATATATATATACCAGTGATAACCAGTATGCATGAGAGCAAATAGTACAGGTGGTATAACCGATCATATTTATGAATAAATATAAAAGATGGAATAGATATATGATAAAATCAACTTTTGTAAAGACATAATACTTACAATGAGATTAATTTCAGAAGGGTTGGAAGCAAAAGACATAAAGGAAGAAAGATTTACAAAAGATAGATTTTAGAAAGTGATAAGGACTAAAGAAGGGAAAGCTTAGACGAGAGAAGACGAGACTTCAGATGAAAGTTTTTAATGCTCCTCCTTGGTTACAAGCTTCTTTATATAGACACTAGAATAATACTACCAATAATACATGCCTATCTTCCTATGTCAACTAATAATAATTAAAGGTGAATAGTGTATACAAAGTCCTTTGTCTTTTCTTTGGACAATAATCTGATGATCGGTCAATAATCTTGAATAGTGTAGACAAAGTTCTTTGTCTTTACTTTCTGAAGAGATAATACTTCTAACAGCTTTTATCTGACATGTTGAATAATTAAAAAAGTAATAATCTTCTGGGATTACATAATCTAAGGGTTAGATATCACATAATCTGAGGGTCAGGGATCACATAAAATCTGAGGGTCATATTCTGAAAATTTATGATCAAATGGATCTTGAGAATCTATCAGTTGTACTGGATGGTAGGATGAGTTGCCTTGAGAAAGAGAGGCATGTTGAGCTGGTGATAATGCAGACTGTTGCAATGTAGATAATCTGACTGGATACTGTGCATCTTTTCATCTTCACTATCTGATACTTGTGATTTTGTTTCAGCTAATTTTTTCAAGTCTTTTTTGTTAGTAATGGATGCTAATTGGGCCTAAAATCTACTCAGTTTGACTAAAACTTTAGGAGCTTTAGTAATTTTTGAAAACATTTTTAAAACATAATCGTAATTATATTTTTTCCACCACTTGACAAAGACTTGACGGGCTAAAAATATAATATTTTTTAGAGAGTGATGAGGTTTGATGACATATTCTCACTTCATAATCCAATTTAATTTTGTTTTGAGGAAGAAAAAAAGAAGTGGTGTGCAATGCTTTAATGAAGGTGGGTAATCATTTCGTGAAACAAAAATCTGAAGACTTTCTTGGAAAGGGAGAGGAAGAAGGAGTTCAGGTCCATAATGATCCCACTATAGTAAAAATCATCGCGGAAGTGTCTTAATTTCTTGTAATTTGTCGAAATGGAGGAACCAAGAATAACGTAAAATTTTTTTTGTTATAAAAATATTTTTGTTCATTCTTGCTGATAATCGTAATAATCATTATATGACGAATCATAAGGATGAGAAAATTTTCTTCTTAAATAGGAATTTTTTTCGCATATTTCCAAGGTGAGAACTTGTTTATTGGTGACTTTATGAAATGCAATAATTAGAAATGCAGGTGGAGAATGTTGAGTTTGAAGAAAACAAGGAATCTCAGAGAGAATAATTAAATCTATTTCTACTAATATGAATTAATGAAAATGCTGAAACTTTTTAATATTTTGTGGGACAAAGTGTCAGTCTGGCAAAAGAAATGCATCAAGTATTTTTTGGGATCAGGCAAGTGCTGATTTTCAAACTCAATGGAAAAGACTGTATGCCAATGAGTTTTAATGATAATAGGGGATATAGAAGTCTGAGATAATAGTGGAGGATTAATAATTTGGGAATGGAAAGAAGAAGGAGAAACAACTTTGAAATATGTTGGTAATTTCGAAGAAGCTAATGGTAAGAATGGATTGTAAGATAGCCTAATACTTTGTGGTAATGTTTCCAAAACTGTGTATGATTTTGGAGTTGAAGAAAGACAAGGTGAAGGATAGGGAGGAGATGGTGGTCTAGCATAAGAAAATTTGAATTTTATTCTTAACTTTGAAGATGACATGATTTTTCCTGTAAGAATTATCGGGATAGAAAATTAGGAAGAGAATTAGATTCTCCTTCAATATGTTCAATATCAAAATAAAAAATTTTAATATAACTTGTCATATAGCAAATATTTGTTTAACAGTAAATTTTTTCACATATTTAATCAAAACTTTCTTAACTGATTTGCAATCTATTTTAAGTAAAAAAAAAAAATTTATCTAAAAATTTAGAAATACATGATACAATAGCTAGAATTTCTTTTTTAATAGTACTGTAATTCTTTTGGGCAACCTGAATGAAACCGAACAATCTGTTCAGATTCAGTTGATAATTTTTGCTTTATAATTCCTCTATAACCAGATCAGAGATATCTGTTTCAACAATTTTAAAAGTATGAGGTGATGGGAGTCCAAAGCATGGTAATTTCTTAACGTGAGACTTAATTTGTTTTATAATATTTGTATGCATTTCCGAACATGGAGGTTGATTCTTTTTTAATCTTTTGAATAATGACTTACATAATGGTCAAAGAAATTGATAAAAATCTAGAATATAATTAAGACTTCCGAAAAATTTTTGTAATTGTTGCTTATCTTTTATTTAATTAGAAAATTTATTAGCAAATTCTATTGCTCTACTAATTGGTATAATAGTTCCTTCATAAATATCATATCCAAGGAACCTAGTTTTATTTTGAAATGATTTTATTTTTGGTAATAAAACAACTAATCTATTTTGTTTAATAACTTGAACAAAAGTATTTAAATGTTTTCAGTGTTAGTCAATAGATGAGAAAAATATTAATATGTCATCTATATAAACTATTGAAAAGTGAGTAAAATGAGTAAATATTTCATTTATAGTATTTTGAAATTCACTAGGAGTATTTTTTAATCCAAGTGGCATAACATTCCATTCATAATGTCCAAATGAGACTGTGAACGCTGTTTTATATCGGTCTTTTTCAGCAAAGATTTGCCAAAATTCACTCTTCATGTTAAATTTTGAAAATACAGTAACATTATAAAGACGAGATAATAAATCTTTGTTATGAAAATTGAATATCTAATCCATTGTAATATTTTATTTAATGGTTTATAATTAATAACTAGCCGAGGAACTCCACTTTTTAATTCTGCCTATTTTTTAACATAAAAAGCAACACAACTCCATAGTGGCATGTTTTTCCCAATTAATCATTTTGTTAATAAATCATTAATTTTTTTAAAAATATTTCTAATAATTCATTGTTCATTTAAATTGGTCTAATCTTAGTAGGAATATTCTTTCCAGAATTTTTTTTTTCATAAGGTAATTCAATTATATATTGTTTCCTATTCCAAAAAACATTAGGTAAGTTAGAGCATACTTATTTTTCAATTATAATTTTTCAATTATAATTTTAAAATTATTAATTTTAAATTAGTAATGGATATTTTAATTTTTTTTTCAATTCTTTTATATTTTAATTCTTGTTTTAAGAAATTAATCTGTTTTTCTTTTCTTTTAATCCTATTTTTTGTTAAAAGATTAATTTATTTGTTTAATGAAACTTCTTTTAGGGAATTTATTTCTTTTAATACAGGGGGAAATAAAAATTTAAATTGAATTTCTTGTCCTAATATTTTAGTAGAAATTCATTCTTCTATTACAAAGAAATGGTAAAGTATGGCAAGAAATAGATTTTCTAATATTACTTTAGTCTTAATATTTTTTACTAAAATAAATATTATTTTAAAGTAAATTTCATTATTAGATATATGTGCATTAGATAATTTATAATTTATGTTTAATTTTGTTCCATTAGCTTGAGATAATGTTTCTTTTACTTTTTCAAAATATTTGGAAGGTATTAATCCTTCTTGTATACAATTTAAATCTACTTCTGTGTCTAATAAGGCAATTATAGTAAAAGAAAATTCTTGATTAATAGAGATTGTTACTTAAGTATACTATTTCTGAAAATTTATCCTATCAAGGATATTAATAAAATTATCTGTTTCATCTTTAATAACTATTGTTGAACAATTTTCTTGTTCTTTATCATGAGAAGCATTTATGTTTTTGTCTATTTTTAATAATATAATTTCTTTTAGTAATTGCTCATTTGAAACTTCTAGTTTAAGATTAGACGTTTTCAAATTTCTAACTTTTTGTTTTATTTCATTAATTTTTTGTTGTAGATATTGTAATGTGATTTTTTATTTTTCTATTTTAAATCTTCCTACTGTTTCCGAAAAATTATATGGTGTTGAAGAGGTTATTAAAGTGGCTTCATTAGTAAAAGTATCTTTTAGTTTTACCAAATAAACCTTTCTTTCTTGTGGATTATTAATTTTCTCAATTAATTATAATATAATATCTTTATGTTTAGAGAGTACATTAATAGTTTTATTACAAATACAATTATTCTTATCTAAGCAATTACAGACATGTACATCATCTTCTTCTAATTCACTATCAGAAGACTGCTCTTCCTCTCACAATCTCACACACCTTTTGAACTTTTGTTTATGGACGTTTAGGGGCCAGCACCCGTACTATCCACTTTAGGCTCTCGTTACTATTTAGCCATTGTAGATGACTTTACCAAGTACATTTGGATAATTCCTCTTCAATCTAAATCGAATGTTTCAAGTGTTTTTCTTGCCTTTTTGACTTATGTTCATAATTGTTTCTCTTCTAAAATAATTCCTGTGCAATCAGATTGGGGAGGTGAATTCTGTCCCCTCTCTTCAATCTTAAAAAAATTTGGAATTAATCAGAGAATCACTGCCCCTCATTCCCATGCCCAAAATGGCAGCATTGAACGACGTCATCGTCATATTGTCGAAACTGGACTCTTTCTTTTAGCACATGCATCAGTCCCTACCAAATACTGGTCAACCGCATTCCAAACAGCAGTTTTTTTAATTAATCGGATGCCCACTCCCATTATTAATCACATGTCTCCATTTCAAAAATTATTCCATAAAATACCTGATTATAAATTTCTGAGAACTTTTGGGTCGGCTTGTTGGCCTCATTTGCGCCCCTTTAATAGACACAAAATGGAAGTTAGGTCTCAACTTTGTGTCTTTATAGGCTACAGCCCAGATCATAAAGCCTATAATTGTTTGCACATCCCGTCAGGCCGTATATATATTTCACGCGATGTTAAGTTTGATGAACTTCAATTCCCATTTGCCCAACTACCCAATACGGGTCCCTCATCTCACGGGCCTCACCCTTTTCCTCTTCCAAACGTATCACAACCCAGCTCAGCCCTCCCTTTACACAGCCTTTCACCAAATCCTTCCAATCCCACTCGTGGGTCTCCTGATATCGCTAGAGTCCACTCTTCCTCAAGCCCATCCTTCTCTCAACCCATCTACTCATTTTCTCAAACCCTACCTGATACATCTCAAGCATCCCCATCGCAAACTTCATCTCCTTCATCTTCTTCCTCTGCCCACATTCCTCCTATCCCTGCGCCATCTTCTCTTCCCCACGAAGAATCCACCTGTCGCCCACACCAACACTCGTCTCAACCCTCTCACCTGATGGTTACCCGTCTCAAAGCCCACAAAACTTTCCCTCTTCACCAATCAGATGGCAAGGTTCCTTGGCCCCCTAAACTGTCTCTTTCCCTTGCAATGTCCAGACTCACCATTATTCCAAAAGAGCCAACCTCATTCACTGAGGCCTCTAAGTATCCCAAATGGAGATTGGCCATGGAGGCTGAATTTCAAGCACTTCTCAGCAACCAAACGTGGGAGTTGGTACCTTTCTCTTCCTCCTTCAATGTACTAGGCTCTAAGTGGGTGCTTAAAACAAAAAGACTTGCTGATGGTACCCTAGAACGTCGAAAAGCACGGCTTGTGGCTAAAGGGTATCATCAGCAAGTCGGTTTGGATTACAATAATACTTTTAGCCCAGCAGTGAGACCTGTCACTATCTGTTTACTCATTTCTCTTACTGTGTCGTCCAAGTGGCCGTTGCATCAACTAGATATACAGAACGCATTTTTACACGGTGATCTGCAAGAGGCTGTTTTCATGCAGCAGCCTTCAGGGTTTGTACATCCTGATCTGCCTACACACGTCTGTAAGTTGAAAAAGTCCATTTATGGACTTAAACAAGCCCCCAGGGCTTGGTTTTCAAAACTGAGTGATCGACTTCTCACACTCGGTTTTCAGAGTTCTAAGTCTGACTCATCTCTTTTTATTCTTCAAAATGCTTCCACTGCCATTTACATTTTAATTTATGTTGATGATATTATTGTAACTAGCACTAATTCATCTGCTATTTCTGAGTTTATTGCTTCACTTGGACTTTATTTTCCTGTCAAAGATCTAGGACCTCTGCATTATTTCTTGGGTATTGATGTATCTCGCACTGCCTCTGGCTTGTTTTTGTCTCAGATCTACTTCAGATCTACTTCTTCAGACTAATATGCATAAGTCCAAACATGTTTCGACCCCCCTGTCATCAACTCTTAAACTCACTGCACTAGATGGTCCTTCTTTTGAAGATCCTGGTTTGTACAGAAGTGTAATAGGTAGTCTTCAATATCTGGCCTTCACTAGGCAGATATATCCTTCTCTGTTAATAAAGTCTGTCAGTATATGCATAGTCCGTGTGTCTCTCATTGGCAAGCTGTGAAACGCATTTTGCGCTATTTACGGCTAACTAAAGTCAGCCTACTCCGATGCTGACTGGGCAGGTTGTCCTGATAATCGCAAGTCCACAGGAGGCTTCTGCATCTATTTTGGTAAACATATGATTTCTTGGGGATCTAAGAAGCAGCCTACCATTGCTGGTTCCTCTACTGAGGCCGAGTATAAAGCTGTTGCAAATACAGCTTGTGAGGTCTTATGGTTGCAGTCTCTTTTGAAAGAACTTGGTGTTTTTCTTTCGAATCCCCCAACACTATGGTGTGACAACTTGGGGGCCACTTATTTGTCTATGAATCCTGTTATGCATGCCTGGACCAAGCATGTTGAACTTGACTATCACTTTATTCGTGAAGGAGTGGCTGCCAAAACTCTTAAAGTTTCTTTTATCTTTAGCAAGGATCAAATTGCTAATATTCTCACAAAACCACTTTCAACGGCTCGGTTCAATCTACTGCGATCAAGTCTCACCATTTCCATGGTGCCACTTGACTCAAGGGGGGCTAATAGGAAAAGTAAAGCAAAGCATGAAGACTCACAAATATTTGAAGGTTCTAGAAGCAGTGACTCAGCACAACAGAAAGGGACAGGCATGATGGCATCCTCTGGACCACCCTTGTAACAAATTCTGTTATGAAATATTCTCTAGCTGGAATATTCCCCTGACATGTAATAAGTCTCTATAAATATGCTGCAATACTCTGTGATTTGTTTTGTACAAAAACTAACCTTGAAAGGTCTCAATGAAAGGAACTCTGTCTGTTGAGGTATTTCTTCATACAGTAGGCATGCGTTCTTTCTCTTTATCTTAACAGTCCATAGTTTTATAAAAGTTGTTTGAAATAATTTTGATTCTAGGATGATGATCCAGCATTTTCCTCATGTTGCATTGCCTCAATAGAGAGGACATTAAAAGGCCTATGTTTTTTTCTCATTCAATTTCTCTGGATCTACATAAAATTGAATCTTCTAAATTTTTTTTGATAATTTCTCCACAACGCTTTTAATATATGATTGATATTCCTACAAAATAAATTTTGAATAGTTTTACATAATTAATAAAAACTCAATTTATTTTTTAATTAACTCATTATAACCAAACTCAATTTTTGAATAAAAATTTTAAAAGATACATTTCCAGCATGTTCCATCAACTCAACTACTGAACAACCAAATGTCTCTTCTGCTATTTCACCAAACATAGTAGCAGCTATCTTTCCAGTATTATCGTCCAGTTCAACATATGCCCTAGCACTTTAAATGCATTGAATATATTATTTTCAATTTGAATAGTGTTAAATTCTAAATTAAATTAGATATATAAATTAAAATTGTAAGATACTTACCGTGGTTTGCAAAACCCTTGGCTTTTGTAATATATACAAATGAAGTTTTCATTGTATTAATATCCAATCCTTTTATTACAGCCAACATATGACATATAATAAAATACTTGGACTAAGTCAATCACATTTATCTTCGCCTTTATCTAGAATTTTGCTTTCTACATTAAATCATAATCAATTTTTAGAATGAATGCTTGTGTAAATATTTTAATTTATTACTAATAAAATAATATTTGTCGCCATTGGTTGCAAATCCTTCATCAATTCTGCAAATATCTGATGCAAAGTAATTGTTTATAAAATGAATATCGAAGGGAAAGATTTCCAACAATGGGCGTGGGATCACTAAATATGTAGGTGGGTAATTGTCATTGGCGAATGTGTAGATATCTTATCGAATTGTCTTCCAGGCAAGCTCATGAAGTAGAGTAAACACCTTTTCCCATTTCTTTTGATTAGACAAATCTGAAACTGGTTTGGTGACACCACACAGGACAAGTGGATGATTCAGACCTAGGCCAGCTGGTCTACACCATGCTGGGCATAGATCAATATCATCATCTATTATCACTTGTCATATCAATTACCTCACAATAATAATTTCTTCGTTCTTATTTTGGCCTCTATCCCCTACTTTTACCATTCTATACAATGCTAGAGCCACCGCTTGGGGCTTCCACTGGCTCTAGCATGTGTTTTTTCATGTATTTTTTTTAAGTTATTTTTTACATAGACTTTTTTAACACTTTTAAATATTAAAAAAAAATTAGCTCATCATTGAAAAAACACTTCTAATATAAAAAAAGATGCTTAAATTTAAAATTTAATGAAAGCTTAAATCAATAATGCAAATTTCAATACTAAAGTTTCATAACAAAGTAAAAAATGGTGAAAGTTTTTTAAAATAGAACTTTAACATGCTATATCTACTTATACTCATACTGCGTCTACAAATACCTACATTATTACAAACATATTTAAATAAAAAAATTATAAGAAGAGGAAAGATTGAGAGACAACTGCGTCAGAGCCTCAGAGAAGGGGAGAGAGACATTGAGATTTGCGCAAAAGAAAAAAG
This sequence comes from Cyclocarya paliurus, assembly GCA_029856935.1. NCBI lineage: Eukaryota > Viridiplantae > Streptophyta > Magnoliopsida > Fagales > Juglandaceae > Cyclocarya > Cyclocarya paliurus. The sequence continues at coordinate 23,613,891 of CM056950.1, forward strand.
AAGAGGAAAGATCTTGAGCGGATCACTATGATTTAAAGCAAAGGCGGCAAGAATTTATGAGCTCTATAGATCATTAATACAGATCTCGAACAATGTTAACTTTAACAGAAAAAACACAAAAATCGTTAAAACAAGATTTGCCGTTTGATAGCCACTTTATATATATATGTATAAAGATATAGGGACTATTAGTCGCAGTCCTGATGGTATCCTAACTCTTGGTGTGCTTGAATGAGAGACGTTTAATCTCGACTATCCATTTACCCTTTAGACTTGAAGAAACCAAATGACTGATGGGACAAAAAATGCATATTCTTATTGTTTGCCTTATGTCCAATCCCGCAGTCATTCCCTTAATAAGGGTCTCCCACATACCCTCTGAGATTAGACGATATGCTTGTAGGTTCATAATTCTTCTTCGCAAGGCTCACTCCAGATGTGACATCTCTGATGGAGTACGGGACTACGTGTACAACACATGTTGCCCTCTAAGCTCCTCCGTATTATTTCGGAGAGCTCCCACGTTTACATCGAGCTTATCCTTATGCATTGCTCGTCTTGGTATGGTTAACACATCATTTGCATACTTGGTATCGATTGAACCATTCTTCATAGCTCGGTGTTGTCTTGTATCTTCCAGGCTCTCTACAACGTCTTGCTTGGCTTAATCATGGACCAATGGCACGTTACTTGCTCAACTGGCTCCTTGTTGCCAATATTTTGCTTGCGTGAGGAGGTCTTCTCCATTGATTCAGTGCGGTCCCCATATGCTAGGTTTGAGATGACATAAAGCTAGCAAGGAAATGAAGCAAAGGGAGGAAGGGAAACATCTCGAAAAGAAGGAAGTGACATAAAGTAAAAAGGCATTGGCTAAAAGTATGGTTGTAAAGATAAATCGGAGAATCAGAGAACCAGCACGAACCGGTTCAGTCTGGCACCCGTTCCTCACTTTTAAAATCTGGTCAAAATCGGTTCAATTCCGATTTTAGGTTTTCCGACACTGGACCGGTTCGTATATATATATAATTATATATGAAATAATGTTATGTTATAATTTATAACATAAAATTTAAATCTTAAACATGAACATTTGTTTGACCATATGTTTTAAATATAAAGTATATATTAATTTTTATGGCCTAATAAATTCTTAACATATTTCTTTTGATAAATACATTAGTAATATTAATATACATTAGTATATTAATTATATTTTATGGCTTAATACTAATACTATTAGTAATCCATTTAAGTCTATATATAAATTACTATATAAATCACTATAGTAATAATGAATCACTATATGATACTATAGTGATAAAGTAATACTAATACTATTAATATTAGTATACTAATACTATCAATGATATAGTTATACTAAATCACTATAACTAATACTAATATATAGCTATACTAATACTAATACTATTATATAGTTATACTAATCACTATAACTATATATGGTATTAATATCACTATTAGTATAGTATATAGTATTAGTAATAATTTAGTATCGATGTATTATTATATTCCATAATGCATAACATATAATATTAGTATCACTATATCACTATAATATATATATATATATATATATATATATATATATAAGTGGTATAACCAGTCATATGCATGAGAGCAAATAGTACAGGTGGTATAACCGATCATATTTATGAATAAATATAAAAGATGGAATAGATATATGATAAAATCAACTTTTGTAAAGACATAATACTTACAATGAGATTAATTTCAGAAGGGTTGGAAGCAAAAGACATAAAGGAAGAAAGATTTACAAAAGATAGATTTTAGAAAGTGATAAGGACTAAAGAAGGGAAAGCTTAGACGAGAGAAGACGAGACTTCAGATGAAAGTTTTTTAATGCTCCTCCTTGGTTACAAGCTTCTTTATATAGACACTAGAATAATACTACCAATAATACATGCCTATCTTCCTATGTCAACTAATAATAATTAAAGGTGAATAGTGTATACAAAGTCCTTTGTCTTTTCTTTGGACAATAATCTGATGATCGGTCAATAATCTTGAATAGTGTAGACAAAGTTCTTTGTCTTTACTTTCTGAAGAGATAATACTTCTAACAGCTTTTATCTGACATGTTGAATAATTAAAAAAGTAATAATCTTCTGGGATTACATAATCTAAGGGTTAGATATCACATAATCTGAGGGTCAGGGATCACATAAAATCTGAGGGTCATATTCTGAAAATTTATGATCAAATGGATCTTGAGAATCTATCAGTTGTACTGGATGGTAGGATGAGTTGCCTTGAGAAAGAGAGGCATGTTGAGCTGGTGATAATGCAGACTGTTGCAATGTAGATAATCTGACTGGATACTGTGCATCTTTTTCATCTTCACTATCTGATACTTGTGATTTTGTTTCAGCTAATTTTTTCAAGTCTTTTTTGTTAGTAATGGATGCTAATTGGGCCTAAAATCTACTCAGTTTGACTAAAACTTTAGGAGCTTTAGTAATTTTTGAAAACATTTTTAAAACATAATCGTAATTATATTTTTTCCACCACTTGACAAAGACTTGACGGGCTAAAAATATAATATTTTTTAGAGAGTGATGAGGTTTGATGACATATTCTCACTTCATAATCCAATTTAATTTTGTTTTGAGGAAGAAAAAAAGAAGTGGTGTGCAATGCTTTAATGAAGGTGGGTAATCATTTCGTGAAACAAAAATCTGAAGACTTTCTTGGAAAGGGAGAGGAAGAAGGAGTTCAGGTCCATAATGATCCCACTATAGTAAAAATCATCGCGGAAGTGTCTTAATTTCTTGTAATTTGTCGAAATGGAGGAACCAAGAATAACGTAAAATTTTTTTTGTTATAAAAATATTTTTGTTCATTCTTGCTGATAATCGTAATAATCATTATATGACGAATCATAAGGATGAGAAAATTTTCTTCTTAAATAGGAATTTTTTTCGCATATTTCCAAGGTGAGAACTTGTTTATTGGTGACTTTATGAAATGCAATAATTAGAAATGCAGGTGGAGAATGTTGAGTTTGAAGAAAACAAGGAATCTCAGAGAGAATAATTAAATCTATTTCTACTAATATGAATTAATGAAAATGCTGAAACTTTTTAATATTTTGTGGGACAAAGTGTCAGTCTGGCAAAAGAAATGCATCAAGTATTTTTTGGGATCAGGCAAGTGCTGATTTTCAAACTCAATGGAAAAGACTGTATGCCAATGAGTTTTAATGATAATAGGGGATATAGAAGTCTGAGATAATAGTGGAGGATTAATAATTTGGGAATGGAAAGAAGAAGGAGAAACAACTTTGAAATATGTTGGTAATTTCGAAGAAGCTAATGGTAAGAATGGATTGTAAGATAGCCTAATACTTTGTGGTAATGTTTCCAAAACTGTGTATGATTTTGGAGTTGAAGAAAGACAAGGTGAAGGATAGGGAGGAGATGGTGGTCTAGCATAAGAAAATTTGAATTTTATTCTTAACTTTGAAGATGACATGATTTTTCCTGTAAGAATTATCGGGATAGAAAATTAGGAAGAGAATTAGATTCTCCTTCAATATGTTCAATATCAAAATAAAAAATTTTAATATAACTTGTCATATAGCAAATATTTGTTTAACAGTAAATTTTTTCACATATTTAATCAAAACTTTCTTAACTGATTTGCAATCTATTTTAAGTAAAAAAAAAAAATTTATCTAAAAATTTAGAAATACATGATACAATAGCTAGAATTTCTTTTTTAATAGTACTGTAATTCTTTTGGGCAACCTGAATGAAACCGAACAATCTGTTCAGATTCAGTTGATAATTTTTGCTTTATAATTCCTCTATAACCAAGATCAGAGATATCTGTTTCAACAATTTTAAAAGTATGAGGTGATGGGAGTCCAAAGCATGGTAATTTCTTAACGTGAGACTTAATTTGTTTTATAATATTTGTATGCATTTCCGAACATGGAGGTTGATTCTTTTTTAATCTTTTGAATAATGACTTACATAATGGTCAAAGAAATTGATAAAAATCTAGAATATAATTAAGACTTCCGAAAAATTTTTGTAATTGTTGCTTATCTTTTATTTAATTAGAAAATTTATTAGCAAATTCTATTGCTCTACTAATTGGTATAATAGTTCCTTCATAAATATCATATCCAAGGAACCTAGTTTTATTTTGAAATGATTTTATTTTTGGTAATAAAACAACTAATCTATTTTGTTTAATAACTTGAACAAAAGTATTTAAATGTTTTCAGTGTTAGTCAATAGATGAGAAAAATATTAATATGTCATCTATATAAACTATTGAAAAGTGAGTAAAATGAGTAAATATTTCATTTATAGTATTTTGAAATTCACTAGGAGTATTTTTTAATCCAAGTGGCATAACATTCCATTCATAATGTCCAAATGAGACTGTGAACGCTGTTTTATATCGGTCTTTTTCAGCAAAGATTTGCCAAAATTCACTCTTCATGTTAAATTTTGAAAATACAGTAACATTATAAAGACGAGATAATAAATCTTTGTTATGAAAATTGAATATCTAATCCATTGTAATATTTTATTTAATGGTTTATAATTAATAACTAGCCGAGGAACTCCACTTTTTAATTCTGCCTATTTTTTAACATAAAAAGCAACACAACTCCATAGTGGCATGTTTTTCCCAATTAATCATTTTGTTAATAAATCATTAATTTTTTTAAAAATATTTCTAATAATTCATTGTTCATTTAAATTGGTCTAATCTTAGTAGGAATATTCTTTCCAGAATTTTTTTTTTCATAAGGTAATTCAATTATATATTGTTTCCTATTCCAAAAAACATTAGGTAAGTTAGAGCATACTTATTTTTCAATTATAATTTTTCAATTATAATTTTAAAATTATTAATTTTAAATTAGTAATGGATATTTTAATTTTTTTTTCAATTCTTTTATATTTTAATTCTTGTTTTAAGAAATTAATCTGTTTTTCTTTTCTTTTAATCCTATTTTTTGTTAAAAGATTAATTTATTTGTTTAATGAAACTTCTTTTAGGGAATTTATTTCTTTTAATACAGGGGGAAATAAAAATTTAAATTGAATTTCTTGTCCTAATATTTTAGTAGAAATTCATTCTTCTATTACAAAGAAATGGTAAAGTATGGCAAGAAATAGATTTTCTAATATTACTTTAGTCTTAATATTTTTTACTAAAATAAATATTATTTTAAAGTAAATTTCATTATTAGATATATGTGCATTAGATAATTTATAATTTATGTTTAATTTTGTTCCATTAGCTTGAGATAATGTTTCTTTTACTTTTTCAAAATATTTGGAAGGTATTAATCCTTCTTGTATACAATTTAAATCTACTTCTGTGTCTAATAAGGCAATTATAGTAAAAGAAAATTCTTGATTAATAGAGATTGTTACTTAAGTATACTATTTCTGAAAATTTATCCTATCAAGGATATTAATAAAATTATCTGTTTCATCTTTAATAACTATTGTTGAACAATTTTCTTGTTCTTTATCATGAGAAGCATTTATGTTTTTGTCTATTTTTAATAATATAATTTCTTTTAGTAATTGCTCATTTGAAACTTCTAGTTTAAGATTAGACGTTTTCAAATTTCTAACTTTTTGTTTTATTTCATTAATTTTTTGTTGTAAATATTGTAATGTGATTTTTTATTTTTCTATTTTAAATCTTCCTACTGTTTCCGAAAAATTATATGGTGTTGAAGAGGTTATTAAAGTGGCTTCATTAGTAAAAGTATCTTTTAGTTTTACCAAATAAACCTTTCTTTCTTGTGGATTATTAATTTTCTCAATTAATTATAATATAATATCTTTATGTTTAGAGAGTACATTAATAGTTTTATTACAAATACAATTATTCTTATCTAAGCAATTACAGACATGTACATCATCTTCTTCTAATTCACTATCAGAAGACTGCTCTGAAAAACTTGATTTTTTTAATTGATAGATTTCTTTTTCTTTTGAAAAGCTTTCCTCTTCATCACTTGAATTTTTTATAAAAATATTTAATATTTTTTTAATGTTTTAGGTATATCTAATTCATTAATATGTTATTTGACTTTACAATTTGATTTGTAATGTTCAATTTTTCCACATCTATAACAACAAAATTTGTTTTTTCTTTGTATTATACTTTTTAGGATTTTTTTATTGGTTTATTCTATATTGGTTTATCTTTTGTCTTTTTATAAGATAGTTTATATTTTTCATTTTTTGTTAGGATAATTTTTATAAATTCTTTTTCCTTTTTTGTGTATTCTTGAATGAACTAATAATGGAGTATAGCTAAATTGTTCACAAAAGATACCTAATTCTTTCTTAGCAATTTTCTTTTCTTATTCATTTACTTTTTTAATCTTAAGTCATTAAACATAATTAAACCAGTTCTATTAATAGTAATTATTATATCACCATATGTAATTAAAAAAATCAATAGTACTATCTGATTTTACTAATAATTCTCGTACCTTTTGAGCGAAATAATATGAAAGTCCAGCAATGAACTTTTCCTTCCAATATGGTTGTTGACAGTCATTTCTAATAATAACTTTATTTATAAATACATTTTTATACTAACGAAAATCAGATAATTGAGTACATCTTAAATTAATTAGCAAATCGCTAGTTCTTTCTTTAAATTGAATAGTATCCACCTACAAAGTATTTGGTTAATACAAATATTAAAGTATTAACAGCATCTTCTAATGGTTGATCATTTTATGTTTTGATCATTTGCATATTTTCATCATGTTTATATGAAGTTAATATTTTTATTCTTTGTTTATGAGAAAGATAATGATCTCACCAACTTTTTAATTGGCCAGTAAAACCTGTAACAATAATATGAGTTACTTGATGATAAGTTTTCTATTACTTTTATAAACATTAACAACCATAATCATTTCTTGGAAATTATTTAATATTTCATACTTAGATAATCCATCTATATTTCATTTATATAATACATCGAGCACAAAAGTAGATCTTACTATATGTTCTATTTCTTCGAATTGCATATTCGGTGGAGTAAGACTTGGATACCAATTACGAGTAATAGAAACATGATGTTTAAAATCCCTAACTAAAAAACTATTAACATGATCTCCTCTAATCTTATTTATTTTTAAAATTTTAAATTAGTTTTCAATATTACTAATTTCATAATTAGATAATATAGGCGAGTCTATCTTACTTAATACATTAATATGAGGTTGTTTTGAAGTATATGCGATATTAGTAATATTTAATTTTTCTAATTTATTATAGATTTATTCTAATAAATCATTTTTTTTTTTTAGAAAAAATAGTTTTTAGATTAGATAGGATTTCCCGGGGAACAAATAAAAGGGTTTATTTTATTTCTTTAATAGTAAGATTAATAGGAGATAATTGGATTTCAATTCTTTCTAATTGTTTACTCATGGTTTTTAGATATAAATTGGTATAATTGTTTTGTTGGATTATATTATCAATATTTTTACTTTCTGTTGTAGTATTATATATTTTTATTGGTGAAGTTAATATTTGAGTATTTTTTTTATTGTACTTAATGGCTTCAAAAGGGGGTATTCTTCATAAATGATTTGATTATTTTATTCTTTAATCTATTAATTAGTAGTCTTGTTTATGGTTGATAATTGGTTTGATTTATAGATTTCAAACCATGTAAAGAAAGGTATATTAATTTGTATTCCTTCTAAGTATTCATAATATACTAATCTTTTTTTACTATTTTCTTCTTTCATATAATCTTGTTTGAGATATCATTTCTTAATTTTAAAGTCTTTTTTACTCAGGATGTATATTTGAGTATCATCTCCAACTACTTGTGAATATGTTGGAGAATAAAGTTGTTCTTTTACTTGTTCAAGATTATGAGATGTGGATGCCATATCTGGATGATTAATAATATATATTGGTGTATCAATAATATTTTCAAGAATAACTTTCTGAATCTGTGTGTCTAGATTCTAGAATCTGGTGTCAAAGTTTTGAGATTTATCTTGAGAAATTGATGTAACAACAGATCTGGGTGTATGATAACTAGAAGGTGCTAGAGAAGAATAATGTGAGTGTGATAGAGATCTTCTAAAAGGTTGAAAATCAATTTAGATTGTTCCGTTCATTTTTTTTATCTGTGTTCTAGATCATTTTTAGAATTTATTTTAGGTAATGAAGTAATATTTTCTAATTGTCATTCATTAGGGAGAGTAATTTGATTCCAATTAATTCGTTTAGAAATTTGTATACTAGAATTTTATGTACTAGAATATAATAATAATATATCATTTTGAATTGGTAATAAGAGCTTGTGACTCTAATGTTGTTTTTATTAGCTCATAATGGATCATATATACTATTGTTAAGGGATGTGATCATTTCATCATATAATAACTGTTTGTTTTAATATTAATGTTAAAACATGCAGGATATTAGTATCAAATAATAAAATAGAATAATTATGATGACAATTAAAATAAACTGGGTATTGGAATAAGCTTGATTCTACCATGCCAAGTAATGAATTATGAAAATTATAGTATCTTCCATCTCTTAGACAAAGTAATACTAAGGTATTTAATCTGCTTCTAGTGAGTAATTTTATAGCTACTTGTACTAATTCAATATGTATGAAAGAATATTTATGTTCTTTGTGATGTTTTATAACTTCTTTTGATAATAATTATAGTGATTCATAATTATAATTTAAACTAATGGTTTTTTCTACTGTTTTAATAGTATAATTAGTAAGAAATGATAGTTTAGAAGAAAAAGTGGAATGTTTGCATATTTGATTTTTTGGAATATTAGGAATTGTCCAATTTTCTAAATTTCTTTCTATATCTATTATACTATAATCTTTTTGGTTAATGTTATTAAGTTATATGGGAATACTAGTAGTGGATTCTTCGAATTTGAATAAAGAATTCATTGAGACAGGTTTTTAAAACAAAGATTTCCTATATTTAAAGAGAAATAAGTAGATTATGAACTTGAGAAAACACTACCAGGACCGCCCTTAAAGCCTTTCAGCATAAATTGGCTCACCAATGGATTTTTCATGGCTTACCAATACAAGTTTCTCAATATATTTCATTTTCTTTTTCTATAGATTATCTTTGTAAAAATATACACGTTGGTAGTAACACTATAATAGTATAATATATAGTACTAGTATATATTAATATACTATAAAAGTTATAGTATAATATATTTATAATAGTATAGTTAACTTAATATGTTAGTATTAATATCACTATAACTATATAGAGTATTAATATATGAGATTAATACAAACTCTATATAGTATTAGTATAGTATTATTACCAATAGTATTAACATATACTAATAGTATTACTAATATTATATATATATCAAGTATAAATATCATAGTATAATGTAATATATAGTTTATATTTATTTATATTATAGTACACTATATTTATATAATATGTTAATGTATATATATTGCATATTTTCATTTCCTATTTTTATAGCAGTTTTTTTATAGCAAATTTTTTTATAGCAGATTTTTTTATACAACATATTTCTTTTATACAACAAATTTTTGTATAGCAATTTTTTTTTATAACAGATGTTTTCATGACACATTGGAACTTGATTAAAATTGAAAAATCAGACCAAAACCAGTAAAATTGGAACTATTGGTTTAGGAGAGTAATCAGTGAGGTATCGGTTATTGAAAATGCAAAACTGGTGTATACCGATTTAGTTCCAAAATTTTTTCAAAACTTGATTGAGTCGGACCGGTTACATCCCTAACTAAAAGGAGAGGAATTATCAAAGGTAGGGGATTTTTCACTTCTACACAACTAGAGAGCTTCTTCATCTTTAAGATCTCATCCATCTCTAATTCTTTTCTATCATTGTATGAAGAGCAACGTGAGGCCATGAGAACTTCTAAAATTATCAACTATAGTCGATTTTGCCTACAAAAGACTCGTGGATGTATGTAAGACTGTTCATTTGGGTTTAATTTTTTTTCGGCCCAGTTCGGAACCCAGAGAACTGGGTTTTGATTACGGTTTTCAGTCTGGGTCAAACTCGGGCCGGAACCATCATTGTGAAAATCGGATATAGCCAGCCCAGATCCGAGTATGAAATTTGGATTTTGTATTAAAAAGCCGGTGCCCGGGTTTGTATAAAAAAGAACAAATCTCACTTCAAACTTCATTTCTTCACTCGATCACTCCCCAAACCCCTCTCTCTTTCTCTCTCTCTCATGAAACCCTAGCCACAAAACTCTAACCCGTCACCGTGTCTCTCTTTCATTTTCACTCCCCACCAGTGATCATGATCTGTCTCGTCGTCGACCTTTTTAGTAAAGAGTTTCCCAATTTTCTCATCCTTTTCTTTTTCTTTTTTGAGATGTCGAAACCCTCTCTGTTTTTTTCTTCATCCTCGTGCCATCGTCTTCATCGTCGTTGCCGACTCGCCTCATCCTTGTGACCTAAGATTTGTTGTCTGTGATTTGGGGCTGTTTTATTCCCATTTTGGTCTGTTTTATTACGATAAGAAAATGCTATCTGCTGATGTTTCTTCTCACCCTCGATCTCTCTCTCTTCTCACCCTCTCTATCTCACGTCGTCAGATACCTTGGAATGACGACGATGAAATGCTACGGCTTGTGTAGCTTTTGTTCAGGTAAGATCAGTGCTACAACATTATGTGCTAGTGTCCTTCTTCTTTTGCTACGACTACGACATTCTGTGCTAGATCTAGGTTTTTTTTTGTTATTTTTTTAAACATGAGTATAAAGTATATGCTGTTAGCTTGATAGATCTGGGTTTTTTTTTTGTTATTTTGCTAGTAAAATGGCCTAAATAATGCGCCTTTTCTACAGAAGATTACAATTTCTCATTTGGCATTAGGTCTTTTTAAATGAGATGTCATCACCTCGGAAAAACATAGTAGAAAATTTCTAGCCAACTCTGCTTATGATAAGATCATGTTTCCGATCTTTCCTGACCTTATGAAAGTCTTGTGGAAGGATCAATGATTTTAAGAACAAAATAGTATTGTGAGCAATGTATAGACCTCAAAAGTTCTACTAAGAATTATAAGATCCTCTGGGTCTTTTTATTTCTATAATGTAGTTTTGAAGCAATACTTGGCAAGATTTATTCATTTTAAGATTTATTCATTGGAAAAGAATCCTTCTTCAGCTCTAAATTCCTGCTTCTTAATTTACATAACTTTTTGTTTTTGTTTTTGTCCTTTTTTGCTTAAGCTTTCTCCTTTTTCAGTCCATGGAGATGTGCTCCAATGTTTTAATGTAACTTTTTTCAGATTACATGTTATGCTTATTTAAAGAAAGAGAATTTGTTTATGAACAAATCTCGGAAAATGGAGGAATACTTATAGCAATCTACGCATTCCATTCACGAGATGTGTCACAATCTGTTTAGGATGTTGTTTATGATCGATGCTGGCTTTTTCTGTACTATTATTGGAGTCTGAATAGCAGGGTCAATTTTTGTACTCCTTTGGGGGTAGAGGCAGTTGTTCTTGGCAAATTAGTTCATGTTTGTTGTTGTGTATTAAAGTTTAATTAAAGCAATAATGTGTTTTGTAATGTTCTAAGAAAATTAGTTCAAACAATGTAATATTTAGTGGATTTTTTTTTTCACATGCATTTAGTTAACAAGTTAATTAATTGTTTATAGCCTTGGCTATTCTTAACATAAATCTAGTTTTTCATTTTGATACTTCTTTTATCATTATGGAGAATGATAAAAATATAGCGAGTTTAAAAAACCTAGATTCATCTAGGTTTCGAATCGGGTCTTAAATCGGACATACCCGGGGCGAAATCTGGCCTGGATTTGAAGCCAGGGTTCTAGGCCGGGTATACCCGGATACCCAGTCCGAAACCTGGATGAACAGTCTTAGACGTATGTTTTAGTGGTGAATCACATAAATTGGGTATCTCTTCTCTTTATAAACATTTATACATTTTATTTCCATCTCAAGAACCGCACCATTATCTGAGTATCATCATGGGGCATTCGAGTGTAGTATTGGCATTCGGCCTTGACAGAAAAATTTATCAACAATTTGACATTGTTTGTGGGATCGAGTTATTGCTTTTCAAATGAAAGGTCATGTGGCTCGAAAGAGACCTCCCTATCAGAATAGATAAGTTGCCCTAGTCACTTTCTTTGTCTAAGCTTTCTTGTTTTGTTTATATGACGCCCCCAAACCTCACTTGGGATTTGACGGAGATTAAAGCGTTAGGACATGTAACTCAAGATCACATATCCCACGTTCATGATAGTTAACATACAATGCACCTAGCATGTTTCTGACAGTATGCAATAATTGCAACAGAAAAAGTTCATTTCTAAATAAAATTTGAGCAATTAAGTATGATACCAAAATAAAACCTCTTTTAATCCCAAAATAATTATTTCAAAGATCTCCTAAGTACAAAATGAGATTCTTAAACCACAAACCCTAATACCAAAAGTACAATAAAAAAAGAAATACCTTCTCTTAAGACATGGAACCCAGAAAGTTGTTACTCAAAACTTCACAAGACGTTCTGAGCTTTCGATACTAATTTTCATACTTTAATTACATAGTTGTTCACATAATCAAAACAGCTTTCAAGGCTAAGAGCTTCTTTAAGCTTGAGAGTCCATTGCGATGTGTATTCTTCGTTTAAGATATCCTGAATCTCCATGAGGAACTGCAATATGGCTTCTATACAAGAAATAGCTATATGGTAACGAGCTTCTATAGTGAACTCATCCTCAATCAAATCAGGCAATTCATCCATCCTGCTTATTATCTTCAGAATCTATTACAACTTCTATTATTCTAGGAGAAATGGTAGTTAAAACTACTACAGTGAGATTTCAAGAAATTTCAACAAGTTAAACTAAAAACATACATAGAGAGAGCATAAGCACATATAAGGTAAATCATGAGTATGAATATATGAGCATGAACATATACTTTGACCAAAAACATAATTTTGTCCCATATGCATTCTGTTCATAAAAAATCCTTGATCTTGTAACCATTTATGAAAGTAACAAAATAACCATGTAACAAAATATCATATTTCTGTTTCTTATAAAAAACTTAACAATCTTTGTGGCACCCCCAGCTCCCGTTTGGGATTGGACGTTGATTGAAACGCCAGGACATGCAATACAAGATTACATACCCCTCGTATATGACAGATAAGATGCAATGCACTTATGTATACTAGCAGTATGCAATAAATAATACAACAAAAAATATAAAGTTCCTATGAAACTAGGCAACGCTTAAAGCAATTGCCATAGCGCATGGTACCTTAAGACTAAACATAACCCAAACATTGCCTTTAACGTACGTAAAATTTATATCAAAAGTATCAATGAAATATATGTTCATCGTCTCCTAAAACATGGGTTTCACAAAAGGCGTGAGTTCATCCAAAACATATTTCATGTCACAGGAAAAAGGTCCCTCTTTTTTTTTTTTCTCACAACTAGTAAGGTTTTTTCATTTTCTCCAAAAATTGATCATTGTTCCTATTCCTTAATCCCTTCAGCTTGTCAATGAGCTGCAGTGCCTAAAAAATGAGTCGGTCGGCGTTCTATATCCTATCCAACAAGGAGGGCTTTGACGAACTCTCATTATTCTTCAGTACCTCCTTGCTAGTCGGGGGTACCGTAGTCCTCTTGCGTTTTACCATGGGGTGATCTTCTAGGCCTGTCACAACTTCTACCATTTTAGATAGGGAATGGTAGTGGAAACTATTACAATGAGATTTCAAGAAATCTCAACCAGTAAATATACAACATACAATGGATAACATAAGCATAGAAGTGGCAAACCGTGGAATGCATGCATGAACATGTACTTGATACATGATGTGACCAAAACTTGACTTATGCACTTAACCTTTTTCATAGACATGGAACGGAATCTTTTAGACTTTTCAGAAAAACATCTTTGACATAATTTTTGTGTTGATTATTTCATATGTATCTTATCACGTGATTCACATCATATCATATAACGTGATCTGTATCATGTGAGTTCATTGCCTTATTCTTCTAACGCATGGTGGACACAACACGGCTCTCCCAAACACCGCATGTTCTTGCTAGTTACCGCACCACCGATAGTTCGTATACCATGGTGAATACATTTTATTCATAATCATTGTAACACGACAATACTTCGTCAAGTTATTTGCCTTAGTCATGGCACCAACTAACGCTAGGTGCTACCTCACTCCGGCATCCTTTCCAAAAAGATGCATTCGAGTCATGTCGACGGTTCTTTGTCAACCTAGAGGTTATCACTTCATTCATAAACACTTCAGAGTGAATAGAGGAGTTTCACCAGGACATTCCCCCGTCTTAGCATTTGGGGTCGTGTTAAAACATTTTCAGACACTTTTTAAAAATATATATATATATATATATCCAAATGCATGTGCCATGAGGCTTAAGACATACTCATTCTTACACTTGACTTATGACACATGAAATTCCGTGTTTGAAATAATCAAGTGTAACATATTTAAATTATGGCATGGTAACATAGAACACATGAAAGATCAAAATAACTTCATGAACATAGAAGAACATGATTTGGCCAAAACATCAAAGGCATATTAACATGGAGAAACTTCACCTTAACATGTTCCAAACTTGAAGCATAATAGATAACAATCATGGCATAGGTGAATCAAAGCATAAAATCATGACAACATCACATGAATCCGAAACACTTAACCTTCCAATAACCAATCTTCATGAAACATGAAATATCAACATAACCTCAAGCAAAACCAAAACATGTGCATGTGAATTATTGCATTTTCAATAGATCCGAAACATATGACATTTTTCATGATCTTATACAAAAACCCAATAGAATATTTAACCAAGTAAAACATAGAATACCAATAAAAAGTAAACATAACAAAGAAAAGATTTACACAAATATAGACACATGTTAACCAAACTAAGTTAGGTGTTTACTTACAAAAATCCTTTAAGAAAGCACTAGCAATCTATAAACAGAAGTACAACTTGTTAGAACAAGGTTTTGAATCCTAATCCGTGTGCATGAGTGTGTGAGGTTTCTAGGGTTTGTCACTTATTGTTGGAAATACCTCAACCTTTCGGCTCTAGGGTTTTTGAACATGAAACCTTCAAGTTCACATAACCATGGCTAGGTTATGAACATATGAGTAGTGTGTGTGTGTGTGTGGCCGATTGTCTAGAGGATATAAGTCCTCAAAGTTTCAGCTTCTCCCCTCCTTGGAAATGCCAAGATGAAATAACCTTTAAAATGTGTGTCTTTCGAAAATCTCAAGTTTGTTAGAAATTCTATCATCGCCTCGAGTGAAGTGTGAGTAGTGTGAAGAAAAGATAAGAAAATGAGGTCCTCACCTTGGACTCCTTCTTGTTTGGTGTCGTGGCCCTTCCTTGTATGCAGAGAAGAAAGGTTTTTGTGTTTGTTTGGAAAGAAAATGTGAGAAAGTGAAGAAATCTCCAAGTGGTCATATAAGAGAGTGTGGAGAGGATAAGAGCATGTGAAATCCAAAAATGGCAAAAGAGAAAAAGCCCTTGGGCGTGTGGCTCCTCCCCCTTTATATAGAAGTCTCCACAAAATCTCATTGGTTGCTAGTGATCCATTGCATGAAGGACAAGTAGCGTGTGACTTTTTCCCTTGGTCGAATGCCCCTTCATCTTCTTCATCACTAGATTGCTTTGGGAAGGCTAAAAGGCACATGGATGTGGGGGTGAAACCCCCCTTAGCCGAACCTCTTGGTCTTCCAAACCCTTTATTCTCTTGTTTAGGTGCAATGTATCTTATGACAAAAAAGTAAAACAAACATAAAATCTCTTCATCTTTCAAAAAGTGATGCTTGCATGTATGTAACATGGCATAAGCGTGTGTGCCTCCTTTCATCTTCTAGTCCTCCTTCCCTAGGTGGTCTTTTCAAATACCTAAGGCTCGCCTTTGTAACCCTAAAGTGGTAAGTGGCGTATGAGTGTGTGTAGTGGCCGAAAGTCTAGGGTTAGGATAGTCATTTTATGCACAAGTCATTTCCTCTTCCTTCTAGAAACACTCATCTACTAGTGTATGGTTGACAAGTGGCAAAATGTCAAAAAAGTCACTTGAGTGGGCGTGTGGGTGAGGGAATCCAAAAATTCCATTTGTCCCTTGCACTTCCCTATGCAAATCTCTTGTAAAGATCCCTTTTTGTCTTCCCTAGGCATCACTTCCCATGAAAATCCTCTTAGAACTCAAATAATTGCCAAGTGGCATGGGGTGTGCTTATGGGTGAGTTTGCCAAGTGGCCTTTGGTCTTCTCTAGGTCATCCCATCATTTCCTTCTTCTAAAAACCTTTCTGCATGAAGGATAAATGGGAAACCAAAGGGTTTGTCACTAGGGTTGGCGTGCATGCCTCCTTGGCTTCCTAAATCCTTTTCTCTCTCCCCTTTAGCCCACTTACATGTCCAGATTCATGGGCCTTACATACATGAAAAATGGCACAACCCTCATGGCTTAGGCATGTCCCTATAGCTCTTCTAGGATTTTTTAGCTTAAGCCCACTTAGTTGGCTGAATGCTAGGGGTTTGAGTGGCCATTTCTCATGGGCTTTGGATGCTAAATTACAAGTCCAAGGCCTCTATCTAACTAGACCTAATCTCATGACCCTAAAATAATATTGAGGCAACAAAAAAAATAAATACAAATGAAATCTAACTAGGTTCGGGTTATTACATCCTCACCCTTTAGAAAAGATTTCGATTTTAAAATCAGCACTATGATCATCAACCAAAATTTTTATAATAGGTAATGTTGGGGGTTTTTTTACCTCTGCTACTTGCAGCCATTGAGTCTTTTGATGATGATGATAGGCATGATACTTCATTTGCTCCTTCCATTACCAAATCTTGTGAAAAATAAAATATCGCATCCAAATCATAGTCATAGAGGTGTTGTATTGCCAGCTTAGTGTCCTCAATGGGTTGCCCCTCCTCGCGAAATCGAATTTGATCCGTAGAGGTGTTTGATGTCTCAAACGGGGTATACCTACTTGCAGCATGGCTCGTTTTAGCTTCTTGATTTAGTCTAAGCAGATGTTTCCTTCTAGCTTCCTTCCATACTAATGGATCTCGTGGGGATTTTCTTTCCTCATGTGTTGATGCTCTCCGCAAGAAAATATTTTCCTGAGAATCCGCATCCATTATGTGGGTGCGATGGTGCTCAAACTTCTCCAATTGTTGCTAGTGTACAACCATCATCCAATCTCTTCTCTCGTGTCAATTTCTATGACTACGTTCCTGTCTTTCTCTAGTTTGAGCTACTAACGCAACATACATACATGTGGTTTTTCTAGGTCGGGTCATTCCCTATTCCAAGGGTATGATAGGTGCAAATACCGTCACTACATTTAAGTTAACAACAATGAATAAACAATAATTCTTTAACAAATTAGACATATATTCAAACAAACACATGCATTTCATCAAATGATTCGATCTAAGATACAAACAAGTGAGATTATTCATTCCTCATTGAATCTTCCCATTCCCAAGTTGCTTCTTGAAAATCTGGGTTATTCTAGAGTGCCTTCACTAAAGGTACCTTCCGATTCCTTAGCTCTTGCTCCTTACGATCAACGATCTGTACTGGCCATTCTTTGTATGACAAATTTGGTTGAATTTGTGTACTGCTGGGTTCCATTATCACTGGTTGCATTCTTTGAAAATTTTCATGTATTCCCTACATCTTAGCTGGTAAGTCCAATCGATAGGCTACAAAACCAATTCTTTCCACTACCTCATAGGGTCCTGCAAATTGAGGACTTAATATTCCCTTTTTGCCAAATCGCACAACTCATTTCATGGGTGATACCTTGATGTATGCCCAATCTCCTACTGCAAACTCCAAACTTCTTCGTCGGTTGACAGCATAACTCTTTTGCCGATTCTAGGCCGCTTTCATCCTCTCTTGGATCAAGGCTACTTTTTTCCTGACCTTTTGTAAGTATTCAAGTCCTAGTATCTTATTTTCTCCAACTTCGTTCCAATACAACGGGGATCTACACTTCCTTCCATACAATGCCTCGTAAGGTGCCATCTGTATCGTAGCTTGAAAGCTATTATTGTAAGCAAATTCCACTAACGGTAGATGACTTTCCCAATCACCACTTAGATCCAGCATGTATGTCCGCAGCATGTCCTCTAAAGTTTGGATTGTACGCTCAGTTTGTCCATCAGTCTGTAGATGATATGCATTTCTAAACCTCAGTTGTGTGCCCAACATCTTTTGCAAATTCTGCCAAAAGTATGAAGTAAAATGCAAACCTCGATCCAACACTATGTGTGACGTCCCCAGATTCCGCTTAGGATCGGACGGACATCTGAAGCATCGGGACATGCAACACAAGGTTACATGCCCACGTTCATGACATATAAGATGCAATGTTCCTAACATGCATCTAACATTGTGTAATATTTGCAGCGGATAATTTTTTTTTTTTGAGCAATATTATGCACCAAACTTATAATATCCAAAGAAATTAAAACGTAATCCATTCATATTTAACAAAATAAACATCTATGATTACAGTACGGGTCTTAGAAGACTGTAATCTCAAAATATGGGAGACCAAACTCCATATTTACATTACCAAAATACATTATTGGGCCAGTTTGTCGAGTAACTCGCGTAACTCAACAACGATGCCGGAATACTATCCAAAGACCTAATTATGGACGTTGTATGCTCCGCGTCGGGTCTGTGACGTCTAGTCAACCTCCTTCAGTCTACCAATGTCTGCTCCCTGCTCTGATCCTGACACATCACCTACCATTCGAGGGAAATAGTAGTTGTGACTACCACAGTGAGATTTGATTACAAATCTCAGCAAATTAACAGGAAACTTCCACACAGGTTAATGATGCATGCATGATAATAAAAGCATGAATGCATAATCAAAGTCATAAATAAGCATAACATAACTTGACATAACATGGCATGAAATAATAAGCATAACGTGACTTGACATAACATAGCATGAGCTGACATCACTTGAATTGAAACTGAGACTTAGCTTGACGTGACATGACATGTACGTGAACTTAAAACATAATATGGACTAGCAATATAGTATGAACGTGAACATGTATAATTCGAACATGAATTTAAACATAACATGAACCTAAGCATAACATAACATAAACTTGAACTTGAAAAATAACGTGAACGTGTACGTGAACTTGAACATAATATGAACGTGAACATAACCTGACACGAACGTGAACTTGAAACATAATATGGACTTGAAACAAAGCATGAATGTGAACATACATAACATGAACGTGAACTTGAACATGACTTGAACCTGAACATAACATGACATAAACGTGAACTTGAAAGATAGCATGAACTTGAACTTGAATTCTTTATTTAACATGAACTTGAACTTGAATGCTTTTACTTAACATGAACATGGACTTGAATGCTTTTACTTAACATGAACATGGACTTGAATGCTGACAATCAAAATGATTCCGCCAGTCGTTTCGTCAGGAATAATGAACAATCAGAATGATTCTACCCAACATATTCCTTCAGAGATACTCAGACAATCAGAATGATTCCATCATGAGTATTTTAAATGAGATACCCTAACAATCAGAATGATTACGCCAGGAGTATCTGCATAATTGAACTTGCACTTAATTCTTTACTTAACATGAACATGAACTTGAATGCTGACAATCAAAATGATTTCGTCAATCAATTCGTCAGGAATAGTGAACAATCAGAATGATTACGCCCAACATATTCCATTAGAGATACTCATACAATCAGAATGATTCCATCATGAGTATTCTAAACATAACTGACTTGAACGTAACTCAAAAGATATGACTTACTTGAGATAGAAACATTTCGTAATATGACATAACATGTAGTAGACAACCTACTTAACATGACCTACTTGCAACAGTGAGTACTACATGACATGACATACATGTATCAGATGACATACTTAACTTAACATGACATACTTGTAATGTATAGCAATACGTGATAGAATATCTTATGTAACAGATAAGTATTTCATGACAGAATAATTCGTGTAATAGATAAACATGTGATGGCATGGCATGGCATATATAACAACATACGAACATAATTGTAGTTCTCTTACCCATCACACATACATAGTAAACTGATAGTAAGTTAAGAGCTAACTTATCTCGATAGTCGCATTCTACAATAATAAAGCGCGAAACACGAGAAACTGTAAGAGGGTATTCTAAAAGTTAAAAATTTAATTACTAACAATTAGAAATGTGAAAAGAGACAACTTAGAGTAAAATTACCATTTTACCCTCTACATGTGGAAAAATGACTATTTTACCCATAACTTAAGGATTTGACATCCTAATTCCAAACATTACCAAAATTTACATCCCTCATGTAAATTTTATCCTAAACTCAAATATCAACTCAGAAAAATTTAAAAACATCCACAACCATTAAAACTTTATAAGGCCAAAACTTACATAGGCTATATTTCCATTGATTTGCTACAATTCTTTCAAATTTTAAAAACTCATGATCAACCAAATTTTTGCAACAAATATCTTTTTATCCTAAGTTTAAAAGCACACTTAAAATATCCATTAAGAAAAAGGTAATCATCAACACTAACTTCTTGTAAAAATATTGAAACTTTTAACAAAAAGTAAACCCTTAAATCACTAATTTTAACCTTAATAAAAACATCTCTAAGAATTTCAAAAAAAAAAAAAATCTTACTCCTAACATATTCATAACATCATCCTAAGATAAACCATGCTTTAAATCATCAAATAAAAGTCATCAAAAATCACAAAACAACACTTGGAATATTTGGTTTTACACTTAGTCCAAAAACAGAAACTTTTCTCTAAACTAACTTTGATAAATCTCTTGATCCATAGTTTAAAGACATGTGATCTTCAAAATAAAATATCACATGGTTTAAAACTGTGTCTTAGATAATATCCAACCATCAAACTTAAAATCACATGGCTAAAACTTAATAAAACATGGATCTAACTCAACAACATCAAATCTTAGGCCTAACCGAAATCCTTTTGCATAGAAAATCATATCTTTGGAACTAATACTAAATATTTTCAAACTAACATCCTAACATGAAAATAAGAGACTTAGTGTGGCGCCCCCGACTTTCATGTACGGACCAGCACGGAAATCGAGACACCCGGGATGATGACAACCGGTCACGCATCCTAACGACAAGTGTCAGTGTGTGCAACAAATAAACAGTGCACCAATAAAAACACAGCGGAAGGTAATAAAGTCTACTAGTACCAGAATTTTAATTAACACAGAAATCCAAAATACAAATACCTTAAAAACAAAGCCAAGTCCCAGAAAATAAAATACAAGTCTGAAATTAAAAACTACAACACGAGTGATCCCAGATCACTCCTCCGGCGGAGCCAGATCCTCAGGCTCGGCATCTGCATCATCAACAAAGTCTGCAGTACCATAAAATGGTACCGCAGGTAAGTTATAACCTAACCAAGTCCAGAGATATAACCATATCTAAACAACTAACCATGCATGCCCATGATGCAAATGAAATAGTGCAACGCACGCCAAAAATCTCATTGGCTCAAAAATCATTTCCAGTAAAACAATTTCCACCATTTTCCTAGAAAATGGCACACAAAATCATTATCCATCTTTTCCCAGAAAATGATACACAAAAACAACTCACGCTATTTTCCCATAAAACAGCTATTTTTCCATTTATCCAATTAACCATATGCACCATGGTCTCCCCTACGGATCATCCGCACGTCCTGGCTACTTTACGAGAGATGCCCAGTTCTGCACCCGGTGCATTCGTGGCCAGGTCATCCTCCAGCCCCCGCCAGCAGAAGGGCCACGGAGTCGGCACGTCCAACGTCCGATCCCGTTGTCGCCCGGCGACAACCCAGGGGACGTCACTCAGTATCTTACGCTCCCGAGTGACCAGAGGAGCTCCACCGAGATAATGCCCCATCTCGGCTTGGGGTCGTGATACACACGCACCCATAAATCCAATTCTCATGAAAACCCAGTTTTCAAAATAATTACATGATCATGCATGCAACACACGAAAAATCCAGTTTTTCAGTTTACAAACATGTCATGCGTGCAACATGAAATGAAACAATATAATCAATGATCAACTCCCAAAATCACAATACAACCAAATCCAGAATATCCAACAATTGATCAATCTACAAATAATCCAATTTCCAACAATTAATAAATCCACAAATAATCCAATCTCCAATTCACAACCAGATCACAATATTCACACACAACAAATACTCCGATCAATCCAACCACCCCCGAACTCCTCAGACTCAGTCAGGAACCAACCAGGATACATATATATAAAATATAGCAGTTAATTGTAAAAATATAATTAAATCTCAAAGAGTTGTTTAGGAAATACTTACAGCGCTTTAAAACAATTTATGGAGGATCACGGAGGAACTGGAAGCACCAAACAGCAACACCATAGTGTAAAAATACACTGTGGCCGAAATACACAGTGAAACCCAAAATCACTCAGGGCCAAACGAAGACTTGGGAATGATAGGGTAGGACCTAAGGAAGGTGGGAAATCTAATGGTGGTGATGGTTGGCCGTGGGTGGCGGCCGAAACAGTGATTTTAAGGCCGGAAAAGTCGGTTCAGATTTTGAGTTCGATGGGACGGCTCCGGCGACGGATCGGAGCCGGGGTTGGGTCCAAATGGTTGCTTGAGGGCCGGTGGTGATGTGGTAGAGAGATGGTGGCCAGAGGTGACCGGACGGCAGCGAAACGGTGCAAAAACCACCGCGGCTTCGCACAGCTACTGGCAGCTAACGGCGACGTTAGCCAGCCGGATATTGGGTGGGTAAGGTCGCCGGCGCACGGGGGAGCTGCTGGTGCCGGCGGTGTCGACCACCGTCGGCCGGCGGCGGCTCAGCAACGGTAAGACCGAGTGAGCGTGGGTGAGGAGAGAGAAAGAGAGAGAGGTGCAGTCGGGGCTGGGTGGATCCGAAGGAGGAAAGGGAAAAAAAGAAAAAGAGAAAAAGAAAAGAGAAGGAAGAAAAAGGAGATCCAGCCTTTTTCAACTTAGGTTTCGAAAGTGATCCAACGAAAATGATTTTAAAATCACTAAATAAATAAAATAATCTAAACACAGTGAAATATTCAAATAAAACAATAACTATTTTTAAAACAGTTAAAATAAATAAATCAATTTAACTCAAAATTAACTAAAGTAAAATATTAAACTCTGACAAAAATATCCTTTAAAATAAAAATGGATTAAATTGCAGATCATTAATTAAAATAAATCAAACACAGTGAAATGCTTTAATAAAACAATAATAATTTTAAAACACATAAACAACACAAATTAAATTAAAGATCAATTTAAATTCACAACAATAATTAACAATAAGAAAGCCCAATAAAATAATTTTCACAATTTAAAATATTCTAAAACTCCAAAAATAATAATTAATAAAAGTAGGAAAGTCCAATAAAATAATAAAATAAAACCTCTAAAATATTAAAACAAGAGAATTACACAATAAATATTTAAAATAAACCTTCTTTAAAAATACACTAAAATCCGGGATGTTACACTTAGAATCATCACATAAAAATATCAAAGCCTTTGGAGTAAGATTAAACCACAAAATATTCAAACTTTCTCAAAACAGAAACTGTTTTTCCACTTCCAGTTTTCAAGTTTTTAGATCTAAGGAAATTTATTATCAAAAGCTTTAGTCATGCAATAAAACCTCAATGAACATTCATAAACACATGCTAACAAGACTCCATAAAATTTTCGGACAAGATATGTCCATTAGTTTGGTCAAAAACTCCAAAACATAACATACTCTCCAGTTTAATGCTAAGAATGACCTTCTATGGTTAAAACTACTTTTGACCAATCAAAAAAGCATGGAATACGACTAATAAGATATTCACGAAAACTAGATTCAAAGATGAATAACTTTCATGAAGGAGTCATTGTGCGAAAATACTTACAATAGGTTGAAAAGCTCCACGTAAAAAGACACAGAAATCTGCCCGAGAGAGCTCTTTTGAGTTTCTCTCTAAGAATGGGATGAAGAAGTGATAAAGTGAAAGAAAGAGTGTCTTGCACGACTCTAGACTTCTGGAGGGTGAAGTTATGGGCTTGAATGAACCTTGATTGCAAGTGGCTATGTGACATAAAGTGGAGAATAGAGAGGGGAAAAGACTGCCTACAGCAGCTGTGATATATGGGAGTTAATGTGGTGGATTTCTCCTTCACATCAAGGCACTATTGGGTGCAGCCAATGGTAGTGGATGGTCTGCCATGCGGGGGAGGAAACTTCTCCAAGAATTTTTGCCAAGGTGGTCAAATTCGTGGGCCTTGGTGGGCCTCAACCAAGTGAGCTTCAATTTGGGGTTTAAAGGGGGTTTGGTTAGGGTTTGAGATGCTATCAAGCCCAAATCCAATTTTTTTTAGCCCAATCAAATTTCCAAGATTTCAAAAATTGGATAATAATATCATAATAAGAATTTGAGAAATTAATAGCATGTGAAAGTGATTTAATCAAGTGATTAAATACAATGCTAGAAATCAGATCAAAAAGGGTTTTGAGGCCAACTTTAGGGTTTGGGGAAACCGTTTAGGGTTTTGATTTTCAACCAAGTTTTTGGGGTTTCAATTGGATTCCAACCATTTAGGGTTTCACTAGAGATGAAACTCTCTTTGGTCTGGCACAAATCAGATGAAAAAGAATAGGGTTTCACTTAGGTGGCATGGTTTCACACTTTGATTCCTTCATAATCCAACTCATGGTTCCTCTTTGTGCCAAGTGTCTAATGTTATTCACTATGTGTGGCTAAGATCTTACTATTTGTATAAATAAAACTTCTCTAAACTAATTTGGTCATTCCATACTGTGATTTTGAAAACACTACACTTGATATGCTTATCGAGATTACTATTCACTCCAAAAAAATGTATAATAAACTTAGCACTAAAAAATCCTAAATATTCATATTAACCTATAGTGAAAATAATTTATCAAAATTCAATCCCTAAATGCTCCTAAAAATAATTTTGCAGTTTCAAACAGGTACTTCGTCCGAAATTATGAAAATAAGTTATTATGCCATAAAATCCTATATAATCAACTGAGTATAATGGTATAGACTATAACTGAATTTGGCACTTCTAACTACATCAAATAAACAAGAAGGCACTACTAGCACCATAATGAGTGATAACTCAAGCTATACTGATAAACAAGAGCCTATGTAATGGTCGAATCATGAAAACTTACGGTGTTTTCATGAGATTCCTAAAGCCTATAGAAATTCCACCAATGAATTTCTAGCGGGCTGTTACACTATGGTTTTTTGTACTCCATGCAATCATACTATCTCTTTAACATGAATATGAGAGAGCTTATCTATAGAGTTTGTATTAGCTATGGGTAAAAAATACGCACTCTTTGTTAGTCTGTCGACTATGACCCATATATAATTCTTTCTTGATGATGTCCTTAGCAGACCTATCACGAAATCCATCGACACGTCCTCCCATCTCCATTCTGGAATTGGCAATGGGTGTAGTTCTCTCGCTGGCCTTCGGTGTTTAGCCTTCACCAATTGGCAAATGGAGCATTTTTCTATGAACTCTGCCACATCTTTCTTGATTCCATCCCACCAAAACTGATTCTTCAAGTCCCGATACATTTTAGTGCTACCGGAATGAGTTGTGTAAGGGATAGAATGATCTTCCCTTAGAATCTTTTCCTTCAGCTCAATGATATTATGAATCATTTTTCTCTCCTTATAATACAACACCTTATCTCTCCCAATGGTGAAATGTTATGGTCCTTTAGACTTCAAAATCTTCTATTGGAGATTTTCTAGCTTGTCGTCCTTCCGTTGACCTTCTAAGATTTCTTCTTCCGTCATGTGTACAATCTCCCATATCATTTCTACTGTAGCATCTTGAGACGGGTCTCCAATCAACAAGCTCCTCATTTTCACCAATAGAGATGGCAAATCGGTTTAGGTCTTGCGGCTAAGAGAATCAGCCACAACGTTAGCTTTGCCGAGGTGGCACTTAATCTCACATTGGTAATCACTAATGGTCTCAACCAAAGTTTTAAATACTATGCTGGGGTAATGACTGGTACAGGAAAGCTATGTGTTTCGTACTGAATCAAATACTGGTGCGTTTCAATCAATACCGGCTGATTTCAGTGTATCGCCCGAAATTAATAGATTTTTATATTTTCAGTGTATTTTCATAATTTTCACTCCAATTCTCACATCTGAAAACTATTTTCTTAACTTTTTTTAATCCCATTTTCTCAAAGACTGAAAATTAAATCCATACTCCCATTTTCGTGATGAAAATGAGTGATTATTTTTTTTAATAGTTGGATTGAGAACTTATAAGTATTATTGAGTTTTATAAATATGTGTTTTAACTTTTTAAGACTTGCATTAATGTTATTTTAAAATATAATTTATACATATATAATTAATTTATCTATATATAGACTATCCCGAAACGGTAACGGTACTGAAATATTTCGTTTCAGTAACTTAACCGGAATGGTATTCAAAACTTTGGGACTCTCAACCCATCTTTTGTTCTCATATTTAGATTCTTTTGACAGAATAAATACTTGAGGCTCTTGTGATCCGTGTATACCTCGCACTTTTCCCCATACAGATAATGTCTCTAAAGTCTCAAAGCAAATACTATTATAGCCAATTCTAAGTTGTGAGTAGGGTAATTCTATTTGTGGTCCTTGAGTTGCCATGAAGCATAAGCGACGACTCTTCCTTCTTACATCAACACACATTCTAATCCCATCTAAGAGGCATCACTGTAAACTACATAATGCTTATGTGGTTCAGGTAAATGGAATACAGGTGCTGAGGTTAATCTTTTCTTCAGCTCCTGAAAACTTTTCTCACATTCTTGACTCCAAACATACTTCGTGAGTGTCGTCAAAGGGTTAGAGAGTATGGAGAACCCTTCTAATAACCTCCAGTAGTATCCTGTTAGTTTGAATAAACTATGTATCTCATGGGCATGAAGGGTGACAAGCTCCACATGACTCATTAGTATGGAAAGATGCTACAAGGATAGGGGTACTCTGGCTTAACCAAGAGGCAGAAACAAGTCACGCCGTAGAAGCTCGTGCCAGAATGTATACGGCTATTGAGACTTTGGATGCCTCTACTGATCGTATTTGCTTCTGTGAGGAAGGCCAACCCGTGGAGGATAATGAAGTCATCATAGAGCATAAGCTGAATGAGATGAGGGTAAATATGTACTACGACCTCGATCTAGATGCGATATTTTATCTGTCTTAGGCCTCGGTGAAGGAAGAGGTGGGAGAGGCTCTATCCCCTTCATCATCTAAGGACTTGATTGCCACTAGCAGGCAAGATACCTCCAGTGAGTTGACAAACTTTTTTTTTCTTCTTTTGTTTGATTTTCTTGTCCGTAGTTTAGTACTGATTATAAGGACGAAATATTTTCTTAAAGGGGGAGGATGTGATGACCTAGACTTTTGCTAAATCCTTACTTGCCACTTTTATTATTTTAGTCTTAGTCCACTTAGACATTTGTCCAAGTTTTGGCTTGAAAAAAACATAGGAAACAACAAGGGGCTTACCCATCTTAGAGTAAGAGAGGCGCCTACCCACTTAGAGGCCCATTATGGGCTAGTGGTAATCACCCACAAAGGACATATAGCTTAGGAAACCCTAATTAGGATTTTAGCATCAGAGGCGCCTAATTGGAAGAGGGAAAAAGCCTTTAGTTTTCCCTAGAATTCCCATTATTACGAACCTAGGAAAGAAGTATCTTGGTTAGCGCATTGTTGCCACTTGGCAAATATGCTTGAAGGCTTATAAAAGAAGTTAAAGAGATGGAAGAAGATGTAGGGCTCAGCACACTTAGTGCACATGCCCATCTGATCTACCCACATGCCACATGGCCAACATACAAACCAAAATCCAGGGTACATTGAATCTGAATGTGAGTGGAAGAAAGGAGAGAGAGAAAATAGGGTTTCAGAAGCCAAAGAGCCACATGCCACCCACCTATGCACTTATGTATGTGAGTTTCTAGAAAAATAATGAATCCCTTCTTGCAAGCATCATAGCATATCATAAAGTCGTCATTTTCTTTGAACAATATTAGGATCAATGTTGAGACTGAATGGCTTTTCAATTCTTGACAGCTCACCTTCCATCAAGTGTCCATGTAAATTTGGAGTTCTTTCTTGTTAATGCTCTCTCTCTCTCTCTCTCATATTTTTACAAAGAGAGGATATTTTGTTGGGATTAGAACCCACGACCCCACCCTCGTTGTTATCACTACAAAGGGAGAACATGCCAATTGAACAGGAAGTCTAAAGAAGCAACCAACCGTTGCAGGTAAACATCCTTTCCTCCATAGCCAATTTCATGGTTAGTTTTTCAAAATCCCATACAATGGATCCTAACTCACATAACCATTGTATTCCTAACACTATATCACATCCAACCAAGAATAAGACACACACATCAATTGTACAAAAGTGCCTTGTATATTTTACTGTGACTCCTCTACACCTCCATTCACTAGGGATGAGTTCTCCACTTGCCACTCTAACCTTTATTTTATCTATGTAATCAAGAGGAAGCTTGGCTTTCTTGATCATTGTTGGGTCCAAGAAGTTGTGGGTTGACCCCAAGTCTATGGGTATGGTCACCCATTGGTTGCCTACCTTCCCTTTATATCTCATAGTTTTTGGGTTGTGTGAGCCTATTAATGCATGTAAACAGATTTCAAGATTTTCCAAATGAGGTTAAGACTCTACTACTCTAGTTTCTCCTTCTCCTTCCACTATTCCTTCCTCGGTTTCCATGATTTTGTCATGTTTCCACATCACTTCCTCAAGGAGGTAGAGTTTAGGACTTTGACACTAATGCCTGAGACTCCATTTAGCGTCACAATAGTAGCAAAAACCCTTATCTCTCATTTCTTTGATTTGAACTTGGTTAATTGTCTGAATGGGCAATGAGGGTTTTGTGAAATTTTTTGGTTTTTCTTTTAGGGTGGGATTCAGGTTTTTAATTATACCTAGGTCTGGGGAATATGTAACATTGCTCCTGAAACCTTTTTGAATTGGTTAATATTTTTCTCTTGGATTTTTGCTTGGTTATAAGATGTTGTTAAATTAGGTGAGGTAAACATTCTGACTGGCAACCTTATATCATCTTTTAGTCCACTTAAAAAGTAACTCAGTTTGTAAGTGTTTAAGAGACTCCTCAGCCTATTAGACAAAGTCTCAAACTTGGCTTTGTAGTTCTTCACAGATCTACTTTGTCTTAGCTTAGTAAGGGATTCCACTAGGCCATCGTATGCATTGGGCCCAAATCTTACCAATAAAGAATTAATAAAAGAGTCCCAATCAGAGATTTGTCCAGTTACCTCTAGGTCTTATTTGGTGCTGTGTTAGTGTATTGTGAAATGTAAAGTTATAAGTGTTATTTTTATGTGATTTTTATCACTCTTTTATTTATGAGAAGTGTCATTTTCCTTTCAATACTATTTATTTTATTTTATTTTTACATATTTTTATTTATTTTCTTGGATTTGAAGGAATGAGAAGATTTAGTATAAAATGAGAGTATTTTGGTAAAAAAGAAGAGACTATAAATCCAGACCGATGAGAGACAACGAGAACTGAAGAGAGCTGATGAGATTTGGGTGAGGAGCCTTGTCCCGTAGGTAGCAAAGAGATTTTTCTCACTCAAAGACGAGAATACTTACCTCTTGGTAGGCGAGGAAACTCGTGACCAGAAGGCGTGACTAGAAGACACGAAAACTTGACGACAAGGCTCTAGGCGGTTAGATTGGGCAACTAGTGTAAATGACCAACCTAAAAGAACAATCTAAACGACATTGTGAGCAACAACTAGAAAAGGCGAAATGAGTCTTTCATCCCGATTAGGAAACTTTCCACTCGGTAGGCGAGGAGAGGGTTGTGTCGTCTTTGCGACCTCCACGCCCATTTATTTGTGACCTCCACGCCAGTTATACTCAGCACACACGTCATCTATTCGGTGGGATAATTTCTCCCGACCAAGATCAATCTGCTGCTGACCACAAAATCTGAGTATCGCAATTCAAGCTGCAAATCACTGAATCTTTCATTTTAGATAATCCCGTTATTCTTGAAATAATTCCTTTTATCTTAACATTTATTTTTAGAAACTATTTTTCAGATCTTTAGGCTAGATGGTTGCCGCAGTTATCTTGTTTCCAAATTTGAATTTCAACATCTATTTAATCCTGTCTTGTGGGATGAATAGAGGAAGTTCTGAATCGGAGTTCTGAATTTTTATATTTTAGAGTTTGAGTCTGAGTTTAGAGTTCCAAAATTTATTCTTGAAGTGTTCTTTCGAGAAGGAGGAACTAGAGGGCAGATGCGAGAGTCGCATGCCTCATCAATTGACTTCAATAAAGAATACCAGTTTTATTTTATTTTTAATTTCATTATGAACTAATTTTATTTTTTAGAGTTTTGATATAACCTAGACTTGAACACACAGTTTATATTCCAAATTATTCTAATTTCAATATTTCCCTGATTGAGTATTTATTCCTTATTCTTAATGCTTATAATTTTCTAGCTAACTATTGTTCAATCTTTTGGATTGCAATGAGACCAATAGATAATTTGTGATTAAAGCTCTAAGATTAAACATCATTAGTTGAATGAAAGCAAAGATGCTTTATCCCAACTAGTATGATTTTCAAGAAAAATTCAAAAAATTTAATGAGTCTTCAATTAGTTAAATTCACATAGAAATATAGAGTTATTAGTTGAAGATATTTTTGGTATTACTTGAGAGAAAATATTGAATAGTTAAGAGTTTTTTATTATCAACTTGAGATAATTAGGATTCTATAACAAGGAAGAATAAATTGTGTGGAATTTGCTCTGTGGTGCCCTCAACTTCCATGTACGGATACACACGAAAATCGAGACACCCGGGATGATGACAACACGGTCATGCACCCCAACGACACACGTGTACAACAAATAATACGCAGCGGAAAGGTTAAGTCGAATGACTAAGTATCAGAGTTTAATACAATACAAAAATAGTACTGAAATCCACAAGTCAACATAATACAATTTTCTTATTCATAAAACAACATCAAATACAAATACAAATACAAGCTAGAATATAGCCAAATGTCCCTACTCCTCAGGTGGAGCCGCATCCTCGGGCTCAACCTCAAAATCTGCATCAACAATATCAAAATCTATGGTACCAGAAAATGGTACCGCAGGTAAGTAAAACTCAAAATACTTCAAGACATAAATATATTAAAACAACAACACTATGCATGCACATGATGACCCAAGTGTAAAAACCCGAGAAAAATACCATTTCTCGAAAATCACAATTTTTTCACGCACGCCAAAAATTACCATTTGGCACAACTTAATATCCAGGAATAGTTACATTAATTCCAATTTTATCCCGTATGCACCATGGGCTCCCCTAGGGACCATCCACATACACTGACTCCCTTCGTCACACCACAGGTAGCGATCGTGCGAGTGATACAACAAGAGTGATGCCCAGTTCCATGCCCACCGCATACATAGCCAAGCATCCTCCGATCTCCGCCAGCCCGAGAGATCACGGAGTCAGATCGAGAGCGCTACCATCTCGTCCAAGTCCCGAGCAACAGCTCCAGGGGACGACACTCAGTATATTCCGCTCCCGAGTGCCCAGAGGAGTTCCACCGAGATAATAACCCATGTCGGCTTGGGGGTGATACACACGCACCCAAAAGCCTTTTTCACAATACACAGTTTCCAAAAAATACACATCCATGCATGCGTGCACAATGCCATAAAACTGACCAATTACCAACAACCAACAGTTATCAGTAATTTCCAAATAACCAATTCACAGTTTATAAAACAGGTTATTGCAAAAATATATTTAAATCTTAAAAATCTTTTGGAGAAATACTTACAGCGTTTTAAAATATTTTATGGAGGATCACGGAGGAACTGGAAGCACCAACACAGCAACTCCACAGTGTAAAAACACTGTGGCTGAATCACAGTGAAACCCAAATTCCACACGGGGTAAAACGAAGACTTGAGAACGGTAGGGTAGGGCCTATGGGAGGTGGTAAAGCTAATGGTAGTGATGGTTGGCCGTGGGTGGCGGCTGAAACGGCGGTTTAAGGCCGAGAAACTCAAATCGGAAATGGAGTTCGATGGGACGGCTCCGGCGACGGATCGGGGCCGGGAATGGGTGGAAAAGGTTGCTGGAGGGCCGGTGATGAAGTGGTAGAAATTTGGTGGCCGATGGTGGCCGAACGGCTGCGGAACAACTCAAGGTCCGCCGCGGCTTGGTGTCGTGCGTGCGGGCTGATTCCGGCGAAGGAGGAGCCGAGATTACAGGGGAGAGGTCGCCGGCGATAGGGGGAGACGATGGGCTGGGCGGTGTCGACCCCGGCGGCCGGCAACGGCGACAGGTAGGAGATGGCCGAAACACGCGAGAGAGGAGAGAGAGAGAGTCGGGCGAGGAGAGAGAGGGTACGCGGGAGAAAGAAGAAATCCGGGAGAAAAGAAAGGAAAAAGAAAAGAAGAGAAAAGAAAAGATGGGGAAAAGAAATGAGGTCTAATTCTCACAACTTTTGGGTCACAACTGATCCTCAAAATAACTATTTTTAAAACAGTAAAATAAATAAACCAATTTAACTCAAAATTAGCTAAAGTAAAATATTAAACTCTGAAAAAAACATCCTTTAAAATAAAGAGGAATTAAATTGCAGATCACTAATTAAAATTAATCAAACGCAATGAAATGCTTTAATAAAATAATAATAATTTTAAAACCCACAAACAAACCAATTTAAATTAAAGATCAATTTAAATCCAAAACAATAATTAACAATAAGAAAACCCAATAAAATAATTTTCACAATTTAAAATATTATAAAATAATATTCTAAAACTCCCAAAATTTTAAAACAAGAGAATCAATTTTTAAATTAATTAAAATAATCTTTCATTAAAATGTACTAAAATACGGGGTGTTACAATATCTATTCTTATTATTTTTAAAATCTTAATTTTAATATTATTTTCTTCAGTTTAATTTAGATAAACCATTCTTCAAATTTTTATTTTTCAAATAGTAATTAATTTAGTCAATTTCAATACTCAATAGCATAATTATTTCATGTGAGTTTGATAACTGTTTTTTTTAAAACACTTTATTACTTGGTATGAGCACTTGCATATATATATTTTTATGCGAACATAAAGAACTGATTTATCTTGTGAATAAACCCTGAAGGATTCTCACTATGAAATACAGAGAAGTCTGGGCGCACTGCCCTAGTCTGTACCTCCCTTATTTGCTGCTGCTATTGATATTGATGGAACTGTTATTGCTACGGATTCCTAATCTCTTCCCTCATTTGGATGTCTGCCTAAGGAAGATTCTCTAGGGCTGACATGGGAGTTTCTTTTCTGCAGCTCTTTTGTTGTGATAACTAGCTGTCGTACTATTGATTCATTTTGCCTCGAGGGTTATCGTCTTTGTCTCAAGATGTAGATGTTGGGTATCGATAGACTTTTTGAGGTCTTGGTATTGGGATTTGGTAGACTTTTTTAGGGCAATGAGCCCATCTTGTAGCTGATTTAGGGCTGGTTTGGGTACTTAGAGTATTTCAAATACTCTCAAACACCCTCACTACTATTTTTTACTTCATTATTACTTTTCACTTACTTTTTACTACTATTCATTACTTTTTACTACTATTCATTACTTTTTTCCTACTTTTTCACTATTATTCATAAACATTTTCAAACACTTTCATTATCTAAACCTAGCCTAATCGTATTATTTTGCACAAAGACCAATGCTTCTTTGATACGAGATTTGTAACACACCTAACTGAATATATGGAAATCATAGGAAATATGCTCTCTTTGAGGGGGAGTGCCTTCACAAGAAAAGAAATACAGGTTGAAGGAAAAAGGAATATTTTCTATAACATTCTCAATAGTTTCTAGCCTTTCGGTGGAACACATATACTGTCATATGCACTACCATTTCCTTCCTAAGGCCATGGATTGGACTAAGGGGACGTTTAGAGAATGAGGCGAGATGAGAATTTTATAAATAATAATAAGATGGTTTGTGAATAGTAATTAGATAGTTTAAGTTAAGTATTTGGGTGCTGCTAGTGTGTCGCCCAAATTTGACTGCTGGGCTTGCTCACTAGTACAAGTTTGATATTTTAATTTGTTTTCTTTTCTTTTTCACTTTTTTGAAACATCTTTAAATATTTTTAAAAAATAAAAAAATACATCAATACATTAAAAATCACTTCCTTAACCATTAAGTAAAAAATTAAAAAAGAAATTAATACATGAGCAGTCAAAATGAGAGGGCAAACTTATGATACTATTATTTTCCTATGTATTTTCTAGATTTTGGGAAAGAAGAGAAAAAATTGAATAAAAAAATATTATAAAGTTAAAATATTGTTAAAATATAATTTTTGTTTTGAGATTTGAAAAATTCAAAATTTTTTTTTTATTTTGAAAAAGTTATAATTATTAGTTTGAAAAAATTGTAATGACTAATTTGAAATTATTAGTATTTGAGTTATATTTAAGAAGAAAATGAGATAGAATGAGATGAGATGAAAATTATTATCGAACATGCTTAAGACAATAAACAAAGAACATAACATGCTATGGCCATAGGCCGAAATATAATGACAGAAATAATATCTAGACTGATAGATTGGGTTAGACTACAATATGGCTCGACCCATTAACTCGTTAAGCTTTATAGATAAGATAAGATAAGAATTTTTAAAAATTTTATGAATAGTATTAAGATAAAAGTTTAAAATATTAATTTAAAATATTAAAATTTAAAAAAATTAAATTAAAATTTTAAAAAATTAAATTATTTATTATATTTTATATAAAAATTTTAAAAAGATTCCAAATCTAATCTAAAACTTAATTCAGAGTAATGCCTGGGGCCATTAACAGCTGACCCACTAGCAAGTACAGAAGTAAAACTAGTTTTTTTTTTTGGATGAGTAAAACTAGTTGAAATCACCACGTGATGGCTTCTCGAGTCAACCCGTTCACCCGAGCCTTCCCTTCCTATTCTCTGTAAACTGGTTTAAACCCTAGGATGCGCCGCCTGTGACACATCATTTGCAATTGCAGACTATCTTCCTGAATTATCAACCATGCCTACTATCAGCGTGGGAAGGGATCGGCTGTTCGCAGCCCTCGGAAAAACTTACAGTGAGATTGATGATTTTTTTATATGTATTTCCTTGCATTTTCCTCTTTTCGAAGAAAATTTGATGAAATGGTTTTGTTTTTTGTTTTGGAATGTCACAGCGCAGGAAGAGTTCGAAGACCTTTGCTTCAGGTTCGGTATCGAGCTCGACGACGTCGTAAGCATTTAGTGCACTCTGTCCTCTTCTTTCTCTCTATTTTTTTTTCTTGTTGTTAATATTAATGATTTTGAGATTATGGGTACTTTTATTGAGATTATATTTCTTTTGGTTATCCCAGACTACTGAGAAAGCGATTATTAGA
Source organism: Cyclocarya paliurus (assembly GCA_029856935.1). NCBI lineage: Eukaryota > Viridiplantae > Streptophyta > Magnoliopsida > Fagales > Juglandaceae > Cyclocarya > Cyclocarya paliurus. Next base: position 23,649,711 of record CM056950.1, read on the forward strand.
AAGGAAAAGCATTTGGAAGAGGAGGATGCCGGCGAAGATGAAGAAGTTATCTACAAGATTGAGATCCCTGCCAATAGGTATTTTACTATTTCATATACAAAATGTAGTTATTCTTTTCTTGTAAGTGTTTTTTATTGGCACCGGGTGTCCAAACAAAGTCCTGACTAATTCCGGGACTTAATCCCCCTTAGATCCCACTATTTTTACTTATAAAAAGAAATTAAAAGTTTTAAATGATAGCAGAGATTTCCATTTACTTATTATTAAGTATAGGTTTATTAGAATATTAAATTTTCAAAAGTAGCTGTAGAGTTGCTACAGAGTTTATCTTTATATTTGCTCAGTTTGACTGGTTTACTTGTCGGATTGGTTTTTCCGTTTAAGTGCTACAAGTTTTTTTTTGTTCTCATTAAATACTATTTTTGGCTTTGCTTATTATAATCTAGTTGATTTATATTGGGTTCACGTGTTACATTACAGCTTTGCTTATTATACCTCCATGCTTATGGTGAAAACTCGAAAGCCTTTGATTCCACCCAAAAGCGCACAAACTGACCCATAATAATCTGTGATCTAAAATAAGAAAAAAGGGAATGAAACAGAGAACTATTTCCGGTAATCATCACTGGAAATAGCCATCAGTGCACTCATTCTATACGAGAGAGAAAAGCAGCAATATTTTTTCCAACTGTAGCAAACTCGAAACTCCCTCGTGTCCACAACCATTTGATGTGAGGATCAAGAATTTCACATCCCTCTTGTTTCCAAATGCAACTGTGGTGAGTGTCCTAAATAAATAAAAAAGCCTAAAATAGAAAAGCAAAATAAATGCAAACAAAAATCCAAAAACTAGGTTGGCATACCAAGTGCAAGAAAACACCTAGCCCATACTAGAGAGCTCCTAAAGACCCAAAAAACCTGTGAAAAACTACCCAAAATACACCAAGCCCGAATTGGAATAAAAACACACATCCCCAACCCCAGCTCCTTGTTTCCGGTAAGACTAATACTCCACCCGAAACTCCCTCTACGAGAATGTCTTCATGATGCCTTCCCTTTAGTCTTCCCTCGACTTGAGCTACCACTCTTAGTGTCATAGTTAATTGCCCAAGAAAGACTTGTGGCAACAATATTGCACCAGCCATGTGCCTTCTTACTTCATATAATTTCAAATGATTTTTAGGTTTAGATGATTTAAATTTTTATTATTTTTGTATCTTGAATTTTAATTCCTTTGTGTTTTTAAAAATTGGTTATTTTAAATGTGTTTTGTAGTTTCTTTTGTACTTTGTACAATTTTAGATGATTTTGGGATTCAAATAATTTTTTTTTCAAAAGCTATTTTGGTAAGAAGGATTTAAATATTTTTTTTCATATTTTAAACAATGGTTTTTATATTTTTAAATGTTTTTAGCCATGCGGCGTGTCTGTTATTGGCATTCTTTGATAGCATTTCCGATAGTTTAGGTGACAAAAATATGATGGAGGGACCTGATTGATGTAATTGTAAAATCCATGGAGCAAGATGATAATATTGAAAACTCAGGAGCAAAAAGTTAAATGTGCAAATGTAACATCCCAATGAAAGGCCCAAACCACATGGCCTATACTCCAAAATGACTAGTCAATAATGGAATTGGAGACCCATTGGAACATTATAAAGAGCAAGAACTTCTCCTTCCCAAGCAATGTGGGATCTCATACACCACCTACCCTTACCCTTACACATCATATGGGGTATCATAGCAAAATCTGAGACTTTACAGTTTTTAACCTTTATTTTATGAGGGTAAATAAAAAAATGCAAGATAAATTCAAATTTTTTACTCCTTATTGCTTATAAGAAATCTAATTATTTTGTTTTGAGATGCACAGATATGATTTGCTTTGCTTGGAAGGAATTGCTCAGGCTCTTCGAATCTTCAATGGCCAGCAGGAGATGCCGAAATATAATGTGGCTAACATTAGTAGAGAATCAATGATTAAAATGCACGTGAAACCAGAGGTTGTTTATCCCCAAAATTCACAATTCCATGATCTATTTTTTTTTCATAAATTCTTATTGTGACAGCTGATTTTCTGGGGGTTTGAACTCTTCCTTTTCTCCATTGCAGACGGCTTCAATTCGTCCCTATGTTGTTTGTGCTGTTTTAAGAGGTATAACATTTGATGAAGGAAGTTATAACAGCTTTATTGACCTCCAAGAAAAGCTCCATCAAAACATTTGCCGGTAATGAATCCTAACTCACAGCTTCATTTATAATACGTAACTTGGCATAATTTTTATCTCCAAGAAAATGCTTGGACCTGTTAAAAGTTGAAGATTCCTTTTTGATTGTGTTTGTCCACGAAATCTAGATAGAACAGCAGTTTGGAAAATGATCCCTTTGTGTTTGATGTGGTGTCTTTGGCTAGAAAGAAATGGTAGATGCTTTGAAGGCAAAGAACAATTGATGGAAGAACTTAGGGAATTTTTCTTTAAAACTTTTTGTCTATGGGTTAAGGCCATTGTAATGAACGGTGATGAGTTGTTGGAGTTTTTCTAGTTTCTTTTAGTTCTAGTTTTTTCTTTCCTGCTAGTCGCTGTATGTTGGTATTTTCTCTTGTTTACTCCCTTGTGTACTTGGGCTATGCCTATTTATGGTAATAAATCTCTTATTAATTATAAAAAAAAAATCTAGATAGAACAAGGTTTTTTATTATGTTTTATGTATGGTTGTTTAGATGATATGCAAATAACACAAGCATCAAAGAGTGCACGAAGTTACGGAAAATTTTATGAGGTTATATATTAAACCTTAATTTTGACCTAAAGTTTATAAAGTCTTTTTTGCTTATGTAGTTTTTAGCAGATCCCCCCATCCGCCAAAGCTAGCATCAATTAGTTATATGGCCCAAAGATTTTATGTGTGGAGCTTTTATCTAAAGTTTCCTTAAAGATTTTATGTAATCTATCATTTCACATGCTTGCATTTGATAATTTTTTAGCCGAAGAACCCTAGTTGCCATTGGAACTCATGACTTGGATACATTACATGGCCCTTTCACATATGAGGTAGGTTTCTCCAATATTAATTCTTCTTGTTACAGTATGCTATGTATTCTCTTGGTGTCTTGGATAATGTGTTATGGCTGGACATATGCGGGCAGTTAGTTTTTTCGTTGATAATCTCTCTTTGGAATGAAGGGACAAGGTTATGCCCTAGGTCAAAGGCTTTTGGAGACCTGTCACCCCTTTGGCCCTTCCATATGTATAATCTGCTTGTAAACAAGACAACCATCTAATTCCAGTCTGAAGTATTCTATGTGGTCTGTACTTTCTAAATTATTAACTCCTTGTTCTTTCGATGTGCACTCGCAAGAAACTCCTTATCAAGGACTTGAGCACCTCTAGGATTAGTCAGGATTTTGTTCTCGGACATCCGGTGCCAATAAAAAAAACTCTTTATTCTGGATGGTTAGATTAATTTGTTGATCACCTTTTTGACTTGTCCAATCCTATGTTAGGACATTCGGCTTTTATATAGTTTGTCCGATTGTTGAAGATTTTCCTCTCTCTCTCTCTCTCTCCTTTTTAATTGTTTAGTGTGTTGAGCATATCCACAAACATGTTTGCTTTGGGAAGTTACTTCTCTCACATTTTTGTATGAGGTTATAAAACAATGTTACGAGGTTATTCCACATTAATTTGCTTACTTTAAATAATACTTGAAGGTTGTGTGACCTGAAGTAAGAACATCTACTGCATCAGTAACTTACAATTTCACTTTTTTTTTTTTTTAATTTTTCTTTTATTTGCAGGCTTTGCCTCCTTCAAGTATAAATTTTGTGCCACTGAAGCAGGTAACCTTCATATTTTGATTCAATTCTTAAACACTGTCCAAATGTATTGTGACTTTGTCAGAATCAGTGCTACCTGATAAAGTCATGAGAAACATATTATAAAAAATGAGCACACAGGCTTGTGACTGAAAAGAATTACAGAATGCTTGAAGGGTCTTCCCTAAAATCTCTATTGAAGAAAGATGTCTTTTCCTGGGTAAAATGAAATTGGATTCATGTAGCAAGCAATAGGTTTCCTTGTTATTGAGAGTTTTAAACCAACCTTGTTCCCATTGGTTTATTGTACTTGATATATAAGCTATCATTTCTTCTGCTTTGGTAGCCAATTCAAGGAAATTGAAGCATGTGGTTGACAACTTTTAAACAAAGAGAGTTTGTGCCTCAAATGAGAGCCCTTTCTTCTTCTCTGGTTGACCAGAGAATCTTCTGATTAATCAGAATTTCCTATATTTTTTTAGATGGCAGTGGTCTAAGAAAATTTGCCTTTGTCATGCTATATCTTCTTTTTTTGAATGGCAAAATATTGTGAAGTTGCAGTGTATAATGTTAGAACTGATTGCTTAAAGCTTATTTCTTTTGGAGTTTAGGTGAAGAATTTCAGAGCTGATGAGCTGATGGAGTTTTACAAAGTGAGTCTTGGATTAAGATATCGGTGATTGCACCTACATTGCTTGTGCATGATTTCTAGGAGCTTCTATATTTTAGTTTATATTGGTTGTGGAGATATTAGAATATAATTTCTTGATCTATGTTTAATCTTGATGTGGCAGACAGATTTGAAACTGAAGAAATTTTTGCACATAATTGAGAGCTCACCAGTGTTCCCTGTTATATATGACAGTAACAGGTATGATGGTTTTTTTTCTTTTACGTTTATGCAATTTAAAGGACTTTGAGATCTTTTACCTACCATTTTAATTAATTGTTGTTATTTCTTTATTGTTCTATCATTTTCCCTTTACTTTCTTGTCTAAAGTAGTTGAAGATATCTGCTCTGAAGACATTTGAGTTCCTACTGCTCTTTATACTGAGAGTGCTGAAAAAATAACTCATTGTCTTTATTGAATTTTCTTGGAACAAGAAAATCTTTTGAACTATGTACATGCTTTTAATTCCTTTATATACTGAATGCGTAGTTGTAGGTATTTTTATGCTCTTAATCTTTTAAAATGTGTTTTTATTCCCCCTGAAAATTCTATTCTTGATGCAGAACTGTTTTATCTTTGCCCCCAATTATCAATGGTGCCCATTCAGCTATCACTCTAAAGACAAAGAATGTGTTCATTGAATGTACTGCCACTGATCTGACGAAAGCCAAGATTGTTTTGAACACAATGGTAACCTGGAAGGCTGCTTTGAATTTGGTTATGGTTTAGAGTCGATGAATGAATGATTTTCTTCTATTGTTCTAGGTGACGACCTTTTCAGAACATTGTGAAAGGAAGTTTGAAATTGAGCCAGTTGAAGTGATATACTCAGATGGGAAGTCATATATTTGTCCTGATTTGTCTGTCTACAGCATGGAAGTCTCTCTGTCCTATATTACTGGTGCAATTGGAGTCCCCTTGGATGCTGACAAGGTATTTCAATTTCTTTACATTATATGTTTATTTCTTGATTTATGAAACCTTAAATGTGCATTCATGGCAGAGGCTGTTATTGATGTATGTGTGTGGGAGCGCTCATTTCTGAAATAAACATTTAATGTTTATTTCAAAATATTTAACTTAAAGAATTAATAAAATGACGTAAGGACCTATGTATTAGGACTCGGGTATTACAACTCTCCTCCCCCCCTATAAAATAATCTCATCCTCGAGATTGAACGTACCTCAAGGAAAAAGGGTGGGATATTTATCTTTCATGTCGTCCTCATGCTCCCAGGTTGCCTCTTGTTCATTGTGGTGGTTCCATAGCACTTTGACCATCGGAATTGTTTTGTTGCAAAGTACTCGAACCTCCCGATCCAAGATTCGGATTGGCGCTTCCTCATATGAGAAATCTTTGAGCACCTGGAGAGACGCATAATCCAACACGTGTAGGGTCGTGCACATATTTTCGAAGCATTGGGACATGGAAGACATCATGCATGGCTGAAAATTGTGGAGGTAGTGCAAGCCGATCAGCTACTTCTCCAATCTTTTCAAGAATCTCGAATGGGCCAATATATCTTGGGGTTAACTTGCCCTTCTTGCCGAATCTCATAACTCCCCTCATCGGATCCACCCGTGGGAATACCTTGTCTCCTACTTCGAAGTTTTGCTCCTTTCTTCTACGATTGGCATATTTCTTCTGCCTCTCTTGAGCCAAAGCAAGTCTCTTTCTGATAATAGCCACCTTTTCTTGCATATTCTGAACTAAATTAGGGCCTAACATCTTTTTCTCACCAACCTCATTCCAATAAAGGGCGATCTATCTTTGCGCCCATACAAAACCTCATATGGCACTGCGTTGATGCTCTCCTGGTGGCTAGTATTGTAGGCGAATTCAACTAGTGGCAATATTTTATCCAACTCTCCTTAAAATCAACAAAGGGACTCTCTTTTTGAGGAGTTAAAGAGGCTGGAAGGAGAGGAGGAAGCAAGAACACTATCCGAACATGAAAGAAGTCGAAAGAGTCAAATTGTGACAGAATTGGAAAGAATAACTCTGATGGAAGAGATCTCATGGAGACAGAAATCTAGGGCACTATGGCTTAAGGAGGGAGACAGGTGTACTAAATTCTTTCATAGGGTGGCAAACTCTCATAGGAGAAACAACGCTATTGATACACTATGGATAGATGGGGCAGTTTCCTCGGACCAAACAATAATCAAAACCCATATTGAGCAGTTTTATCAACATCTATTATCTGAAGAGCATCATTGGCGTCCAAAAGTAGACGGTTTAATGTTTTCAGCAATTGATCAGCAAAATACAGAATGGTTAGAGAGGCCTTTTACCGAAGAAGAAGTGTATAAAGTGGTCAGAGGTATGGCTAGGGATAAAGCTCCGGGTCCGGACGGTTTTACAATGGGATTCTTTCAAGAGTGTTGGGAGGTGATCAAGGAAGACCTTATGCAAGTCTTCCAAGACTTTCATACTAATGCTAGATTCGAAAAGAGCCTCAATTCTACCTTCCTAGCACTTCTTCCAAAAAGAAAGGGATCTATGGATATTAGAGATTATCGCCCAATTAGTCTTGTGAGTGGGGTGTATAAGATTCTTTCCAAAGTACTTGCGAAAAGATTGAGCACGGTGATGGAAAAGCTTATTTCGAGGCCGCAAAATGCGTTTGTTAAAGGTAGACAAATTCTTGACTCTGTTCTCATTGCAAATGAAGTTTTGGATGGTCGGTTAAAATCAAGAGAGCCTGGGTTACTTTGCAAACTAGACATGGAAAAAGCTTATGACCACGTGAATTGGCAGTTCTTACTATATATTCTCAATAGATGTGGCTTTGGGAGTAAATGGCAAAAATGGATAGAATTTTGCATTTCTTCTGCAAGATTCTCGATCTTGGTAAATGGATCACCGGTGGGTTTCTTCAACTCCTCTCGTGGGTTGAGACAGGGAGATCCTCTTTCTCCTTTACTTTTCTTATTCATCATGGAAGCTCTTAGCAAGATGATAGAGGGCTTGGTGAATGGAGGGTTTCTACGGGGCTTTACGGTGGGGAACGACAATCTAAACATCTCTCATCTGTTATTCGCTGATGACACTCTTATTTTTTGCAATGCCCATACTGGACACATCCAAGCATTGAGGGCGCTACTCCTTCGCTTTGAGGCTGTTTCTGGATTGAGAATTAACCTTTCGAAATCTGAATTGGTGCCAGTGGGGGTAGTCCATGAAGTGGAGTCTTTAGCTACATTATTGGGATGTAAGGTATCCTCCTTGCCGCTAAAGTATATGGGATTACCATTAGGTGCCTCCTTTAAATCTGAAAGGATTTGGAATGATGTGGTTGAAAAGGTGGAAAACAGATTGGCTTCATGGAAAAGGTTATATTTATCAAAAGGGGGCAGATTGACATTGATTAAAAGCACCATTTCAAACTTGCCCACATACTTTATGTCTATGTTCCCGCTTCCTTTAAAGGTAGCACATCGTATTGAGAAATTGCAAAGAGATTTTCTGTGGAGTGGCTTGGGGGATGAGTTCAAGTTTCATTTGGTGAATTGGTCAACGATTTGTACTCCTATTTCTGGGGGAGGTTTGGGTTTTAGACACTTGATGAACTTTAATAAAGCCCTATTGGGTAAATGGTTGTGGAGATACCAAACAGAACGGAACGCCCTATGGAAATTGGTTATAGATTCAAAATTTGGAGAGGCTTGGGGAGGGTGGTGCTCGAATGAGGTAAGAGGCACACATGGAGTGGGGTTATGGAAATTTATAAGGGGACAGTGGGATACCTTTAGGAGACATGAACATATTGTGGTGGGAGATGGCTCTCGTGTAAGTTTTTGGTACGATCATTGGTGTGGCGATCAGAGTCTAAAAGATAGATTTGCTGCTATCTTCGAAATTGCTAGAGTAAAAGATGCTGCAATCGCTGATCTTTTCGTCATCTCAAATGGATTCCCTCAATGGAATATTGATTTCAATAGGGCAGCCCAAGATTGGGAAGTGGAGATTATCTTGGAGTTTTTTGCGACATTGTATTCATTAAGTATGATAAGGGGAACTGGGGATAAGATGCACTGGAACCATACTAAGAAAGGAAACTTTTCTGTTAGATCCTTTTACCACGCTTTAACGAATACTGGGTTGACCATGTTCCCGTGGACAAGTATATGGAAGACAAAATCTCCTTCAAAAGCGGCTTTTTTTGTTTGGACAGCTTCACTGGACAAGATCCTGACAACAGATAATCTGAGGAAACGCAGGGTAATTGTGATAGATTGGTGTTGCATGTGTAAGAAACAGGGGGAATCAGTAGATCATTTACTTCTACACTGCGAAGTGGCTAGGGGCATGTGGGATGATTTTTTCCAGAGAGTAGGTTTGTCATGGGTCATGCCTCTTCGATTGGTAGACTTTCTCGCAAGCTGGCGAGGTATCCAAGGCAACTCACAGGTTGCGGCTATTTGGCGCATGGTCCCTATTTGTATGTGTTGGTGTATCTGGCGGGAACGAAATGCAAGAAGCTTCGAAGATTGTGAAAGAACAATGGAGGAACTAAAATTTTTCTTTTTTAAGTGCTTACTGTCATGGGCAGGAACCATTGTTTGTAACGGTCTTAATGCTCTTCTTTCGTCTGAAAACCCTAACTAGATTTCTATCTTGTATACTACCTGTGTACTTGGGTTTCTCTATTAATAAATGACTCTTATTACCTATCAAAAAAAAAAATCAAGGATACATGCCCGTAACATATCCTCAAGAATTTAAGATTTTTATTATTTTATTTTAAGATGGGTGTGCTTTTATTTTTATGTGGATTATTAAAATAATTTAAGGGTATGATTTTAAGATTCTACTATATTTTTCTCTTAAGCCCTCTAATTTTCATTTATACAAGAAATGGCCCAAACTCCTTCCACCATTGGATGGGTAGGTAAGGAAAATATCTTTCCACACTTGATCTCCACCGTCCATTCTCCCTAGCTTATGAAGCAATGTTTGACTAAAAGCAATTTAAGTCTCTCTCTTGAACCCGTCAGCTTCTAAGGCAAGAAAAGGAGAAAAACTCCTCAATATTTTGCAGCTTAGGCTCGTTTGGTTGTGGCATCACCAAACTAGCTAGAAATCCTGCTCAACCCTTCCTCAACATAGTGGTGGCCTTTAATGCAGAGATCACCTTCGGCATATGACTCTTACCCACAACACAGAAACGGAACTCTGACTCGCCTGGTGGTCTAAAGACCACTTCCTTCTTGAAGCACTCCACACAAGCATGGTATCGAGACAACCAATCCATGCCCAAAATCACGTTGAACTCCTCCATGTCGAACAATATCAAATCGACAAGGAGGTGTCAACCTTGTACCTCTATCACGCAACCCTTTAACACAGATTGACAATTCACGGATTTCCCAAGGGTGAAGAAACATACATCACGGATTCTAAGGGTTCACGGGCTTTCTCACTCAGACAAGCATATTAATTTCCTTATATCTCTTATACTAATTTCCTCCATGTTGAATGTAATGCTGTTGATTTCAACAGCATGGCCCTCCATAATTTCCTTATATCTCTTGCACCCTCTTAGTCCGGGTTGTCTCTGTATATACTGGGCTAGCTTATTCTTGGAGTAATATAATTTGTTTACTTATCAAAGAAAAAAAAAAAAAGCGCAAAGTATTTCACTTACCATTAAGTGTGCTTTTTGGCACTTTCCTTTGTGAGCTTAAATCTCAAAAAATGCGCTTTTGTAGTTTCTTGAAAAAATATAAAATAATGGCTTTAACTTTTACTGTTTGTTAGGACCCCTTTTTTGTGCTCAATAACTACTTTAGGATTGCGTTTTATTGCTTATGTTAGTGCCAAAGTCAATACCTACAATATTCGTGCATTTTCGGTTTTGTCAACTTTTGGGTTATTTTGATTCAACCATGTACTTCAATTGTGGCTATCAAATATCGTGGTTGTGTATATCCTGTAATCTAAGAGAAAATTATATAGAATGCTATGTTTAGTAAGTTGATCACTTGAGTGTCATGTTTCATATGCTTTAACAAATTTAGTTAATAGGCTAAATATATTCCCATATTTTAATTTTTTAAATATTTTATTATACATATATTATTTTACAAAAGAGTGCTTTACTTCAATTGAGGCACAAGCTTGCACTTTTTTTTGGCTACAAGCAATGTTTACGCTTATATGTGCCTGACGCTTTAACCAGTACTAGGCGAAGACAAATCTAGCATTGATACACTGCCTTTCTGAGATACCTAAAGCGCTCCCAATCTCGTGAGAGAAGTCACCATCCTCCCCCTTGCTTGAGCAATCTGTACCTTTTGGCCTTGCCATAGTGGAACCAAAATCTGGAAAGACGTTCTCCTTAATTGTGATCAACATCCAATTTGTTCCTTTTGGCTTTGTTGCGGCATCCAGTAACCCTGAATGGCATTTTAACACGCCAAGGGAGGCCCAAACCACATCTGAGCCCTAATCCAAAAGGACTAGTCAATAGTACAATTAGATCCCCATTGCATTCATTACAAAAAGCAATAACTTCTCTCTCCTGAGCAATGTGGGATCTCATACACTACCTACATGTCAGTCAATATGGGGTATTACAATCGCTACCCTCACCCTTAAATTCTCGACGACCTCATTGGGTTATTCCATCATAGGTGACACTGTTCAAGTCTCGTATTTTTGGTTGGGATAGACTTTGATATTATTTGTAACTCCTCAAGGGAGGCCCAAGTCACAGCTAGACCCTACTCCAAAATGATTAGTTAATGCTACAATTGGAGCTATATTGGAATTCTCCTTTGGATTTGCTTTCTCCCTAACCAAATAGTGTGACTTGTGCGCCCTTTCATCTTCTTCAGAACTTTTTCTATGACAGCCCCAACCCCGCTTGGGATTTGGCGGTAATTGTAGTGTCGGGACATACAATGCAAGGTTATATATCCCATATGACAGTTAACATGCAATGCACATAGCATATTTCTAACAGTAGGGTCTCAGAACTATGACCCTACAAGTTCTATTAATCCCAAAATAAAAATAAAAATGGCATTGGTTTGAGCAATAGATCATGGTACCAAAACAAGTTCTATTAATCCCAAAATGAGTAGTTTAATCATCTATACAAAAGTAGGGTATTAGAACTATGACCCTTCATGACCATCAAAACATTGTTTTCGACACCAAGTACAAATCATTTTCCTATCTTTTCTAATATCTTTTGATTGTCCTCAAATAACTTCAAAACATCACATATGAACTTTTCGGCTGCTTCGAGCCGACTCTCAATTGAAGGACTCTGTTTGACTAGTGGGGGCTCTTCGCGCTGCGCTTTCCCATCCTACTCGCTATCCTTAAGTCCTGTCACAACTTCTACCATTCCGAGAGAAATAGTAATGGAAATTACCATAGTGAAATTTCGGGAACTTCAAGCAAGTTATGCCAAAAACATACACGTAGATAAAATTAAACATGAATAGGGTAAACATGAACATGGATGCATGAGCATGATCGTGCAATTTCATAATTGTATTTTTCACTCATTCAGACTTTTCCAAAAACATTGAACTTGTAACAATATAAAAATTTACAATTTCATATCAATCACATAAGTTCTTATTCAATGTAAACAATGTATGGATACCTCACAGTTACCCATATGAACAATGTGCACTTGCTAGTTACTGCACCACACATCTCAGGCCCTTCAATTAGCTGTGGATATGTCATAAAAGAGACACCTAGGCAGATTGACACACATTCACCAAAAGCTTACAATCAATACGACAGCTCGCAACGCCTTCATCGTATTTAGAATGTGTTGCACCCACTAACGTTAGGCGCTACTACTTTTTTCTAGAATTTTTTTAAAAAGATCTCATTCAAAATCCATTAACTATATACTTCGTCAACCCAGAGGTTACCACTCTAATTTAGTCACTCTCGAGTGGACAAGGGAGTTCCACTAGGATATTCTCCCATTCTAGCATTGGGGTCGTATTAAAACTAAACTCAACCTGAAAACTTGCACGGCATGTGAAGTACGTGTATCATAATAGCATGGCAAGGAAAACATATCACATAAACATGACTTATTCATTTGGGTATAATGTATGAGCACGACATATGATGATTCAACAAAGCACTTAATAAAGAAATGCAATAGCTGAACATGTCACATAAGCATGAATGCAATCAAACACAAGAATTGGACATAGCATAACAATCGAGCATAAACATACTTTAATATGGCAAGAAAGCGAACATGCTATGTAACATTTAAGGATTTACCAATCAAAAATCAACAGGAGCAATACATATGCAAGTTTACACAAAAACGTGATTACATTATCCAAGGGTAAGTTGGAGGCTAACTTACAAATCTCTGAATTTAATTAAGAACGCCAACGAACAAGCAAGCTGAAAATATATATTTTCTAAGCGTTAGAACTCGAAAGAGATTTCCAAACCTCCAAACCTATACACTAACCCGTGCATTTAGAGGATTAAAAACTTCCTTCCTAGCAACTCTTAACCCTAATCGGCTTTAGGAGTCATCCAACCTTCCAATTTCCTCTTTTATGCTTACTTCTTTGGCTCACACGTATACACACACAGCAAAAGGCTCTAGTGAGGCCGATTGACAATAAACTTATCACCAAGCTTCGCCTTCACATGGACCAAACCCTAGTAGGCCAAATGTGTAACATGTAACTCACGGGTATTTGGAAAACCCTAATGATGGTCGACTGGCACACACTCACTCAAACGGGGTTTTCTCCAACCATTTCAACATCTAGCTTTCGTTTTTAGGAAAACCCTAGAGATAAGACCACACTCAAACCAATTCAAGCATGGCCTAGCTCCTCGTGGTCAAGGTCATACTCTTCTTCTCTTCCTTCGTGCTTCTTACAACACGCTAAAACACCCCTTTCCCTCACAAGCCGAGACCTCTAAGTTCCACCCTTAGCATTTTCGTGGTATGAACTAGAGAGGATGGTTAGGGTTTTTGCTTACCGAGCTAAAGCTTCCTCGAGTGTTGGCTGAATCCCTCACGTAGATGTGCATGTATGGTGTTTGGTTGAGAGCGAAAATGGTGGAGATTTTTCTGGAGGTGGGTGAGAGAGAGGCGAGAATGAGGGAAATCTGATGGAGGACAAAATGACTATTCGGCACTCCCTCTAGGGTGTAAACTGCGGACCATTAATGGCTAGGGTTTAAATACCCTCTGTGATTTCCCATGCTTCTCTCTCCTATCATTGCTTTTTCCTTCATAATACTAAAATCCATAGACAAATCTCACGCATGGACGCAAAGTGGCTCCCCTTTCTTGCCCTAGCCGAGATCCCCCGTCTCCCCTTTTCCACCATGATTGCTCTTCTTGGTACTTACCAAAATCTTCCTTGCATGGGCGCCAGATGGCCCCTTCTTACAACCACCGAAAATCACTCTCTCCGGCATCATTGTTCCTCAAAAGCCTAAGAGACACCCACTACATGAATGCCAAGTGGCATAGCTGAATCTTCTCAGCATCAATCCTTTCTTAGAAACCTACGGGACACACACGCATGGATGCCAATTGGCAACCTCTTGTCATGGCCGAGGATCACACTCTCCCTCATCATCGTTCCTCTCGAAAATCCAAGAGACGCCCATGCATGGATGCCAAGTGGCATCCAGCATCCTCTTGCCAAAGCTGAAAAAATATCCCTTTCTCCCTCATCATTGAGCACCTCGAAAATCTAAGGAGTTTCCTATGCATGGGTGCCATGTGTCATTTCTCCTTGGCCAACCCAAGCACTCTTCTTTCTTCATCTCATGATTGTCTTCTAGAAATCCTAAAAAACATCTTGCATGCATGCCATGTGGTGTTAGCCCTAGCCAAAACTGAAACCCTCCTCATCTTCACCATGATTGTTATCCTTCAGACCCTAAGGAACAGTTTGCATGAATGCCAAGTGTCTCCCTTATGTTAATGGCCGAAAATAACAGGGGCTTAAAGCCTAAATGGGCTTGGGCAGCTACCTACTCCAAGATGTAAGGAAATAAACTTCTTAAAAAGCAAATTTCGACTGTATGGGCCCTAGGTCCACTGATTCTATAATCACTAAGGCCCAATAGAGACTTAACATGATCACCAAGTCCTAGATTTAAGTTGGGGTGTCACGCTTTCCTTATTCATTGCTCCTGTAAAACCTAGCATTAAATTAGCAATCTGAGTAGTAGCTGTCACGTTATGATGTGGATACTTTATATTTCTATATGTTCAGTGACAGTAACTACTCGTATGCAATGGCTTAGCTTGTTTTTGCTCCATCTCCTCACTGTCTTTCCTATCATGCAGGTCACTAGTTTGTTAAATCGGATGCAATTGAGTGCTGTGCAGTCTGTATCAGGTGATAATAGCTCTGATATTACTGTATCTGTACCCCCAACTAGAAGTGATGTCCTTCATCCATGTGATGTTATGGAGGTATTAATAGTAGTTAAACCTGGTCATATAACTAATGCATCTTTTCTGCACCAAACATGTTTGTACTTGTATTTGTATTGACATGAAATGTTTTTCGTTGCTAAGGATGTTGCAATTGCTTATGGCTACAATAATATTAAGGATATTGCGATTTCTAAGGGTTACAATATTTCAAAGGGTAGGGCTGTGTCGTTGAGGCCACTGCCCCTGGAAGAGTTCAGTCATCTTGTCAGATTGGAGGTACAGAGCTGATAAGATACAAATAAGATTGCAGCTTTTTCTTGATTAGTGATACTGTTCCTTGTATACTCTTTTTTTATTGTATTCTATTTGTTTAACATTTATTTTGGTTTGATTTTCCTATTAGATGGCAATGTGTGGGTTTACCGAGGTCTTGTCATTTATTTTGTGCTCACAAAATGATAATTTTGCAATGTTAAATCATGAAGATGATGGTTCCACTGCGGTGATTATTGAAAATCCTCGTTCTTCTGAAAATGAGGTTTGTACTCTCAATCTTATGTGCTTAATTATACTCTGATAATGTGGATTTTGCTAGTATCATTTTTGGAAGGGTATGATTGCTGTAACTTCTACTGATATGATATCCTTTAATTTTCTCTTTACTCAATTTAGGTACATTCTTTTTTGAAAAGTCTTCTTTTGCTGTCCTTGCCCTTGCTATTTTTATTCTCTCTTTTGTTTCAAATTAAGAATTTTTTCGAATAAAATCAAGACTTAATGCATATCATGAACTCCTTCATTTCTTTAGAAGGCAGTTATACCTTTCTAAAGTCATTTGCCTCCGCTTTCTGCTTCTGTTTGATCCCTTTTTTACACTAGTTGTCTTGTGTGGATTAAAGATTATCTTCAAAACTTCAAAAATCTTTTTGAGAAATTGACTTCTTTTGGGTTTTGTAAAAGTGGTGGCGGAACCTGTAGAAAAAATGTTTGGATTGAGGAATTTCTTGAGATATATTTTTTTTTCTACATTTTGAAAAAAGTGGTGGTGTCCACTGAATAGATGCTTGTTGAGAAAATCTTCCAAGGTTTTTGACTGTGTTTTGTTGTGTTGTGTTTTTTTTTGGTGGCGTCCACTTCGAGCCACTTCATCTTATTACTTAATAAAAAAGAGGTTATGCCAAGGCAAAGGATTAAATGAAAAAAAGTTTGGATGTATGGATGGAAGAAAAAAAGTTCTGTTAATGTAAAAGACATTTGTAGATTTGCTAGCTGGTCAGGTCTCCCTTTTCAGTTCCACATCTGACCCCCGGTAATATGTATTATTAATGCACAAAGCTCATATAAGATTGATACTATTACTGTTATTTATATATATACTTATATCTAGGGTGATATTTTTTCACCTTTTCATCATTCACAATTTTTTATGGGATCCATATTTTGTCAAACTCACTGTTGTGAACCTTCCGTGCTAAGATTTGTTCCATATGAACAAGGTCATTGGGGTTGGTAGCCAAGCCTTGCACACAACTCTCCAAATTATATTTTTATTGGCATTTATTTGAAAACATGTTTATGTGTTGCATATCTATCCACGCCCAATAAATATGAGATTAGGATGAATCACTGCATGATATGCATGCCAAACACAAGTCAAAGCTAAACTGGAAGTTGTATCTGCCAACTTAGTAATGAATTGTATATAACCAGAATCGTGTGGATTATTTCACAAGATTTTCTGTATCACAATTTTAAGTTGCTATTGAAGTGGCTCTCCTGATTTGGACTTCCATTTTGTCATTAAGATGCATGCATTTTTAGCTTTAACCAAATTAACTACTGGATCTTAGTGTGTGTCTATGCTCAATAATTAATTGGGAAAGATGCACAAATCCCCTCAAACTACTCAAAATTTTCCATTTTTAGCTTTAACCAAATTAACTACTGGATCTTAGTGTGTGTTTGCAATTACCCCCAAAAATATTTATTTTGGCTATCACCTCCTCAAACTACTCAAAATTTTCCATGTACCCCCCCCATAATAACGTTGACATAAATACCCTAAGTAAAAAACTAAAAAAGAAATCTAAAAACCCAATATAAAATAACTATAGCAAAGTAAAAATAAAAACGTAAAATTTTAATTTTTTTTTATTATTTTGAAAAATAATATTAAAACGTAAAAAATGAAAATGATTTTCAAAATTAAGCTTTGAACTTTAATATTTTAAATCTTTATGAAAAATTTAATTTAATATAGGATTTTCAGTTTTTGGAATTTTTGGGTGTAATTTTGTCCTTTTAAGTGAAAAGTAGGTACATTGTAATTACTTATCAGTTTGGGGGTGATTGCAAATTGGGTGGTATTTGGGGGGGGTTTGTGTGTTTTCTTACTAATTAGTATATTGTTACCAACAACACTAAACTCTAGGTTTGCTTCTTAGTTTACTTGGTTTTCACTGTCAGTTATTTCTTTTATCTTCGTTTTTTTTCTCCACCTTCTTTATTGATTTGAAGTTTGACACATTGCTTCATTTACAGACTGCTCGTACCAGTCTTATGTCTGGTCTATTGAAAACTGTTGGACAGAACAAAGCCCATCCAAAGCCCATAAAGGTACATTGTAGTTTCTCAATAGGGCATTGATTTTTCCGTGGGTGAGTCTGACTGTGCCCATATTATTAGGTAGTCATTTAGTTTGTATTATGTTAGCTGAGTTGTGAGCATGGAGATTTAATAATTTCTGAATTGTGCATAGCATTCAATTTAGTTGGGCCATTATTCTTAGTTCTAGTTCTCTCTTTATGGAATCTTATGTTGTTTCATTGTGTCATTAATAAATACAACATTCGTAGATATAAAATTTACATTCTTTTGTGTAATTTTTCTGTTCATGTAGTCATGCTGTTTAATCATATCATAAATAAATACAAAAATTTTAATTTTAGAAGTATTGAATTAAATATAACTTCTCTATATACTTTTTACTGATCAAAAAAAAAAAAAAACATCTTTATATGTAATTTTCATATGCTAATAGACATCTCTAGCATTTCTTAAAAGCCATGCAAGTGAGTTGATTATAGCAATAATTGTCAAATGTAGGGATATTAAAATGATTCTTGTTATTTTGTTATTCGGGGCCTCTAGGATATTTGTGAAGGCAAAACCCACTCAATCTGAAAGTGCCAAATATCGTGCCCATAAGTCCTCAGCCAACTTGCAATTACTAGAAGATGATCAATGCTTGCATCATCCTATTTGCACAAACATCACCACTCCATTACTTTGATATGCCTCTTTTGTCAAGTTACCCAGTGTTAAGATCTTTTCCAAGACGTCCATCGAAACAAAACCTTTTAATGTGCCTTTCTTCTCTAAATAGACTTCCAAGGAAATGAAGAGCCAACTAGAGTGACGAGCGTGTTGAAGAAGATTTCACCTTGGAGATCCAGATATATTTGATCGTCGCCATCTATTCTCCACCTAATGAAATACAGTCGGCTTGAAGAATGAAGAGAACAACTTCATCTCTCAATCTTTTGTTTATCTAACAAAATTAAGATTCCATTGGGACAAGTGTTGTTCAACTGAAGCCTCCTTACAAAGGAATGAATGAAATATCTGCTGAAAGTTTTCTTAACTTAGCCTTGAAAGTGGCCTTCTGGAACTTGAAATCTTTCAATAAAGTCTTGCTTGGCAAATGGTTATGGAGATATCACTACGAATGGGGGTGAAAGTGTTTTTTTTTTTTTTGGGGGGGGGGGGGTGGTGGTGGAGAATCGTCATTGAACCATGGGGAGGGTGGTGTTCTAATGGGGTGAGTGGGCCTTATGGAAGCATACAAGAAGAGGTTGGGACACATGCAGCAAATACTCGCTTTACTATGGGCAGGGGATCGAAGGTCAAATTTTGGCATGATGCAATAGGGCACTCAAGGAAGTTTATCCACAAGTTTATGGCTTAGCAAGAATGAAAGAAGCCTCGATTGCAGATCTATTAATCATCTCCAATGGTCTTCCCCAATGGAATGTTACATTCCTTCGAGATGCACAAGATTGGGAAATTGAAGTTTTTTTGGCATTCTTTGACCATGTTTAGCCCTCCCAATTGTCGGGGGGAGGTGAAGAAGATATTTTGGTGCCCCTCTAAGAAGGGGATATTCACAGTCCAATCCTTCTACCACACCATGACCGCGCACAACATATTCATTTTCATGGAAGAGCATTTTGAAGACAAAGGCACCTCTAAGGGCAGCATTTTTTGTATGGACAGCTTCGTTGGGGAAGATTCTCACTCTAGACAACTTGCAGAAACGTAGAATCAAAATCATGGATTTGTGTTGTATGTACAAGAAGAGCAGAGAGTTCGTTGACCATATGTAACACTCTGTTCCCCAATAAAGTCATTTTTAGAGTTCTCGGGGAATCGATGTGCTGCTAAACTTTGACCTAAAACTTTTCTTCTTAACGAAGCACCAAATACAAAAGATCCCATAAATAAATAAATTTAGGTTATGTTTGGTAACTAAGATGAGATACAAAATTCTCATCTTATCTTATCTCATCATTACAACTTTTTAAAATTCATACATAAAATATAATAAATAATTCAACTTTTTCAAATCTTAATTCAACTTTTTCAAATCTCAAAACAATAATACTATTAAAAAATAATATTTTAAACTTTCATCTAAAACTAAAAATTCTCATCTTACTATCCAAGCATAATCTTAATCTTTATTAAGTACTTAAAATCCAGAAGAGATTATGTGGAAACACTTATTTAAAATCAATAAGGTCTCATGTGCTTATTAAAACAACTTATTAAACTGGATATCATAAAGCTAGCATTACATAAATTATTTACGCCTCTATGTCGCCTCCTTGGGTCAAGTTCTGTCCTGCAGTCTCATCCTTATAAAGATCATCACTTGGGGTGGTTAAACATAGAAACATACAAAATGAGTTGAATAATCAATAAGCATTACATCATACAGTAAACATAATAAACACAAGTTTTCTTAAAAAATATGCATACTTATAAATACATACATAACTAAAATGAACATGAACATGAACATGATCTGTACATGAAATGCATTAACTTGTCTTTCACTAGTCATAGGTTGGTACCCACTGTCGACCCCCGTGAGTTAGAGCTAGCAAATATAAGTAGATTCTGATTCCGCCCGTGGCCGCGGGTTGTGGAATCCATACATAAGGAAGGCACAATGGGTGCACTACCAGCATGTACAATTTGGCAATGCAATATGCCCATAACATATGGTACCGTCTTCATATCATAACATAGGTCGTTACGTATCTTATCATTTATACTTCATCATAATCATACTTATCATATCATATCATATATATTTCAACTGCAATCGTGCCTTATCATATCATAGATTTCAAATGAAATCGCATATTTCATAAATGTCATTATACATGTTTCTTCATATAAAATCATGATTTTTCACAAATCTTTTGATACATAACTCTTCACATAAAATCATAACTTTTTATAAATATTTTGATGCATAATTCTTTACGTAAAATTTTGGATTTTCATGGTACAGGAAAAGGGGATTCCAACAGAGGGTGTACATGTATAATACTTTTATAAAAGACATGTCGTTTATGTGTAAGGGTATGATCATGCTACTTACCTCAAAGTGCTATTCCAATATTTCCGGGATGAAGCTTATTACCTATAAAATACACGTAAATTTTTTTAATATGTCACATACTTTAGAATTAAAAACCTGACGCCCTAAAATAATCTATACTTTCCTAAAATCCTCAAAACACTAAATTGTCGTCCCCCCGAATACTTTGATCTCCACATAACTATTTCTCCAAAAATTTACGATCAATCCCAAGATCACATAAGCTCTGTAAATTTTGTAAATTTACATTCACATACTATAACTCCAAACTCAATGAATAATTTGCATGACAGGCCTGTATAACAAGGACCCACGACATGTACCCTTTCATATAACATCCTCAATCCGTAAAGTACATAAATCTCCAATATAATTTAGACCAAATAAAACATAGATCTATACTGAGAAAGAGACAAATAGAGAGAGAAAGGACACTAACCTAGAGAGCTTTTATGTATGAAGAGAAACCGAGGGCTAATTTCTTGGAAACAGTGGTTGGGTAGCATCGTTTTGTCTGGTCTACGGAGAGGACAACGGTGATGGGCGGCCTGGAGTAGAGCCTCATGCAGTCTATTTTGGTGGTTGGCGGTCGTGTGTGTGTGGTGTAACACGAGAGACGGTGGCAGTTGTCTACGCAACGTGGAGGTTGGCAGGTTCTTGGTGGGTTCGTCGCCTGCGTCGTCTCTAGAGTGGGTGGCAGCTTCCGTCGTTGGCAGTAGAGGTGGAGTGGCTTGTTGGGATGCTCTGATTTGTGGGGCTAAAACATAGGTGTGTTTGGCGTCGTCTACGTGGTTGTGGCGTGGAGAGAAGGGATGGTGGGTGGTGTCATGTGGGTGTGTGGGTCTGGTTTCTGTGGGAGGTTCATTGTGTGCAGTGGATTTTTTTTTTTTTCAGTGTTTGCAGTGAAGGGGAGATAGATGTGAGAGAGGAACTGTTATAGGCAAGGAGTGGTGGCTTCGGTTTCTCGTGGTGTTGTTGTGCAAGGGGCAACGTAGAGGGTCTAGGTTATGGCCAGTAGCTGCAGTGGTTTTTATAAGGAGGCGGTCCGTTGTTGGGGCTAGTGTTCTGGTCGTGGCCTGGAGGAAAGAAATTGTGAAGGCTGAGTGGCTTGGGGAGGAAATCTTTTGTGGAGAGAGTTGGTATATGCAGTGCGGCAGCCCTAGGCTAGAGGAAGGAGTAAGCCATGTGCAAGGGGCTACGGGGTATATAGCAGGTAAGCTTTAGGAATTTTAATGTGAAGATGACTTGTAGAATTTTAAGAGAGTTCTATTGGAGCATGAATCCTAGTGGAAGGTGGAGATGTGCATGGCTTAGAATTATGGAGGAATTGGTATTGGCCGAACGGTTTGGATTCATTTCATGGGCTAAAAACTCTATAATTTCAATTGGGTTTCTAAATATCAGCCCCTTAATTTCTTCTAAAATTTTCAACTAATCTTAACGACTTTAATATAAAATTTTGGGCCTTTGGGCCTAACTAAATCCCACGAAATAATAACTTGCAGCTTGTCCAATATGGCCCATAAAAATTCAATAACTTCAAAAATCTTAATAGCCTGTAGGCTATTCCAATACGGCCCATTAAACTTATTTTAGGCCAATTAGATTTTTTCCTATTTCATCCCTAATAACATTGGGTGGGGTTGTTGCACCATCTACTAATACATAGTGAGATTGCCATGACTTTGTGGAATGAAGTTTTTGCTCGTTTGGGATTAGCTTGGGTGATGCTGAGAAGAGTAGGTGACCTCCTAGCTTCTTGGAGAGGCATTCGGGGCAACTATCAAATTGCATCCATATGGAAGATGGTGCCAATATGCCTATGGTGGTGCATTTGGAGGGAGAGAAATGATATAAGCTTTGAAGACCAAGAGCGGTCAATGGGATGAGCTTAGAACTTTGTTTTTGAATACTTTACTCCATTGGTCGATTGTAATTGGCGATAATGGCATGGCCTTCCATGATTTCCTGTATCACTAAACTTGCACGCCCAAGCGTTGCTCTTGTATATGTCCTATATACTTTGGCTATTGCCTACTCTTTTGAGCAATAAAAATTTGTTTACCAATCAAGAAAAAAAAAAGTGGCCTCCGAATGGAAGCCCAGGTACTTTTTTGGTAAAGATGACACTTTACACCCCAGAATGCCTTAACTTGAATTCATCGCCATTCCTCCCCACAAGAAATCAATCTAAAGCATCTCAAAGTGTTTGGCTACACCAAGGATAGGGAAGAAAGACTAGAAAAGTTGGTAGGTTAGAGTATTCTTGATCAAAGTTGCTCGCTTTGAGATGTTGTGGATTGTTCAGGGAAGGGAGGATAGTTTGCTGTGGATTCATGCTGGAAATTTCAGATTCTTGGTTAGCGCCTTTTATAAGGCGTTGACTTGTCATTGTGTTAATAAATTTCCTTGGAAGTGCATTTGGAGATCTAAGGTGCCTCGTAAGGTTGCATTTTTCTTCTGCTTGGCGTCCCTTTGAAAAATTTTGACCATGAATAATTTGAGAAAGCGTGGACTTATCGTTGTGGATTTGTGCTTCATGTTCAAGAAAGATGGTGAATCTGTTGACCATTTATTTCTCCATTGCGAGGTGGCTAAGACTTTTTGGGATGAGATTTTTGGTAGGACGGGTATTGCTTGGGTTAAGTGGGTGGTGGATCTCTTAGCTTGTTGGCAAGGTTTTAAGGGGAGTCATTATATTCTTGCTATTTGGAGGATGATCCCCTTATGTTTGATGTGGTGTTTATGGTTGTAAATAAATGGGCAGTGCTTTGAATATTGAGAACGTTCGATGGGAGAACTTAGAGAGTTTTTCTTTTGTACTTTGTGTTTTTGGCCAAAGGCTCTTGTTTTGAATGGAGACAATCTTCATGATTTGCTTTTAGCCTATTCTAGTTCCTACCTTGTATTTAGGTGTTTTCTCTTGTATACTTCCTGTGTACTTAGGTTATGCATATTTACTTGTCAATAAAATTTTCTTATTACTTATAAAAAAGAAAAAGTAGAGTAACTTGCTGGCTTTAGTCACTTTCACCTAAGTGATGTTCCATCTATTTTATAGCACCATCCCAAATAGAGGTGCCTTCAACGGCACCCCTAGTGGGAGACTTGGATACTTCATGGGTAGATATGACACCCTACAGCCTAGGAACGTGTCAAACTGCCAACATTATCCACTCACACCATCTCTTTCACTTGATCATATGCATACTTCATATCATTTCTGTAGAGCACACCTAGAAACCCTGATCTTGTTATGGTATCGGACATTCTTTAGCTATTATAACTGAATTTAACGTGTTTTGTCCCTTTATCAAAGCATTATGTGATATGGATGTGATTTTCACCAACGCCGTCCTATTAACTAGAACTTTCGAGATGATTTATAAAAAGTATCTCACTTATAGGAAAAAGTGATATCTTATCATTATTTATATATATTAGCTTAATTTTTGTATCTTCAGGCAAAGTAATATTCTTCCGTCATTTTATCTATTGTGTATCTAACAACAAAGTCCCCCCCCCCCCCCCCCATTTTCGAATTGTCTCTAGATTTTTGAAGTTGGCGACATAGTGCGGTTGGATGAGACTAAAGATGTAGGTGCAACAAATCGTCGCCAACTTGCTGCACTATATTGTGGTGCTGCTGCTGGATATGAGGTGCATTGATATCTTACTCAGTTTAATTATTTTTACTAATCATAGTTGTTTTGAATGGCTAATCTCAGTTTGTTTTTATTTATTGTTTGTGACTCGCATTTCTGGCAATTCAAGTTTCTATATTTAGATTTTCACTGATAAAAAAAATCTGCATTTTCAAGTTGGCTTTGTCCGAACAAGAGTTGGGAGCATTCAAACTGTGTGGGCATTGAAACTTAGTGATTGTCAAAGCAATGTTCCAACATCAAGAATTGATTTGCAATTCACTTGAGCTAGAAAACAGTCAACTTTTAGAATAATAAAAAAACCGTCATTGTTTTTGTACAATAAGAAACCTGTTTAGAACCCTGCGTTTTGCCACTTGTCATTGTGAACTCCTGGCCATCAGTACATATCCAACTTACTCACTTTCTTTTGCTCTTTGCTCTTCCACCCCACTATTGAGAATAGTTGCGGTGCAATTTTTATGGATGGGATTGGGGAAGGTTTCCATTTCATTTGGTGAATTGAAATTTGGTGTGTTCACCTTTTCATATATGTAAATTTGGGGTTGAGAAGACTGAGCACTTCCAATGCAATGCTGGATAAGTAATCGTGGCATTATGGCCATAATATAAAGTAAAATATTAATTTGATTAGTGCTGGGGTGATGATACCCGTTGGTCATTGATTCAAAAGGAACAGTTGATCCACTTACACGACTTAGTCCAGACTGCATTCTGAGGTAGGGCATCTGCCATTTTATTTATTTAAGAGCTATTCAATAGATGGTTACAAGAAGGGGATCAGTTTCGGAGACACTTTACTAAAGCAAAATGTGGGGATCTTGGGTACAATGGACTAAGTTTGGTGAGGTCTTATGTAGAAGTATCAGGCAGGTTGGAAAAGGTTTCCATGATTTGTCCAGTGTTTGGTAGGAGATGATAGAAGGGTGTGCTTTGTGCATCTGTGGGTCCCTTAAAGAATTCTTTTATGATTTATTTGTGACAACCGAAGATACAAGTTTCTGTATTGAGGATGCGAGGATCCATTTTTACAATATTATTTTTTAATGCTTTAGCATTTGGGAATTATACTAGCAGATTCATTTTGTAGTTTGTTGTATTAAATTATATTAGTTCGCGAAGGGGCCGATCAATTATGTTGGAAGCTGAAACATGGAGTTGACTTCGAAGTTTTTTCTTATTACAAGGCATTAGGAGTCGTTAATGATGCTCAATTCTCATGGAGAAGTATTTGTGATAGCAAAGTCTCTAGGGAAGAAGGTTTTTCCCTTTTGGACTGCTGCTTTAGGAGGCTTTTAAGTTTTAACTTTGGATAATAGAACCCAAAGGATGTTTTTGTGATGAATAGTTGGCATGTGTAAATGTAAGAGCAAGTTTGTTGATCTTCTGCTGCTTCATTACCCTTGTTAAGAGTACTCTACAGGGGTGGGTCCGAAGGGCCCTGCCTTGGAGAGTTCCCTGACATCAAAAAATTTTCTTATAAAAAAAAAATTACTCTTGTTAAGAGTAGGAGTGTAACGGTTCCGGTTTTGGACAAAATTTAAGACTGTACCAGTATGCACCGGTTTTGTATTTTCGAAAATCAATTACGCACCGGTTAACCTCCTAAACCGGTACCTCCGGTTTTACCGATTCCGGTCCGGTTTTATTAAAATGCAAATTTGTTAGGCCATAAAATATTATTAATATATATATTTTATGTTTAAAGTATATGATCAAATAAATTTTCATGTTTAAGATTAAAATTTTATGTTATAAATTATAATAACATTATCTTATATATAATTATAATTTATATTATTATATATCATATTTAAAAATTATATATAATATTAAAAAAAATTAAAACATATAAAATAGCAAACCGGTCCGGTCTAGTCCTAAAAAGCATAGAAGCGGAACTGGACGGGACCGGTTCGGGCTGGTCTGGTCCGGTTAAATTTTACACCCCTAGTTAAGAGAGCCATGATCTCCTTCGGGCCATAGCGGATGCCTCAAGAGTGGTTGATGGGTACTGCCAAAAAAGATTGTTTGGACAGCATGAAAGCAATTTCATTTGGAGCGCTTTTCTTCTTTGCTTTATGTGGATGGTAGGGATAGTGGAATAATTCAGCAGTTTCATTTGGAAGACAGGATGGAGAGAGGATCATAAATTTAATCGTGTCAAACTGTTTACTTGAAACTTAGAATCTCTATGCTTGCACTTTTTTTTTGAGTGGTCTACTGCTTATAGCAGTGTCTGTTTCCTTGATTTTGTAGATTGTGTGAATAATTTAAACCTCATTATCTGATTATTTGGGGGAATATTTGGATACATTATGAATGTGTGGGGTCTCTCCACTTTTTAACATAAGGCACCTAATTTATATGTTAATTTTTGGATGGATAAACTCAATCTATGTAATTAAGCGTATCATTCATGTGTGTATGTAAATGTCCTCTGAATAGAATTATTATCTATAAAAATGTCTGCATAAAAAAAATGTACATTCATGTGTTACATGTGAAGCATTTCAACAGCTTGTGTAAATTTTAACTTAAGATTTGCAGATAATTCATGGTCTGGTGGAAAGAATCATGCAAGTGATTGGGCTTGTTCCACCTAATGACAATACAACCTACTATCTAAAGCCTTCTAATGTAAGGGCTTGTCTCCCCTCCTGCCCATTGCAGTTCCTCCTTTTCTTTTTTTGTAATAGTACTTGGTGATGATGTACCTCTGTCTTGCCATCTTCTGAAGGAGCCTGAGTTTCTTCACGGTACACAAGCTAGCATCATTTATAAAGGGAAGCAAATTGGAACTTCTGGAATAGTGCACCCTGAGGTAATTATTTTTCCGTAACCTTGCTGGTTGGTGTGGAAAGCATATAACCAGATGTCAAACCCATATGTTAGAAAGAACTTGAACTAACCATTGTCAGCCCTAACATTCCAAGCTGAGATGTTAGAAAGAACTAACTAACCATTTTCTGGTGTGGTCAGTTTATTTCTCATCAGTTTTGTGGAGATAATTAGAACTCTTTACAGGAAGTTAATCATGTTAAATGATGCTTTGTGTCATTCTACATTTCCTTCAAAGCATTCTTTTTTTGCTACTTTAACTAACGGTTTCTGGCATTTGTTTAATTGAGTGAATTTGGATACAGCTTTAAACTCTTTCTTGGTTATTTGCAATGACAGTCAACTTATTTGAGAATATGTTGTGGCTTTAGGTCTTGAACAAGTGTGACATCCCTGATCCTTGCTCCTATTTTGAACTCAACATCCAGTGCTTTTTGTAGGATTTATTTTGTAACAGCAGAGGTAAGTTTCTTGATCATTTTGTCATTCTACTAACCTTTCTTGGGTTCATAATAAAACTGAATATTTATCATCTCTCACTCTTGAGTTCTTTAGTGTATTTTTAATTGTTGCTTTAATTGGTTTGTGTTATTTAATAACTACAGGAACATTGGCTTCACTTCGATTACTCCAATGTTTAGTGGCTCTAGTGCCAGAAATTACCATATCAAGGGCTTCCATTTGCAAAATCCTCAGGTTCTCTCCATTTTGGAACCATGTATGATGATGGGGATGGAGGAATATCATTTCAGTTGCCCAGTATTGGGGGGGCTTTATATAAGATGATTTGATATATTATGTGTCCATCTTCGGAACATTAGATGTGTATTGTTGCCTAACTTTTATGATTGATGGGGAAAACATTTTGTATCTTTACATTTTACCGAAGCTTCTGTTTTGCAGATTCCAGTTTGATGTCATGAACCCTTTGCCTACAGATATATATCTAAAAGATTCGAAGGGGCTTTTGGGTGGATAATCGAAGTTTGACTCTTTTTTTGTCATTTTGCAATAAATTCATACTTTAAGATCTCTAAGCCCATGTAAAACGTCAGCTCGAGAATGTCATCCAATCCAGACCAACAATGTTGAGCTTAATTTGAGAAGTCACTCGGACCAACAAAACCTGGAGCACTGCTTCCATCAACATAACAATTTCCTGATCATGAAAGCTTATAATCATTCTCTTAGTCATAGCACCGCAAGGGAAGCTCAAGTCCTTAAGTGTAAAACATAAATCTCAAACATACAAATAGTGAAAAATATAAAGAAATAGGGAAGCAAACACTATTTGCCCTCCTCTCTCTCTTCCATTGCTTGTGCAGGGGTGGGATATTCTTCACCGACGGTTCGAGGGAAGAGGGGCAAAGCTTTAGGTCATATTTACTCTTTTACGGGAAATTTAGGTCGGTGAACCACTTTGTGGTATTGCATAAAAGGACCATGCTACGTCCACAGAAGATTTCTACAGAAATCTTCTACCGAACAGTTAAATTCTTTTTTTAAATTGTTTTTTCTTTTTTTTCACTATTTTTTAAAATTATTTAAATATTTTTTATAAATAAATAAAAATCACATATTCATTTAAAAATATTTACTTAATCCTTAAGTAAAAGAAAAATTAAAAAGACTTTCGGTAAAGAATTTCGGTAAGAATTTTCTGTGGCCATAGTGTTTTCCTTGCATAAAAAACATCCTTTTGATAGTCCTTGTCTCGCTCTTGCCGAGAGACATGGACCCAAATTAATATTTTGGTTTTATTGTCTTTTTCAAAAAAGTTGTGTTGTATCGGTTGTGATGAGGTTTTGATGGGCTCTCCACCCCTCGTTTTGTATCTATTAATAAACTTCCCATTTGGATGTTTGAGATGGTTTAATCTCATCTCAACATTCAAACACTAATCAAATGCATATTTTTTAATTTTAAATTATTAAATTTTTTTTATTAATCATTACTTAATCAATACATTTTCCTAAACTTGTAAACAAAACATAATATAATTCAAATTTTTAAATCTTAAAATAAAAATTATATTAAAAATTTATATTCTAACAATATTTTAATAGATAATATTTTTATTGAACTTTCTCTCTTTCATTTTTCAAAATTTTGTAAAACATTTGAACTCAAATTATTTTACTGTTATTCACAAATAATTTTACTACTATTTACAAATTTTTCATCTCATCTCTACATCCAAACAATGTCTTATTCAAAAGAAAATAACAAGCTTTTTGTTTCATATTGTGCCTCAAGATGTAATGGTTGTCAAAATTAATTTTTGGGGTCTAAGCATTTTTCTCCATAGCTTTTGAAGGCATTCTGCACTAGTGAATCTCCTTGCAGAGTACTACTAAGGCTGTACAGAAATCAACGCAACCGACGTGAACTGACTGGCTGAGTCAGGAACCAGTGGAGAGCCAGCTGGTGTGCAGTGAAAATTTGAAGAAACCGACGTTCAACGATTCGGTCCCGATTTGAAACTAGATTGGACAGATGACTAACCGATATAACAAAACTTTTTTTTTTAATATACCCTAATCAAAACAATGTTCCATTTATACCTATAAGCATACAACATATAATAGAAACGATGCTGTTTGGTATTAAAAAAGGGCGTCGTTTTATTAAGAATGTAAGAAAAAAAATGTCTAAAACGTTAAGTGGAACGGCGTCGTTTCTGTATGGGGTCTTTTTCTTCCCCAACCTTCTTCTAGTTTCCGATCTCCTCTGCAACTCTCTCTCTCTCTCTCTCTCTTTCTCTCAATAGAATCTCATAGCTAGGAGAACAGATGCCGATCGAGAACCGCCTCGATCGGTTTCCTCCTCCCCATCGACTGGTTATGGTCGGTTGCTCCCCCAGTTTTTCAAATGTCGGTCGGCATCAGTTTTGCCCAAAAACCGCACCAAAGGCATTAGTTTTCACCCCTAAGTACTACAACTCTGAGCTTCTTCATTTTCTTTAATTTCTTATATATATAGGGTCTCATGTCTGTTGCGTTAGTCTATGTTGGTGAGTCTTGGTTCTTTCTCTATTGTTGAACAACCTCTTTTTTGAGTTGAGCTTTTGAGTTATTCTTGTAGCTTGTCTGTATCCTTTTTTAGCATCTCTTTGATGTTTTTTTGTCTTGATCTATTCATTATTTTGATCATTTTAGGGCTAAGCAAAAATCCAACTCCAAATCTGACTTTGACAAAACGGAGTTAGAGTCAGATTTCTTTTTAATTTTTCAGCTGAAGTCGGTGGTGTCGTTGGACCGACTCCAACTCCGATCCGATCCAATTCCAATTTTATGCTTCAACTCCGACTTTGACTACGATATTGTATATATGTTATAAAAATATGTATTTATTTATATATTTATCATAAATACTAGTATAATTATATAATTAGAACTTACATACTTAAATTCAATAATATACTAGTATGAGTTAATTTTTATAAAATAATATAATTATACTATAATATAAATAGACTAATGATAGTTTAGTATATGTAAACATTAAAGTATTGCTACAATACATAATCAGATATAGATTTAACTTAGACATTAGTATTTAAATAAGCCAAGTATAATAAGTTAATAATACATAATACTAATTTACTAACGTATAATAACATATAATTAGACATTAGAAAGTCTAGTATATAATTGAGTTAGAAATAAGTTAGACATTAGTATAATAACATGTAATTAGACACTATATTATAAGTCTAGTATAGAAATAAATTAGACATTAGTATAGAAATAACTAATAAGTCTAGTATAATAAGTTAATAACACATAATAACAATTTACTAAATTATAATAACATGTAATTAGATACTAGAAATAATTTATAAATAAGCTAGACACTAGTATAATATAATAGATTGTAATACTATAGTATAATCACATGTGATCAACCACTAAAAATAATATGTAATACTATAGTATGATAACATGTAATTAGACACTATAGTATATGTCTATTATAAAAATAAGTTAGATATTAGTATTGAAGTAAATTAGCAGTGAATGATTTAGGTTTAGTTAAAACAATTTCAAAAAATTGATATTTGAAAGTCTAAAAAAAATTCTATTTAAATGTGTTAAATATGAAGCTAAGAAAAAGGCTAAAATTGAAAGCCCAAATCCGACTCTGCTCCAACAAGAGTTCGGAGCCTACACAAGTTGAATTTGGAGTTGGATTTCAGATTTGAACTCTGACAAAGTCGAAGTCGGATTTAGGAGAATCCGACTTTTAGTCCCCTAATCATTTGGTCTGCTTCATCACTTCATCAACTTATATGGAGCTGCTTAGTCTACCTCTCTCTCTTTTTGAAAAGATTCCATTAAGAAAATGTTATATATTACACCATAATCTCACTTTTATCTTACTTCGTTGATTAGGCCTGATCCTTCAGCCCTTAAATTGATTATTTTAGAAATAATATTTAATATAATAGTTAATTGGCAATGCCATGTCAGCATAGTTTGAAGGGAATGGGATGAAAGTCTAGTATATAACATAAGACTAATTCTACATACAACCGTGATGCACATAAATACCACGTAATGCTTTGAAAAAGAGTAGGGTCCACTATTAAAAAATTAATTTTTTTCATGTAAGTCCCATGTTTTATTTACTTTTTTCAAAACAATTACGCGGCGGTTGCACAATTCACGGTTGTAAATATCTTTTCTTATTTCTTGTCATAGCATGTCATGTCATTCCTTATCATTTCATAATATATCACATTGTGATCATATCACATTATTTTGTATCATTTCATATTATATCATAACATATCATGGTATAACATAACATATCATGGCATATCATATTATATCATAACATGGAGCTCAAATGCTTTATTCATTTCATAATTCACATGGTTAGATACCTCATAGCTCCCCTAAGCACCGTGTGTTCCCCACTAGTTACCTAATCAACCAACGATTCACTTGATTGAGGTGACTACGTCATAACATAAATATATTCTTTTACGACAGTTCACTTATTTCGCCTTCACCGTATGACACCCACTAGTTTTAGGTGCAACTTCACTCCGGTATTCTTTCTATAAGGACCCAGGGATCTCCACTCGACTTTTAACACTCCAAAGTGGACAGAGAGTTTCATTAGGGCATTTCCCCGTTTTAGCATTTAAGGTTATGATAAAACATACGTTTACCTTTCTTTTTGAAAACATAGACTCAAATGCATAAGACATGGACACATGATGTTACACTTTGCCATACTCATGCAACAAATACAATCCGAAACATATAACCCAATTAGCAACATGCATCTCATGATATGGTTTGAAAATATTAGAACATGCAATGATATGACGAATACACATAAGCATAGTTGAATCATACTTGCCAAAACTCAAAACAAAATTTTATACCCTTAATGTAGCCTTGGCTGATTCATACAAGTCTTCTAAACATGGATTTTCATCATCACAACACATATACTCATACTTCTGCACACTCATATATCAAAACAAGCATGCATAGCACATATACATGTTAAACCGAAACCTCAACATGACATATTCAAAATATACTTCAACAAACCATCATGAAAACATGGAATCTCATCCTTTCATCAAAATCGAGTATACATATAACAAGATAACAAGATTTCAACAATGATAAACAAGCAAGAGTTCACGAAATATATACAAGTGTTATCAATGGTAAGTTGGAAGTTTACTTACAAAAATCCAACCTATAAAATAGCAAAATCTAAAAAACATATTAAGACATATTAGAAGATGACTAGAGAAACCCTAATCTCGAAATATAGGTGAGTGTTTAAGGTTTTTGAAAACGCTTTCTCATGGAAAAGCCCTAGAATCCATAACCCTCAAAGGATAAAACCCTAGTCTTTCTTCCAAGTGGTGGTCGTGGCCTTCATTAAGGGTGAAACGGATCCAATCCGGTTTAATTTTGGACAAAATTTAAGACCGAACTGGTATGTACCAGTTTTATATTTTCAAAAACTGATTACCACATCCAGTTTTATCGGTTCCGATCCGGTTCAGTTCAAATTTTCAATTTTAATAAAATGAAAATTTGTAAAAAAAAATCTGTTTATAAAATAATAAAAAAAAACTGCTTTAAAAAAATAGGTTTTATACTTTTATTCCAAAATCTGTTACTATTACAAAAATATGCATTACTAAAAAAAATATGTTTTACTAAAATCTGTTTTACTAAAAACTGCTTTACTAAAATATGTTTCATTTGAAGGATCCATCTGTAGTAATAAAAATAAAATTAATAAAAACAGCCATAACAACTACCGACTAACAAGATCAACTTTATAGCTTTTATTAAAATTGATTTTCGGGTTAATAAAATATGCTATAACTATTAACTGACATAACTTATTATACGTAATCAAGGTTTTTACAAATTGATGGGAATTTATATGGCAGAAAATAAAAGGTGCAAGCTAGCCTTTTGGTGCAATCTTGCACATTCTCCAAACATAGAGTTTGGTATATAAATTCAAATCTTTTAATATTTAAGATTTTTTTTTTCAATTTTTAACTGATTTTAAGTGATAAAAAAATATTGATGTGATTTATCAATTTCAGTTTATTTTTAAATTAATATAAAAATATTATATATAATATTAAAACAATAATTTGAAATATAGATTATATAGAACTGAACCGGGCCTAAAAAGCTTAGAAAAGGAACATAACAGGCTTTGGTTGGTTTTGCCATTAGTAAAACTAGTTCTAGACCGGACCGATCCAAAACCGGACCAGTTTGACCAGTTCGGACAAGTCCGGTCCATTTTCTGGTTTTTTTTACACCTCTAGCCTTCATTTACCCTAGACCTCATGTTCATGTGCTTAAAACAAGAAGAACATTTCGGGTTCCTTCTTTCCTTGAAGAAAAACCTTAGTTTCTAAAGTGAAAGTGTGTGTTCATGTGAAAGAAGCCTTAAACCGAAACATTTTGTGTGTGTTCTCTCTCTGGCCATGTATGGAGTAGCAAGAAAAGTGAAATAATTCTTACCTTTATGTGCTCTTCCTCTAGTTGAAAAGTTGAAGAAGAAATCTTAGTGATTTTCGAAATAGTGAACAAAATGGTGGTGTTTGGTTGGTGAGAAAATATGAGAACTAGAGAGAAAAGTAGTGGTGACCAAAATCCTTAGAAGGAAAGTTGAGTGAGCAAAATGGCCTCCATGACTTTCGGCTATACTCTTATATAGACTTTTCCCTCTTTCTTGACAAATGAAAGAGCCATTGCATGCTTGATACTTGGCAAAAAAATTCTTCCATTTCCCTCATGATAGGATTGCGTGGGAAATCCAAAAAGTTGCCTTGCGTTGAAACCCTCTCTTGCCTCACCTTTCAAGTTTGCCCTTCTTCACTTGTCTAGATACAATGTACTTGGTGGCTCAAAGGTAAAAACACAAAAGCCCTAATCTTTCTTGAAACTCTTCTCATGTGCATGGTTGCTATGTGGCAAAAGGGGTGTGTGTGTGTATGTGGCTTGCCCAAAATCTTAGGTCACTTCAAGTGACTTTTGTCTTTCCCAAGGTGTCCCTTGAGTCTCCCCCAGTAGTTGTCATCGCCCCCTTCTCTCTCTTGCTTCTCCAAAAAGCTTCTTCTAGAACATGCCTTTCTCTCTTCCCAAGTAAAATCCTCTTGGAACTCCAAAGGTTTCTCTTCATGCTTGACAAGTGTCAACTATAGAAAGGGGCCTTGCATGTGGGCGTGTAAGCTCTAATCTGATTACCTATCCCTTGTTTCTTCCACTCACTCATTCTAGAACCTCATGCATGTTGGACAAGTGTCACATTTGCTACTTTCCTAGGTTCCAAATGATGAGTTTCTAGAAAAGAACAAAATGCTCATCTTATGAGATGTGGCACCTCCACCATCCTTAGAAATCAACTTTGGGTTTCCAAAACTCTAATTCCATCCTAGTTGGCCGAAATCCACATGGGCCTTTGTGGGCTTTCCTCTTCTGTCTCTTGTGGGCTCTCAAATCTTAAAAATTCAAAGTCCAAATAAATATAACATGGCTTACATCATCCTCCAACACTTAGCAAAATCCGACAACTAAATTAATATATGAACAAAATATGAATGAGGACTTGGCAAAGTTCAAGATGTCACATTCTCCCTCCTTAAAAATAGATTTCGTCCTCGAATCTGTACTGAACCACTAATAAAATAATTGGCATCAAGTACAACCTTGATCCTTACCTCGATCACTAGTTGTTGTTGAATCTTTTGACGATGATAAGGGTGGTACGTCATTTTCCTCCTCTGTCACCGAATCTTACAAAAAATAAAATATCGCATCTAGATCATAGTCAAAATACATGTTCACCCACATCTCATTCAACTTATGCTCTATTTCGAGTTTGGTGTTTTTGATAGGTTGACCCTCTTTGCGAAAACAAATACGATATGTAGGCGTGTTGGTCTCAAAAGGCGCATATCTATTCGCACGATTTTCAGCAGCACGACCAGAACCTGCTTCTTGATTAAGTCCAAGCAAGCATATTCTATTGGCGTCCTTCCATACTAACGGGTCCTGTGGAGGTTGTCGCTCTTCATGTGATAATGCTCATCGTAGGAAAATATTTCCTTAGAAATCTGCATCCATCACATGGGTACAATGATTGTAACATCCCAGATTTTAGTGTATTTTTAATGGTGGATTTATTTAATTTATTTTGTGATTATTTATCTTGTTTTAGATTTTTGGGAGTTTTTAAATATTATTTCTTAATATTTTATGTTGTGAAAATTATTTTTATGCGCTTTCTAGATTTTTATTTACTGTTTTGGCTTTTAAAATGATCTTTAAATTAAATTGATTTATTTTTTTGGGTTTTAAATTTTTATTGTTGCATTTAAAATATTTCACTGCGTTTGGTTTATTTTATTTAGCTTTCGGTTTTAATTTCATCTTCGTTGGATTTTTCGAGACCCAGCTTGAAAGACTGGATCTTCCTTTTTTCCCTTCTTCTTTTTCTTTTTCTTCCTTTTTCTTTTCTTTTCTCCTTCTTCCCCGCGTGCGACCCGACCCCCTCTCCCTTCTCTCTCTTCTCTCTCCTCTCTCCACCGTGTGAAACGGTTCACCTTCGCTGCTCTGCCTCCGGACCGCTGTGCACGACACCGCCGGCATCATCGGCCCGTGCGCCGGCGACCTCCCCCATAAAATCTCAGACCACTTCGTGCCACCGTTAGCCGCCACGGGCCGATCGAACCCGCGGTGGTTCTTCCTCCATTCTGCCGCCGTCCGGCCACCTTCGACCACCATTTTTTCACCACATCTTTACCGGCCCAATACCAAGCTTTTCCACCCAAACCCGGCCCCGATCCGTCGCCGGAGCCTCCCGTGCGAGCTCCACTTCCGATTTGAAATTCTCGGCCTTAAACCGCCTATTTCCGCCGCCATTCACGGCCAACCACCACCATCATTAGATTCCCCACCTTCCAAAGGCCCTACCCTATCAATTTCAAGTCTTCGTTTGAACCCGTGTGAAATTTCAATTTCACTGTGTTTCGGCTACTGTGTTTTTACACTGTGACATTTGCTGCTTTGGTGTTTTCC
This sequence comes from Cyclocarya paliurus, assembly GCA_029856935.1. NCBI lineage: Eukaryota > Viridiplantae > Streptophyta > Magnoliopsida > Fagales > Juglandaceae > Cyclocarya > Cyclocarya paliurus. The sequence goes on from CM056950.1 coordinate 23,686,383, forward strand.
AGTGCCTCGGATCCTCCGTAAATTATTTTTAAAGCACTGTAAGTATTTCTCCAAAAGACTTTTAAGATTTAAATATATTTTTGCAATGACCTGTTTTATAAGCTGTAAATTGGTATCTGTTTAGACTGTTGGTTATTTGGAAATTACTGTGAAATGTTGGTTGTTGGTAATTAGTCATTTTCATGGCATTGTGCACGCATGCGTGGGGTGTGTAATTTTGAAAAGACTTTTCGGGTGTGTGCGTATCACCCCCAAGCCGAGATGGGTTATTATCTCGGTGGAGCTCCTCTAGGCACTCGGGAGCGGAATATACTGAGTGTCGTCCCTTGGAGCTGTTGCTCGGGACTTGGACGGGATGGTAGCACTCTCGATCCGACTCCGTGATCTCTCGGGCTGGCGGAGATCAGAGGATGCTTGGCTATGTACGCGGTGGGCGCGGAACTGGGCATCTCTCATGTTTATTACTCGCACGGCCGTTACCCGTGGAGTGAATAAAGAAGCCAGGGGATGTGGATGGTCCCTAGGGGAGGCCATGGTACATACGGATTAAAATTGAAATTAATGTATTTATTCCTGTGTTTTTAAATTGTGCCAAATGGTGATTTTGGCGTGCGTGGAAAAACTGTGATTTTCGAGAAATGGTGTTTTTCTCGAGTTTGGTGTTTTGGTCATCATGTGCATGCATAGTGACTGTTGTATTTATATATTTGTTATCTTTGAGTATTTTTGGGTTTTACTTACCTGTGGTACCATTTATTAGTACTGCAGATTTTGATGCAGGTTTTGAGGAGGTTGAGCCCGAGGATGCAGCTCCGCCTGAGGATTAGGGACATTTGACTATGTTTTATTTGGTATTTGTATTTTATTTGATGTCGTTTTATGAACAACAAAATTGTATTATGTTGACTTGTGGATTTCAATACTATTTTTGTATTGTATTAAATTCTGGTACTTAGTTATCTGACTTAACCTTCCTGCTGCATTTTATTTGTTGTACACATGTTGCATTTCACACACTCGGCACGTGTCGTTGGGGTGCGTGACCGTGTTGTCATCATCTCGAGTGTCTCGATTTCCGTGCTTGTTCGTACATGGAAGTCGGGGATGCCACAATGATGCTCAAACTTTTCCATATGTCGCCAGTGAGAAGCCATCATTCGATCTCTTCTTTCATGCCGGTTCTTGCAACTACGTTCTCATCTTTCTCTAATTTGTGCCGCTGAGGACACAAACATACATGAGGTTTTTCTAGTTCGTGCCATGTCTTAGTATGGTAGGTACAATGTCACTAAGAGATTAATCAAAACAAACAAGAATTTATATAAGACAAACCAAGTACAATGAATCATACACAAAAATTTATTACAAAAATCCAAATCTAAGATATAAACAAATGAGGGTAGTTAGTCCTCATCACGTCCTCTCTTTCCCAAGTTGTTTCTTGAAAATCTGGATTATTTTAGAGCACTTTCACGAAGAGTATCTTTCGATTCCTTAGCTCTTGTTCCTTCCTATCCACAATCTGCACTTGCCATTCCTCGTGAGATAAGTTAGGTTGAAACCGAATATTGCTAGGCTCCATCACTACGAGTCATCTTTCTCCGAAGCTCTTATTTAAAGATGATACGTGAAAGACATTATGCACTCCTTGCATTTTGACTGATAGATCTAGTTGTTATGCCACTGCACCAACTCTTTCTATGACTTCATATGGTCCTACATAATGAGGACTCAATTTTCCTTTCTTGCTAATTCATACGACTCCTTTCATAAGCGAGATCTTAACATATACCCAATCACCTACAATGAACTCCAAAATTCTTCATCTTTCATTGGTGTAACTTTTTTGTCTATTTTGGGCTGCTTTCATCCTTTCTTGGATTAGTACTACTTGCTTTTGCACCTTCTGCAAATATTCAGGCCTTAAAAAATTCCTTTCTCCAACTTCATCTCAATACAGAAGGGATCTACACTTTCTTCCTTATAGTGCTTCGTAAGGCGCCATCTGTATCGTGGCTTGAAATTTATTTTTGTAAGCAAACTTTATCAATAGAAAATGGCTTTCCCAATCGCCACTTAGTTCCAACACACATTCACTTAGCATATCTTCTAACGTCTAAATGGTACATTCAGTCTGTCCGTCTATCTGTGGATGATATGCACCACTAAACCTCAAATTCTTGCCTAACATCTTTTGCAAACTCTGCCAGAATCTTGAAGTGAATCGCGTATCTTGGTCTGATACTATGGACTTAGGTACTCCATGCAATCAAACAACTTCTTTGACATAAATCTGAGAAAACTTATCCATTGATTCTGTATTAGCTAAAGGTAGAAATGTGCGCTTTTAGTAAGCCTGTCAATTAAAACCCAAATTGAATTCTTCCCTGAAGACGTTCTTTGCAAACCTATTACAAAATCCATTGATGCATCCTCTCATTTCCACTCTGGGATTGGCAATGGTTGCAATTTCTCCAACTAGCCTTTGATGTTTGGCCTTCACTAGTTGGCAAACTAAGCATTTCGCAATGAATTTTGCTACACCCTTTTTGATTCCTTCCCACCAAAATTGACTATACAGATCCTTGTACATCTTTGTGCTGCCTGGATGAGTAGTGTAAGGGGTACAATGAGCTTCCCTTAAGATTTTCTCTTTCAGTTATGGGATATTAGGAACTACTTTCCTACCCTTGTAACACAGCATTATGTCCCTTCCAATCGTAAAATGTTGTGGTCCTTCAGATCTTGAAATCCTTTGTCGAAACTTCTCCAGCTTATCATTCTTGCTCTGCCCTTCTATGATCTCCTCCTCAGTTAATGGCACAATCTCATGTACTACTGTTAACACAACATCTCTTGGCGGTTTCCCGATCAACAGATGTCAATCTGAGTCTTGCAATTAAGGGCGTCTGTTACTACATTGGCATTTCCAGGATGATACTTTATCTCACACTGAAAATCGCTTATTGTCTTGACCAACCTTCTCTGTCTCATATTCAAGTTCTTCTTACTAAACAAGTACTTGAGACTTTTATGATCTGTATATACCTCACACTTTTATCCATATAAGTAATGTCTCCAAATTTTCAATGCAAACACTACTGCAGCTAATTCCAAGTCGTGCATAGGATAATTCTGCTCGTGATCCTTAAGTTGTCATGAAGCATAAGCGACTACTTGTCCTTCCTGCATTAGAACACATCCTAATCCCATCTTAGAGGCATCACTGTATACCATGTAAGGCTTGAGCAGTTTAGGCAAAGCCAATACCGGTGTTGTGGCTAACCTCCTTTTTAGTTCTGAAAACTTCTTTCACACTCCTCACTCCAAACATACTTAGTATTCTTCCTAGTCAATGCTGTTAATGGACTAGAGAGTTTGGAAAATCCTTCAATGAACCTTCAGTAGTAACCTGTCAAACCAAGAAAACTACGTATCTCTTGGACGTTGGTCTGTCTCTGCCATTCTGTCACAGCTTTTATCTTAGTTGGATCTACTGCAATTCCTTCACTAGAAATGACATGACCCAAAAATTTGACTTTTCAGAGCCAAAACTCACACTTGCTAAGCTTGGCGTAAAGCTGATGCTTTTGCAAAGTCTCCAATACTATCCTTAAGTGTTCTATGTGCTCCTTGTCACTTCGAGAGTAGACCAATATATCATCTATGAATACTACCACGAAACTATCCAAGTATTGCCTAAAGATTTGATTCATCAAATCCATAAATGCTATTGGGGCATTCGTCAATCCAAAATGCATTACTATGAACTCAAAATGTCCATAATGTATTTGAAACACAGTCTTACGTATATCCTAATCCTTGATCTTGAGCTGGTGATAACTCGATCGCAGATCTATATTCGAAAACAGTGACGCTCCTTGTAATTGATCCAATAAGTCATCTATCTGAGGAAGTGGATACTTGTTTTTAATGGTCACCTTATTCAAATCTCGATACTCGATACACATTCTCAAGGTTCTATTCTTCTTCTTCATAAATAGTACTAGCGCTCTCCAAGGAGACGAACTAGGCAAATAAAACCCTTCTCGAGAAGTTCCTCAATATGTACATTCAACTCTTCTAATTTTGCCAAGGCCATTCGGTAAGGTGCCTTGTGTACTAGAGTTGTTGCTGGCTCTAGCTCAGTCACAAACTCCATTTCTTGGTCCAGGGGTAATCCAAGCAAATCATCAACAAAAACTTTAGGAAAATCTTTTGTCACCACATTCCCCTTGACTCCTTTAAGCTCCTCCGTTGGACTAGTCATAACTACAAGATAAGCGACATCTCCTCTCATCATACTCTTTTTAACTCGTCCTGCCGTTACCATTGACAGAATTAACCGAATCACTTCTCCCATTTAACAAATTCTGTCCTTTGATGTTAAATAAAAAATTACCTACCTCCTTCGGCAATCTATCTTAGCTTCATGTCTTGATAACCAATCCATTCCTAAAATTAAATCGAACTCCATTAGATGGAAAACGATTAGGTTGGCGGTTAAGGTTAAACCCGCGACTTCCAATGGACAATTCTTAACTATACAAGTACATAAAACTATCTTCTCGTCTAGAATAGCTACTAGGATCTTTCTAGACAAAGGTTACATATTCAACTCACATCTCTGCACACAATCCTAAGACACAAAAGATCGCGATGCTTCAGAGTTAAACAAAGCACATGCCATGTGTTGCATCAATTTAACCTTACCTAAAAGGGTAATTAAGGTTACTCAAAGATTCTCTACAAATACAAGCTACCAATTAGCGTAGGGTTGGAAATATTACTAGTGATCACTCTGGCATCAGTTGCTTCATCGGTTTCCAAATCTAGCTCCTGGTGTGATAGCATAACTTTGGCCTTCATAGGAGTTTTTCCTCTACCTCCTGAAGTCGTGGTTCCTCCACGCATATTCTGTGGACAATCTCGAATCATATGGCTGGTCTAACCACATCTAAAACATGCTCCCGTGGCAAATCGACATTCATCATTATGCCTTTGTCTGCATTTTCGGCATGGTGGTGGAATAACAGGTACTACATTCCTGACTACTTTTCCCTTTCCTTTATCCATCACATAGGGAACCTTCCTCTTTCCTGCATCTTTTCCTAGCGAGTAGGGCATTCCTCTCTTTCGGTTCACATGAACTTATTAAATCATACTTCTCTGCTCCACTTCTGTGATTAACACAACATTTACCAATTCTTGAAAATTCTCTATCCGCAAACATGAGACCTGGTTTCGAATCCTCGATTGCAATCTGTCTTGAGAATTTCTAGCTTGCATCTTCTTCGTTCCAATCAGATGAGGGGCAAATCTTCCCACTTCCATAAATCGAGCTGTGTACTGTTCTACCATCATATTTCCTTGTGTCAAATTCACAAATTCCAACTACATATAAAATAATATATTATATACATAATTGATAACATATATTATTTAACATTTTATATAGTTAATGATGATAGATTAGATGAAAATTACATAATTAATTTATATAACTACATATAAAATAATATATTATCTACATAAAAAATATTTAAAAAATTTATATGAAAACAATTCAATCGGTTTCGGTTTGGTTCGGTAAAAAAAAACCACACCATAGGACCGAATTGAAAATTGAATATCTCAGACACCATGGACTAAGACCGAGTAACATGATTTTTGGTCCGGTCTGGTTGGTTTTTCCAATTCGTATTGAAACATTTTCACGCATATTCAAGACTTCATTTAGAGTTGTAGGTGAATTCATAGAAAATCTTGAGTTTTGGAATATCAATTGTGCGAATAACAACGGACAGATTTGGGGGGTGAGACAAGAATTCTTGATCCCATCTCAAAATTTAAAATATTAGTTTTTAATATTATAATTGTTTTGAAATTTGAAAAAGTTAAATTGTTTATTATATTTTATATGAAGATTTGAAAAAAGTATAATGATGAGATGAGATAAGATGAGAGTTTTGTGTTTTGTTTCACCCCCCAAACCTGCCTAAATATAAATAGAAGGAAAATGCTAAGTTTTCCGTCCAAGTTGCACCCTCAAGTTGTCCCTAGTACATTTTACTTTTTTAATATTAAAAAAGTTACTATTAGTGAATTTATTTGTGTCTGTATTTCTTCAACATTTAAGAAAAAAAAACCCAAAATAGACCAGGGGCAACTTGGGGTAATGTAGCATGATCCTAAATAGAAAGGAAATAAAAACAAAAGCTCTACTTCTAATCTAAATATATTATGAATTTCGTATAAGAGTGAAAGAAGCTGAAGATCCTTTGGAGATGCAAAAACAATAGTTGCTATATATGTATGTATTTTTATATAGAAAACATTTAAGGTCATTTATGTCATTTACCAGCAAGCGATAATGACAGAGCGATTTAACAAAGGTTAAGGCCATTAGATGAACATTTAATGAGGTAGGACTGAGAGATCTAAAACTTTCCGACAACTCTTGAGAGACACTCGTGGTACAAGCAGACTCCTTGGCCTCAAATCGTTCGGAGGAAAGTGACGCTTTTGCGAAAATCACCACAAATGGTCCTCACTCGCTGCCCACATTTGCACGTGGTCCTCACGCACCACCCTCATTGGACTCGCACTTCCAAATCTTTAGATCTTACTTTTGTGGCTGAAAAGAGACATGCGTGTTGCCTTCGAGTGCCATCGCAGATTCTGAAATCTACCAGAGTTGGTCCAAACTGTAATCTATCATTTTTCGTATCTATCTTACTGCTTTTCTTTTTTACTTTCTTATTGTTAATTAAAATAAAAAGGAGTTAGTCTCTCAGACTTTTGTTTGTAGAGATTGAGTCTTCTCTTTCTATGAAGGGTGAGATTGAGTTATTTTTTGGACATTTGTCTGTAGAGAGCATCAGTAGTAGTGAAGACCAGACTAGTCACAAAAGGAAATATTGTACTATGGAGCTCCAAATGTATTGTTTTAGTTTATGATATCAGATTTGATATGGGAACATCGCATAATGTATCCACTCGTAGATGTAAGTTTCTTGATGAATGAATGGTGACAATACTTTCCCTTAAAAAAAATGAGGCAGGGCCGAGGTTTGACCATAGCTATTGATTTTGGGTAACTGAGGTCTCTTTTGGTTTAATAGATATCAATCTGTCTCATTCTATGTATCTTATCTCAACATTTAAATAGTATTCGAATACAAACATTTTTTATTTTCAAATTTTCAAAATTTTTTATCTAATAATTATAATTTTCTCAAACTTTCAAACAAAACACAAAAAATAATTCAATTTTTTCAAATTTCAAAATAAAAATCATATTAAAAAATTATATTATAATAATATTTTAATTCAATTTTTTTTTCTCATTTATCAAAATCCTATAAAATATCTTAATTCAAACTATTTTACTATTATTTACAAATTATTTCAATACTATTCACAAATTTTTTTTATCTCATTTATGTAAATAAACTAAGCCTGAATCTGCTAGTAAAGAAATAAATCCAAAACTGGTCTAAACCTGACCAACCAAAACTGGTCTAGTAAGAATCTGTCATTGTAGGTTATTAGGATTTTTTTTAATCCAACCACAGTATTCATTTAACGAATTTGAGAAGGTAACGTACTACTTATGGTGTGGGAGATGATTATGAGCTATTTTAATTGTTCTTTGGGGGTGCGAGTTCGAGCACTCGGTAATCGGTATAGTCAAACTTGGATCCGGGTGTCAAATGCCGCCTAGGGTACCCTACCCGTCCGGATTAACTCAAGTTATGACTCGGGCAGATACTCGAACGAATAACCCCAGAAATCTAATATAACCAGATTTTACAAAAACTAATTTTTCTAAAAGACTATATTTTATTAATTTTTTAAGCAAAAAATAGAGTTAAAAACAATACAAAAGTAATGAAATAAATCTCAAAATATTGAACATTGTTCATACTAATAAACATATATGAAAATGGAAAACTACATTTTATGTCAAAAATAACTAAAGCTATAAACAAATAATATTGTTTATAAAAAAAAAAAAATAATATTCATTCAATAAAATACATGCAACACATACAATGCTTCAACTAGATACTACATTGTTTGAGTTGTCATTGGGTCATGTCCCCTGTGTAAAAACAGTGGTTTGTCGATACCGACGACAAAAAACTGTCAATGCATTTTTGACCACAGTCCAACAATACTATTGAACGACATAATGATGAGTTGGGTGTTGATGCGGTATTCGAATGCTCATTTTTAAAATAAATAATAAATAAAATATAACTAAATATATAAATATTTATATAATTCGGCATGAATTTTACATTTACGAGTAGCTTGAAATGAAAATTATTACGTTTGATAATTGTATAATTTCTCATAATCTTACGTATCTTTTAATATAATAAAAGAAATTATAATTTTGAGAGAAGTTGAAGAAGGTCTTCTTCATGGAGAGAGAAAATGTAAAGAGTCTGTTTTTATGTATAGAAAGGTAGCAGAGGGTGTCTATTTCCTTATTTAGAGTAGCTAAGTCCTATTTTCATTAGAGTAGTTGAGTCACACTTTCATTACGTCACTTCCATCCTTTTTCATGTGATTTAACTTATTTTAGCTTCATGTCTTTCCTATCTCCTGTTCCTTTATTCTTGGTAACTGGCCTTGAATGGGTTGGACGACCAAATTCATTTCATAACCAACAAGTAGAATAGACAACAATAAACCATAATAGATAATTAGAAATATTAGACTTAAAACATGCAAATTTCATCCAAACCTTTAAAAAAAGTTGGACCCATCATATTTAATAAGAAAAAATAAGGAAAAATGTTTTCATTAGTAAAACATTTTACAAAAATAATTATATAAATTAATATGACTTGATATAATATATCAAATTATAAAATAGATTTAATCTCGGTTTGAATTGAAAACTCATTTCATCTCAACTCATCTCATTATTACAATTTTATTAAATTTTCACATAAAATATAATAAATAATTCATTTTTTTAAAATTTTAAAATAATAATAATATTAAAAAATAATATTATAATAATATTTATTTAACTCATTTAAAACCATTTCAACATTTTCAACTCACCTCTAAATCTAAAAGAAACTAAATTTATATATCATATAAATTTTATTAATTTATAAATTTATTTTTACAAAATCTCTTTAGAATAAAAGCTATTCTCAAAATGGAGATATCCTATTATAGAAAATTGAAATATTGAATTTACAAATTACAATTAACTTTTTATTTTATTTTAATTCTTTTGGATGCTTCGACGCGCCTCACGAGGAGGACCAATTTGGCGGCTCAATTTCAAGCCCTCAGCCATCTGTTTCGTAATCAGAACATTGAGATCTGAGGTTCGTTTCATTTTCCTTCATTTCCCATTCTGTTTCTGTATTTGACGCTTCTAATGCTTTCTCAGTACCTTTTAATTTCCGTTATATCGCTCTCAACTGCGTACCTTTCTTTCCTTTCTCTAATGTAATGCTTAGTAGTTTGATAGGTATATGTTTATTGGAATATGCTTGCGTTATTTTTAGTGATTTATTACCATTAAGTCGAAAGTTCATTTGAATTTCACAGTTCACCAGTGTTTAGCGTGACGCAATGATTATGTCGGTTCCTAAACTTTCAAGACGAGTTGGTGATTGGATTCTCAAAGAGCTCTCAAGAGGTCCATAGATGTTTCTATAGCGAAATCTACAATTTAAATTTCAAAATACATGAAGTTACTCACAGCAACACGAGTAATTTTGGTATATTATCTTTGATTCTGAATTGTGGGTTCTTTTTGGCAGGAGAATCTGCACCCATTATAAGAGCAGGACATGTTCAAAGGCCTTACAGCCAATATTTGAAACCTCTTGTTAGTATCTCCAAAAGCTTCTTATTTATCAGTTGCTTTTTAAGGCAACATCATTGTCTATGCTTTTCATTCCCTTTTCTGATCAATAAGTGCGTTTAGAATTAGTCATAAAGTGTTCAAAGAGTTCAAAGAATAAACACAACAGATGCAACGATCTAAAGGGAATGTTAAGGGAGTTGTATTCACCGCTCACTTAACATAGATGACACCGTTCTTGGTTCTGTGGATGTTGGATGTTGGATGCTTACTCTAAGCGATGGGTTCTTTAATTGAATCAGACTGTCATACCTGGAATCTTCAGTAGTTAAATTCGATATGTCACTGCTTTCACTTTTTTAAATTATTTTATATAAATGCCAGTCATAGAACATACGAGGATCTGTCTGGATGACCACGTATTAGTCATGGCTTCTTATACGGCTTAGATGGAGGACAGTGTGATCATTGAGTGGAGTGGTTGATTATTCCTTTTTCCCTTCTTTATTTTGTGGCGACATTAGATATATATATATATATATATATATATATATATTTCTTTTTTTAGAATTGGAAACCTGGTGGTGGTTTTCTAGATTTTTACACTAGTTTATTAGTTATTGTGCCCCTTGTTTTCATCTAAATATAAATTTCTTAGCAGTTTTGTCCACCAGAATATTTGTGTTTGGATTACAGTGGTTCCTGAAATTGTACTCACGCAGTTTTACATTCTAGTTATCATTTGTAAGTGGTAGTCTCTTTCCCGTTTGTGTGCAAGGCAATTCCTTCATCTGGAACTTTCTATAAGCTGGAATGAAACAACTTTATTGTAAATCATAGTTTAGGGAGGGTAGGGGTCTACTTAATTATATTTAGTCAAACCCTTTAAAGGAAGTAATTATGGAGGTATACCGTCGAGATCGAGAGTCCTTGGAGGATGCTGGTCAATGCAAAATTTATTATTTTTGTGGTGTGGATGGTGTTCAGAGGAAGTAAATGAGACATTTGAAGTGAGATTTTGGAAGAGCATCCCAAGGGGTTGGGACATCAAAATATTCTAGAACTTTGTTTCGAGACAGTTTATTTAGAATTCTGGTTTTGTGAGCTAGGTATAAGAAGTTTCCAAAAACATCAAATTATTCTAGAACTTTATAATAAAACACTTAACATATATTTCAGTAATAACCCTCTTCCTTTGTTCCTTCTCGTGTTCCATTTTCTTTTCATTTTTTCTTGTTAGTTGGGCATTCTAGTATTAGTTGTTTGTTTTGTGATGGTGAAGGTGACGGTGGGAGAGGTGACGACAGATACCTCTGCAACGGTACCTGACGGCTCTTCTGAGCCAAATAATGCCGATGAGCGACAAGGAAGAGGCTGCCAGCCCTCTGACGGCAACATCCTCTCCAGCGAAGGCTGCACGATGATATGGATCATACCCGAGACCTAATTTTAGAGGAATTAAGGGATGTGCGTGTAGATGAAGGGTCTTCTAAGAGCCTTATACTGATACAAGGTTCTTCAGAATGGGAGTGTGAGAATTTTTCTAAGGAGGGTGAGCTGAGGACGCTGCTAGTTTCGCAGTGGGCTAACAAGGAGGGGGAACCCTTTCCTCTTAACTGTATGCTTCCAAATCAGTCTAATGTTTCGAATTGGGTTCTACAGAAGGTAAAGGAAATTCAATATTGTGTAGGAATGGAGTGTGAAGGTTTTGAGGAGCAATTTATGGCACTGCTTACAGTCATTGAAGCTAGTCATGTTGATCCTTAAAAATCAAATTCTAAAAAACAGAGGGAGCTAAAGAGGCTAACGTGGTCTCTTAATTATGAGGGTAGTGCAAGTCGTGAGAGATCTAAAGGGAATGGAATAGCACCTGTTTTATGAATCCTAAAATTTTTTCTTGGAATGTTTGAGGGCTTAACGAGGCAAATAAACAAAAAAAATTTGCTTCGTGAGTAGAGGGCAGACATCGTATGCTTACAGGAAACCAAATTGAAATATGTTACAAGAAGAATTGTTAGAAGTATATTATCTTGCAGCTAATGGGGCTTCGGGAGGTGTAGTATAGGTGGTGACTTTAATGTTGTAAGATTTCCAAGTGAACACTTAGGAGATAGTAGAATGAGACCAACAATGACAGAATTTTCAGAATTAATTGTTGACTTGAATTTATGGACATCCCTCTCATGGGAGGGGCATTCATGTGGTCAAATAATCACACATGGTCTAGATTTGGGAAACTTAGTATCCGAAAGTATGTCAAAGGAGGCTGTCATCTGTGCTCAGATCATTTTCCTATTTTGCTTGATGTGGTGGTATCCAAGGAGGGCATCGGTATTTTAAATTCGAAAATATGTAAGATTGAAGGTTTTGTGGACAGAGTTCAACAATGGTGATCCTCATATTAGTTTGATGGAACCCCTAGTTTTATTCTTGCAGGTAAACTAAAAGCTTTAAAAAATGACTTGAAGACTTGGAACACACTCTTTTGGCAATATAGGGGAATGAAAGAGGTCCATATTGGAAGAGCTTTAGGAGCTAGAGAAGACATAGGAGGGCCAGGTTCTTTCCTTGGAAGAAATAGTCAGAGGTGGTTACTGAATTAGAGAGGGTTATTTTGCTGGAAGAGATTTCGTGGTGCCAAAAGTCTAGAGCTTTGTGGTTGAAAGAAGGGGATCGAAGTACAAAATTCTTTCATAGGATGGCCAATTCTCACAAGAGAAACAACACATACAGATGCTGAATATAGAGGGTGCAACATGTAACGAGGCCCCTGTAATTAGAGATCATGTTGTTGGGTTTTTTTGAACATTTGCTTTACAGAACAAATGGGTTGGCGGCCCAAGCTCGATGGTTTAGCTTTTGATTCTATTGACCCACAGGATGTCTTGAGGTTGGAGAGGCCTTTTGAGGAGATGGAGGTTCATGATGTGGTGAGGAAAATGACCAAATACAAAGCACTTGGGCCAGATGGATTTTCTATGGGATTTTTCCAAACTTGTTGGGTAGTGGTGGAGGAGGACTTAATGAAGGTCTTTCAGGAGCTGTTCATGGCTGGAAAATTTGAAAAAGCCTTAAGGCCACATTCATAGCACTAATTCATAAGTAGATTGGAGCATCAGATGCCAAAGATTTTCGGCCTATTAGTCTTGTGAGTGGGGGTGTATAAGATCATCTCTAAGATGCTTGCAAACCGTTTAGGGGAGGTGTTGGGAAAGATTATAACAAAACCCCAAAACACATTTGTACGAGGAAGGCAAATCCTAGATTTAGACCCCGTTTGAATGTTGAACTTATTTGAGATGAGTTGAGTTCTTTATGAATAGTAGTGGATTGAGATGGTAGAGTGAATTTTGTGGGGTCCATCTAAGATGAGTTAGATGTATTTATGAGAAGTTGAAAAAGGTTGTGGGTCCTGCATGTGAAGAGGTTTTGAGTTGAAAAAGGTTGTGGGTCCCATGTGTAAAGAGGTTTTGAGTTGAGATGAATTTAGTGATTTGAGAGTTGGGTGTTTGAATGTTAGACTCAACTTAAAATTAGACTGAACTTAGTTCAGTCCAAGTTCCAACGGAGATCCTATGTAATTTGGTAAGTCCTCATTGCCAATGAGTGTCTAGATAGCAGGCAAAAATCTTGTAACTCGGGGATCCTATGTAAGTCAGATATGGAGAAGGCATATGATCATGTTAATTGGGATTTCCTACTCTACTTTCTTGGGAGGTATGTGCTCGTGGAGAGATGGTGCTTGTGGATTTGATGGTGCATATCAATAGCGAGATTCTTTGTGCTAGTAAATGGTAGTCCAATTAGCTTCTTCAACAGTTCTCGAAGTCTGAGACAAGGGGATCCACTATCCCCACTCCTTTTTGTCATTGTTATGGAGGCATTGAGTAGAATGACTTCGCCATTGGTTTGCAATGGTTTCATGGCTAGATTCTTGGTTGGTGGACCCCTCTAGGGATATTATAAACATTTCTCATTTGTTATTTACAGATGATACGCTTATATTCTATGAGGTAGAACAAAACCAATTGCGGGCACTGAGGGCACTCCTACTTTGCTTTGAAGTGGCATCGGGTTGAAAGTGAACCTTGCAATAGGATTTTATATGAATGGGGATAGCTTTTCCATAGCTATGTAAATGAGTTTGGATAATTTCAATGTTAAATAAATGGGCAAAATCTCCAATTTCTACAGAAGAATCTCGTATCTTAATTTGGGGATCAGTTGATAAAATCTAGGGATTCTGTCCATTCCCATAATTTGCAATTATCCATTCCTGTTTCCATAGTTTTTGGAATAAACTTGCTTTTCAACAAAATTACACTTTCAGTTGAGAGGAGATGTTTTGTACTCATAATTTTCCTGTTCCATGAAATAGTTTGGACGGCGGACAGAAACAAACATGTTCCAGGGAGCCTTATTTCAGAAGCATCGTCATTTCTCTACGATTACTGCTGACACTGCATCTGAGGTAGAGAGTGAAGAGAACAAAAAGTAAGTTCTGTTTGGATAAAATGGACTGGAAGAATTTCATGCTTGCAATTGTCCCATGAATTTATATTGTACCCTAGTGGTGAATAATTTAGTGCGATATTATTAATGAGTCTAATAAATAGATGACTTAGGCCTCGTTTGTTTTCACAATCATTCTCATCTCATCTAATCATTACAACTTTCCCAAATTCCCACACAAAATAAAATACTTTTCATCTAATCCAACCATCCTTAAATCTAAAACAAAAAAATCTATAGCTCTAAAGTACTTTTCATCTAATCATTTGCTTAGATTTCAGTGAAAAAAATAAAAAGAACAAAATCAAAACGACTTTTACAACAACAAAAAAAGACAACTGTTAAAAAGTTATATTCAAGCAAAATTTTAAATCTTCCTACCCACTCTTCACCAACCCCAATACAAATCATATCTTAACAAATTTTTCTTAAAAAAATTCTCAAAACTTTCACAAAACCTAACAAAATACATTGCCAAATTTTCTAAATTCTCCACAATTTCCTAATTCAAACATACCAGTGTTGTTAAAAGCATGTTAAGCGCGCTTTTTGGGTGAGCTTAAAGTGAAAAAAAAGAGCTTTTATAATGAAAAAAAAAACTATAAAATATCGTTTCAAGACCCAGAAATGATGTGAGCAAATATTCTCAAGTATTTTAGATGATATCGAATATACTTACATACCATACCTTCACATGAAGTCATATGTGATGTATATGCTTCAAACTTGATATAATTGCCCAAATTGGCTCTCTAGATGGAATGATATTTAATTGCTTATGTTAACACATAAGTTGATACCTATAATTCTTGAGTTTTTTTGGTCATGATCTACAATTCAAGCATGTACTTTAATTTGATCACGGCTGTCAAATTTTTTAAGAGTGGTTATCAATATCCTATGTGTGTATATCAAGTAATGCACATGAGAATTATATGAAATGTGTTTTTTATATAGTTTAATAACAAATATATTTTTATTATAATTTTTTTTTTCTAAGGTTAATATATTTAAATAAAAAAAATATGTTTTTGTTATAAAATTGTATTTATTATTATTTAAAAAATTAAAGCGAACTCATGGCAATCAATTATTTCCATCTTTCTTTGTTTATACTTAAAAAAAAAAGAGTTGATTCATGGCAATCTATGAAGCTGCCGCATGTTTTCGATTAATGTTAATGTACAGAAAAATTATCAAAGTCCTCTTTCTAATTTAACTCATAAGTCATACATGTGGATAATTCTCAAAATGTTTTTTTACAAGATCTTAAACCTAAGTAGCCTAGAGCCCAAGGGTGTTTGGCCAACATTTCCTAAATTTATGTAATTAGTTAATTTCTTGATTTTCATGTTGCGATACTCTAATAAATTGAGTTAATAGGCCAAATATATTACCATCTTGCTTTTTAAACCTTGTTTTATTCTATTTTGTGGGTTTTGTGGTATTATATATTAATTTTAAAAATATGCGCTTTACTTCAATCAGGCATGCTTGCGCTTTGCGCCTAGGGACAGAGTTTGCACTTAAGTGTGCCTAGCACCTTACTGAAACATACCCGTAGATATACATACCCATTTAATGTTAAGTAGCCATTTTTGGATGCAGCACTCCTCTGGCAAGCCTTGCATTTGCTGGATAGTGGATGTATCTGCAATGTGCCAATGATTATTTAACTAAGATTTTGACTTGCAGCCAACAGAAATTTATCCAATCAACTTCTAGCATGGTAATATGTGCTGCAATCTCTCAATGACTTGGCATGTATTGAACTTCTTCAGATATGTCAGGACTTGTTCCTTTTGCTAGGTACACCTTGGACTTGCTGCAACTCAAATGATTTGTTCAATTATTGTTAGGGGCATGATGATAGGATAGAAAAACATTGTGACACCTCCTCTCTCTTGGGGTAGGAGCGCTACTAACTTAAAAATAAATATTCCAAACTTTATTGATAAAAAGAGTTATAAATAGCACTTACTCAAATTCAAGTCTTGGGCTTTTCTACAAAATTTCTCTCTAGTTATGCAAACATGAATTTAAAATTTTTTGAAGAATCCCCACGAGCTATGCCTGGTTTTGCAGATTCATCATCATAATTTTCTTCACCTAAATGGTTAACACGAAAAACACAAATACTCAATAAGTAACTACATGGCAACATAGATTTTCATGTTACAAAAGAACATGCTCCAATAAAACTTTATCATGCATACATACATATCTCTTTTTCATACACTTAGTTCTACTTTCTGTTGCCTGGTATACATTGTTAACCCCCATTCGTTAGGGTTAGTGCACCTAAGGTACTAGGTAGGAATCTGGACATGAGGATTGGCATCACTAGGTGCAACGTCAATGTGCCTCTCTTGGCATTGCAATACACCCATGACTTGTGGTACTGTAATATTTATCATACATAGGCCCTTAGTCTTTTACATTTCATGCATTTAAGCATGAACTTGCTTTCCTGTCATGTCTTATCAAGCCTTGTCTTATCTTAACCTTATCATGTTCTTGTCTTTCATTTGCTCATGACTTAATAAGAAGCACAATTGGACATGATCATCACATGTAGAATCACACTTACAATTCCTTTGCATTCATGATTTTCATAAATGAAGAGGTACGTTGAACATAGGCTATAAAGGAACAGGTTATACATGTAAATATCATAAAGCTTGGATAAAAAAGATAATTTTGTTTTCAATTAATATCAAAGAGTGTGTGATCAGAGTTAGATGCAAAAATTAGCGAAAAGGGGCATGATCATGATTACTAGCAAGCATAATGATAAGGGTGGGATCATGGTTACTTACCTCCTAGCTTATGCAAAAATCAAATGAATCAAAATCACCTATGTAATCACATTCAATATCTTCCTAACTTCTACCTCAACTTATTACATGATCCTTATTTCATGATCACGTGTGTGGTGTTTTGTGGATGTATGTTGCTGTCTAAATCATAACAGGGACTATTTGACATATTTGTGACATGTATTTGACATTTGTGGATCTAGTGAGTGCATAACTTAACACCTATCATACCCATTCCTTGAATAACTTGTTTTGTTGACTGTTTTAAGGCTTCAAGAGAGAAATGACGACCCTTAGGTCTGTTTGTGGTTGCTGGCTGACTTGTCTTAGTTTGATGAAAAATTGGCATGTTCGCAAGGTTTTCTTGATGTGGTGGAATTCAAACTTCAGCATTCTAAATTTTTGTGAATTGTGGTGTAGAATTGCTATGAAGAAATGAGAGAGCATAAGATTGAAGGTTTTCAAGGAGGATTCTTAGTCTGTATATCTTAGCTTCTGTCATAGCAAAAAGGGTTATTAGGATGTGGTCTAAATGGGCCTTTTACGCCCTCCAACCAAAAGCTGCCATGTCTGCTTTTTCATCATTGGTAAAACACACTCACAAACAATCAAATTTAAAAAAAAAAAAAAAGTTGATGGTGTCTGCCGGCTGCTGGATTTTGAGGATTTCTTGATCGGTAGGGTTGAGGGGTTATGATCTCGTCTATTTTTTTTAAAGGAATTTTTTATCACTATCTCGTAGGATTACATGCAAGGGCGGCAAATCTGATTTTATAAGAGGGGCTGCCCTTAGTGTGTTTTTTTAGAGACGAGCCAGCAAGCTCAGATCAAGGACTTTTATATTGGCAATAGGCTTCTAATAGGTCTACTAAGGAGTGGCGGGAAGGAGGCTTAATTCTCTAGAGGTGCAGCAGATTGGGGCTTGATTTAGGACTTGTTTCGTTTGAATAAAACTCTAATATGCGCTAGCTAGAAGGGGATTGGGTTAGGCCTTATCTGTATTCCTTGAAGTTCCTGAGAATAACCAGATGCATCCTATTCTTCCAGAAACTCCTGCAACTGACTGGTTGTGATCTACTTAGAGTTTCTTGACATCAACAGGAGGGGAGGGGAGGGTGGAGGAGGCTGGGAGTGGGGGACCCAAAAGTCCTCCCTCCTCCTGATCACTCGGGAAGGATGGGGGAAACTCTCCAAAACATAATCTTTTAAAACTTGAAAGAATATGACTTCTCAAATATTAAATAGAGCTCTATTTACTGTTCTGATGGTCGAATGTTCTTAAATTTCATGTCGACCCCATCTGTTCATATTTGTGGGTGCAAAATACCAGAGGTATAGAAGATTTTCTATAACGTTAAACCAATTCCTAATAAAGTTTGAGTGGGTGCAATTGTGCCCAGTGGCCATAATGTATCTCCAAGCATGGCAATTATACTAGTAGCTAATATGGGTGCATATATCTCTATATTTATGGAAATGTCTTGTTGGTTTCTTTATCTTTGTAGCAAATTATAGGTTTTTTGATGTTGTGCGTGTTATGTCGTCAATCGTTATAAACATGCACATCCTAATTCATAGTGCCTACCATTAGCACCCATGAATGGCATCAGCTGTCTGGAGACATCATTGCTCTACCTTCCTTGTGACAAACCCAAGGAAACATTGGGACGTTACTTCAATTTAAGATGCGTTGTTGGTTGGGGATTGAGATCAATGAAATTTCCTCTCTAAAAAGAGATCAAGTCCCTTGGAGTCGTTATAAAGAGTAGGAATTTCCCTCCTCCTAGACAATATGGGTTCCTATTCACCACCTCCAATACTAAACCATGGGTATTAGAATCCCCATTAAATTCCTGACATCATCGTCGAGTTATTTCATTGTAGATAGCACGGCTCAAGCCTTATACTTCTAGTTGGAGATTGGCTCCAATATTATTTGTAATGACTATATCTAGGCTTAGGCCACCCCATTTGGATACTTGGAATATCTCAATATTTGTGCATAGTAGCGAAATGGTTTGAGTTAAGATATTTTGTTGAGTTTTGGAAAAGGAGAGTTAAAAGTTGAATAAAAATATCATAAAGTTAAAAAATTATTTGAATATAATTTTTTAATAGTATTTTTGTCTTGAAATTTGAAAAAGTAGTAATAATTAGGTAATGATTAGATGAAAAACTTAAATATTTGTTTTGTGTTTTGTTTGGGAGTTTTGAAAAGTTGTAATAATTAGATAATGATTAGATGAAAAATTAAATATTTGAAATTGAAAAGTGTTTTGTGTTTGAGTGTGTTTGGGAAGGAAATATCTGAAAATATTTGAGAACACTTGTGTTGCCAAACGGACCCTTATTCTTTAAAAAGACTAATTAATATTACAATTGGAGTCCTTTGAAATCATTATAAATGTAATAACTTTTTCCTCCAATGTAATGCGAGATTACAACCCTCAATCAAGATTAGCAATTCTTTTTAACCGGATGCTTTAATTTTTCAGGATATCTGTCACATTTGTTGACAGGGAGGGAGAGGAAAAGCAGATTATGGTCCCCCTTGGAATGTCCATGTTAGAAGCTGCTCTTGAAAATGATATGGAACTTGAAGGCAAAGATTCTGATGTTTATTTAGTCATGTTTTGAACCTTTACTAGCTTGTACTTTGTTCTCCTATGATTAATGCCATCTAGAGAAATGGTTTTGCTGAAATTCATGTCTCATAAATAGGGCATTTTTGGACACAGCTCTTGATGGACCATTAACTGTAACATTATGCTTTGTTCTTCTTGGGAGACTGAAGTTCTTCTTTTGGGCGAGAATTGATGGATAAATCTTTTCCTTGTGGAAGAACTTGTTTTGTTTGATCATCATTATAAAATCTAATGCTCTGCTTTCAATGTCTTAACAGGAGCATGTGAAGGCTCGCTTGCCTGTTCAACGTGTCACGTGATTGTTATGGTATGATTTTGGCTATTTGTATCGAAGCAAGTATACTTTTGGAATTTCATGCGTTCAGTCCAACATTTTATACAGTTGAAATTTGAGGGGCTAACCATCGAATCGTATTTATGGTAGGACACGGAGTACTACAATAAGTTAGAAGACCCTGCGGATGAGGAAAATGACATGCTGGATCTGGCCTTCGGCCTTTCTGAAACGTTGGTTCCTTTTACACGAATGATTTTTCATGATGCCCTATGCAAGATTAAATGCTATTTTTATTTTGAATTTTTTTTTTTCTAGTTTTTTTCTTTTTGTTTAAGCGACTTGCTAAGATTTAAATCTATGTTCTGGATCTTTCAGGTCTCGTCTTGGTTGTCAAGTGATTGCAAAACCCGAACTTGATGGAATTCGTTTAGCAATTCCCACTGCGACAGGAAACAGTTGATGGTTAAGTTCCAAAACCGAACTGGGGTTATACAAATGACACTGAAATTGTTTGCTGAGCGAAAGGACTCAATCACCCAATTTTGTAGCTCTTATATTCTATTTGATCAATGAGAACCATTTGGTTAATGGTCATGGTTTTTTTATATTGTTTATTGGTTGAAATGTTGCTTATTAAGTCTCGTTTGTTTTTACAGATGAAATGAGTTGAGATTAAAATTAAAAATTAAATACAATATTGTTAGAATATATTTTTTTAATATTATTTTTATTTTGAAGTTTGAAAAAGTTGAATTGTTTATTTTATTTTATATAAAAATTTGAAAAAATTGTAATGATTAGATGAGATGAATTGAGATAGCTGACAAAAATTACTGGATTTATCTTAAAATAGGATGCGGCGTAAATGGGGCTTTTACACCCTTCAAATACAGCCACTTACTGCAAAATCAAAACTTATATTTGTTTTTTTTTTTAAATGATGGTGGGCTGTCAGATTTGGGCCAACTCCAAAGTGTATAATTTCACCTATCGATGAGCCAATATAGTTCTTCGTAAATGTACACTTCCATTCCACTTTCAATATATTTTTATTTAAAATCCTAGAATTTGTTTTGTTGAATGAGTTCTTTCTATCCAGCAATTCTACACTACACAGCTGTTGAGGAAAAAAAAATAAAAAAATAAAAGCAGATATGTAGTGTAGGGTTGCTTAATAGAATTTTTCTTAGTGAATATATTGTTGGGCTAGAGAAAGAAATAGTGAATAAATATTGTATTATTTAGATGTGGTTGCTGGCTTGGCTATATAGAAATCAAGGTTTAGTTGCATTGGGGAATTGATTGGGTAAAACCGAGAGGAGAAATTTATCAAAATACACTCTCGTTCCGCTATGATTAGGTGTTATTATCCATCAAATAAAGAATGATAAGGGTGATAAAAATGTCACATTTTACATAATGTAATGAAAGTGTGGTTTGTAACATTGCAACTTAGCAAGAGCAAAGTGGCAAATATGTTAATGACTGCGTTTGGTCAGGGGATGCGGCATATATACTATTAGGCCATGGCATTACTATAGGAAGCATCTTAGCGAAAAACTATTAACCCCATATGTTTTGCAACTTTGCTCTCAATAGTTTTGCAACTTTACTAAAGTAGAGTAGCAAAAGTGTGACCAACCACTAAATTGGCTTGGGACGGTGCATGCATACCACTAGGCCATGACAGTACTATAGGAACCCCCAAACAAAAAACTCAAACCTCATATGTTTGAAACTTTGCATTCAATAGGTTTGCTACTATACTAAAGAAAAGTGGCAAAAATGTGACTGACTCTTGTTGGCCCTAAGACGTGGAATATATACCTTTAGGCCATAAAAGTATTCTAGGAAGTCCCCGATCCAAAAAAATTCGACCTCATAAGTTAGCAACTTTCAATAGGTTTGCAACATTGCTATAACCAAGTGGCAAAATTGTGGCCGACTATATTTGGCCTAGGGTAGGGACATACATACTTCTAGGTCATGGTAGTACTATAGAAAAACTCCAACTGCTGTTTGCGGAGGAGCAACTAGCATGAACTACAACTTAGTGGAATGGAAAGGATGGGCACCATGCGTGAGATCCTTCGACGCTGCGGTGTTGCCCTAGTTTTTATGATGAAGGATATGTACGCAAACATGGTTTGGATTTATAGGACTGGGTTGTGGGTTGTAAGTGAGTTGGGTCCTTTCATGGACTTGACTTGTGGGTTTTTATGACTTTTCGTGGGTCTTGTAGGGCTCATCAACTCACTTTGGTCCAATAATAGGGTTTTGAGCCTTTTAAAGGGTCTAACTACACTCTTGGGTTTGTCTACATCTTAATGGGCCAGGTCACTGAATAAATCCCAATGTGTTGAGTTTTGAGTCTAAGGCTGGGTTTGGATAGCGAGAAGTGTTGAGAAGTGTTGTGAATAGTTATAAGTAGAGATTGAAGTGGGTTTATGGGTCCCACTGAGAGTAGTTTGAGTTATTTGGATGTATGAAATATGTTGAGTTGTTGACTTTTGGATATGTAGTTGAAAAAGGTGTGGGTCCCCATCAATGATTGATTTTTTTTTAAATGATGATGAAATGATGATTTTATTTATATATAATAGTGATAAATATTATAATGATTTTTTTAATTTATAATAGTAATAAATATTATAGTGATTTTATTTTTTGTCTATATATACTAGTGATAATATTATAGTGATTTTATTTTTTTATTTATATATAATAATGATAAATATTATAATAATTTTTATTTATTTATATATGATAGTGATAAATATTATAGTGATTTTTTTTTATATATAATAGTGATGTTGTGGTTCACTGTGGGGGATTCTCTCCATGGATGTGCGAGGATGACTGCGGTGATTTTGGGAAAGAAGAATAGTCTCGAAAGGACGATGACAATGGGATGTTGTCCTTGATGTAGAGTTTCTTTTTGTTGAGTCCTTCATTGGAAACATTAGAGTAACATGGGTTGGAGGTATTTTACAAATATTCAAATACTCGTTTGGATGCAAGAGTGTCTCTATCCGTACGAGGACTATCGAGAGTATCTGAGAGTAGTTGGACACCCAAACTGGGCCTAAAATAAGCCGAACTTGTCTAATAAATATTTATAGGCTGTAAAATAATTTACGGAATTCAATCCCCATTAAGAACGTGGCCCTTCTGCCAAAACAATTAAATAGGCTTTAACCAACTAATTGGACCCAATAAAATCCAGTCATCCTAGTTAATTTCCTGGCTCCATGACTGATCCAATAGGGTCCAATAACATCAATTGGGCTTCATTTAAAACTCATGGGCCAAGGGCCCAACTCCAGCCAAAAGTGTAAACCTCATCAAATAATGGATCCGGATTAAAAAGCCTAATAATATAATCCAGATGTTTACTTTAAAACTCCACATAAAATAATTAAAAATAAAGCTCTTCACATAAACAACCACCTTAAATAAATAGTTAAAATATAACTACTCAAGGTTCGGGGACAATACATACATACTATTTGGCCATGATAATACTATAGGAAGCGCGAGAGGATTTTCCTCTCTCATAAGTTAGCAACTTTGAACTCAATAGGTTTGCAACTTTGCTAGACCAAAGTGACAAAAATGTGACTACCTCCATTTGGACTGGGATGAGGCATACTTATCATTAGGCCATGGTAGTACTATAGGAAGCTACTAAGGAAAAAACTCTAACCTCACAAGTTAGCAACTTTACACTCAATAGATTTGCAACTTTGTAAAACAAAGTGGCAAAAATGTAACTAGTTTCGTTTGGACCAGGGTAGAGGCATACATACCGTAAGGCCATGGTGATACCATATGAAGTGCCCACTCAAAACAAACCAAGTATACTATAGAGGAGCAACTCAGATTTTTGCGGCTAGTGTATGAGTGTTGTTTGCTATATTCTTTACGTTTGTTTATAGAGTTGGGTTAGGAAAAGTTTTAGGAAAAGAAACTGCAAAATCTTACAAGAAATCAAATATGTCGAAAAGGCTAGTTTTTGGCAACCTAGTCCCTCTCAATTGCACCTACTTCACACTCCAATACCCAAATTTTAGTTTAATTCTTGTGAGGACTACGCCGAAGCAAGGGAAGAGATCTCCCCTTCATCCCCCACCCACCCGAGGACAAAGGGCTAGTGAAGAAGAGGCATTTGGGCAGATAATGTGCGGCTAAATTGAGAGTAAGGCAAGTATCATGTTGTAGAAAGCCTGGCTGACACAATCCAACATCGGGTGATAAAAGAATTTTCACCCTATGCCAGACAAGCAAACATTGTGATGATTGTACGAGAACATGAATGAGGAGTTGAAGAGGCTGGTAGTTCCGGAAAAGGATGGCTCGTAGTACATGTAACACTCCCGCCTAATTACCTATTAGGATTAACCCTTAATCTCCCTTAGAATGAGCTTATAATACTATATTATATTTTTAGGCTTTATACTTTTTTTTAGCATAAGATTTTTTATTATTATTTTTTATTTAAGGGAGTTTGTTAGATTTGTTTTACCCATTAAACTATGAAATTTAATGTCATTAGTGGTTAAGCTTAAGGGTTAAGTATGGGTGGTTTAGTAAGCAAGTCCATTAGTGCTACACTTAAGGCCATTAAACCCTTAATGTTATGGGCTAAGACTTAAAAACCTTAAGCCAAGCCTTATAAGAGTTTAAGTATTTGTGGGATAGCTTTAGAAAGATTTTGCCTAAGTGTGAGGAAGGCATAAGACCTTTTGGGCCTAACTTGGTATTGGCTTTGACCCATGGCCCATTTATGATAAGGCAACCCTTTTGTGGCTCCTCCCCCTTTATATAGAACTCTTCAATAAATCCTATTGGTTGCTAGAGATCCACTGCATGAGGGACAAGTGGCATGTGGCCTTTCCCCTTAGCCGAATGTCTGTCCATCTTCTTCATGATTGGATTGCTTTGGGAAGGCTAAAAGGCACATGGTGTGGCATGTAACCTCCCCTTTAGCTGAACCTCTTGGTCTTCCAAACCACTTCTTCTCTTGTCTAGGTGCAATGTATCTTAGGGCACAAGAGTAAGATAACCACAAGTGTGTGTGACATGGTGTAGGCGTGTGTGAGTGTGTGCACTTGCCGTCCATTTCCTCTCATTTCTCCATGAAGATTGTTCATCTTCTAGTGCTCCTTCCCTAGGTGGCCTTTTCAATACCCAAGGTTCTCTTGTGTAACCCTAAAGTGACAAGTGGCGTATGAGTGTGTGCCCTTGAGTGTAGTGGCAAAAAATCTAGGGTTAGGATGGTCATTGTGCTCACAAGTCCCTTCCTCTTCCTTCTAGAAACACTCCTTGATCAGTGCATGGTTGACAAGTGGAAAATTTTCAAAAAATCACTTGAGTGAGCGTGTGGGAGAGGGAATCCGAAAATCCCCTTTGTCCCTTGGGCTTCCTTATGTAATTTCTTGAAAAGGATCCCCTTTTTTCTTCCCTAGGTGCCACTTCTCATGGAGATCTTCTTGGAACCACAAGCAATTGCCACATGGTATGGGGTGTGCGTGTGGGTGAGTTGACCGAGTATCTCTAGGTCATCCCATCATTCATTCTTCTAGAAGCCATCTTGCATGAAGGACAAGTGACAAACCGAAGGGCTTGTCACTAGGGTTGGAGTGCATGCCCCCTTTGGCTTCTCAAACACTCTTCTCTCTCCCTTTTATAGCCCACTTACATGTCCAGATCCATGGGCCTCATATGCGTGACAATTGGCACAAGTCTCATGGCTTAGGCGTGTCCCTATATTTCTTCTAGGGTTTTTGAGCTCAAGCCCACTTAGTTAGCTGAATTCTAGGGGTTTGCGTGGCCCTTTCTCTTGGGCTTTGGATGCTAACTACAAGTCCAAGGCCTCTATCCCATTAGACCTAATCTCATGGCCCTAAAATAATACTAAGGCAATGAAAAATAATTATAGATGAAATCTAGCTAAGTTTGGATTATCACACCTTTCAAGCCCCATCTTTATGGGTCTTGAGGCCTCCCATCAACCCACACCCAAAGCCCATAAACTACGGAATTCCCTCTCATGGCCTTTTTAAGCCTAACAAGGCCCAAAACCTTGTCTTGCATTTTCACACTTTTATTTGAAGTCCACATACACCATACCATTATTTTCCCTCAAGCCCAAGTAGTACCCCATGCCTTTAGGACTCCCATTTGTTCATAATTAAGTTTTAAACTTGAGTTAAGAGCATTAATCAACCTACACATGATTAGTGATCTCTAAACCATATTTTAAGCATGATTTTCTTTTTAATTATTTCTCATTTTTTGACCTAAACCTTATTCTAACACCCCGTCTAAAAAGTTCCTTAGGCCTTGACTTTAGTAACCTTAATCCTAATTAATTAGGAGTTGAGCTATTATAGAAGAAGAATAATTTTAGATATTTGAGTTGGCAAGAGGACCTTATACTTTGAATTAAGAAGAATTATTAGAAGATTCTAGTACAATAGTGATTTTTGAGGAAAAAGGAAAATTTTGAAGCTTGATATTATTTGGAGGATTTTTAGTACTTATTTAATTTTGAGGATCAATGCCAAGAGGCCCATAAGGGAATGACACATGGCATATTGGATGGAAGATTCAGTGACATGCGGCTTGATTTGTAACATCCCGGATTTTAGTATATTTTTAATGAAGGATTATTTTAATTGATTTAAAGATTAATTCTCTTGTTTTAGAATTTTGAGAGTTTTAGAATATTATTTTTATAATATTTTAAGTTGTGAAAATTATTTTATTGGACTTTCTTATTGTTAATTATTGTGGTGAATTTAAATTGATCTTTAATTTAAATTGGGTTGTTTATGTGTTTTAAAATTATTATTGTTTTAATTAAAGTATTTCACCGCATTTGATTAATTTTAATTAGTGTTCTGCAATTTAATTCATTTTTATTTTAAATGATGTTTTTGTTAGAGTTTAATATTTTACTTTAGCTAATTTTGAGTTAAATTGATTTAGTTATTTTAACTGTTTTAAAAATAGTTATTGTTTTATTTAAATATTTCTCTGCGTTTGAATTATTTTATTTAGCTTTCAGTTTTAAAATGTTTTTCATTGGATCACTTTCGTAACCCAAGTTGAAAAAGACTGGATCTCTTTTTTTTTCTTCCTTTTTTTCTTTTCCTCTTTTTCTTCTTTTTTCTTCCGGTTTTTCTCTCTCCCCGCGCACGACCCGACCCTTCTCTCTCTCTCTTCTCCCCATCGTGAATCGGCCTTACCGTTGCTGCGTCGCCTCTAATCTGCCGTGCGTGACACCGCCGGCACCATCGGCTCCCCCGTGCGCCTGCGAGTCTACCCACCAAGTATCTGGCCGGCTAACACCGCCGTTAGCCGCCACGAACCGCTTGAACCCGCGGTGGTTTTCACTCCATTCCGCCGCCGTCCGGCCACCTCCGGCCACAATTTCTTCATCACTTCTTCACCGGCCCATTACCAAGCTTTTCCACCCAAACCCGGCCCCGATCCGTCGCCGGAGCCGGTCATACGAACTCAAAATTCGATTTGAGTTCTCTGGCCTTAAAACCGCCGTTTTGGCCGCCACCCACGGTCAACCATCACTTCCATTGGCTTCACCACCTCCTATAGGCCCTACCCTACCGTTCCCAAGTCTTCGTTTGACCCCGGGTGAAATTTGAGTTTCACTGTGTTTCGACCACAGTGTTTTTACACTGTGACAGTTGCTGTTTTGGTGCTTCCAGTTCCTCCGTGATCCTCCATAAATTATTTTAAAGTGCTGTAAGTATTTCCTAAACAATCTTTTGAGATTTAAATATATTTTTGTACTAATTGTTTACACTGTGTTCTGGTTGGTTCCGGACTAAGTCCGAGGAGTTCGGGGGTGGATGGTTGAGTACGGAGTATTTGTGGTGTTGATTATTGTTATTGGGTTGTTGGATATTGGTTATATTGTGGTGTTGATTATTATGATTGGATTGTTGGTTAGCGGTTATATTGTAATCTGGAATTGGTTATTGAGATTTATTGTTGTGGTTTGGTACATTACATATGCACGCATGATCATATTTGTAAATTGAAAACTGAGTTTTCATGTATTGCATTCATGTTCATGTGGTTATTTTGAAAATTGAGTTTTCATGTGGATTGGATTTGTGGGTGCGTGTGTATCACGACCCCAAGCCGAGATGGGGCATTATCTCGGTGGAGCTCTTCTGGTCACTCGGGAGCGGAATATACTGAGTGACGTCCCCTGGGTTGTCGCTGGGCGACAACGGGATCGGACGTTGGACGTGCCGACTTCGTGGCCCTTCTGCTGGCAGGGGTTAGAGGATAACCTGGCCACGAACGCACTGGGTGCGGAACTGGGCATCGCTCGTAAAACAGCCAGGACGTGTGGATGGTCCATAGGGGAGGCCATGGTGCATATGGATTAATGGATAATTGGAAAAAGGCTGTTTTCTGAGAAAATAGCGTGAGTTGATTTTTGTGTCATTTTCTGGGAAAATGATGGATATTGATTTTTGGGCCATTTTCTGGGAAAATGGTGGAAATATTTTTGGGCCAAATGTGATTTTTGGCGTGGATTGCATTTATTGCATATTGCATCATGGGCATGCATGATTAGATGCTTAAATGTATTTTTATCTCAGGACTTGATTAGGTTATAACTTACCTGTGGTACCATTTAATGGTACTGCAGACTTTGTTGATGATGCAGATGCCGAGCCTCAGAATTTGGCTCCGCCGGAGGAGTGATCTGGGATCACTCGTGCTGTGTTGTATTTTCAGACTTGTATTTTATTATTTTGGGACTTTGGCTTTATTTTTATGAGGTTTGTATTTTGGATATTTGTATTAAACTAAAATTCTGGTACTAGTTGACTTTATTGCTATTCGCTGTGTATTTTAATTGTGCACTGTTTATTTTGTTGCACACACTTAACACTTGTCGTTGGGATGCGTGACCGGGTTGTCATCATTCTGACGTCACGATTCCCGAGGCTTTTTGTACGTGGGAGTCGGGGCGTCACATGATTTGTGGAGTTTGGAAGGGTTTGGTCGCTAGCAGATTGATTGCAGAACTTGAATTTGGTGGTTAATAGCAGATTGATCCTGGTCGGGAGGAATTATCCCACTAGGTAGATGTCATGTGCACTGAATATATTGGGCGTTGATGTCACAAAAACCACATTGCCCTCTCCTCGCCTACCGAGTAGAAAGACTCCCGATCGGGATGAAAGACTCCTCTCGCTTTTTTTAGTTGTTGTCCATGATGTCGTTTAGGTTGGACTTTTAATTTGGTCGGTTAGATTAGTCGCCCAATCTAACTGCCCAGAACCTTGTCACCAAGTCTTCTCACCTAAAAGGTAAAAATATATTGGCACTAGGTTTTCGTGCCAAGGTCTTTGTCCTCTAGTCGCGAATCTCCTCGCTACTGAGAGGTAAGCCTTCTCGCCTTTGGGCGAGAGAAATCTCTTTGTTGCCCATGGGACAAGGCTCTTCTCCCAAATCTTATCTGCTCTCTTCAGATCCCACTGCCTCTCATCAGTTTGGATAAAAATCATAAAAATAACACCTATCACCCCATGACCTGGTCGTCATTGTAGGACCATTGTAGCCACAATAGGGAAGAAATCATGATAGTTTCAGGCTACTATTCCCCTTACTCAAAAGGACACAAACTGTAAAAGGCAGTCTGGAAATTTTAGCAGGACACCTCGATCTCATCACCTTATTTCGGGCTACGCCTTCATGATCACTTGACAGTCAACTCTCCACCCTCTACCACCAGAAAAAATCTTCAAGATGTGACCTTGCTCCTACACAAATTAGCCATGATGATGGTTCAAAGGGATTAGTCAAGACAATGATCAAAATCTGCCAAAGGAGAACCAGTTGAACCCGTCAGCCCCATTGGGTGATTTTGATGATTTTTTCTCCCCTCTCCTTTGCCCCACGACTTGGCCAGCCCCCATAGGAGTAACGTAACAGCCATAGGAGTGAAATCATGGTAGTTTAAGGCACTATTTTGACCTGCACAAGGTGACACAAAGTGATGAAAGCAAATTTGAAAAATTCAGATTCACACGCCATCTTCCATCAAACCCCTTGGACCAAGCCAATGTCCCCTTTCCCTTGGCTACTACCTATAAAAGGCCCCATCACCCGCTCATTTCCTCCACAGCTCCGTTCCAAGCTTTCTCTTGAGCCTTGAAGAGCACTTTCTCCTCTTAAAGATCAAAAGAGTGAAACTGAATGAGTTCTTGAGTGTTTTTGTGTAAAGTTGTCTAGAGGGCTTGGAAAACCACAAAATTTGTAAGATTTCTTGCTTTTGATCTTAGTTAGCCTTTAATAATTAAAAAATCATTTAATTATCCAAATCATCCCTTAACGGCAATCTTTTAGGGTCTAGGGGTATTTTTATAAAAATCTATTTTTGAAACCTTTGATTTTGGACCTCACCTATAAAAGTATTAATCCTAACTTAGTACGCATTTGATTTACACAGCTACGACATTATTTTCAATTACTCTTGAAGTTTGTAAGTTGGTCTCTAACTAACACCTTGACAAATTATTTATAATTTATTGATAAATGCCTCATTCATGTTTCAATTATCATTTTGAGTATAAAATATCATGTTATATAATACATTGAGTGTATATTTACATTACATGTGATATTTCTACTATTTTAGCATATTACATCTATAAATGTCACTTCACATGAAAAGATTGCTATATATGCACATGTCATGGAACATATTTTTTTAACTTAGCATGAAAATAATTTCTATCATTACCTCAAAGGCTAGGATAGGGAATTGATTGAGCTGCATTATTGCATAGTTTATATAGTTAAAATCAATACATTTTTAATTGTTTTACTATTTTATTATTGATTTTAGATGAAAAAATGATTAAGAGGCATAAATCCAAGTTGTGATTTAAATTGATTAAAAGTATAGTTTATGCTTATTTTTATAACTTGTGATTTAATTGTACAATATTTATTCACATGCACAACACACTTTTAATATTTTAGTCTAATTTTGTTTTATTTTTGTTTATTTATTTATTTTCTTTTTCTAGTTTTATTTTTGTTTATTTAATTATTTTTATTTATTCTGCTTGTTTTATTTTATTTTATTTTATTTTTAATTTCTGTTTTTCAGCACAGACTAAACGAAACGACTTGTCGTTTAGTCAATAGACAAAAACGACAAGTCGTTTTCGTCATCTTCAACCTTCGGCCAGCTTCTACAGTGCACGAAACGCAGCTCTTCCACGCCACCGTTTGACGTCACCGAGCTCCTCCACCTGCTGCAGAACTTCATCCACCACCCTAAGCACCTCTACCCAGCTAGCTTCCTCTGTTTTCACTTCATAAAACAGAGAAACCGTGAATCTACTGCGCTACCGACGTGCATCTATTACACTGCCTCCACTTATTCCTCAACCTTCTCCTGCACACAAAGACACAGAACATGAAACGAAGAAGAATAAAAAATAAAAGCTAGTGGAATGAACTGGAAAGCAAGTGGGAGCCGAACGCCAGCGAGAAGGAATATTTTATTGACAAAAGCAGTGATGTGTTCGGTGCATGTTGGGCATTCATTTAGACGAAAAAGAAAAGAAAATAAAGGAGAGGGACACCGGATCATAGGAGACAAACGCAAGAGGGACGGCTGGAACAATAATGCAGTTGGTGGAGTTTAAGCCGTGTATTGTTTACTCACAGTCGGGCCAGATGAAATAAAAATATTCTCAGTGGACTACACGACAATTATTCCTTGTTGTTTTTGAAGCCTATAAAAAGGCTTGAAGTGAACGAAGAAGGGGAATCAGAGTTTTGTAGATTTTAGGAGAGAAATAAAACACTTACAGTTTTTTGTAATTAGGAGTAGAGTAGAGTAGAGTAGAATTATTATTTCAAGTGTGATTTTATTTTTTAGTTTTATTATTTTTATTATTATTTCAGTTTGGAGTTATAAACTACATGTCTACATTTTTAAGGTTAGAGGTGAAGTCTAATAATTTAAATATTGTTTTGGATCAACAATAGAGTTTATATTGTGAGTTTGATTAATTGAATGGTGTTATTATTAGAAACTTTGATTATCTATATACTTTTCTTGATCCTTTGTGATTTCTGAATATATTGGATGCTTGAAGAATCCCTGTGGTAATCAATTGGACTTATGAATGTTTCTACCATAAATTGTTCAAACTTAATCTTTAGTGATCGAAAGAATTTTTGGTGTTATTATTAGAAACTTTGATTATCTATATACTTTTCTTGATCCATTGTGATTTCCGAATACATTGGATGCTTGAAGAATTCCTGTGGTAATCAAATGGATTTTTAAATGTTTATACCATCAATTATTCAAATTTAATCTTTGGTGATTAGTTTTCTTGGGCTTAATTGTTAAATCTTCCAGTTAGACGGAATCATTATTCTAGTCTAACTGAGCTAAATTGATTGGAAATAATATTCTAAATTATTAGACGGATTCTCGAAACCTTAGTCATTTTTCATATTGATTTATTTTATTAGTTCAGTTATATTTTGTTACTTTAAAAAATCTTCATCTCAATAATCTATTTTCTTTTTGATTACATGTTCCTTTTGATAATCTATTTTTATTTTGTTCTCTTTATCACATTAGTCAATTCCTGTGGATTCGATCCTGTAAGGTACTACAACACCTGTATACTTGCAGGTAAAACTGATCTGGATTTTTTATTCATAATTTTGAGTGTAAGTTCAGACTCAACAGGAATCATCCAAGTGAAACTCTCATTTCCACTCTAGAGTGTTTAAGAATGGAGTGGTAACTCCTGGATTGACAAAGAACAATCAACGGGTTTCGAATGGATTCTATTTAAAGAACACCGAGTAAAGTCAATATGTTTTAACACCTAATGTTGGTGGGTGTATATGTTATGACGTTATGATTATCAATGCATTGAGAACGATGTCTATAGAAAATGACGTAGTGCCAACATGAATTGTGCTACGGTTACTAGCAGGTACTTATGGTACATATGGGGAACCATGTTGCTACCAAACATATGTTAATAATGGCTTTAATAAATGATGAAATGTTATAATTTTCAAAAGTAATGAACTATGAAATATTCTCTTTTGAAACATCATGTTTTGGAATGAGAAAGTGAAAATATTCTCTGAAAGCGAAAGTGCATCAAGGTTTTTTTAAAGATGTTGAGGAATTTGGAAGGGAGACACATGCACATTTTTTGGCATTTCATGCAATTCTTATTTATCATTCTTGATGCATAATTTATTTCTGTGCAAGTTGGTTGTTTAACTTACTGAGATTTCTAGTAAATCTCACCAATTGTAGGACCACTATCATTCCTCTCGGAATGATAGAAGTTGTGACAAGACCGGTAGAGGATGAGCATGATGGATTGCTGGATGCAGATGGTTGAAGAGAAGCCAGACCTTGAACGAAGATTACAAATAATTTTCATACTCATAAGCATTAACTCTTCATATTTCAGAGCGTACGAAATAGTTGATCTAACCATAGAACTTGGATTAAGTAGTTTGTATTAAGGGAATGCTATCATTAATATTAAACTTATGATGGTTATTAATGCTATTGGGATGTTTTTAGTCCATTCTGGCATGAGTTATAACTAATCACCCTTATTCCGTTGTGGTTATTGCATACTGCTAGTTGCATACTATGATGCATTACATATTGACTGTCATGTACGTGGGTGTGTAACCTTGTGTTGCATGTATTGACGCTCTAAGTCTCCATTCCATCCCAAGTGGAGGTTGGGGACATCATACTTATTGATTTTATTATTATTTTTCATCATTTTAAAGCTAAATTAGAAGTTTAGTTTTGATCCAACACATGTCAAATGAGGCAAAGACATGTCATTGTCCAAAACATCACAATCGACACCTTAATGCATCATTTGGTGCATTGTACCAATTTAGCCCCTAGCCCACGACAATTTCATTTTTTCCTCAAGGGAATTTTTGTCTTTTAATACCTCACATTATCCCCCTTAGTTCAGTTTGAGCATGGGTCATTTTTGCCCAAGGAAACTAAACCAAAGTTTCCAACCGATTCCATATGAGGCCTAGTTGAAGCCAAACCTAATGATGCACCATGGCAGCACCTGCACCCTCTCCTTGCAAGGCTACACCTAAAGTGAAGAAAATCATTTGATTTGGGTCATTATTCACCTACACAAGGTGATGCAACCAAGTTGGAAACTCAAACTTCCTTCACCACTGCCCATTTTACCCAACCACCATGGACCAAGGCCAATGGCGCCTCCTATAAATACCTCCCTTACCCCCACATTTCCTTCACACCACTTCTTCAAGCCTCCTCTTGAGTATTGAGAGAGCCTTCTTCCTTTAGGAAGTCTAGAGTGAATCAGAAAGGTGTGTGTGCTTGTATGTTCTTGGGAGTTCTTGAATGTTCTTGTGTTGGAAGCTTTAGAGGGTTACGAAAATTGTAAGTTTTCTTGCCCTAGATCTTAATTTGCATGTTAAATTTTGCTTTTTAAGTGCTGAAGTTATTTTTGGTTGAGTTTAGAAAAGGTTACCATGCTTAAATCAAAACCGAGTCCATTAAGGTTGGATTAAGTATTTAAATTGTTTTAAGTGGGAATTTCAGTTATGGCATGTCTTAGCATATTTTGATATGATTTATTAATGTCTTAGAATTATTTTTGAAGGTTTAAATTTGAGGTTGAAAACATGCCATGATAGGTTTTAATTTTATTGTGTTGATCATCCAAGCATGCACAATTTTGATTAATTTATGCTTAATGAAATTTTGATTTATTTTACCTAGGATTGAAATATGAGCATTTAGAAAACCTTGTGATTGAGATAATAATGAAAATACATGATGTGGGTGAATTTTGAAGCATGCCTATGTGATTTAGGCTAGAAGCATCATGCTTGATTAATTGATGATTAATGAAGATTAAGATTTTTAGCCATGATTAAGTGTTGGGATGAAATTTTTCACCTAAGATTAAGCTTTTAACATGTCATTAAAGATTATAGTAATTATTTTCGGTTAAAGAAATTGAATATCCATGCATTCATAAGGGTCAATAATTGAAATTAACACTAAAACATCAACTAGAGTGCACGCCACGAGTTGAGTGTATTTGGACTAGTTCCACTTTTATTTTTGAAATTTTAAGGGTATATATGATTTTAGAGGATAGAATATATGAGGTTTGTGAATTTTTATGGAATTTGGAGTTTGTTTACAAATAGTAAAAACTTAGGCTTGGCAATTTTGGAAAGTTTAGGGATATTTTTGTAAATACCCATTTTTGAAACCTTTTGATTATGAACATCTTCCGTAGTAGGTCAAATCTTAACTTAGTACAACTTTGATTATAGTTGCTACGATTTTTCCAAATTCAAGCAGTTTGTAAGTTGGCCTCTAACTTACACATTGACACATCTTGTTATAACTGTCATTTTGAGTATGAAACATCATTTTATATGATACATTGAGTACATGACTATTTGTCTACATGACATGTGACATTTTCATAAATTTTAGCATATTGCATATAAATGTCGTTTTCACATGAAAGCTTGTTGCTACATATGCACATGACATGAACTACATTTTTCAAGTATAGCATGAAAATAATTTTTGTCATGATTACAAAGGCTAGGATGGAGAATTATCATGGTGGAACTCCTTTGTCCACTCTAGAGTCAGTAAAAATGAAGTGGTAACTCCTGGATTAACGAAGAACAATCAACGGGTTTCAAATGAGTTCTTTTTAAAGAAGGCTCGAGTGAAGTCAAATGTTATCACACCTAAGGTTGGTGGATGTACATGTTATGATGTTATGATAATGTTATGTTATATTTCCAATGCATTGAGAATGAGTTTGCAGACAACGTAATTTCAACATGAGTGTTACTATGGTCACCAACAGGTACTCACAGTGCATATAGGGAACTGTGACGATACTAGGGGTGAAAACTGACCCCTTCGGTGTGGTTTTTGGGCTAAATCGCTGCCGACCGAAGCTTGAGTTTTGGGGGAGAAAATCGGCAGAAACCAGTTGATGGGGAGGAGAAACACCGACACCGGCCGAAGCTTCATTTCTGTGGCAATTCACGGTCGGTTCTCAGATTGAGATTCGTCTGAGAGAGTAGAGACTAGAGAGAGAGAGAGAGTTGCAGAAAAGAGAGAGAGAGAGGGGATGAGAACTGAGACGTGAGGAAGAAGAAGGGAGGAAGAAGACCGATTGATATCAAAACGACGTCGTTTGGTTTAAACCAAATGGCATCGTTCTACTTATTTTTTTTAATACATTATGAATAAAATGACGCCGTTTGGTTTAATACCAAACAGCGTCATTTATGGTGTTTTTAAAACACAACTATAGGATTAAAACAACGCCGTTCTACTTAAACTTAAGTAGAACGATGTTGTTTTGAGTACAAAATATATAAAAAAAAATTAATTTCTTTAGTCGGCCAGTTCATCAGTTTGAACCAGGTTTGAATCGACGTTGAACAGGCAGATATCAATTTTCTCAATTTTGTACCACACGCCGACCGGTTCTCCACCGGTTTTGGCCGGTTTCGAGATCAGCCAACTGGTCTGAGTCGGTCCTGGTCGGTTCTTCAGTTTGTTGTACAACCCTAGATGATACCATACATTATGATATTAATGTTTATGATTAAATGTGAATTAAGGAAACACTATGATGAACTATATGTTTTTGACAGTTGAAGTGAAAAATGTTCTCTGTAAGAAAATGTGTCTTAACTTTTTAAAAATGTTGAAGAATTTGGATGGGAGACATATATTGATTTTTCTATATCACTTGTATTTCATATTTATCATTCATCATGCATAATTTATCTTTGTGCATGTTGATTGTCTAACTTACTGAGATTTCAAGTAAATCTCATTCCTTGTAGATCCACTATCATTACACTCGGAATGATAGAAGTTGTGTTAGGACCCTACAAGGATGGACTAGATGGACCAATGGATCCGATTAATTGAAGAAAAGCCAGATCTCGACAAAATATTAGACCTCATTTTGATGTTTATAGCCATGGAGACTTATTATCAAGAATAATTGTACTAAGATTATGCTACCTTATGAGTTGAACTTATAATGGTTATGAATTAGATTAGGCTGTTTTAGTTTATTTTGGCATAAGCTTTATTTAGTCACCCTTATTCCGCTGCGGCTATTGCATACTGCTAGATGCATTTATAGGATGCATTGTATATTAATTGTCATGACTGTGGGTATGTAACCTTGTGTTACATGTCCTGACGCTCTAAATCTTTATTTTATCCCAAGCAGAGATTGGGGGTGTGATAGTACAAGGGTGAGCAACGGTAAAGGACAAGACCGATACAGAAGTGAGAGCTCTCCAAGATAACATGGAGGTGTTCAGCGGTAGGTGTTGTACATAGAGGCCCATACTCCATAAGAAATGTCACATTTGGGGTGAGCCAGTGGGAAAAGAGTACGAGCTTGTGAGCCACATGGGAGACCCTTATTGTGAAAAGAACTACAAGATTTGACCAAAGAAAAACTATAGAGGAAGTGTAGGCCTTGTTCTCGTTAGTCTCCGCCATCCTACAAGGCTAGAGTGCAAATGGATAGACGAAAATGAAAGTCTCTTATTCAAGCATATCTAGAATTGGACAAACATCAAATCTAGGGCTGAAAGTCCCACAGTTTAAAAGGCATTGGGTAAAAACCAAAATATCACTTTTGAAATCATAAGTGTTTCAGAGTCTTCAAGAAAGCAAATGACTTCAGAACATGCAAAGGAAGGATCGACACCGATGCTATTGTATTAATTGTAGTACTATTTAGGTAGGTTAGCTCCTGCAACCATACTGGGATAAATGTTTGTGAGTATGTTGTAAGTTCAGGGTTATGCATTAACTGTAACAACCTCGTTTCCTACATGAAAGTCAATATATTTTCTTCATTATATTTATTGATTACCTTTATGCTATGATTTTGAGATGATGGGTTTGAATGTTGTGATTTAATGATGACGTTATTTCAATGTGTTGAGCCTTAACGCGTGCTGATAATCATAGATGAGTTGAGGAGTCTCCTCGCCATTCCTACAACACGTTGCCACTAGTCTCTTATGGGTAGAGTGATTCTCTGTGATGATTAGGGTGAAATGTCTTCTTATTGGCCTCACTAGATAACATGAGTAGAGAGAGTCCCCGAGTTGATCACGTGTGATATCCTTGTGTGTGTTGATTGGGTAGAGTGTTTCCCCAAGTCGGTTGGGCTAGATTTGGGAATGAGCTCACACGTTGGCTAGGAAGAGTGATTCCCTGAGTTGAATGGGTGGAGCGATTTCCCAATTGGTACTTACATGATGAGATATTTTGAATTACATGTGGTTTGATGGGAGGCTGGTTCCTCGCCGTATTAGTGACTATGCATATATAAGATTTGCTCACAGGGAATTCCTCGTTATGACTATGAATACATGTGTTTCTGCTTGGAGGGTGATTCCTCGCCATGCATAAATATATGTATTCATAGATTCATTTACATAAAATGGTGCATGCATATCCATTTTCGTTATCTCTCACACATTTATTTACATAAAGGAGTGCATGCATATTCTTAAAAGTCAAACTATGATTGTCCCACCTATGATTTTGTTTACCAGAGCTGTAGATGTTGATGTAGATTTAGCATAAACAAAATTTTCCATGGAAGAATAATCAGCCACGCCTCTGGTATAGACAAGGACACGGAGGCTTGTCTTCGATTGTTAGATATTTGTAATGTTAAGATGTATATTTTAGTTAGGCGACAAATCAGGTATGGTTTATTGTGTTTTGATGTAAGTGAGAAATTGATGATAGTGTATAATAGTATTTGGGAAGAAACAACAATAACCTAAGGATATTATTAATGAAGGTTCAATTTTCTTATGGTTATAAATCTATTGTACACGTAGTATTAGCCTATGACTAATCCTTGTACTTATTTCGCTGCTATATACATTTCACTTGGTGTGTACTTTGCGCGATAATGCATGCCTACACCCAAATTAGATCCAGGGTGTTGCTAATCGGCTAGCACCCTTGGCATCGCGGATTCTCGTTGAACTCTTTATCAAGGAACAAGGGCACCACAATTCTAATTTGATCATGTTTCCTTCCAAACATCACAAATAACTCTAAAAGCCTATTCCAATCATATTCTTTCATTTGTTTTCATTCAAAACACTCTTAAGGCACGCAGTGCTTAAGTGGCTGAAACATACTTAACCTTGCTTGTAAACTTCTAGCCACTTGTCCTGCTTAACCATTTGGCCCTTATGCAAGTGAAGTTATGAACTCAACCTCGAGGTGACTAATCCATTTATCAATTGAGCCTCCACACTCAAATGCACACACACACCCCACTTGCCACATGGAAAACATGCACACATGTAGTGGTTCAAGATTGATTTAGGATTTTGAGATTTACCTTTTTTCCACCAAGTACATTGAATCTAGACACATGAAGAAGGGCACAAAAGGGAATTAGGGTTCAGACTGGAGAGGCCACATGCCACTTTCCAATAAGACTTTCAGTCTTCCAACACAATCCCATCACTAGGGAGATGAAGGGACATTTTGGCCAAGGAGCCAAATGGCATCCATGTACCAAGACTCTTGGTATTCCCCCGGGGGCGGGGCAGGGGGGGGGGATGCCTATAAGATGGTGGGAACCAAATGAGAGAAGTCCTTTGATCATTTTCACATTTCCTCTTGGTGATACACAGCTACACCATTCTCTCCCACTTTCCATCACTTTCTCTCCAACCAAACATTACCCACACGCCAACCATTTTTCTCAAACCATCGATTCTAATTCACCAAGGAGTACCAACGCCACCTATGGAGGAGAAGCACATGGGATAAGAACCATTCACTTGTTCTTACACTCACACACATAGCCAAAGAAAAAGAGAGTTTCAGACTTCAAGGGTATTACATGCCCACAAACACCCACACACACGCACTCACTAGGGAAAAGCTAGGGTTTCTCTTCATAGGGGAGAAAGGGCCCCGAACACCATTTGCCTTTAGCAGTTAAAAGATGAAACTTTGAAGAGGAAGGAGAGCACGACCATTACACCTAGAAAAGTTAAGGTTTATTCTTACATGGAGTTTTGGTTTTGAGAAGCCCAAAAGTGTTGGAGTTTTCATACCATAAGGACAGACCTCAAGCCACATACTCGACTCACACACTCACTAATAAGATTAGGGTTTTCATATGACCATGTCTAATGATCTTTGAATTATATTTTCAGCTTGCTATTTGCATTGATTTTTGTTAACAGACCTTCAACCTACTCTTGGATACTGTGTATATGACATGTGAACTTGCATTTGCTTGATATTTGATTGGATGAAATCTCTTATCATGTTATATACTCAGTTTTCCTTACATGACCAACTTAAATGACATCTTGGGCAATAACAAGACAAAAGGCAAGTAGCTTTACCGCTTGGTAGGTTAGCGAGGGGGGTCTATCATCCCAGTCAGGAGTTTTTTCACTCCAGTTAGTTTGGAGAGGGTCGTGTGGTCTTTATAACCTCCACGACCATTCATTTGTGACCTCCATACCAGTTATATTCAGCGCACACGGCATCTACCCTATGGGATAATTCCTCTCGACTGGGATCAATCTGCTGTTGACCAGCAAATCCAAGTTTCGAGTTTCGCAATCAATCTGTTGGCGACCATCCTCTTGAGCTCCACAATTCAAGCCACATATCACTGAATCTTCCATTTTAGATAATTCTGTTATTCTTGAGATAATTTCTTTTATGTTAACATTTATTTTTAGAAACTATTTTTCAGATCTTTAGGCTAGATTGTAGCCACAGTTATCTTATTTTCATATTTGAATTTCAACATCTATTTAATCTCGACTTGTGGGATGAAAAGAGGTTGGTTATGAGTGTGAGTCTGAATGTGAGATTGAGAATCTGAGTTTGAGAGTCTGAGTTTAGAGTTCCAGAGTTTATTCTTCAAGTGTTCTTTCGAGGAGGCAGATCTGGAGGGCATAGGCGAAAGTCCCATGCTTCATCAACTGACTCCAAAGAAGAACACCAATTTTATTATTTTTCTTTTTAGTTTCATTATGAACTAATTCTATTTTCTAGAACTTTGATGTAGTTTAGCATTGAACACACAATTTATATTCCAAATTATTTTATTTTCAATATTTTCATGATTGAGTGTTTATTCCTTGTTCTTAATGTCTGCAATTCTCTAGCTAATTACTATTCAATCTATTGAATCGCAATGAGACTGAGAGGTAATTTGTGATTAAAGCTCTAAGATTAAACACTATTAGTTGAGCAAAAGTAGAGATGCTTTACTGTGACTAGTATGATTTTTAAGAAAAATCCAAAAAACTTA
Organism: Cyclocarya paliurus; assembly: GCA_029856935.1. Lineage (NCBI taxonomy): Eukaryota > Viridiplantae > Streptophyta > Magnoliopsida > Fagales > Juglandaceae > Cyclocarya > Cyclocarya paliurus. The sequence goes on from CM056950.1 coordinate 23,727,944, forward strand.
ATGAGTCTCTAATTAGTTAAATTCACATAGAGATATAGAGTTATTAGTTGGAGATATTTTTGGTATTGTTCGAGAGAAAATATTGAATAATTAAGGGATTTTTATCATCAACTTGGGATAATTGAGATTCTATAACAAGGAAGAATAAATTGTGTGGGATTTGTTAGGTGAAATCAAACGCTCTAAATCTATTCTTATTATCTTTAAAATCTTAATTTTAGTGCTATTTTCTTCAGTTTAATTTAGATAATCCATTCTTCAAATTTCGATTTTTCAAATAATAATGAATTTAGTCAATTTCAATACTCAATAGCATAATTATTTTCTGTGGGTTCGATATTCGTTTTCTTTAAAAACACTTTACTACTTGTTACGATTCTGTGCACTTGTAAATATATTTTTATGCGAACAAGTTTTTGGCGCTGTTGCCGGGGAATAGTTATTTGTTATTGATATTGATACTAGCTATATTTTTACTACTTTGGATTTTATTTTAGTTTAAGAAAAAAAAATCTATATATTTGGTTTAAATTAGATCTCAGTTTGGTTTTTCTTTTCAAGAATCAGAAGTGCATGTCTCGATTTAAATCATTAGAGCATACACTTTTTGATCCCGAGATTGAAAGAACCTTACGTCGGATCAATAAAAGAAGAAGAAAGGAGTCATCGCCTCTAAATTTAATATGGCTGACCAGGAGTACAAGGCGTTTAGAGATTATACTATTAGCACATTGGAGATGCATATGGCAAATCTATCACAACAAATAGGTAAGATGAATGTTAATACTATTCAAACGAATGTTGTTTGTGATCATTGCGTAGGAAATCATTCAAGTGTAGATTGCCAAGTGGGGAATCCTTTTGCCCAACCGAGTTTTGAACAGGCCCATTTCGTGTCCAATTTCCAACGTCAGAATAATCCTTATTCAAACACGTTCAATTCCAGATGGACAAATCACCCTAACTTTTCATGGAGCAATAATCAAAGGCCAGCTAGACCACCTCAACAGTTTCCACTACAAGAGAAGAAGCTGACACTTAAAGATATGCTTATGTAGTACATGCAAAAGACTGATGTGGTGATGCAAAACAACTCGGCTTCAATCCACAATCTTGAGGCGCAAATTGGTCAGCTCTCAAACATGCTTATCGAGAGGACAACATGGCCTTTACCAAGCAACAATGTGACCAATCCAAAGGAACATGTCAAAGCCATAACATTGATAAGTGGGTGGACATATGACCAGTCTGTAAATACTTAGCAAGATGCAGAAGCTACCAAAAAAATGGAATCTAAGATGAAGGAAGATGATTCCGAGGGGAAAGAAGCAGAGCGAGAGGCGACCTACAAGCAAGCTGAAATAACAAAGGAGAATAAAGGGACTACAAAACCCAAGAAATCTATGGAGTTTATATTTGAAACTTATTCTCCTTCAATTTATGATCCACCAATTCCTTTTCCACAGAGATTAAGAGAAAATAAGAATGATAATCAGTTCTCTTTACAGTTGGCGACCAAGGAGAGTAGTGCAATTTTACAAAAGAAGCCGCTGCCGCCTAAGGAATTAGGTCTTAGAGAAGCAAAACCAACCACCATCTCTCTATAGTTGGCGAACAGATCCATTAAATACCTAAGAGGAATCATTGAGGATGTACTGGTGAAATTTTATAAGTTCATCTTCCCGACCGACTTCATCGTACTCGATATGGAGGAGACGAAGAGATACCTTTGATACCGGGCCGATCTTTCCTTGCGACGGGGAGAACTTTAATTGATGTCCAGGAAAGGAAAACTCAGTTTGAGGGTCGACGAGGAGCAGGTCACTTATGACGTATTTAAATTTATGAAATTCCCTTCTGAGGTACATTTCAAATAAGCGACCAAGACGTGGTCATGGCCGATGAGACTTAAGGAGCTAAATTTCCAAAGCTACCACGTAAGGAACCACCCAAGCTTGAACTCAAACCGCTTCCATCAAATTTAAGGAATGAAGAGGCTTGAGAGATCTCCAAGGGGTACACGGCTAGATCTTCAAGGAAAATATTCAATTAGAAGATCAAAAAACAATAAATCAGGGGAGCATCTCTTACCTTCTCTCATTCTTTACTTTGTTTTTCTTCCTTTTTCCTATTGAGGACAATGTGATATTTAAGTTCGGGAGAAAAGGATATTATTTTATTTATCCAAGTTAAAATAATAATAATAATAATAATAATAATAATAATAATAATAATAATAATAATAATAATAATAATAATAATGATGATGATGATGAAAAAAATATGGTTTGATGAATAAAAAGCCTATGATAAGAATATGATTGAAATTGATTATAATTTTTAGGAAAAATTCTCATTGCTTAAGTCTAGTTGTTAATTCTTTACTTGGTCTTACTTAATTTGATATTTTCTATGTTCAATAAATGCTTGTTATGATCATTAATTGTTTTGAGTACCTAGAGAAATTTTATGTGAATTTGTATGGTCTTAACTTACTTTAGAACTCGTTTGATTACACTCAAGGCAAAATCCTTGACAGAATATTACTGGGGAAATGAGCCTCTCAAGCTTACCTGTTTAATATCTTTATCCCTATTCATCCTTTTGAGCTTTATTGAATTATATTTTGGCCTTATATTTTTTTTCTTTCTTGTAAAACTCATATTCCCTATCCGACTTACCGAATAGAGTGGTAAAGAGAGAGAGATACTTGAAAGTGCAATAAAGAGAGGTATGTTGAGATATTTACAATGATTGAGAAGAGATGTTTGTGTTAAAAGTGAGAATGCTCTATTTGTTCTATTGGTGTTCAAACTTAAGTTCTCTTGTTTTGTTTGAATCCTACGTTTTCTTTGTAGCCCTCATCCTAACCTTACATTACAAGCTTAATAAAGACCTATTGATCCCTGGTGATAATTTATGTTCTACATTAGTGGAGAGCGATTTGAAAAGCAAGCCCATGGAGTGTTCCATTATTTATTTACTTGTTTGCATAAAACTATTCAGGGAGCTAATGATGAAGTGAGAATGATGGGTATGCATGAATGTGGGGATGGATAATGAGGTGGAATTGAGTTTTGAATTAACTTTAATACTTAATTGATTTTGAATGATTCCTTTGAATCATAGACTTCAGACAATCTTTGAGGCAATAAATTTTATGAATCAAACCAATACTTATTTTAATAGTCTTTCTTTTCTTCTTTGCTCGAGGGTGAGTAAAGCTTAAGTTTGGGGGTATTTGATAAGTATTATTTTTATGTGATTTTATCAATTTTTTATTTATGAAAAGTGTCAGTTTTCCTTTAATTCTATTTTATTTCTATATATTTTTCTTTATTTTTTTGGATTTAAAGGAATGAGAGGATTTAGTGCAAAAGGAGAGCATTTTGGTACAAAAGAAGAAACTACGGATCCAGACCTACGAGAGGTAACTAGATCAAAAGAGAACTGAGGAGATTTAGGCGAGGAGCCTTGTCCCATGGGCAACAAAGAGATTTCTCTCGCTCAAAGGTGAGAAGACTTTCCTCTCGGTAGGCGAGGAGACCCAAGCCCGCCAGAATTGGTGATAAGAATTAGGCGAGCTATATATTGACCTTCTGGACGAGAATACTAGGCGACTAAACGACCAACTTAAAAGACCAACTTAAATGACATCTTGGGCAACAATGAGACAAAAGGTGAGTAGCTTTACTGCTCGATAGGTTGGTGAGAGGGTTCTATCATCCCAGCCAGGAGTTTTTTTCACTCCAATTAGTTTGGAAAGGGTCGTGTGATCTTTATGACCTCCACGTCCGTTCATTTGTGACCTCCATGCTAGTTATATTCAGCGCATACGGCATCTACCCTGTGGGATAATTCCTCTCGACTGGGATCAATCTGCTACTGACCAGCAAATCCAAGTTTCGAGTTTCGCAATCAATCTGTTGGCGACCAAATCCTCTCGAGCTCCGCAATTCAAGCCGCATATCACTGAATCTTCCATTTTAGATAATCCTGTTATTCTTGAGATAATTTCTTTTATGTTAACATTTATGTTTAGAAACTATTTTCCAGATCTTTAGGCTAGATTGTAGTCGCAGTTATCTTGTTTCCATATTTGAATTTCAACATCTATTTAATCTCGACTTGTGGGATGAAAAGAGGTTGGTTCTAAGTGTGAGTCTGAATCTGAGTTTGAGAATTTGAGTTTGAGAGTCTAAGTTTAGAGTTCCAAAGTTTATTCTTCAAGTGTTCTTTCGAGGAGGTAGATCTGGAGGGCAGAGGCGAGAGTCCCATGCTTCATCAACCAACTCCAAAGAAGAACACCAGTTTTATTATTTTTCTTATTAGTTTCATTATGAACTAATTCTATTTTCTAGAACTTTGATGTAGTCTAGCATTGAACACACAATTTATATTTCAAGTTATTTTATTTTCAATATTTTCATGATTGAGTGTTTATTCCTTATTCTTAATATTTGCAATTCTCTAGCTAATTATTATTCGATCTATTGAATCACAATGAAACCGAGAAGTGATTTGTGATTAAAGCTCTAGGATTAAACACTATTAATTGAGCAAAAGTAGAGATGCTTTACCGCGACTAGTGTGATTTTCAAGAAAAATTCAAAAAATTTAATGACTCTCCAATTAGTTAAATTCACATAGAAATATGGAGTTATTAGTTGGAGATATTTTTAATATTTTTCGAGAGAAAATATTGAATAGTTAAGTTATTTTTATCATCAACTTGAGATAATTGGGATTCTATAACAAGGAAGAATAAATTGTGTGGGATTTGCTAGGTGAAATCAAACGCTCTAGATATATTTTTATTACCTTTAAAATCTTAATTTTAATGCTATTTTCTTCAGTTTAATTTAGATAATTCATTCTCCAAATTTCAAATTTTCAAATAGTAATTAATTTAGTCAATTTCAATACTCAATAGCATAATTATTCTCTGTGGGTTCGATATCCGTTTTCTTTTAAAATATTTTACTACTTGTTAGGGTTCTATGTACTTGCAGATATATTTTTATGACAACAGATACCTTGTTTATTGTTCAAGCCCTTGTTTATTTTTTCGTAGTGATTTATTCATACTACTAGAAATATGATAAATACATTGCATGTTAGTTGTCATGAAGGATGAGGGGTATGCAACCCAATATTGCGTGTCTCAATGCTTTAATCACTGTCAAATCAAAAGTAGAGGTTGGAGGCATCACACCCTACGCATGTATTAGAGTACGAGCCCTTCCAAATTCACAAAGACCCCACCTACAAGGAGGTTCTAGTCGCGATTCTCGTGCGGAAGGCTCAGGTACTTCGTAATAAAACTATTCTGCTGGCAAGGTGTTATGGAGCTATCACATGGAGAACAAGGCCACCTAGAAGTGAGAGGAAGACATGAGGACCAAGTACCCATACTTGTTTAATTGAGGTACGTTTCAATGCGAGGAGAGGAATTCCTTTAAAGGGGGAGATTTTGTAACATACGATTGTTAAAGTGCGCGCCTCCCCATATCCAAACTAATCTGGCCGGCTCGGTAATCTTGTCTTTGACTCCATTTGATTTTGCCAACTTGAGTTTGTCAAAGACTGTAAGTATATTTGGGAATATTTCCTAGTATATCTCATAATATTTTCATGATTTCGTATATCTTAGAATATAACATATTAACGACATTTGTCGGGGAGCTATTTTCTATAAACGACTTTTGTACATTGAACAGACACTTGAATATATAGCTTTTCTATACTTTTGTACTTGGTATGAGAGTTGTTCTGCTGCAGTAATAGTTCTTTTACTTTCTGCTACCTTCTTGGAAAAGTTTTAGTGTGAAGCTGCTCTTACTGTTCTATACACCATTCATTGACTACCCTCGCCCACACTCAACAACAAATATCCATTTGAGCTTCTCCATGACAAAATTTGTGATTACTCAATGCTTCGAGTCTTTATTTGTGCCTATTTTCTCACTCTTCCGCCTTATTAACACTCTAAAGTCGAACCTTCTTCCCAACTGTATTGCACTTTAAATTATCTCTTAGCCCAAGAAGTTTATTGCTACTCAGATCCCATAACCTAACATCTGCGAGTATATCGTCTTGTAGAGTTTTTGGAACATAGACTTTTTACGAGCCTTTCCACGTTCTTGCCCTCCTCCACACATTCTCCTATTTTCATTCTCCCCTCTATTTTTGAATCCTCTATAGATACAAAGAGCTCCTTAGACAACCTTAGTACGGTTACTCTCCCAACACTTAAAGCATCTAAAGGTCCTCCTTTAATTATATTTTGTCTCCTCCGAAGATAATCTTGCTGACTTATTCACAAAATCTCATCCACCTGGCCGACTCGGTAATCTTATCTTCGACTCCATTTGATTTCACCAACTCAAGTTTGTCGAAGAATGTAAGAATATATATTCGGGAATATTTTCTAGTATATCTCATAATATTTTCATGATTTCGTGTATCTTAGAATATAACATATTATGAAATATTCACAGGACACAACATTTTACTATCAAGCCTTGATTCTATTTGTATTTATATCATGGTTGTATTTCCTTATTTACCACAAGCTTATTCAACTATAATTAAGCATTTCCTATACATTCACGAGACAAACTTGAATAAAAAGTCTTGTACCGACTAAAACACTTTTGCAATACATACTATTTGGTTTCGTTTTACACATGTGCTTTGCGTTTGACCCTTGAGAAAAATCCAAAAGCAGAAAATGATGAAATCTATGTTGCTGCATTTTTCTAACAAATAAATTTTTTGAGTACTATTTATAAAGATATAATTGACAATTAATAATAAAAAGATCACTGCATGTGTCGCCATAGTAGTACCCATGCATGCATACACTTGGATTTTCAAACTAATGCACGACCAACTACGTACAATATACGTCATATATATTTAATCAATTATGAGTTAATATGATTATGTTCTAAATATGTTCTAAAAACATTCATATAGAACAGCGTAAGCCTTTCAGATACAAATCGTATAAAATATTGGGACAATACATGACCGATGAGTAATTCGATATAATACATACACTATGTCCAGTTCAAAGAATGAATAATTAATTAGATGCATGGAATCGCAATCGTTTCTTAATCAATTTTATTTTTGGATGCTTATCATGATCTTGATCGTCATCTTAATCATATTTGTGGCGGTCGGCAATTAGTTTCTTTTTCGCAGCCTCTTGTGTATTTATTAGCTGGCTCTTCATGGCAATTCTCAGCCTCAGGATGCGCTTTGCAATTTGCATGAATATTTCCAGCTTGTACAGCTCCATAGTTGAGGGAGCGTGCATTTGTATCTTCAACCCAAAGACCACAAACCATAAACACGCAGATCAGGAAAATAAGTGTTGCTCTTGACATTGCCATCGTGCTTCAATGACAATTGCAACTAAAGGACGTTCCCTTCTTTGAGTGGAGTTTACGGGCCGGCGAGATGTTAAGCAAGAAAGAAAGAAAGAGGGTTGCTAGCTAGCTGACTCTGGTTTATTAAGAGGTGGGTGGTGGGAGATTTATAGAACAAGGTTGCGCTAAATATAACATATTCGCGTAGATCGTCAGCATGCACGAGTTTGTTGGTCACTATACCTAGTCAATGTTGTACAGAAGGGGGCAATACTACCTGGATGGCTTCTTGTTTGTTTAGGCATGTATATATTCTATATATAGGGTTTGAAGAGATTTAGTTAGAAGATAAATGGGTTTGGTGACGAGGAACTTTGAAAATCGGGTAAATATGATTATATCTTTTCTCTAGATAAATCTCGAACCTGTATTGAGACAGTTTCTCTAAGAAAAATAACAATTAATCAACTCTTTCAAAAACAACCACACTAGTTTCTTACAAGCAAAGCCAATAAAATCAAATAAAGCTGAGAAACCTAAATCCTAAACAAAGAAAAACGGACAAATTAACAAATCTTCATTTGAAAAGAAAAATAGACACTTATTGAACTGGTTATTAGGGATACATCATGTACGTACATGATTCGAGGCCATATTCTAAATGATGATTTGTTAATAGATATGTGAATTATCAAAAGAAAAAAATAGCAATTACAGGGAAACTTCAAAGGCAAATTAAGAATCTAGTAGTGTCATATATACACAAATTATAATATATGGAGCCCAATTGCGAAAACAAATTACATCCTTATTGACTACAAATAAGGATATTAAATCTCTAACGGCTTAGAGACACACGACCCTAAAACTTAAACGGCACGACCGTACTAAAACCTAAACCAACTCTCATCACTTAATACTTACTTCAGAATTTTCTGAGAAGTGATTGGATTCTCATCACTTCATAGAATTTCCAGAATTAATACTTCCTTCAAAGTTCTCATCAACTCAAGTGATGGAACTTAGGAATATTTATGGGACTTATAGGCTCACAGTGGGCTGAAAGCTTCACCTCGAAAAGCTGGAAAGAATATCCTGTCGACAAGGAGAAATCTTTGTATAATGAAGTAGTGGAAAGCCCCTTGTGTCCAAGCTGTCAGAGATATGAAGAGACAGTACTAAGAATAGAAGCAAAACAAAAATAAAATTAAAAAATAGATAAGTATTGCTGATCTCAACTGCTACTATCTTATGCGTAAAATTAATATTATAGAAAAGAATTTTAATTTATTTGAATATTAATTGCAAATCAAAGGCAACATATATATTAGTAAAAGAAGTTGCAGATTGCAGCAAATAACTGGCTTTTGTCTTATAGCTATTTTCTACATGGCACAGAATTGTTTTCTGTAGTGTGTTGGGGGGCTATTTTCTATAAACAACTTTTGTACATTGAACAGACACTTGAATATACAGCTTTTCTATACTTTTGTACTTGGTATGAGAGTTGTTCTGTCGCAATAAGAGTTCTTTTACTTTCCGCTACCTTCCTGGAAAAGTTTTAGCGTGAAGCTGCTCTTACTGTTCTATACCCCATTCATCGACTACCCTCACCCACACTCAACAACAAATCTCCATTTGAGCTTCTCCATGACAAAATTTGTGATTACTCAATGCTTCGAGACTTTATTTGTGCCTATTTTCTCACTCTTCCGCCCTATGAACACTCTAAAGTAGAATCTTCTTCCCAACTGTATTGCACTTTAACTTATATCTTAACCCAAGAAGTTTATTGCTACTCAGATCCCATAACCTAACGTCTGCGAGTATCTCGTCTTGTAGAGTTTTTGGAACATAGACTTTTTACGAGCCTTTCCACGTTCTTGCCCTCCTCCACACATCTCCTATTTTCATTCTCCCCTCTATTTTCGAATCCTCTATAGATACAAAGAGCTCCTTAACAACCCTAGTACGGTTACTCTCCCAACACTTAAAGCATCTGAAGGTCCTCCTTCAATTATATTTTGTCTCCTCCGAAGATAATCTTGCTTACTTATTCATGAAATCTTATCCACTTGGCCGGCTCGATAATCTTGTCTTCGACTCCATTTGATTTCGCCAACTCAAGTTTGTCGAAGAATGTAAGTATATTTGGGAATATTTCCAAGTTTATCTCATAATATTTTCATGATTTCGTGTATCTTAGAATATAACATATTATGAAATATTCGCAGGACACAGCATTTTGCTATTATGCCTTGATTCTATTTTTATTTATATCATGGTTGTATTTTGTTACCAAGGTTGATGTGTTCTTTAGATGAGTATATTACTAATAAATTGCCACTGTAGCTTTTTAGGACAGTACAATATTATAAATGGACGTAGCTCAGCATTAGTACAATATAGTCCACACGCATTGGACATTGAGTTGTATAAGCATATAGATTACCCTTTAGTCGGCTTATAGTTTACTAGTCCATCATAGAGAATCCAAATTGTTTTCTACCTGGCCCTATGAACTTGAACCATCTATGTACCCATGGACTAGCTACCGTCAACCACAAGGTTATATGTACTCCATGTCATTGTTGTTTGCTTTGGAAAAAACTCTAAATAATTATGCTAGATTGTGAAGGAACACACATGCACTCACTACATGCACAGTAGTGGGAAAATATTTACCCCCCTTAAACTAGTGTATATTGTCAATCTAGGTACGATAGGAGGAACCGCATAGAAATGCTTTGTTCTTGTAGTTGCAATGTCATTCTTTTATTTTAATGGTCTAATATTGTGTTCTTTCTCCCTAATTATTCTATGTACAACAGAATAATCAATTTATTCTTGTTATCCAATTGCCTTCCCCTTTAGATAAAGTTTAAAGGGGTGTTTGCATACTATCACTTTCTACTGTAGGCAACGTGATGCTCTTATCCAAGATATGGTCTTGCGTACTCCAATCTTTCTGTATTCAATTTCAGTTCAACTACAACGTATAAACTGTAATCTAGAGTATTTTTGTCTCTTTGATAAGTATTTTGCTGCATCACTTTACTATTGCCTAGTTGAGGGTACTAGGGTCCATCTTATATTTCGCAATGTTAGTGGAGATCACAGTATTAAAATCTTGGTTTCAGTGCCTTGTCTGAACTACAGTCTTGATAGACAGTTTTTCAATTGTCCACGAATACCAACAACATCCAACACCGGTCTGGCAATGCTTTCCATCCTCTTGCAACTAACTCCGACCATTATGTTTAGTCTATTGCATAGCCTACGTTCTCGGCTTTGCACTTTTCCCTCTCTATTTAAGTGCAGATTTTTTGATTAACTAATTATGTTGTATAATCCTTTTTTCGATGGACAAAAGTTGGATGAACTTGCCTCATAGACTTCGAGAACCTGCATATGCTGAAGGGGTTAACCAATTCCTCACACTAGCACGAAGCCATGCTATGGGAAGAGACCAAATCCGGTGTCCTTGTCGGTTATGCTGTAATAATCTATTCTTGCCTTTTAGAGAGGTGGAGACTCACCTATTCATAAAAGGCTTCAATCCTACTTACACCCAATGAATATTTCATGGGGAGGAGGAAACTCGCCCAATGAATGACGTCGATTCCGATCTCGATCTCAATGATGAGGAAGAATACATCGATTACATGGACCATATGTTAGATGACATATGGGTAAGGACATTCCATAATGTCCCTCAACATAGCCAGGATGACACTATTCCGATACCTTCACCCCCCTCTGTGCCCAAAACTTCATGTTTACCTTCTTTTGAATAGCTACTGAGGATGCTTGACATCCACTTTTTACTGAGTGTACCAAATTTAACAAACTCTCATTCATTGTGAAGCTACTACACATTAAATCCCTTGGTGGTTGGTCAATTAAGTTATTTGAAATGTTGCTTAACTTGTTGCAGGCTGCCTTTCCTGATGCAGCTTTGCCACCATCATATGAAGAGGCACGGTCATTGGAGCAAGGGTTGGGGTTCAAGTACCATAAAATTCATTGTAACACCCCGTATTCTAGTGTATTTTAATGAAGGATTATTTTAATTGATTTAAATATTGATTCTCTTGTTTTATAATTTTGGGATTTTTAGAATATTATTTTATAATATTTTAAGTTGTGAAAATTATTTTATTGGGCTTTCTTATTGTTAATTATTGTTGTGGATTTAAATTAATTTTAAATTTTAAATTGGGTTGTTTATGGGTTTTAAAATTATTATTGTTTTAATTAAAGCATTTCACTGCGTTTGATTAATTTTAATTAGTGTTCTGCAATTTAATTCCTTTTTATTTTAAAGGATGTTATTGTTGGAGTTTAATATTTTACTTTAACTAGTTTTAAGTTTATATTGATTTATTTATTTTACTTTTTTAAAAATAATTATTTTGAGAATCAGTTGTAATCTAAAAGTTGTGAGGATTGGACCTCATTTCTTTTCCTCATCTTTTCTTTTCTCTTCTTTTCTTTTTTTTTTTCCTTTCTTTTCTCCCGGATTTCCTCTTTCTCCCGCGTTCTCTCTCTCCTCGCCCGACTCCCTCTCTCTCTTCTCTCTCACGTGTTTCGGTCTCTCCACCGCAGCTGGCCGTCCGTGGTCGACACCGCCGGCACCACCAGACTCCCCATCGATCGGCGACCTTACCCTACCAGTTTCAGCCCGTGCCTTGCCGCCGTTAGCCGCCACGGCTCGTTCGAACTTGCGGTGGTTTTCTCATCTTTCCACCGCCGTCTAGCCGCCATTGGCCACCAGCTCTTAACCATTTCACCATCGGCCCCTTACCGACCTAACAGACCCAACCCCGGCTCCGATCCGTCGCTAGAGCCCCCCGTACGAACCCTATTTCCGATTCAAGTTTCTCAGCCTTAAACCGCCGTTTCGGCCGCCACCCATGGCCAACCATCACTTCCATTAGCTTCACCACCCTCCATAGGCCCTACCCTATCAATTGCAAGTCTTCGTTTGACCCCGTTGAAATTTGGGTACACTTTGTATTTCGGCCACAGTGTTTTTACACTGTAGAGTTGCTGTTTTGGTGCTTCCAGTTCCTCCGTAATCCTCCATAAATTATTTTAAACCGCTGTAAGTATTTCTTCAAAAACTTTTAAGATTTAAATATATTTTTGCAATAACCTGTTTTATAAACTGTGAATTAGTTATCTGATTAGACTGTGTTGGTTATTTGAAAATTACTGATAACTGTTGGTTGTTGGTAATTGGTCGGTTTCATAGCATTGTGCACGCATGCGTGGGTGTGTATTTTTGGAAATTGTGTATTGTGAAAATGGCTTTTCGGGTGTGTGTGTATCATCCCCAAGCCGAGATGGGTTATTATCTCGGTGGAGCTCCTCTAGGCACTCGGGAGTGGAATATATTGAGTGTCGTCCCCTGGAGCTGTTGCTCGGGACTTGGACGGGATGGTAACGCTCTCAATTCGACTCCGTGATCTCTCGGGCTAGCGAAAATCGGAGGATGCTTGGCTATGTATGCGGTGGGCGCGGAACTGGGTATCACTCTTGTTGTATCACTCGCACGGTCGCTACCTGTGGTGTGATGAAGGGAGCCAGTGTATGTGGATGGTCCCTAGGGGAGGCCATGGTGCATACGGGATAAAATTGGAATTAATGTAACTATTCCTGAATTTTACTTATGTGCCAAATGGTGATTTTTGGCGTGCGTGGAAAATTGTAGTTTTACGAGAAATGGTGTTTTTCTTAGGTTTGGTGTTTGGGTCATCATGTGCATGCATAGGGGCTGTTGTATTAATATATTTGTTATCTTGGAGTATTTTTGGGTTTTACTTACCTGTGATATCATTTATTGATACTGCAGATTTTGATGCAGGTTTTGAGGAGATTGAGCCCGAGGATGCGGCTCTGCCTGAGGAGTAGGGACATTTGGCTATATTCTATATTTTATTTGTATTTTTATTTGATGTTGATTTGTGAACAAGAAACTTGTATTATGTTGACTTGTGGATTTCAGTACTATTTTTGTATTGTATTAAACTCTGGTACTTAGTTATCTGACTTAACCTTTCCGCTGCATTTTATTTTTGTACACGTGTTGCATTTCACACACTCGGCATGTGTCGTTGGGGTGTGTGACCGTGTTGTCATCATCCTGGGTGTCTCGATTTTTGTGCGTGTCCGTGCATGGAAGTTGGGGGCGCCACAGGTGGTATCAGAGCAGTTCGGCTTTGGGTAAAGCCACATGTCCCTTAGGTGAAGTACCAGAAATTTTAAAGGTTGTGATTTAAAATTATTTGGTTTGAAGTATGTTATTTTTAATGGTTTTAATTTATTATTTGTTGTTATTTTTATTGGTTTCATCGATTTTGTTGAATATTATTTTATTTTAATTGTTTTATTCTGTGGTCGGTTATTTTATTTGTTTTAATTATTTATTGTGTACTTCTTCATTGTTTTATTCATTTATCGTATGTCATTTTATTTATGGAATTTTATTTTATTTGTGAGATTTTGTTTTGTTTTGGTTTTATGTTGTTTGAGGTATGTTACTTTAATTTTTTTAATTTATTGTATGTTGTTATACTTGGTTGGTTGATATTCTATTTTATTTCATGGCATTTTGTTGTATTTTAATTTATTTTTGCCATAGCTATATTTTAATCTATTTGAGTTGAAAAGTGGGTTAAGGGCTATGCTATGACAGGAAGATGGTACGACTGTGAATATCATTGTTTGGCTTGAACATTTGGTGTAGTAGGCCTGAACTCTTAACGATTGGTAAGTTTTAACATCGAGACTCGAAGGGAAAGACATAGTCTAAGTGAACTCTATGGAGTAGGAACTCAAGTTGCAGCTAAGGTGGAAATAGCTTTAAATCGCTTAGGATAACTGAGGTCTCCGGTTCTGTAGAATTTACGTACTGAGTTATGGAGTACGAGATTGTAAGTTCAACGAACTTCGAGGATAGATTTATGAGTAGTTACCTAAGGTTTGAGGCCCTATAGTTTCTAGGAAATAAGTTTATAGGATCTAAGGTGGTAGGTTCAACAAGCACTTGAAGGACTAATTAAATTAGAAATTTTAGATTTTGTCTACTCAGTTAAGCACTTTGGTATCATTTGGGGTTTTAGAATTTTGCAAGCTTTGTAAGGTGAGTGGTTTAGATTTAAGGTCATCGATATTGAGGATTCTTATCTGGTTTAAGGTTTTAGAATTACATATTTGAAGGATTGATTTGCAATAAGATTTAAGTTTTTAATTCCTCGAGCTTGGTGTGCTAGCTTGATTTATTTTGGAGACTGATTAGTCTGTGATCATTACAATGAGGTTGATCAGAGTTGAGTTACTGATATGGAAATGTTTCTTTAGGAGAGTACAGGTTCTAGTCTCATTTTTGGCTTGGAAGAAGTGGTTTTGGTAGGTGTTGTAAAGGAGTCGTTATGACAGTATTAAGTTCAAGAGTTTTGGTGAGTTGATCGAAGTGTACAGTCAAAGCAGGTTATTCGATGGAATGATGATTGGCAATAATTGTTTTGAGTACCTAAAGGAATTAATTGTGACTTGAGGTCACATAGGAGTTTAAATTTTTAAAGTTATACTTTCCTTTAGAAATTGAGTGTCCAGTTGGGAGAATTAAGGATATTGTTATTTGACTTAAAGGAAGATTGGTGGGTCGTCATGTATGATGTATGATAAATTTTGGAAGTTGCAGCTTAGGCATGCATAATCAAGTATGTGAGTTAATAAAACATTAGGATCCTTGAGTGTTGTGCAATAGTTTTTGGTGAATTGAAGATTCGAGCAGTATGACTTGCATTGAGGTTTAATAGTGATGTGCTATTGAAGGAGCTAGTTGTGCTAGTACTAGCTTATAGGAGTAATAGTAGGTGGACGAGTTACCAAGAAAGTTTTGATAAGGTTTTGGTAAACTCAATGGTAGTTCATAGTGAGTTTAGTCACCGCTAGATTAGATGATATTCAGAATTTAGATATTAAGCTTTCAGGTTTAGGTTGTCGAGTAGAAGTTGATAAGCGTTCTTATTGGTTGATCGGGTTGGATTCGAGCCTTTTAGAGTATGTTCATTATCTTAAGATGAGACGAGTGTATTTTGTGGTAATATTACTCGTTTTCAATTGCGATGCTGAAGTTGATTAATATTGGTTTTCTGTCTATGATCGTGGATGTATTCTTTTCAGAATATTGATCTTGTTTAAAGTAGCGGGAGTTATTTGAATAATATGTGTGATAATTCATGATTTTGGAAAGAGGGTATTTCCACCAATTGTGGTAAGAGTTTCTTGGTTAGTAGGTATGGAGCTACCTTGTACTCAATGGTGTTATTTTATGAGGACATAAATTTTAGGCATGTGGCGAATATCAGAGTGCGCAGTAGGAGTGTGATATTTTGGTTGTAATTAGGAGTTCAAATTTTGTGCTATTTTGAGAAATTAGTGATGACTTGGAATTTTGAGGAAATACTTGTAATTAGAGATTAATCATTGTTTATGCAATTTCGTTATTGATGGTTAAATTTGGAAGTGACCACTAGGTTACCAAAGTGTAGTATACAATGAAGGTTTGGAAGTTTTACCGTAGGAGTTAATGGAGGTTAGTTCAGAATATCAAATGGAGCTATTAATCATTGGGATTCCTTGGATGTTGTATTAAGGTTTTGTGGATATGGAGATCTTGGATTACATGGGTGCTCTAGGAGTAATAATCATGATGTGCCATTGGGAGACTAGTGCAAGTAGGTTGGATATTGCCATGTTTATTGAGAAATGTATCACGTGCCGACAAGATATGATTGAGCATCAAAGACCCGTTGGTAAACTTCAACCTCTCCCTATTCCTGAGTGGAAATGAGACGACATTTCTATGGATTTCTCCGAGAACTCCGAGTGGAAAGAACTCAGTTTGAGGGATTGCTGATCGATTGACCAAGAGTGCCCATTTCTTGCCTATCAATAATACCGACTCTTTGGGAAAGCTGACTTGGTGGTATGTTAAGGAGATAGTGTGTTTGTGCGGAGTAACCAAGAGTATTGTGTCGGATAGGGACCCGCGGTTTATGTCCCATTTTTGGAAGAGTTTGCAGGCAGCTTTAGGCACTATGTTAAAGTTCAATATTGCTTATCAACTTCAAACTGATGGTCAATCTGAGCATACTATTCAGACCTTGGAGGATATGCTGAGAGCATGCGTCATGGAATTTCAGGGAAGCTGGGAAAATCATCTGCCGCTTATTGAGTTTTCGTATAATAATAGCTTCCATGCTTCCATTCAAATGGCTCCGTATGAAGCGTTGCATGGAAGAAATTGCAGATCGCCCCTATGTTGGGATGAAGTCGGCGAGAGGAAATTGATTGGGCTTGAGCTAATCCAAGAAATGCAAGAGCAAGTTCATATTATAAGAACTAAAATGGCAGCAGCGCAAAGTCAACAGAAAAGTTATGCAGATTTAAGGAGAATATACTTGTCTTTTGAGGAAGGTGATTGAGTTTATCTTAAAGTCTCTCCTATGAAAGGCATTAAGCGTTTTGGTAAGAGAGGAAAACTTAGTCCAAGATTTGTAGGACCTTTTCAGATTTTGGAGATGAGTGGGGCTGTTGCTTACAGGATTGCTTTGCCAGAGTATTTTGCAGAAGTTCATGATGTGTTCCATGTGTCCTCGTTGAAGAAAAGTTTTGGTCAGCAAGAACCGCGTTTTGTTGACCCAGAACGCATTCAACTTCAGCCTGACCTTACTTATGAAGTTGCCCCGACGCAGATTGTAAATTGGAAGGAGTAAAGGTTGAGATTGAAGTCGAAATATTTGGAGAAGGTAGCTTGGGATGATCTATTGGCTTAAGATTTCTCTTGGAAAAGAGAAGCAGACATGATGGAACAATATCCGTATTCGTTTGTTTGATCGACGATATGTCTCTTAAGCCTACTTTTAGTCGCATCTCATGCCTGTCTTTAGCATTGATGTTTGACCCTACAATTTCGAGGACGAAATTTATTTTAAAGGGGGGAGATTGTAACACCCCGTATTCTAGTGTATTTTAATGAAGGATTATTTTAATTGATTTAAAGATTGATTCTCTTGTTTTATAATTTTGGGAGTTTTAGAATATTATTTTATAATATTTTAAATTGTGAAAATTATTTTATTGGGTTTTCTTATTGTTAATTATTGTTGTGGATTTAAATTGATCTTTAATTTTAAATTGGGTTGTTTATAGGTTTTAAAATTATTATTGTTTTAATTAAAGCATTTCACTGCGTTTGATTAATTTTAATTAGTGTTCTGCAATTTAATTCCTTTTTATTTTAAAGGATGTTATTGTTGAAATTTAATATTTTACTTTAACTAGTTTTGAGTTTATATTGATTTATTTATTTTACTGTTTTAAAAATAGTTATTTTGAGGATCAGTTGTGACCTAAAAGTTGTGAGGATTGGATCTCATTTCTTTTCCTCATCTTTTCTTTTATCTTCTTTTCTTTTTTTCCTTTCTTTTCTCCCGGATTTCCTCTTTCTCTCGCGTTCTCTCTCTCCTCGCCCGACTCCCTCTCTCTCTTCTCTCTCACGTGTTTCGGTCTCTCCACCGCAGCACCGCCGCCGGCCGGCCGTCCGTGGTCGACACCGCCGGCACCACCAGACTCCCCATCGACAGGTGACCTTACCCTACCAGTTTCAGCCCGTGCCTTGCCGCCACGACTCGTTCGAACTCGATGTGGTTTTCTCATCGTTCCGCTGCAATCCAGCCGCCATTGGCCACCAGCTCTTAACCACTTCACCATCGGCCCCTTGCCGACCTAACCAACCCAACCCCGGCTCCGATCCGTCGCCGGAGCCGCCCATACGAACCCCCTCTCCGATTCGAGTTTCTCAGCCTTAAACCACTGTTTCGGCCACCACCAACGGCCAACCATCACTTCCATTAGCTTCACCACCCTCCATAGGCCCTACCCTATCAATTGCAAGTCTTCGTTTGACCCCGTTGAAATTTGGGTACACAGTGTATTTCGGCCATAGTGTTTTTACACTGTGGAGTTGCTGTTTTGGTGCTTCCAGTTCCTCCGTGATCCTCCATAAATTATTTTAAAGCGCTGTAAGTATTTCTCCAAAAGATTTTTAAGATTTAAATATATTTTTGCAATAACCTGTTTTATAAACTGTGAATTGATTATCTGATTAGACTGTGTTGGTTATTTGGAAATTACTGATAACTGTTGGTTGTTGGTAATTGGTCGGTTTCATGCGTGGGTGTGTATTTTTGGAAATTGTGTATTGTGAAAATGCCTTTTCGGGTATGTGTGTATCACCCTCAAGCTGAGATGAGTTATTATCTCAATGGAGCTCTTCTGGGCACTCGGGAGCGGAATATACTGAGTGTCGTCCCCTGGAGCTGTTGCTAGCTGGAGCAATCTAGATTATTGTCGAACTAGGTGTATGGTTGATGAGGTGAGCGAAACCTCGTGTGCTAGACATGTCCAGCGAATCAGTCCAAGTTATGACTGAAATGAAGGATGTAATTGCACTACCTATGTGCACACGTAGAAGCGAGCGCTGAACGTGTAAATAGATTTAGGAAAAAGGAAAGTTTGCACATTTCCAATCTATAATCGAATATTACAATGTTGTGCTTTTTATCTAGAATTGATTATTTTATTTATTTATTAATTTATTTTTTATTGAAAAGTGATATGATTTTGGATTTTTTGAAATAAATAAATTTGGAAACAAATCAGTTCAGAATTTTCGAATTAAATAAGTTTGGAGAAAAATAAAAAAGTTCTAAATTAGGGGAAAAGTAATTTCCAACCTAATGTGGAAAATTAGACTCGTGTTGTTTTTTTTTTTAAGTTTAAGAAACTACTCTGATAAAAAATACACACCTTTTGAACGTTACAAAGAGTTTCTTTTCCTTCAGAACTTGTAGAATTATTTTAAGATGAGTCTGGAAGCTGAATTTAGAATATCCACTCCAATTTCGATCAGATTATAAGGCCTGATTTGGTTACATAAATGAGAAGAAATAAAAATTGAAAATTAAATAAAATATTATTTTTTATTTTAAAATTTAAAAAAATTAAATTATTTATTATATTTTATACTAAAATTTGAAAAAGTTATAATGATTAGAAGATCACGTCTCATCTACCGAACCAAACCAGGCCTAACTGTCTTTTTGGCATTAGAAAACATAGAGATTATTTCTGAATAGTCAAGGTGGATTACTGGACATAGAGACGTAGATGGTAACAATAATTCCTTAGAATTCGAGGGTCAAGTCAATTTGCATTTGCATGTCCATGTCCATCTCGCTCAACTCAATTTATATACATATTCTTTCTTGGAGTTGGAGAACAAAAGAACAGAATGGAACACTTTGTGGATAATCATTTAAACTGTCAAAGATTTACATTACAATCAATCGAGAGCATCATAGGGAAACCTTTTAGTGAGTGGGGATGAAAACATAAAACACCAGTAGAAAACACACCAAACTCTGAGGGCTGGCTCTTGACGCATCCCATAATAAGGGCACTCCAATGCCTTGTCTCTCTCATCTTCTCAAGAAACGTTAAAATACCAAATAAAAATGAAAGAAAGATACACACCCGGGGGGGGGGGGGGGGGGGGGGGGGGGGGGGGAACATGTTTACAAGTACCTAAATTTACAAAACGGTATTTATATGAAGTGCTTTAAGCAAAGAAGTAGCCATTTGCTTCACCAAAACTTGCCCCCCAGAGCGTTGTCCATCTCTACGCTCCTCTATCAAATTCTGAAGCTTCTGTGGCAAATCATTCTCCACAATCAGCTGCTTGGGCCGCGGGTGGTGCTCATAAACAGCCTGCAATATGAACAATTTAAGTGAGCCCCTCCCTTCATTGTAACACTACAAAAAGCCAACACAAAAAATCCCTATTGAACTTTCAATTAAACATCAAACATAGTGCAAGTCCAACAAAATTAGAACTCATCCAGAGAACTTCTATTCCAGAAATCACTGCTCTTTAAATAGCTGCTAAGATTCTTGAGGTTTCAAATAGGAAACCTTTGATTAAACCAACCCCATATAAGCATGTAATCTGCTGCCACCTTTAATTAAGAGAAGAATCCCCAAACATTAGGAGACCCTAGGGGATTTCCAAATCACACAAGTCAAGGGCTGTCTTACAGACCCTAGCTGCTGTCCTCTATACTAACCTTAACCGCCCTCATTTTCATATTCTGTGCCACCACTCTCTCCTGTTGCTTCTGCACAAGGATTCCTCCTCAGCCACTGCCACTCTAGTTAAGCCGCAGCCTCAAAAGCTCCCTCTTTTCTCCCTTGAGAATATAGTTTGACTCCCTGAAGTCCTCTATTTCAGGCTGCCCGAGAATTTCGAAATTACACCAAGTTCCACAATTAGCCACTGAGACAGCAATTATATAGGTGAGTATGTCAGGAAACTTATACTCCTTCCTTGGTA
The DNA here is from genome assembly GCA_029856935.1 of Cyclocarya paliurus. Classification (NCBI taxonomy): domain Eukaryota; kingdom Viridiplantae; phylum Streptophyta; class Magnoliopsida; order Fagales; family Juglandaceae; genus Cyclocarya; species Cyclocarya paliurus. Next base: position 23,748,788 of record CM056950.1, read on the forward strand.
TAATCCAAACCAAAAGTTCCTATCTCTCATTGAACACTGTTGTTGGCATTTTTACAGCAGCGAAAAAGATCCCCGACCCTCCTTGCTGACACCAGTGCCTCCCAAGACCTTGAAAGTGAGGAACCACTCAACACGCCAAAAACCAAGGTAGACAGCCCTAGAACCCTAGTCTCACATAAAAGACCTGGAAGCTTGCACAGGAAACCCTATATGTGCTACTGTGGCGCCCTTAACAGAACACACACAAAACACAAGCTGTCACGACCTTGGCTAGATCACTGCAACTCCAGGCAGCTAGTAAAGCCATGAACTTCTCAAAATAGACATTTTTAGATTTAAGGAACATAAATTAATCACATTTACATCACCCACACATAGCATGTATTTTACGCATAGTTTATTTACTCAATAGAGAGATGTTCAAAATTCGAAATTTCTAAATGATTTCAATAGAAACATATATCAAACCATGATTTTCGCATATCTGACTTTTGGACTCCATTTAGTTACTGTCATATGGTATTCGTATCATCAAAAAGATAAACTTTGAACCATGTGCAAACCCAAAAACATGAAGTACATAATTCTTTGAAAAGTTTGTCAAAATCTCATTAAAGTTTAAAAATGGTTTACTGTTAACAACCCTAGTGAATCCTAGAGGTCCAGTTTTCATCATGAAAGCACTATAAGCTCATTAATTTTGTAATGCGTAAAAGCAGTACTTATATTGTATACTGTATCGTGAATATGCTTTACAAATGACATGTTATTTTATTATGTTGTACACTGTATGAAGTAGTTACTGAGAGCTCGACTCATGCGATTGTGTGTTAAAATGTCCAAGTAATATAGGTGTAAGATGAACAATGCTGCAGGATAAGATGCGACTCCAAGGGATGGAAATGAGGCCTAAAATGATGAAGAAGATTTTATTCCTTTATCGTCTTTATGAAGCTTTTATGGAAGTAATTTTTAGAAGGCACAAGACTTTGAATTTTTTTTATAGGTAAATAAAAAGAAATCAAAAGGAAATTTTAACATGCGCCTTTCATGATTTTGTGAACTACCAAGTTTTTTTTAAACATTTATAGAATCTTTTATCCCCAACTCATACAACTGTTTTGTAAAAAGTAACATTCCTAACCTTAATTTGGGGAGGGGGTGGTTACAGATGGTATTGTACAAAAGGACCCCCAGGTGATACCGAATGTTAAAAGCACCATACACAGCAGTTCAGAAATTTTAACCAACAGACAAGTTTTGGAAGACGTGGTAACTGGAAGAAAAAAAGAGCATAATTGGATGCTTCAGTTGTTCTTAAAAGAAAGTTTGACGTCAATGAACCTAACACACTTTCATAGCTTCATTGGGAAATAGGTTAGATAAGTGCACAAATTCAACTCTAGTACAAAGCTGCTCAGCCTATGGAAAGAGGAGACTCTTTATGTAAAGGAAAAAGAATAGGTTCACAATAAAAAGCAACATGAAAAAGTTCATTTATTCAAGAATCAACAGAACTACATCCTGGCCAAAAAGAAAAAAAAAAAAAAAGCACTCCCAAATGCTAAGGCCATGATTGGTTGCCCTGTTTTTTTCAACGTCTCTCATAATTTTTCAAAATGTCATCATTTTCCATAAAAATTTATAAAATCAAACCAAACATTTTCAAATCTAAAAAATATACACTATTTAAACTTTCATCCAATCATTTACTCAAACACAAAAAGCAAAACAGCTTTTACAAAAACTACTCTTAAAATGTTGTGTTCTAACTTTTCAACTCTACCATCCACTTTCACAAACCCCAATAGAAAACATATTTAAAAAAAATATTGAAAATTCGCTCACCTTTCACTAAACCATAAAAAATATGTCTAAAAGCTGTAAATTTACTCCAAAATTTGCAAACTAAACATGGCCTAGATATCTGAGCCAAAATTGAATAAGTTCATATAAATCTTTCACTTGACACAGTATTTTCAGTTATTGCAGAGCCTCTCATTGCTTCTAAGCATGGCCAATGCATCGTCATTACTTAAAAGCATCAAATACCTAAAAACATGTGTCACGTATAGCTCATTCAACATCTACCCTAAATGTTGGAGTTGCCCAAGCATGTTCTTGGGAGGAGAGATCTGAATACAGTTTTACCTTCAGGAATTAATGAAAAACTACCTACTACTTCCGCACTGATCCTTGATTAATTAAGCTTCATCAGAATAGAATGAAAATTTCGGCCATAATATATTGAAGTCATTCATATTTTTATCCAACTGACAGAAGACAATAAATTATGTCAAATTAACAGGGAATGCCCTCTCACCTTTATCAGTTTGAGCAGATTGAGGCGAGCTATAGCATCTTGATGGTCCAACCTTGCAATAAGCAATGGAGTCAAACCATTAACAGCTAATGTTGTATTGATTCGAGATGATTTCCTGCAACACAGAAATGCAAAGATTTCAAATTTAACAAAACCCTGGGGACAAAAAACTGAGAGTCGTCCAAGAGTTATTGACATTGACTTTCAATCGTCACATCAACTGAAGGGAAAAGCCTTTAGGTGTTGGCCCAACAACATGCATTAATTACTCACTTTCCATAAAATTCCCCAATATGGGACTTGGGTCACAACAAGGTTAACATTCAGAACATAAAGAGGAATCATACATCATTAAAGAAAAGATATAGGTGAGATTCAAGATCATGTACGTGATAATTTTCAAGAATGGCTCCAATATGTGTACGAAATGCTGTTCTGGGCAGCATTGGAAGAACTTCACCAATTTCTGAATTGCATCTTTTTTTAGCAATGCCTGCTCCACTTTCCGGTTATCATTGTCATGAGCTAAAGAGACAGCAATAGAATCCAATGCAGTAACAGACCAATCCCCATCCTCAAGAAGACTCAAGTACACATCCAACCCACCATGAGCCCTTAATTGCTCCCTTGAGTTACGAGATGCATGGGCCATATCACACAGTAAAGGCAACGCATATTGCTTCAAGGGAGAATCTGACATGATAAACTGCATCAAGTGTGGAATGATTCCATTTTCAGCTGCTTGTTCCTGTCTCCTCTTATTTATTTTGCACAGATTGAAAAGAGCATTGAGAACCTTGAAGGAAGAAAATAGTTAAAATACAATTAGAAACTTGATGAGTGCTAAAAAAGTGCAACCAGAAGAGAGGAGCAGGGGGAGAAAAGAAAAAAGAAAATTGTAAGGAAGATGCACGAGATCAACACTTCTAAAACAAGTAATTGTACATTGAGCAACCTAATGAAGTGGTGATATATAAGATGTACTATTGAGGATCGAAACTATTTATGATGCCGTAAACATAAAATGGTGACATTTCACAAGGAATAGATTGCGATATCTTAATACTAGAAGCTGATCCTTAATGTGACACATAATGCTGTATGGGAGAATAAATTTCACATTGAGGCATACACACGTGCATGCACGGATGCGCACACAGATGGTAAAGTAAGAAAGGAATAAATAATTAAAAGAGGCTTGTAGAGCATGTCAGATTCAGAAAAGCATAACAATAAAATACAGTGTACAAAAGGTTTCCCTTGCATATGGCATATCAAATACAAAGGCTTCGTTTTTATTTTAAGCAATAGATTCAATAGAAAAAGGAAACAGTAAAGAACATGACCAGTAAGCAAAAGTATTTACCCAATAAATGTTTTTTGGTTGGCATTGGGTGCCCAAGAACAGTGTCCCGACTAATCCCGGGGGTGCACAAGCCCTCGGCAAGGAGTTTCCCGCAAGTGCACCTCGGGTAATTCAAGGGGAAAATCCCCATGTCCGAAGGCCCCTAGAGATTGTTTGCACGCAGTGGGATTCAAACCTTGGACCTGGAGGAAGCATACCTCCAAGCCTAAGGCCTTTACCACTTGAGCCCCCTAGGGGTTTACCCAATATGTATTTTTTTTTTATAAGTAGGGGTTTACCCAAAAAGTTCATCAGCTAAAACATTACTACTTGAGCGATTATACAATTGAAAACTGAAAATAAGTTACAGTAATATTCAATTTGAACTCTAAATGCAGAATAAATGTAGCTTGTAGCCACAAGCCACGTTCTAAAATCTCTCAAGCATAGGTCAGGAAGGCCTACCTCATGATATATTTGAGATACAAGAGACCCTTCTTTGAGTTCCAGATTTGGGATCAGATATTTAATGGCATCCGCTCGTTGAAGATTCTCTAAGCAGTTTGGATCAGTTGACAAATGATTGATACACTTCAATATCTATGGGATGACAATGCACAGCAATACAAAAAGCATAGTAAGCTATGCAGCAGCAATTAAAGACATGATAGAAAATGGAGAAACTTCTTTTACCTTTAAAAGAATAGGAGGTTCTACCCTATTGAACATCTGGAAAAGACGACTTAGCAAGCTTTGGCTACACATGTAAGATTTTACAATTGTATCTGCTTGGGCAAACTCAAGCAGAAGATCAGCAACCTTTTCTAGGTACTCCCTGGCAACATCTGCATTCAGTGTTGAAACCATGTGGGATAGCAAACCAGAGGATGTTGCACTTCCAGGTCTAGCATTTAGAACACCAGAACCAGACAGCACACCAGATGCTGACTGAGATACAATCCCAGATGTAGAAGCAGCTCCCTCATTAGATGCCATTGGTCCACCCTTCTTAATCGCTGTTTTATGTGAAACTCTAGCACTAGAGTCAAGATTTCCATTTTCTTTTCCCCGTTGAGAAACATCTGTGAATTCATGAAGAAATTATTCACCCTCACCCTCTCTAGAAATATGGAAGATACCTGAATCAAAAACTGACTAATGCTACTTCTGTTGCAATGAAAAGAGAAGAAAGGAAAGGTCAAAATTATCTTTCAGGACGTAAGTGTGTAAGAGCTAGATTTCAAAGTTGGGAAGGGGGGGGGGGGGGGGGGGATGGGGGAAGCAGATTTTTGTGACCGAAAGAAGTTACTCTGTCAGCTTGGAATACCATTTGTCTAAATATTTACCTTAAAATCTCCAAGTTCTACCACTCAAAAAAGTATTTTTTCTAAAAAATGAACAAAATATAAAACAAAAATAAGATGGAAAATTTAATTTCAATTAGAATGAAATAATTTTAGACTAGAAGTTAGTTATCATTAAAAAAAGTAGCAGCAAAATTTAGAAGAAAAAGAAAAACATGACAGGAGGTTAAGGTAAATTGTTATCAGGAAAAGGGGTCACTTCTTAGTTGACAAATCTCCCATAGCAAAGCTTTGCCACTTTCAAGTCTTTGAGGATACATGTAGCTAGTTTTATTTGGAGCTGGGCATCTCTAGGGACAAAACCAACAGCAGTTCACATCTGTGCTTATAGTCTCATCTATAAGAGACTTCACACAAAATGTGGGGCGCCTTAAATTGTCCCTGCCAACAGGAAATGGGGAAGTATGCTGTGTACCAATAAATGTTCACAATATGCTCCTTGGTAACTGGTATTGTGTTGAAAATATAATCTTAAAATGTGAGTATCACATTTACAAGCTCAAAAAGAACTAGTTTGAACATTGCATAGAATTGGGTGAAAAAATGCAACAGATTACCAGCAAATTCCGCCATTAGGAAATCTAGTTCACCATTTGTTTTCTTGTCATTAGCATGTAATAGAGGTAGTACACTCTCATGCCTATCCAACCCTGAAAGGTGGCGCACATACTCAAGCTGACCAGAAAAATGTCGTGAAGGAGGTTCCTTCTCCAACAAGCTAAGAAGAGGCCGGACATGCTCTTGCAGAGAAGCCACTGTCGTACTTTCAATTGATTTCAAAGGCCGGTCTGTGGATGTCCTACTAGTAGAATTAGGAACACGTTGCTGTCTAAGTTCAGCATCTTTTCGAGAAGGATCAATTTTACTTTGCTCTGAGTTGTCTCGATCATTAGGCATACTTGCCGGAGGTTCCTTAATTGATAGATTTGCAACTTTATCTAATGATATTGGGTCAGCAAATTTAGAAGCAAGTGAAGCTTTTAAGGCAGCATTACTACATTGAGGCTTATCGGGATCTGTTTGGAGGTATCGGGGATCTGATTGATTGGCATCTGATCTCTGTGAATTTGAAGTTGAAGCACGTGAAGATTCTTGCATTCCAGTTGATATATGCTGATCAATTATTCCATGCCTAACCTTGGAGAGGTCATGCTGATCAGCTGTGGAAAGTAGTGTCTCATACTGACTGAAAATAGGATGGCTATAATCCAGTTGACCAGAACGCGGTCGCTGAGTGGAACCATCAACAGGAAATCCTCCACCAACAGATATAGAAGCCAATCGAGTTGCCTCATTCAAGCTATACAGGGTGTTGATAAGTCTAAGAAGTATTCCATTCTTTGCAGCTATGCGACAGAAATCATTTCTAGGGGTTGACCGCTGAAGCTTAAAGACCTGCCACATGCAGTCAATGGCTAGATGAACCATTTCCCTGGATATAAAGACCTTTATCAGCAGCTTTGTAATGAAATGTGGAAGAAAGAAAGAAAATTAGAGCAAGCATAAGTTTGACCTACAAGATTCAAAAACGGCACAAAGCAATCAGATCCACCATGAAAAAATCTTATAAAGTATGATCACCATAGCTGGAAACAAGCGCCATATCACAATCTACCTCTCTTATGTAATATTAAACCCTCAGAAAAAGCAAGAACAGAATGCAAAGCCAAGAGCACTGGAAACTGGTTATTTTCGTTAAGAAAAAATCCACATTCCGACCCAAGAAATTATCAACAACAATAAAGATAGGTGGAAGCCATTGATACTTGAAAAAAATAAGTGATTGGATGTCATGGTGTCAAAATACAGTTACTGGTTTTATATTTTTCCTTAATTTGATTGCTACCTAAGAAATGCTGCATATTTTATAACTGCCCCATTAGGGGAATCAATCTTGATTCCAAATTATCAAACTCTTAAGTTACTTCAGAACGAGCTTTCAATTTACATACTTCAATAGTTACAGTCATGTTTGATTCTAAGAAGCCAAAAAACAAAACAAAAATGCATAAAGAAAACAATTTAATTTGATTCCAGGTCCTCAAGCCAATATTGTCAAGTCAAGTCAGAATGTGTTTTCCAATTAGCACATTTGGGGTGGAGTTATATTGTACAATTGAATAAAGATTTAGACCCAATCCACTAATCATGTCCAGACAGTGTGACTTGAAGCGGTAATACAAAATGATCAATCAAAGAATGTGACGATGGGACACGGCCCAACTATTTCAGACAGTGCATTTATCATTGCAGCGGTCAGTACATATGTGAACAATTCCCACACTTTCTTCTTTATAAAAAGCCTCATCAATGAAATCAACTCGTCCAAGCAAGCTATGTCACAGGTGAGCAACATAATGGAGGAAGTCAATTCTATGTTGAAGAGATTCAGAAGCTATCAGGTGCAACACGTGAGTAGGTTGGGTAATGAGGCTGCCCATAGACTAGCAAGGAATGCATGGAATGTAGAAGATATTGTGATGTGGTGGGATTCTGTCCCAGATTTTCTATCACAGATTGTAAGTTGGGACAGTGAGTTGTAACCTCTTTTTGCATGAAATGAAACTTTTCTTATAAGAAAAAAAAAAAAAAAATTCAATTAGTTAATAATTACATAGTCTAGAAAACTCACTTCTACAAAAAGGACCGCCACTACCCAAAGTTCAAAATCCTACGTTGTTCCATTCAAAGAAAAAAATACCACAAACCTGTACTTCGCATAATCAGCCTCTAGGAAGCCCACCAAAACAGGTATTCCATCACAAGCAATGAACATTTGTAATGTCAAGGAGCTGCAGATAAAGAAACATCCACAGTGATTCTAAATTACATTTGAGAAGAGAGACCAAATGCAAGGCAATAATAACACAAGGAGACAACTCTGCACCTTGACTGACAAAGCTGCTGCAAGAAAAAAGCGGCTTCCATGCGAACTTCCCGAGGACGATCAGGTACCGCAAAGCCCCTTACCAAAGGGATCTATAAGGTAACTTATCAATAAAATTTGAATATTTACTTATCAAAAAAAAACTTATCAATAAAATAGTCATTTAAAGTAGCCCTATTCTATACCATAGACATGAAAATGGAGAAAAAGTAGCATTAGCCTCCCCCATTATTCAACCTTCCTCAAATTGAAGATAATAATAAAATGAAAAAAGGCTTAATCCATGTTAAAATTTAACAAACTACCCTATTATTCTAGAAGATTAAAATGTGGAAACTTATTAGAGATTTTTTTTTTTTTTTGATAGGTAGAAAACTTATTAGAGCAATACGAATACTAAATTAGAGGATGCAAGGAACCTCTTTGCTGGAACTAAAAATCTTAATAATTTTCCAACAAAAGAACATAAAAGACAGAACATTCGTATAACTTACCAACCCAATGAGACAAGCATTTTCTTGGAAATCAGCGTTATCTTTAACTATCTGATTTATAATTTGAAGCACAGCACATATGACCTGCAATAGTCGGAAGTATTCACATACGCAAATTTAACTCTATAATAGGTTGAAAAACTATGTTAAAAAGGGGAAAAAACATTAAAAATCAACAAGCTAGCACAAATGCTAACATACACGAGTTTTAGGAACTTCTAGCAATTCCATTAGGGGGAGCAAACCATGTTGGGTAACAAAAACAATTTTCTGCTCGGGGCGTTGGTGAAAGATAGAAATAAGTTTCTGACAGGCAGATACGATCACATCTTCTGATTCGTCTGGTCTCAAGGACCCAACTAATCTGCTAAACTCAACAGCCTAGCAAAGAAAAAAATATGTTTTCAGTTATCTGTATCCAAAGGATATCAAGAGCTGTACATTAACAATGCATTGCAATTCAGCATTCATGCAGAGCTACAGAAATCAATTGGTATGGCATGGTTGAGCAAGTGTAACAAACTATATATAGGGCATCAAGACACGCACGTCCACCCGCACGCACTCACATAAATTTCAAAAAGAGTTGGAATTAAGTTAAACTAATCAGTGATACCGATAAAAAAAAAAAAGCTAAACTAATCAGTGATGAAGGCACTTTAATCTCACTAGAGAATTAACACTTCAGCAGTATCCCATGACAAAATCCCTGTTAGGGAATTGCAAAACTTTGAAGGTTCAAAATGCTAAAGAGTAAACATTTTCAGAAACATAGTAACTAGCCAAAAGGAAAGAGAAATTCAAGATGCTACACATAGAATTAGGTTGGTGGATGAAGTGTGTGAAGTTAATGTAATTGCAGAATACATTAACATAAAAAAAAAAAATACCAATACAACTATTACAAGGCCCGCAATCTTTTTACGTCTAAAATGTCAGACAATGTACCAACTGAAAGTATGATTAATTGAGATGAGGTAGTTCTTTAATTTTAAGTTAATTAAGACAAGAATTCATGGTGGTTGAGTGGCATCAATTGAGTAAAAGACACGGGAAAGTTAGTAGAGATTGAATGAACGTGCACAAGGAGTAACATTGTATCGATCGATGCAAATCGTAATTTTTTGTGTAAGAATATTATTTAAAAAGAATAAAAGGATGCCGCCTAGAAAATAACAATATACAAGAGATGTGAAGAGTTGAACAGAGTCTGTGTGACAGTATGACAAAATAGGAGAGCGTGGGCTCTTTGGAGAGTTGAACAGAGTCCGTGGTACTATTCCCATTCTTATTTCATGGGGCTCTTTGGAGAGCTAGATGTGAGGCGCGTATGGAAGATGTAAGGTATGATTGGAAGAGCATCATTCAGATGGTTAAATGTTTTATTTTAGACATATTAGGAGGATTGAGATCTTTTAATTCAATGGGTGAATGTGATTTGAGAATTACGGAAGCTTTAAATTGTCCAGTGGTGCCCATTCGAATAAGAACCCCAACGTTAGTTGCTTGGAAGCCTCCTTCGAGGGGATTCGCCAAACTTAATGTGGATGGTTGTTCTCTTGGTAATCCTAGGATGGCTGGCTGGGGGGGGTGATTCGGAATGTGCTAGGGAGGGTGCTTGAAGGTTTTGCCCATTGCTATGGCCAAGCAACAAATACCATTGCTGAATGCAGAGCCTTTGTGGATGGCCTTCATCTTTGTCAACAATTGGGGCTGAGAGATGTGTTGGTGGAGTCGGACTCTAGTGTGGTGGTGGGGTGGTTTATCACAGGAACATGCAAATATTGGTATTTGTGGGACTTTTGGGAGGAAGCACAATTGATTATTACTTCTCTAAATGTTCAGTTTAAACATGTGTTTAGGGAAGCGAATATGGTTGCTGATTTTTTATCAAAACATGGGGCTAGTGGTGTAACTTGGGATTTTGTTGGAGAGGAGTTTGGTCCGGGGAGACTTAAGGGGCTTATACGTACGGATAGAATGACTTTACCTTATGTTAGGCATTTGGAGGATTGGGAGACGTGCTGTTTTTTTTGGGATTTCTACGGTTGTAATTATGGTGATTTGGTTATGATATTCCTACGCTATAAGTGAGGATTTTTATTAATAAATATGGGAAGTGGTCACTCTTGTACATGTGACCTCAGCTCTTAAAAAAAAAAATAGTGTATGACAGAATAGGATATTGATCACAAGTGAGACTGCATGACAAAATAGGATACACATGGCTAACCCTATTTAGTTTATAAGGAATTTTCATGAAGCAAAACTCTAAATCAGATTGGATAAAGCTATATTAGTATCCAGATGAATTGGACAATGAACAATTGACATACCTAAAAAGTTATGTGCAACATCGTGGCACAAAAATGGACTAGATAATGTTCCACAGCTGACCTATTTTGATTAAAATGTACCTAAAAAGAAACCTAGTTTAAGCCATCAAAAAATCAAATTAGGATGGAGAAATAATAATAAGCATGAGTAGGGATATGGATGGAGTCTCATGCTGTGACAAGTTATAGATATGTAGAAAAGCAGAATGGCCCTCAAATTTGTTATGCAGTAAAGCACTAATGCACCCTTGGAAATTTCTAAGGCAAGAACAATCAAATTGAATTTGAGAAACAAGCCATCTGCTGCTTTATTAGTAAGCTTGTTTTATATCATTTATTAAAGGCAAAAGGTAGGTTTTCTAACTGTATAGTGTAAGGCACCTAGCGCTTAGGTTTTGAATAAGGACTTTTAAGCTTATCTAAAGAAAAAATAGAAACAGGATGTGTTGGGTTCAAATGTCTATCTTCCTCCTGCTATCAGTGTAATTGTGTGTTTCACACTGCCTGGTTAAAAGGGTAACAATCAATGGTTGCATGATGTTTAACGTCATCTTAAAAACAAAAGCAATTGGTTGTCTCAGACTGATGATGACCAAATATTTTTCTTATATCGTTTTATTTTCTTTATATAAACACAGCAAGGTCCATACAATGCAAACTCGGACTCGAAAGAGGAAGCCCACTTTATGATTACTATAAAGGACACTTTCTACCTTCTTTTTTATGAGTAAGATGAAAATTTTATTGATAATGAATGGAGTAGACGAAGCCCATGTACACAAGAAATATACAAAAGAACACTTAAATACATTCTAGAAACCAGAAATAAAGAACAGAAAATCATGAACATTGGGCTCGTTTGGGTAGTAATATGAGATGAGAATTTTGTGAATAGTAGTAAAATAGTTTATGAATAGTAGTGAGATAGTTTGAGTTAAGTATTTTTTCAATTTTGGGAAAGAAGAGAGATAAAGTTGAATAAAAAATATTATAAAGTTAAAAGATTGTTAAAATATAGTTTTATAATATTATTTTTGTTTGGGGATTTGAATAAGTTGGATTGTTTTTTATTTTTTGTTTGAAAGTTTGGAAAAGTTGTAATGATTAGTTTGAAAATTTTGTATTTGAATTATTTATTTGAATCAGTAACGGTATCCATTTCCCAATCATGAATATCATTATTAAATTGAACATGACACTGGTGAGAACCATGGGAAAATGCCACCAGATCCGACACAGAAGCATCCCTATTAACAGCAATGCGATAGAGAGCTGGAAAAGCCCTATAGAGAGTGCGATCTTCACACCAAACGTCATGCCAAAATCTGATTCTAGAGCCCTCACCAGTGATAAAACAGATATGCGTGACAAAAGCACTTCCAACCCCTCCTAATAAATTTTCATAGGCCCACACCATACACCCCCCGCACTTCATTAGAACACCAACCCCCCCCCAAAGCACTTTCGTGTCTATGATCAATAACCTCCTTCCAAAGTGAATCCCCCTCCATGTGGTACCTCCATAACCATTTCCCCAATAGGGATTTATTGAATGTCCTCAAGTTTCACACCCCAAGCCTCCATGAGAGATTGGAGAACAAACTTTATTCCATCTAACAAGATGGAACTTAGTTTCCTCCCTCACTCCACCCCACAAGAAAGCCCGAACTAACTTTTCTCAATCCTATTAGCCACCCCTGTAGGAAAAGGCAATAGAGACAAAAATAAATAAATAAATAAAGTGGGGAGGTTGGATGAAGTACTCTTAATTCTTAATTAAGGTGAGTCTACCCCCTTTCGAAAAATATATCCGTTTCCACCCAACCAGCCTTTTCTCAACTCTTTTAACAACCCCATCTCAAATGGCTCTAGCCTTAAATGTCACCCCCAATGGAAGAATCAAATATTTCATAGGCAAGGAAGACACTTTACAACAAGATACTTGCCAAGCTATTAAGACTAGGCACCACATCTACTGGAACCATCTCGGACTTAACAAGGTTCACCTTGAGACCCGACACCACTTCAAAATATAAAAAAGTGCTCTTAAAGCTTGAAAATGGCCAGGATTTGCCTCACAAAAAAGAAGAGTATCATCTGCAAAAAGGAGATGGAAAATTATGATAGAACCAGTAATATCATTTCCCACTGAGAATCCGGATAAAAAACCTCCCCAATGGCAACCGTCACGATCAGACCAAGTGCCTCCATAATAATAACGAAGATAAATGGAGACAACGGATCCCCTTGCCTCGAGCCACGGGAACTATTAAAAAATCCAGCAGGGGTACCATCAACTAGTACCAAAAAACAAGCGGTAGTAACACAATGCCAAATCCATAAAATCCACCTGTCACCAAAGCTACACCTCCAAAGCAAATAAAAAGGAAATTCCCCATTCACATGATCCTATGCCTTTTCCATGTCAAGCTTGCACAAAATGCCTGAAACTCCCTCAATATTCTATCCAAGCGCTCATTGGCAATGAGAACCGAATCAAAAATTTGTCTTCCCCAAACAAAGGCATTTTGAGGCTTAGAAATAATTTGTTCCATGATTGTGAGAAGGTTCCCTCAATATTCTATCCAAGCAGCTTTGTTTTTGTTTGGACAGCCTCGTTAGGCAGGATTCTTACTACAAATAATTTGAGAAAAGGTTGTGTAATGGTATTGGACTGGTGTTGCATGTGTAAGGAGAACGAGGAATCAATAGATCACCAACTTTTACATTTTGAGGTGGGTAGGACCATGTGGGATGACTGTTTTTGCGGGAATTGGATTATCGTGGGTCCTGCCTTGTAGGTTGGTGGATTTTCTAGCAAGCTGGAGAGGCCTCCAAGGCAATCCACAAGTGGCAGCAATATGGAAGATGGCCCCTATATGTATGTGTTTGTGCATTTGGCAGGAGATAAATGATAGAAGCCTCTAGGATCGCGAGAGGACAATGGACGAGCTTAAAGTTCTCATTTATAAAACTTTGTTCTTATCAGCGGGGGTCATTGGTTTTAATAGGCTAAATGTCCATGATTTTCTACATTCGGTTGTAAACCCTAGATAGGTACTTCTCATGTATGCATTCTGTGTACTTGGGCTATGCCTTCTTTTCCTATGAATAAAACTTGGTGTGTACTTGGGCTATACCTTCGTTTATGCGGCCAACGTAAAGAGAGATTTGGTAGGAAAGTGGAATAAAGTTTTTTGAATGTCATAAACTAAAGGAATAAAATGTTCCTGCAATTCATTGCAAGGCAATGCAATCCTGGCATTACAGCTCCAAAGGATCATGTAGTGGATGAGTTAGATTTGAAAGTCTTTCTTCCTCCTGTTGTCATAGAACTGTGCATTCCTCTTTGCCCATTCTAATGGCACCAACCATGGTCTTAAATGAACACCAATCAGCCTAATGTGATCCATACAACCTCTATCTAATGCACAAGTCAAAACTTCTGGTAATTGCAATGGATAATTTTTGTTCTTGCTTGGTTACTATAGGAATAGCATGCTCTTCACAAAAAGGAGTTAAATGAGCATGGAAAGAAACAACCTTAGTGTCAATGAGAATAGGAAAGGACAAAAACACATTACAGTGATCCTCAAACAGAGCCAAACAATGTCTGAAGAGAAAGAAAGAAAATCAATCTAAAGAAGACGAAGCATTAGCTGAAGAAACCTTGAGATTTGGATCAAAGAATTTTCTCTGTGACATGAAGTATTTCATTAGAGTAGCGAGAGAAAACCCTAACTCATCTCCCGCCGCCACCCCTCACCCACCGTCGACTAGAGACTGCCACCTCACCTCCGTCATAGACGAGGTTGACGGGCCCCGGCATCCTCGCTGAAGCTAGTCTGGCATCGGTCCTATCCTGTGAAGTGGTTCTTTCACTATTCCTCTTTGTCAGAGGTGTCAAATTGTCGCCGTGCACTTCGACATCGCCACAGACTTCACCAACGGCCTTTGGCGACTCCATTGTGGGGCCTTCGACACCGATCCTCCTTCGGCAACTGGGAGTTTTCTTCTGTTTTTTCAGTGACCTCATCCGGCGACTTGCGACCTAAGCTTTGGCCTCTACCACCGCCATAGACTTGATCTACGGACTCCGGCGACCCCATTGTGGGGCCTCCGACGTAGGTCCTCCTCCGTTTTTCCATTAATTTAGTTAAGGGGCACTGAGACCTGAGCCTTTGCCTATTCTCATGCTTCGGGGGTTCACAGTGAGGGGAACGGTGAAAGTGGTCCGCAAATCACGCCTCAAAACCAGCTTGTTGCGATGCACAATTCTTTGAAGGAGATAGAAAGCCAACTTGTCGAGTTGAAGGCAGCGATAGCTCTCTTGTCTACGAAAATAGACCTGCTTTTAACTGGAGGTAACAGGGGTGTAAGAAACAAGACTAAGATAGGCCCGAATCCTTTAAACTCAGATAAAGGAAAACGGAAAATTGGATTTGGCCCTGTCCCTATAACCAAATCCAGGAGAGTATGGTGGGTCAAAAGGAAATTTGGGTTATTTGAAATGGGTTCTACATTGGGTATCAGCGTAGAGACATCAGTAATGGAATGTCATTCACCTCGGGTAACACCGGATAGACCAATAGTCGGTATTACAACCTTGGTACCAAAAGAAACTATGGCTCCCTCGGCGGAGTTGAAGGAAAATGGTGTACTACCGAGGTCTGAAGGAGATGTAGGATCCGCTGAAGTTGCACATAAAGGGTCACCAGAGGTGAATGAACTTGATGTCATTCCATTGGAGAGAACCAATGGAGTTGCTGAGGAGGTACGGGATTTGAATATGGGTTTTGCATTGGTGCCTTGTGTAAAGGAATGTCTAGAGTCAGGAGTGCAGCCGGATACTGTGTTTGGGGATAATATTGCTCCCTTGGTCTCTTTTCCTCCAATAACAGATTGGATTCTACCTAAAGTTAACGAGATTCAGCTGTTCATGAGAATTTCACATGGAGGATGTGAAGACCAATTTAAAGAATTAATCACTACGATTGAGGCCAACCACGCGCTTGAAACCAAATCAAGTTTCTAGAAAAGTAAGGAGTTACAGCGTCTTTCTTGGGCAATTAACTACAACCCTAAGGGTGATAGCTCAACTAGAGAGAAGTCTAAAGGGAGGGCATTGTGAAGATGGGAAACAAGGGGTTGGGGTGGGGTTTTCGGGTAGAGTTTTAGTTCTACGGGGAAACAAGGGGTTAGAGTCGGGCTTGGTGTATTTTGGGTTGTTTTTCACGGCCTTTTTGGGTCATTAGGGGCTTTCTAGTATGGGCAAGGTGTTTTCTTGTATACACTCAGTGTACTTAGTTACTCCTTTTGATATATATAATATTTTTACTTTAAAAAAAAAAAGAATTTTCTGTGTGTAGCTGGTGTTGGAATTCAATGAACTAAAAGACAAAACGAGAATGACTTTAATCAAACAGAATATAGTAAAAGGATGAGGAAGAACATTTCATTTAGAGTCATAAAACAAAATGAGCCACCACAATTGTACTGTGTGCCTACTTCCGAAGGCAAACCTATGCTATGAGAAGAAAGATACGCACGTGCGCACACATAAGGCTGCAAGAAAAACATAGAGAGGGAGCTCCACTGAAACAAGAAGAGGAAACCAAGTTTAAAAGGATAAATGAGGCTGAAAGAAGAGGAAATAAGCTCAAGTTTCAAGAAATGCTTCAATGAGTTCCGTGATAAAGGAAAATTTACAATGTTACAATACAAATTAACTGGTTAAATTCATTCCTAACCATCAGCATAAACATTCGAGACAATTGGTAATTTAACATGTCAGAAGAGCAGTAGGTATGAGTTCAAACTATTTTAACTTTACACTTTTATACCCTACTTCAATTAAATATTCTGTCTCGAGCCTCCATATTAGAGTGTCTTGCCCATAGGTTAGGAAAAGAGGCTGGCTATAAATTGAATAATTAAACTAAGTGAGTTTCATCTGCTTGAACTTTTGGAAAATTTGTTGAATTAGCACAGAGTAAAAGAAAATATTAAGGGAAAACATAAAAAACAGAAAAAAAATTTAATCAATTATCCTGAACATCCCACCTGCACAAGATTGCCAAAGCTCATCAATGGGTCATGAAGTAAAAAGAACAAGTCGCAAGTTTTGATGAAGTCTTACTTTGCTGTGTGGAGATCTATAGATCTAAATAGTGTAGCATACTTTCTTCTTTTGAAACCTCTACTAAGATTGATTATTTCATTTGTCTCCAATGAAAAATATCCACGATAAGCATTTGAGCTATTGTACAGCTATTCAATCATGCAGCTTTAACATGTTCAAAAACAAATATGCACAGATGCTGTTGTATTAAAAAAAATGTTAAAAAATAATAGCATCTCATTAAAATTGATTACTCAAAACATATAAGAGAAATTTACAAAAAAGCTAATTAGAAGCAAGCAAAAGAAAGAGGGCACGGATAATACAAATCAAAATTACCCTGAAACCGTTCTGTATAAGAGCAATAACGGTTTTACAGAGTATCAACAAACAAGAAATTTCACCCATAATCTCCCGAGGAAGAGAAACAAAAATGCAAGTACCTGTAGAGGAAAAAGATTTTCTCCAGGCAATTTTTCATCAAAAACCTGACAAACAAAAGATAGGAAAAGAAAAAAGCATCAAGCATAATGAATAACGATAATGGGAATGTATGAATGACCAGACAAATATTACAAAAGGACTTAACATACCAGACCATCCATATCAATAACATCATCCTTAAGATAACCCATCACTATGCGAAGCAGATTACCACCACTATTTGCTGGCTCCATTTCATTCTCCATTTTCTTTTGAGCAATTGTAGCCCTCAACTTTGTAGCCAGGTCATTTTTCCCAGCATCAGTTATGGATGTACTGCTATGGTTAAAATGTGAGGTTGATGCAGATGTTGAAGCTTCAGCCGCCCGATCCTCTGGTTGTTTATCCAACGGTTGAAATAGATCATCCAAGGATGCATCTCCTGGAGGGTCACTAAACCTACTAAGCTCATTCTCCCCTGATGTGACTGACATCTTCACAGCCTTCAAAAGTGTTACAAAATCCATGAGAATACTTAACCTTTTCATTTATCCATTTTCATATCCATATTAATAGTAACCAGGGAGGAGAAAAGAAGATAATGATAGTTTCCTGTTCCTCATGAAACTTAATACTAAATCTGTGATAAAACCCATCACGTTCCTCATGAAACTTGATCCTATGCTATATTTTCACCATAATGAAAAAAGAAAGTGAAAACTAAATTAAAGTCAAATATCCCCACCAATTCTGAAGATAACATACAATAAACCATGAAGAAAATCAAAGAAAAAAGGAAATGAAAGGATGCCCCCATAGCAGATTTTCCAATCACAGAATTATAGAAAATATTTCTTAAGAAATCCGGAGAAAGGATTTCTGACCAAACATGATAAGATAACGGCAGGAGTTTTTTTTTTCTCTGTTCTTTTTAATGAGACAGATAACAGCAGCAGAGCTACTACCGCAAATGAGAACATGATCATAAAATTATTGAAGAACGGTCGAACAAATCACCCTAAAACTCATTGCCTAACATTTCAAATTCGGTCCACAAGACAGTAGTCTCCATCATTGATCAAGCTAAAAGATAAGAACGAAAAAGTAAAGGCAAAAGTTATGCAATGCAAAATATCAGAAAAAGAGAAACAAATGAATTCACTAGAAGTGAATCGAATGCAAAACTGGATCTTTATGCATGCACTTTGCAGGTATACAGGAGTAGTTCATGTATATTATTACAAGAACCAATTGTTCATCTATACCAATAATCAAAGGCGTAGTGAGTACTTAAAAGGTATCCAGCAGGAAGAAGTGCAACTTTACATTTAGAACCCATCTGTTGCCATTTTATGACAAGAACCACTTGTGTTAAACAATAAAAAATCAAACACATGATAAGTAATTAAAGAAATTCAGCCATAAGAAGGGAAACTTCACCTTTTGCAAACTACTATCTTGACTTCTTTGACCAAAACCAGGTGATCTACTTCCAACACGGACAGAGTTACCTTTTCCTCCATGCTTTTCAGCTACATTTTTTTTTCTTGATTCAGGAGATCCCGCATAACCATTCATTAGCACTTCATCATGCTCACTAGTATGTGGAACCTCATGAAGCACCGTGGGCTCAGAGCTACCAGTCTGTAGGTATGACTTTTCGTGGAAGGCAAAGGTGGGAACTTGAGCTAAATCATCAGGATTAGCCACTCTTTCCTCAATAATATTGGTATGTAAAGTGGTATCTTTATCAGACTTGCTAATATTTGATCCCTCAGCAGAGAACTCCCCTCTTCTGGTGTCCTGGAATTCAAAAATCAAGGTCAATAACATAATGCAAATAGAATTCAATATGAATTCCCTTTTTTTAACAACAGCCTGTAACTTGCTTCCCAGAAAAGGTCCACAACAAATTCCTCTTACAGCTCTAATTTCAGTATCAGCTACTTCCACGTTCCCTGCAGAAGGGTTTTCACCAGAATTCTGAGTATCTCCATGAGGCATCTCTGCATCCACTGAAACATCTTCCTGTATATTTCTGGGAAAAGCAAAAAGGATAGGAATAACGTAATGCCATCAGCTATGCTTCAGATTAACATAATACCATCAGCAATGCAATCTCCTTTCCAATTCCAATTTGCTTGAAACAAGTAAAGGCTATCAAGTTTAAACATCAGATGACTAAAACAGGCAATAAGGAAAACCACTTCAAATACTTAGTTCTCACAAATAAAATGCAGAGAGCACAGGTTTGCTCGAGAATTACCCGTAACATAAACCACAATAACTAATCTGCCATGAAACCAGATAGGCATCTAAAGTTGGTATAGATATAAGGGCAAATAAAGCCTACCAGTTCACACCTTGGCAAGATTTTTTGCCAGCAGTTTGCAAAAAATTTAGCTATTAAATTTGGTGCCCAATATGCTTTCACCATAACCAATGAGCAACAGGTTTATAAGTTTTAGCAATGATTGAAGAGGCACTATCCAATTATACAGGATTATACATTAGATACTCCTAATTAGAGAGTAACGACATCCAGAAAATCCTGAAAGATAAAGCTAGGTAAACACAAGTGGACATCCATCAAAAAAATCTTTGAAATTCCAATTGTTTCTTTCTCACCATACACACCACATTGAACAGATAGGAATCAATTTCCACAATGGACTGCTGTGATCACTCTCAAATCCTCCTATACAGCATGCTAAGACATCTAAACATCACCGAGTCTAGCCCAAAGTGACTGCCATCTCACAATGGCATAAGAAATAATCCAGAATTTCTCAATCTCACTTAGACAAGCAGCACCACTCAATTACCATTACATGTCTCTTATGTAAGTTCTCCAAGCTAAGGATCATCCTGAATGCTGCTGTCCTTAATTACCATAACATGTTCGTCCCCCTTCTCCATTTTGTTCCCTTCCTCTACGTCATTCTCTCTCCCTCCAAAAATCTTTGGGTGTGTGCGCTATAATCATTACCTTGGCCCAAGCTTTGATAAGCTTGATCCACATGCTACCAAGTGTCTTTTTGTTGGTTATTCAGATATCACTGCTATATTCTTATTCTTAGACGCTACTTCACGAGTGCTGATGTCACATTCTTTGAGTCCATACCCTATTTCTCCAACACATCTTTGATTGTTGAGTGTGATCTTCTACCATTACCTACTCTTACCATTTCTCCTTCACACTAACCACCCACCCTTACCCAACAGTGCCTTCCCTTGTTCCTTTACAGGTTACTCTACCTCGCTTGCAGCCCCCGGCTCCTAGGCCTCAACCAACCTTGTCTCCATCTTCAAATCCAAAGTTACCTAGTACATTAGACTTTCCACCTAGTGCTCTCTGAAAAGGTACTCATTCTTGTGTTACTCAACATCCGATTAGCCAATTTGTCTCTTGTCTTATCTCCTTCATTCTCATGTTTTACTTCTCAACTTTCAAAATTTTCTATTCCTAAGACAGTTCAGGATACTTTATATATTCCAGGATGGAGGAGGACAACTATGAAAAACAAATTAGATGCTCTTCACCATAATCGGACATGGAATATTGTTCCCCTACCACCTGGTAAACAACTTGTTGGCTGTAGATGTTTACAATCAAATTCCATCTTGATGGTTCTGTGGAACGTCTAAAAGCTCGCTTGGTTACTAAGAGTTACACTCAAACTTAAGGCATTGATTACGACGAGACTTTCTCCCCAATTGCCAAAATTTCTTCTATTCGAATATTGATCTATCTTGCTGCTAATTTGGATTGGCCCTTATTTCAGTTGGATGTTAAAAATGCATTCCTACATGGCGACTTAAACGAGGAAGTTTATATAGAGCAACCACTTGGGTTTGTTGCTCAAGCGGAATATCAAGGTACTATGTGCAAGTTAAAAAAGACATTATATGGTTTGAAACAATCTCTTCAAGCATGGTTTGAGATATTTGCTAATGTTGTATTGGCATTTCACCTTCATAGATGCCAAACAACCCATTCAGTAATTCACCTACATAGTGATGCAAGTCATATTTCGTTAGTTGTATACGTAGATGACATTGTAATTACTGGGAATGACTTAGCTAGAATTGCTAGCCTAAAACAATTTTTACATGATCATACCCACTCATGGGTAGCCCAAGTGGGTAAGGACGAACTTGTGTGCATGAGCCCCATGTCACATGTTCAATTCCTCCTGGAATCAAGTTGCAATTTAAATGGGAGGCCATGGCAGTGGGTTGTTGTGCTAGTCTCCCCAAGGGTTTCAATTCCGTGAGTGAGTCCTAAGGGCTCTACCGTAGGCAAATTCCCCCGTCAAAAATAGAAAAAAAAATTACATGATCAACTTCAAAAAAAAGACTTGGGCAAGTTTAGATATTTTCTTGCAATTAAAGTTAGTAGATCTAAAAGAAGTATTAACCTATCTCAGTGAAAATATGTACTTGACCTTCTGAAAGAAACCGACATGTTGGGTGCACAACCTATTGACACTCCTATGTGTCAACAATATTGACAAATAATAGTGGCTGTAAATATAGCAGTAGATGTAGATATAGATGATTAGCATACAATTTTATTTTTGTACACTTAGATTTCCATAATAGGATCATATAGTTGTCTTTATTGACTGCAGTTTTCCAGCCTTATTTTAGGGAATGCTTTAGGTGCTTTAGTGGCTGCTTTCCAGCCTTGTTTTAGGGAACTTTATATGGCTGATTTCCAGCCTTGTATTTGTTCTATAAAATGAGGAGAAACCCTCACAATGAGATAGGGAATCCTATTTTGACACTATGGACCCAAATCGTAAACTCTTGAAAAATGAAGGGTAGTTGTTTGGAGATCCAGATAGGTATCAAAGACTTGTTGGGAAATTGAATTATCTTACTATCACTAGACCTGACATCTCTTATGCAGTAAGTGTAGTGAGTCAATTTCTACAAACGCCAGGGTCTCACATAGGGATGTTGTAATCGATATTCTTCGTTATCTTAAGCGAGCTCCTGGCCTTGGACATCTTAGAGTTGAAGCCTTTTCAGATGCGGATAGAGCAGGATCTCCTTCAGATAGAAGATCTACTACTGAATATTTTACCTTTGTGGTAGGTAACTTGGTTATATGGAAGAGTAAGAAACAAACAGTAGTAGCTCGGTCTAGTGCAGAAGTTGAATACAAGGCAATGACTCACACTACTAGTGAGCTGACATGGTTGCAACACTTCCTTCAAGAGATTGGGTTTCCAACTCCTAACCCTCTTCAGTTATTTTGGGATAATCAAGTTGTAGTGCATATTGCCTCTAATCCTATGTTCCATGAGAGGACTATACAAATAGAGATTGATTGTCAGTTCATTCGAGATAAGAGACTTAAGTGCTGACATTTCTACACCCTTTGTGAAGTCTGTTGATCAACTTGCAGATATGTTTACTAAGTCATTGTGTTATAATCGGTTAAAACTTATTTTTTCTAAGCTGGGTTTATATGATATATATATATATATATATATTTTATAAGTAAAAATATTAAATATATCAAAAAGGAATAACCAAGTACACTGATGTATACAAGAAAACACCTTGCCCATTGACCATTTATATGATATATATATATATATGCCCCAACTTGAAGAGGATTGTTAAGAGGACATGGTTGTAATTAGTGTAACTTGTGAGGGTATAATTATCAATTGTATGTAGTATATATATTGTTGAACATCAATGAATAATAGTAAGTATTTTCTCTATGTCTGACTACAAACTTCAAAACATCCCTTCTTAGATACAGCCCAACCAGGCTTTTCTTCCTCATATTGTCTCAAACAAGCAAAATACAACTGAGCATAAAAGACTTAAAGATGTCCATTTTCTCAGTTCTGCGTAGCTCTAAAGTCCACTTCCCATTAAGGATAACCATTTAAAAAGCAGTAAATATCTACCACTGAATAGATATTTCTCCAATGCAGAATAGATCTGGAAAAGCCTCTTTAAGAGGTTAATCTCCAATGCATGCATCATATCGGAACTCATCTTCAATCCATCTCCAGCCTCATATTCCTTGAGATTTCTCCGCATCCAAACCCCATAGTTTCCATTCATCTTGTTTGAGTTAGATACACCCCATGCACTACCACATTTCTTATCGATCTCTGCCCTCCATAGGCTGTACCTTTCATTTGCAGACTGCCACACCATTTCCCTAAGAGGCATTTGTTAAATTTAATCAACTTCCTGACACCCAAATTGACCTCAACTACATTCCAAAATTGACTTGACTTTAAAATGCACACCCAATGGGAGATCAAGATACGTCATTAGCAAGGAAACATCCTTTTATAAGAAGTCAATTGCAATCCCAGCTCTTCTTGTTTCCAGTTGGATACAGCTTTGCCATAGATGACCCGGGCCAGGCCCAAGAGGCATTAGAGGCTAACCTGTTAGGGCCATAACATCCCACTCCTCTCTCCGTCTTCTCTAGCAAGCCAGCCACGTCCTTGTACAAAGATTCCAGCTGTGTCTTTAAGAGTGCTTTTCATATATTCTTTCTTTCCACCCCACTCCCAATGGCAAATATAAAGGTTACTGCCACGAAATTGGAAGCTGGGCAACTAATGAACTTTATCTTCTTCACACCTCTTTCTTTTAGTGTTTTAAGTTTCCTGCCCCAGCTGTTTCTCAAAACGCCCTTGTTAGTGTTATGGATGATGGTCGCTGGAGCTCCTACCAAAGCTGTAACCACCTCTGAAAATAACTTGATAGTGCCATTTCCTAGTTCTGTAATAGTCAATTTCCCCAATGGACCATGCAAAACATACATGGACGTCTTCAAGTTGACATTCAGGGTCCATTTCCAAATATGGTGTTGAGATAAACAAAGGCACTGCATAGTTCCTCAAAGAGGCTTTAACAACCTTTCCCCTCCAATCTTTTTGTCAAAAAATATGAAGCCACATCGACTCCTCCACTGTATTTTTCCAGCATCAAGTAAGATTGTGACGCATGAAGCATTAAAAAAATCCGACCTTCCCACTACTTAACACACTCCAACATAGCCACCAGCCAGCCTGCACTGATTCTACCCAAGGATATTTCTCCCAAAAAAATCACCTACTTCTCTCAATGATACATAATACAAAAACCTTATCCTCCAGACTTATCAAAAACAAATCATCTCCTCCATTGCTAGCCAGAATACCTTCAATTCAACCAGCATATGTAATCAGTGGCTGCAAAACACAGTAAAAGTGTTGACTAAAACCGACTAAAACCAATTATAGTGAATAAAGAAGCTAGAGTTGGCAGAATCATGGGGGATAGAGGGAGAGATATGAGAATTCCTTCAATACAACATCCTATGATGAGCAACATGTCATTGCATATATATTGCTCCATCAAACAAAGCAAATAAACTGAACTTCACAGTACCTACCTTAAAGTTCCAGTATGACGAAGAGGAGATTGCAAAGCACGCCTACAGTTTTGTATCCAAGGGTGGGAAAGTAGCGTTTTTGCATCAGGCCTTTGCCTAGCATCCTGAAATATGTAAGTAAATGTCGGACAAAGAATTATAAGTTACCAACAAATCAAACATCAGATGGTGATTTGGACCTAATTGATTAATTTGATTCCAGTTTGGAAAGAAAGTTTGAACAAGCACCACTTTTTGAGCTTGAAAAGTTTCGACATAAAAAAATTTAAAAAAAAAAGTTTGAGCAAGCAATAGGAATTTAAGCCTGGTGATGTTCTCAATTTTCAACAGACAAGAAGCATCAGATGTAGGAGGTAGTTCCTTTTCCCATTGATAAGGGACAACCGCAAAAATATCAAAACAGTAAGACTTAACTACTGTCCCTCTTGCCATTCTATTCAATGTAGCAGAAGTATAGGAGAACATACAGAAAAACCTTAAATAGGCAGAAAAAGCAAATAACTTTTTTTTATAATGGGAAAAGTTGTAATATATAAAAATGAATGTAGTTCCCCAAAGTTCTAATGTAACATGAAGGAAGCACTGGGTATCAAGGAGAACAAGTTTCTGGCCTTCATTTCAGAGAAAGTGAATAACTTCAAGGAGCTAATTAATTGAAAGGAAGCTTGTGACCTCAGGAAAGACACGGTTTTTTATTTTAGAACCCCTGGGTGATTGAGTAGTTAAAGATAGCCCCATTGAGTAGATGGATAATAACTTAGAGAATGGGGTGAACTGTTTCAGATCAAAAAATCAGCACAGTAACCTGAGATAGAAGCAATAGATGGGATGCATGTCCTGTGTACACCGGCTATGCCTATTGCATTTGTATGAATAAAATCTACTTATTACTTATCAAAAAAAAAAAAAAAGATGGGATGCATGTGAGGTTACCCATATAATGATGTACACGATAAGAGGCTCAAGAAGATAAAATGGGCAATTTCTATTCTAATGACAGTATGATGAGAGAGTGCTGAATTATAATGTTTAGAGAACGCCTGTAAAGAAAACAAAAAGTAAACTACTTCGGAACTGACGAGCAGTGGCAAAAATACAAGTAGATACATAGAAGTCATAAGGGGTAAGCATAGAGATCAAGGAAATCCTTTTTTTTCCCCTGATGAGTATGGGTCAAAGAAATCTAAAAACATTTGTTACAGATTATAAGTTGGATCTATGAAGGACATTCAATCGTACAGTAAAGTCATGGCTAAATCTCATGCTTAAACCTAGGAAACTTCCATTTTCCTTTCAGTCGTTTTCAAGCTTTCAAGAAGTGAGCCATGGATTTGGTCCATGGAAACAAGTCTTTGTGGCCTTCATTTGTTTAGACCTTGCTCTAATTGATATAAAATATATATCCTGTAGTTCGTAATTGGATTCCAATCTCAATATTATAGGCTTGTTTATGACAAACTGTAGAGTTGTGTTATCACTGATGAAACCTGGGTTGAGTGGCTAAACTTCTTTTCTCTTTTGCTTTTTCTTTTTTCTTACTTTCTCTAGACCTATGAAAGGAGCTCTTTTCTGAGTCTAACCAGCCTGAAACCTCACTACATCAGACCAAAGCTCAAGATATCATACCTATAATGCTCTAGTCTAAAACATACTCCTTTCTGGCATTTTAAAATCCTAATCCTCTAGTCTATAATGACCATAACATCATTTGAAAGTGAAAAAATTATAGAAGAGTCCAAAGTAGCATGATATGGTGTTAGTAGGTTGACTCTGACACCATTTGTTCATGCTACCCTAAGAAGAGATTGAAAATCATTCTGCACTCACCCAAGGTATTTCCATTTTCAGTAAAGCACACTGAAAACTGCTACATCAATATCATGTGAAAATAATTGGTCCCATCTGAAGAGCTCTCCTTTCCGGATTATAGTAGTGCACAATCATGGACCATAGGAAAACCTCATAAAAAATAATTATTACTAGAAAACTTTAAACAAGAAATTTGTACTTCCTGAGTAAATCTCACATAATAATTGTATCACCTACACCCTATCCAAATACACATGGATGGGAGGGCTTAAAAAGTATGATTGTGAGAGGACTGAACAGCTAGGGAAGTCCTGGGACACTCTACTTCTAGACTTCCCTAAACCTCATGAAAATGCAGAACGAACGATCAACACAATTCAGGAATAAAGGGGAAAATACAATAGTACTTAGTTGCTTTTTGGCAAAAGGGAATTTAACAAGCCCACGGGGAATTGTTTTTGACCCCACATACATCTCACAAGAACTTCTTAGATTAGCTATTGTAATCTAAAACAATATAGGAGAGAAACAACAAATAAAAACTTTGGAACAGTTGGTCAGAGTAAGAGATTAAGCAGGAATTACACAATGGCATTCGTGTAATAACCTTATACATAAAACATTTTATTACTATATAAGTAAACTTTCACCTCACCTTCTTAAAGCATTGACGCAGAAAATCAGTTATGTCGGGAGATAGACTATCAGGAATAGGCGGGTGATCGTCCTAAAAGAAAGAAAAGAAAAACAAATGTCAATGTTGCTAATCAAAGTGCGAGCAAAAACAAAATTACAGCACATTTCACAAACACAAGACAACCTATAGGAGAAATTGCAAAACAACAATCATGCCAATTTTGAGTGAGAGCAATATGGATACAAGATGACCAAGAAGGAAAAGTGCCACCAGAAAACAAAGCAACTTTGAGCACTTTGAGTGATAGAAATAAGTAGAGCATGATGACAACCATGCCTACTCCCAGCAAATATTAAAAATAACATAACTGTGAATAACCAATGATGAATGCAAAAGAAATATAATAACTGTGAAGAAAGACAGATGGCCACACCTGAACAATACGAAAGAGCGCTGGCATTGGCTGCAAATCATAATAAGGAGGTACACATGTAAGCAGTTCAATCACGGTGCAGCCAACGCTCCAAATGTCAGAAGCAGCACAAACCCCAGACATTTCAATCACCTGAAAGATTCACATGTCTGATCAAGATGAGGCCTCTCTTTTACACTTGCATAGCTGTATAAAAATAAGGCAATTTCCATTTTTTATGCACACTATAAGGATTGTTCCCGTTCTTTAAAATGCACATTCTGCAGCATAAGCTGAAAGAAAAATTCTTTATCATCACATGTACACCTTGAAATGCAGGGGTCCTCTGCTATTTGAAATTCACAACCAGGCTCATTGGAAAATCAACCCTAATCATAAGAACCAAATATATATTGCTCCAATGCATGGTTAAATAAACTATACAAAACAAGTACATTTTGCATGAAATATATCATATCTAGGGCTTTAAATTAACAATCAGTAAGTCGTTGGGAATTGATTAGGCCAAACTCAACTTCGGCTCAACTCATTAATTAAACAAGTCTTCATAAAACAAAATTATAATCAATTCTTATGCAATAAAGCCTCTATTAACAGCTACACTCAACATACGACTCAATGCATCCATAACAATGACAAACAGGAAAGGGGAGAGCAAATCCCCTTGTCTTAATCCCCTCGAGCTGTTAAAAAATCCTTCCAGTGCTCCATTCACCAAAACTGAGTAGCGAACTGTAGTTATACAATGCCTAATCCATGAAATCCATCTCTCCCCGAAGTCGCACCTCCCAAGTAGATAACACAAAAAATCCCAAATAGTGTGGTCGTAGGCCTTCTCCATGTCCAGCTTACACAAGAGTCCGGGTGTACCCTCCTTAAGTCTACAATCTAGGCATTCGTTGGCAATCAACACCAAATCCAAGATTTGTCTCCCCTTCACTAACGCATTTTGGGATTTTGATATAATACTACTCCAAACCTTACTCATGAGATTGGCAAGCACCTTTGAAATAATCTTATACACCCCATTAATGAGACTAAAAGGCAGAAAATCTTTTACCTCCACTGCCCCAACTTTCTTAGGGATAAGAGCAATGAAAGATGCATTAATGCTCTTTTCAAATTTACCTAAAGTGTATAACTCCTGAAAAATCTGCATAACATCCTCCCCCACCACATCCCAACAATCGTGATAAAAGGCCATCGAAAACCCATCCTGCCCCAGGGCTTTATCTTTGTCCATCCCAAGAAGCACCCAAAGAACCTCCTCTGCTTCAAAAGGTCTCTCGAACCACATAGAGCTTAGTTGATCAATATTCTCAAAAGGCATACCATCCAATTTGGGACTCCACAGGGATTTTTCAGCAAAGTAAATCTTCATAGCAAGTGACAATATGGTTCTTAATAGCATCATAATCAGAGTATACCTGTCCCTCAACCTGAAGCACCTCGATAGAGCATTATTCCTATAATGAGAAATAGCCAACCAGTGGAAAATTTTCGTACAGCAGTTCCCTTCCTTCAACCAAAGGGTTCTTGACTTTTGTCTCCACGAAATTTCCTCCATTAGTAACACCTTCTCCAACTTCAAAGTAATACCTAGTTTCCTGCAAGAGTCTTCTTCCGAAAGAGGAGCACTCACCTCCGTTTCCTCCAAATCCTAAGGCCCAGTTTGAATTCAAGAATCACTCCATCTCATCTCATCTCATCATTACAACTTTCCCAAATTTTCACACAAAATATAATAAACAATTCAACTTTTTCAAATACTAAAACAATAATAATTTTAAAAATAATACTCTAACAATATTTTCTTCAACTTTTAACTTTCATTTAAAACCATCTCATCTCATCTCACTATCCAAACCCCACCTTACTTATCAATTTTCTCATTATAGCTAGATTCTCCTTCTTTTGTATAAATAACTGAGCATTCACCAAAGCTTTTCAAGCTTTGGTGTTCATCTTCCCTTTGCATGCTTTTGTGTTTTCTTTCTTTCTCTCAACTTCTCTCACTGCCATCAAGTATGGTTGTCCATTTATGTTTTTCTAGCTTTAGTTTTCAACATTTTCTGGTCTCTTTTCTCTCTCTAATTAGCTTCACCTTCCCTTAGCATATTTCTTCTATTCCTTTTTTCTCTTAATTTCTCTTACTTCTGTCATGAATGATTGTCCATTTATGTTTCCATAGGTTTAGTTTTCAGGACTTTATCTCTATTCTTTTCCAATTAAAAGCATTCTGACGTATACTCTGAGTCCCTTGTACTTTAATAGTCCATGTTTGATCACTAATAAAAATCATCTTGTTAAAAAAGGGTAACTGTGGGTGTTTTTATTAATATTGAAATCAAATTTTTTTAGTTCATCCAAAAGGAAAGCAGACAGAAAATATCTCCCCAGAAGCATAACCATGAACACAACTATATGGCCTATCGCCATGACTTCACATTAGCCATGCAACCCAGCCAGTCAATTGAGAAGCACAGAACGACCAGAATCCTATTGTAGAACATTAATATTTCTTGTCAATAGCAAATTATATCCTTCCAAGATCCTTGTATTTCTTTTCTTCTGGATATGCAGAGAAGCCTCAAAAGAGGGTTTTGCAGAATCTTCACTTTAGGACAAAAGGACCACAACACCAAATACCAAACATATCTTAAATAAGACAAGGAACTACAATGCACCCACCCTCAATGCCAATTACTGGGGATGGCTGCATTTACATAATATACCAGTACAATATTTGCTTTATACAGGTAACATGAATATGATATAGATCTATCAGCTCATAAGGAACTATTAACTGGCCCAGCCTCTCTAACTAATGTATTCACTTAACTTTTGTTATTCAACCACACTTATCTATGAAAGAACCAGCACAAAAACAAAAAGGAAAGAAAAAGAAAAGAATTAAAACAGACATCATAAAGAACAAAAAACTCAACTCAACTCCACCAAGCCCCAGTCCCAATTATATAGTTGGCTAATAATCCTAATTGAGTAATCTGGGTCAAACACATGCATTGTTTACTAGTTAACAATTTGTATTGATCAGTTGGTCCAGGCAGGACTTGAAATGCATCATAGAGAGCAAGGGCTAATCAAATTACTATAAAAATTACTATAATTAAAGTACCTCTGGGGCCATCCAATAAGGTGTTCCAACAACTGAATGTGTATTTACATCAGCCTCTGTCAGTTTCGTTGCAACACCAAAATCAGCGAGTTTCACAAGACCCTGAAAGCATAGTTAAATCAAGCATGTAATTAACAAAAATTACAGAACTTCACAGACAATGCTAACTAAATGATACAGAACGATAAACCCAGAGACGAGAAAACAAAGTTGTAAAAGCAGATGAAGCTTTTAGGTCAGGCTGACACTGCAAAAACAACTATAGCCATGCGAACAAATGCAAGGCATGACACCACAGCAAATTTGAAGCATTATGAGATCAATTTGATGATTAAAACCATATAAATTAAGCTGACTGATCATGAGAATTTGTTAATGAAGTGGTAAATTGGTCAAAGACAAAGCACCTGGTCCAGACAGTTTCTCTATGGGATTCTCTTCCAATCAAAAAAATGGTGAGACTCTGGATCTTCTACTGCACTGTGAGGTCGCTAGATCACTATGGGATGATGTCTTTTAGCTATGCCTGCTACGGTGATTGAGCTCTTGGGCCATTGGAAGAATTTGGAAGGAGTTCCACATATCACAGCTGTGTGGAAAATGGTTCCTATATGTATTCTTTGGTGCCTATTTTAGGAACGAAATGATCGGACTTTTGAAGATAAGGAGTGAACATTGGAGGAGATTAGATTGTTCTTTGTTAAAACTTTGTAACTATGGGCGAGTGTTGTAGATTGTAATGGCCTAGATTTTCTTGTTTCTATCTCTTCCTCTCAACTAGGTGTAAACTCTTGTACACCCCATGTACTTGAGCTATGACTATTCTTATTAATATAATCTTTTAATTATCAAAACAATTTGCTAATTTCTTTCTTATAATCATGAAATAATGTTCATTTTTTCATATAATCGAGCAAAATTTTTATTATCCATCACATCTGCCAAAATATCAACTCGATTCGCTTAATTCTACCATCATTGATCACTTCATTAACAAGCCCACAGCAGAATAATCTCCACAAATTTCCCATTCGGTAGCATGACACAGAAGAACCAATAAGATTTTTGCTCTGAAAAAGCTATCATTGGTGGACAAACACTAGCTGTACTCAATCTTTCCCGACGAGTTACATTTAAATCTCCACCAATGTAACAAGGCAAAATCCACCAGCTCATTAATCCAATCAGTTCATCCCATAAAAAACTTCTAGCACCATCAAAGTTAAGATTATAGACCCACACAGAAAGCCACTCAAAATGATCACCAACATTTCCGAAGGTACATGCAAAAGTATACTCCCCCAGACAAATATCAATCTTCTTCACCACCCTTCTATGCACATAAGAAAAATCCCCTCAGAAGCTCCCCTCAAATCTAAAAAGCACCAATCTACCATATGACAGCCCCACAAACTTCTCACCCTATCATGAGATTCAGTGCTCCAATTTGGCTTCCAAAAGAAAAATTGCATCACCCTTCCATTCTTTAAGAAAACTCATTATTCTTAGTCATCTCCTCTCATTCAGCCCTCGTACGTCCCACGAAAGTAAATTAGGTTTTGCATATAACTAATAGCATGCCTCCCCTTAACTCAATCCCTACTAGAACTTCTCCCTTGGGGTCATAAATAGCAGCACATGATAAGCTCCTTAACTCACTATTGCCGTTTCCACCTTTATTGGAACTAACTCCCCTATTATGCCAATAACAATCAGCTTCAATAGCGGTAAATAATGGCATAAGTTCCTCAAAACCATCACCAAAACCCCCCACAAGGTGTTGAAGACTTTTCACTTTTTGCAATACCCAATCTGACATCCCTTTCTCTACATCTCCCAAATTCTCATAATCAATAGGCAAACAAAAGTCCAAATGGACATCTGAAAGTAAATGCAAACCATAAAGATGTACATAAATATGCAGACATCCCTGCATGAGTCTATTGTCCCAGTCAATAATTCATTGACACTGAACCTCCAATTTGTGGTGGTCCACCAACTCTTCATATTGTTCTAAAGTCTAATGTACAAATCACTCTTCTAGACCATCCCAAAAGATTTTTTTCCATAGGTAAGTTTTTTCTTTATCAGTATTTTTTTCCCAAAAGTAAGTTACGCAGGTCCCTCAAGTCTCAGGGAAAAAATATTACCTCCACCTTGTTGTGAGGAGAGGAAGTGGAGTTTCAGATATAGTTCATTAGCACTGTCTCCAAAATATAAGGCAGTCCAAGCTAGAAAACAATAGGAAAAACCCACCCGATAATTTGTCTAGAGTACATAAGGCAAGATGCATATTAATAATGAATAGACAAATAAATGTATTTTATAAATTATACAAAACTAATTTTTCTACACCCTTGGGAGATCTTTTCAGATTGAACAGAACTAAGTTTTGATCCCAACTCCTGAGATAGGCTAAATCATCCCCTTTTCTGCACTAGAACTTTTCAAGACAAAAATAGTTTAAAAATGAATTACTAAAAAAAACAATTCTGCCTCACTTTGTCAATTATAAAAGCATGCACTGGATCGTTAAGAAGAGGCAACAACATTCTTAATTCTGTTTAAAATAAATATTTTAAAAATAAAATAAATGTGTAATATCAACAACAGCAGGATTTACCTCCTTAGTTGTCAATATGTTAGCACCCTTAATATCCCGATGTATCACACCCTGTTCATGTAGATAAACCAAGCCTTCCAAAACCTGTGTCACATTGAATTAGCAAAAAACCTCAGGAAACCTTAACCCAAACGACCAGAAATAAAATATTAGCAAACCTGAGCAATGTAAACGGCAACCAGCGATTCTGGAAAAGGTCCAAACTTATTTGGCTTGATAATGTTTGCAAGTGAGCCATTCTCCACATACCTATGTGAACCACCAAAAAACAGAAACCATGAAGCTTTTTGAACGGAGGCTTACTCAAATTCTTCCAACAAATACAAAACTTTTGCTTACTCGAGGATTATATGAAGGTGCGTCTTTGTCTTTAAAGACCCAAGATATTTCACAATGTTTTTGTGATTCAAGTTCTGCAAAAGAAGAATCATATTCCATACAGCATTAATAACATATTGAATGTCATTTCTTTTAAAAGGTATTGGTCATAAACTTTCAATTAAGGGAACTCAAAATATTTATCGTTAATAGCATTAATCATATGCTGAAGCTTGAAAGGCTGTCCACAAACAGCATATCAGCAAACATATTTTTATTTATAAGTGTACAGCATATCAGCAAACATGCAGAGCACCACACATGATATGCGTGACAAAGAAATAAAGTAAAATTAAGGGCATGTTT
The DNA here is from genome assembly GCA_029856935.1 of Cyclocarya paliurus. Lineage (NCBI taxonomy): Eukaryota > Viridiplantae > Streptophyta > Magnoliopsida > Fagales > Juglandaceae > Cyclocarya > Cyclocarya paliurus. Next base: position 23,782,829 of record CM056950.1, read on the forward strand.
GGTACATCAAACATCGGAGATATTTTCTCACCTCACTCCATCTCATTCCCAAACCTACAAACATAAAATTCATCTTACCCAAAGTTTTAAAAACACCAAAAACTCAGAAGTCATTTTTCAAATCATATTTACAAAAAAAAAATTAAAACGAAAAAATCTCAACCCCATGGGCCTGGTGGCCACCAACCCGTGGTGCTCCTCCGGCCACCATAGGCGGCAAGAGCCCCCACCATGGTGGTCAGGGCTTTCTAGCCACCTCAGGCGGCCCCATCTGAACAGCCCCGTGGTGGCCAGACACTCTGGCCACGAAGGACAGCCCATTTGGGCCACCTGTGGTGGCAGCCAATGTAGCCACCATTTGCTGTGATTACGTTTTTTTTTTTCTTTCCTTTCATAATTTTTTTTTTTTATAAGTAAAAATCTTTATTGAATAAAATAAAACTAGGCAATGCCCAAGTACACAGGAAGTATACAAAGTGAGACACCTAATTACATTCTAGTAAGCTGGAAAGAAAATAGAAAAACTCATGAACATTCCCACCCTTCAATACAATAGCAGAAAACTACTGTAAAAGAGAGAATACAAATAAATTCCAGATTTCCCCCACTGCACGCTCCTTGTTGTTAAAGCACCTATCATTCCTTTCAAACCATCAACACCACATTAAGCACAGAGGTATCATTCCCCACACTGCTGCTAGTTGAGCACTATTATGCCTCCTGTTCCAGCATGCTAATAATTCCACCACACTTTTAGGCATTACCCAACTCAGCCCAGCTCTACTAAGGATACCAGTCCATAACTCCCCAACCACCTCACAATGTAAAAGCAAATGATCTATCGATTCTCCATTCCTTTTACACATGTAACACCACTCTGTGACCACCATACCGTGCTTCCTTAGATTATCAACCGTCAAAATCCTCCCAAGAGCAGCTGTCCAAGTAAAAAACGCAACTTTAGACGGCACAAAAACCTTCCAAATGCTCTTCCACGAAAAGAATGTGGGTTGTTGGACTGTCAAAGCTTTGTAAAAAGATTTAACACTAAACTTTTTTCTCCCTGTGAGAATCCACAACATACAGTCACCCTCATTGCCTCCTAACTTTGCTGAATACAAGTAGCTATAAAAATCTGCCAGCTCTTCAAGTTCCCAATCCTAAGCATTTCTAGTAAAACTAACATTCCAAGTTACCATACCATTTGCATGACACAGCAATTCTAAAACTGCAGCTTACTGATTTCCAGCCAAGTTAAATACAATTGGAAAAACAGTGGAAAGAGGGCTCTCCCCACTCCAAACATCGAACCAAAAACGGGTTCTTGCTCCATCACCCACCTCAAACTTAATATGTTTTTCAAAAGTGTTCCATTCCTTTCTAATAAATTTCTATAGGCTTACTCCATAAGATCTCTTACCCTCCTTAGAACACCATCCCCCCCAACACACTACCATACTTGTGATCAATAACCTCTCCCCACAACGAGTTCTCTCCCATTTGGAACCTCCACAACCACTTTCCTAATAGTGCCTTGTTAAAAATGCACAAATTTTGCACCCCTAACCACCATTCGCAATTGGATAGCTCACCCTTTGCCAACTCACAAGGTGAGATTTAATTTCCTCCCCCATGCCACCCCACAAGAAAGCTCTAAACAACTTTTCGATCCGGTTTGCCACACGCACCAGTAATGGGAAGAGAGAAAGATAGTAAGTGGGAAGATTGGAGAGGGTGCTTTTGATAAGTGTTAATCTCCCCCGTTTTGATAGATATCACCACTTCGACCCCGATAATCTTTTCTCAATCTTCTCTGCCACACCATCCCAAATACTCTTTGCTTTGAATGATGCCCCAAGGGAAAAGTCCAAGATATTTCATGGAAGAGAGGCAATTTTACAGCCCAACAACTCTGTTAGTGAAGCAATATCACTCACATCCCCCACTGGAACCAACTCTGACTTCCCCAATTTCACATTGAGTTCTGAAACAGCTTCAAAGCACAACAAAACCGCCCTTACAGCTTGGATCTAGCCACTAACAGCATCACAAATAATGAGCGTATCATCTGCAAATTGTAAGTGAGAAATGGAACTGACGACATTACTATTGTTGCCCACCGAAAAACCAGCAAGAAATCCCCCCCTTACGGCAGCCTCCACCATGCGACTCAATGCCTCCATTACTATAACAAAAAGGAAAAGGGATAGCGGATAGCGGATTCCCATGTCTCAAACCCCTCCAAGTCTAAAAAAAAAAAACCACAAGATTTTCCATTGACTAAAATCGAAAACCGAGCGGTCAAAACACAATGTTTAACCATTCACACCACCTCTCCCCAAAACCACATCTTCTAAGCATATAAAAAAGAAAATCTCAACACACATGGTCATAAGCCTTTTCCATGTATAGCTTGCAAAGGACCCCCAGGATGCCTTCTCTTAACCGGCTATCCAAACACTCATTTGCTATCAGAATTGAATCCAAAATTTGCCGACCCCGAACAAAAGTATTTTGAGGTTTGGAAATGAGTTTGTCCATCACCAAACTCATACGATTAGCTAACACCTTTGATATGATTTTATAGATCCCACCAACCAGACTTAATAGGCCGGAAGTCTTTCAATTCACAGGCATCGACTATCTTTGGGATAAGAGCAATGAAAGTAGTGTTTAATGACTTCTCAAACATAAGACTAGAATGAAAAGCATGAAAAATCTGCAACACTTTCTCCTTCACTATATCCCAACACTCTTGAAAGAAGGCCATAGAAAAACCATCCGGGCCTGAGGCTTTATCTTTGCACATACCTCTCACCACTAGATGCACCTCCTCTTCATCAAATGGCCTCTCCAACCAACTTGCTACATTAAACCATCAAGTTTGGGGCGCCATTCTACTTTTTCAGCAAGGCGATCCTCATAATATTGCACTATATGATCTTGGATCTCTTCGGGAGAATGTAACACATTTGGGCCGGAATGGAGGACTTCAATAGCGTTGTTGCGCCTATGAGAATTAGCCACCTTGTGGAAGAACTTAGTGCATTTATCCCCCTTCTTCAACCAAAGCGCCCTTGATTTTTGCCTTCTAGATATTTCTTTCATCAACAAAACTTTCTCACTTTCGATCACCACCACATTGTTCCTTAAAAAAGAATCCTCATTAACGTCCCCTTCAATGCATGCAACTCATCCCAAATAATATTTTTCAACACTTCTGTGTGTCTAAATACTTCTTCATTCCACGTCTTTAAATGTGTCTAAATACTTCTTCATTCCACTTCTTTAAATCGGACTTTAGGGCTTTAAGTTTACCCGCCACTATGAAGCTAGGGGTACCATCAAAATAATAATCATCCCACCAAGCTCTTACTTTCTCGACAAATCTTTCAACTTCTAGGCACATATTCTCAATTTTGAAAGAACGCCTAGCCCCATGAATGCCACCACAATCAAGCAAAACTGGAAAATGATCAGAACATACACGTGGCAACCTTTTCTGACATAAATCCAGAACGCATTTCCCAAGAAGAACAGACTAGAAATCTATCCAACCTTGACCACCCTCGACTGTTGGACCAAGTATAGCACCCCCCCCCCAACCCACACCGAAGGAAGATCCACAAGATTCTTCAAATCAAAAATCAGCTCTAAAAAGCATTGCTCCTGTCAACGTTGATGCCCCCGCCCTCTCACTAGGGAGCTGAACAATGTTAAAATCTCCACAAAAAGCTTCTATCACTCTACACATTAGGCCCATACACGCCCGCAAAAGCCCACCTCCACCCATCCTCAATATTCTTAAAAGTTACAACCATTGAAAAAAAAACCTAATACAATCTACCATCTCCACCACTCTCTTATCCCACATCACCAGCACACCTCCCGAAGCCCCCGACGAAGCCAAATAACACCACCCCACAAAGGAGCAACCCCACAAACTAGAATTATGATTCTGTCAATCTCACTCAACTTAGTCTCTTGTAAGCAAACAATGTCAATTTTCCAGTTGCAAAGAAGGGATCTAATGCAAAGACATTTATTCACGTCATTGATCCCCCTTACATTCCAAGAAAGGATTTTAGGCTTCATTAGAAGGCCATGTCCCCCTCCCCTTCAACCTCTTCCTCCCCACACTTCCCTCCTTATTATCATAGTTAATAGAACTTTTTAGCCGTTTCAACTCCCTATCCCGTTTCACTACTGATTTCAGGGCTGTAGAACTCCCTGCCTCTATCGCAATTAGAAGGGCCTTAAACTGATCTTCAAACCCAACACACGATATCCCCAGACGCTCTTGAACTTCCTTTACTTTTTTTAACACCCAGTCCGGTGGTAAACTGTACACTGACTTTGGAGAGATAGTACATAATGGGATAGGGCTATCCAGCTCATCCTTATCACCCTCTGCCCCGCTGATCATGATATCTATAGGTTGATCCATTAACTCAGCCTCCTTCAACACCTCTGATGATAACCCAATAACCCCATCGAGCCCCCCTCCCTTCTCCAACAACCACATCTCCTGATTAAAGCATCCCTCTGATACAGTCTCATCCAACTCTCCTTCCTCTAATACATCCCCAAAAAACACTTCTTTTTCAGTCTTTCATGCCTCCAAAACCCCCTCTACCACTTCCAGCTCCAGAACCATCACTTGAGTCAAGCCTGACGAGTCGTCGATGACCAGCGGGAAGGTCTATGTAATCACCGACTACCCAGAAGAGAAAGTGGTCTCAACAGTTGGATCTGTGGCCTTCTCCACTGGAACTTCATACCCCAGTGGACAGAACCTCTGCGTTGACATCGATGATGCACCGGCAACCACCGTCGCATCTTTCTATGTAGTTCCCGATGGCTTAAGAGCAATTATGCCTTCAGGATTACGCCGAGAAGTTTCGCCAAGCTTTGTTGATGGCATCGTCGGCGACGTGGCCACTGCTGATGGTTCAACAACCTGCGACGACTCGTTGACGACGATTGCCTGGGCCCACTCGCCGATGGGCCAGCTACAACCTGCGGCCTCCTTCTCCAGTTGCAACACTCCCATAGGCTAGGGCCCGTCTCCTGGGCCCAAAGCCTTACCCTTCCCCTTCAGTTGAGTGAGGTCCAACACCTCTCTAGGCTTGCCCTAGCCCATGCCACTCAAGTCCCCTACGCCTTCAACCAATGGCTCGCAACCCAAGTTCAAGCCCAAGCCCCCTGCCCCAAAATGCACCACTTCAACCAGATTAATTTATCAGTCAGCTCTCCTAGCTGACTTTCCATTTCAGACAGACCAACCAACACTTTTTCCTTATTCGAGTCAACAAACTCTCTGCCTCCCCCTTCACGACGTTGAGCACCTTCCGAAAAGGTGGCACCACCTGACCTGGGCAGACCTGCCATCTCTACCCTCTTCACGTCTCGAGGTCTCTCCAGCCGACCTTGGAGTGCCTCCCTATACTACAAAGGATTCAAGCCATGCGACGGCATCGCTAATATCGCAAGTAATGGCAACCTATCAGGGCCACCATTTCTGCCAACTTCTAGCAACGCCACCATTAAATTCCTCCAACCCACTCCATTCCTATCTTTTGGAATGAAAGGAAGCTCTAATGCCCCCCCCCCCCAAAAAAAAAAAATTGTACTCCACCAAAGCCATGTATGCACCTCTAGAGTTGGAGCAACGTTGCGCAATGTAACCTCTATCCCCATCCATGTGAGCAAAGTAAAACCCCTAGCCCACTCACTACCTTCAAACTCCCTTCCAGGGCTCTGGAAAGCCATCGAGTTGTCTCCAGCCCCACTCTCATATTTTTTACCACTTTCCATCCTTTCTCACTCAAGAACACATAACATCCATCCCTTCTCACGTCAAACAACTTCGACTCGATTACTATACGTTTCATGGAATGCATTTCCAATGACTAAATTAAAAACCACCGTCAAAAACCCATTATCTCCATCGGAAACGAAAGAGAGAAGAAGTGTACGAACAGAGAGAGTGTAGAGTTCTTTCCTTTCATAAATTTGTTATTTATATTATTTATTATATTAAACATGAAATATTTTTTTACTATTCATCAAGCCTACCAAAACCTCATCTTAAAAAGATTTTACAACCATTCACAAATATTTCTCTACTATTCATGATCTTATCTTACATCCAAACATACCCTAAGACTAAGGACCACCCCTTATGATAAGAATCAGGCTTCTCCTTTTACTTATCAAAAAAGGATATGCAACCAATGGTCTCAAACAAATGACTCACCCACAATAGCAATGTTACACATGGGAGAAGCGCCTTTTATGCAAGGTCATTGGCAATTGAATAATAGAATGTAATGTATCAATTAAGAATCTCATGGGTTCTCATTTAACCCAAAGCTTTCACGTACAACAAAGGACGGCATGCATTAGTGTACTATACCTAAGAGTGAAATGAACTTTGAACTATTAAAAGGAATATAGAATTATAACCATAAAATAATATATTACAACTGAGAAAAAAACAAAAGAAAGAGAGAATGTACCTTCAGTAAATCAATCTCTTGCTACCATGTTTAAGCGTCCCACCAATGAAAGGATAATAAAAATAAAAAGGCACCCAGTGAGCCAAATTAACATAGTGGAGATATGGAACAATTATATTATGAGAAGATAGTATAGCAGAGTACCAATAACACAAAAACATTATTCTTACAATACTCAAATAAGCAATCCAAAAGGCACCAGAAGTGATATATGTACAGGGAGATGAGATAACTCCATGGTTGCCATGCATGCATAGATATGATGAAGGAAATAATCTCACCACCTTAAAGGCCCATAACAAGCATGCAAATGGGAATTCCTCATGTAGATCCTAATTGGAGCTTTGATAATCATGGTAAAAAGGAAAAAAAAATATACACCATCATGGACGTAGTAAGAGCTTATTTATAAATTACATTTTCCATCTTGCACCCAATAAAGTTTCATAAAATTATTACAATAATTTATAAGTATCCAACAAATCCATTAAATTGATAATGCTATATCTGGATTATGTTTTCTTCAGACTTGCAATATCTGGATTATTAAGGTAATTAAATAGATTGTGACATAACACAATAATCAAAGTGCTACAATATGCTGCTGGAAAAACCATGAATAATATGAGAAGGAGCATTTTCAGAAAAAGAAAAAATATAAACATACAGAAAAGAAAGCCATTAAAACTTATAATAAAGAAGAAGGGAATACCACTTCCTTAGAGTCCATCTACCCATAATAGACCAAAGACAACTTTGTGGTTAAGCAAATCCAACTTGCATTAATTTTTAAAATCATAATAACAATAATAATATGTGAGAACCACGAGTCCCATAACCAACAAGATGGCAACCAGCACAATTGTTGTGAATGTCATCCCCATATCCAAATAGATTAAAAAACTTGGCACCCAAACCAAAACCCATTATCCATAAGTCTTGATAGAACTGTCAGCGGGAATGTAGTTCTCAGTGTACAGATTTTAGTAATACCTTCCTTATTCAGACCATATTTTATATTCATTATTTAGACATTATTTTCTAGCTGTAAATAGCTTGATCACAGCCTTGATTCTGTAAATTAGTAGGACTTTATAGTTTCCTTATTTAGCTAGAGTTGATTGCTGTAATGGCTGATTTACAGCCTTGTAATTAGTGATATTGTTCTATATAATGAGGAGCCCTCACAAAGAGGACATTGAATCCAATTTGACATGGTTTCAGAGCCAAACCTTTGAAATATCTCTGGTTCTTCCTCGGAAATTTTTTTCATCGGTGGACAGTCGTGCTGCCACTGTCAGCACTATTTGTGAAATTTTTTTGGCTTTGTCGTTGATGGGCTGCGCTATTCCTTGGCCTTTTTTTTGGTTCTCAGCACTGTCAGCACAGTTTGGGCTATCAGTGATTGTGGTTGTGGTTCTCGGAAGTTTCTGTGGAGGACTTTCGGCAGTTTCTGTACAGGCTTTGTAGTTTTCGATAGTCTTTGTGAAAGATTTAGGCTTCTCAACAGTTTCAGTGAGGGTATTTTTGGTTCCCGACGATTCTGTTTTTTTGGTTCGCAGCAGTTTTCTATTTTTGGTTCTCGGCATTTTCAATTTCTGGTGCTCAGTAGGTACGTGAGGAATTCTTCTTGGCTGTTTTTCCTTTTATGAGCATCATGTTCAGACTCTTTTGCTGTGAAATTCACGGGTAGGAATTATTCTGCCTGGAAATTTCAATTTCGCTTATTTGTTTTGGGAAAAGAATTATGGGGTCATATAGATGGTAGTGATCCCGCTCCTACTGAGCTTTCTAAATTGGCTCAATGGAAAGTCAAAGATGCTAGGGTGATGACATGGATTTTAGCCTCTGTTGATCCTCTTATTATTCTCAATCTAAGATCATATAAGACTGCTAAAACTATGTGGGAATACTTAAGGAAAGTGTATAATCAGGACAATTTTGCCCGGCATTTTCAGTTGGAGTACGAGATCGCCAATTACACTCAGGGCGATCTCTCCATCTAAGATTATTTTTCTGGGTTTAATAATCTCTAGGGAGAATTTATTGACATGATCTATGCCAAGGTACCAAAAGAATCTCTATGTGTTGTGCAGGAAGTTCATGAACAAAGCAAGCGAGATCAGTTTTTAATGAAGTTACGACCTGAATTTGAGGTCACTCGCTCCAACTTGATGAACCATGCTCCATTGCCTTTTTTGGACGTTTGTTTTGGGGAGTTACTTCATGAGGAGCAGCGTCTAGCCACCCAAGCCACTTATCAGCAAGACAAAATGATACGAAATGCAGTGACTGATGTGGCTCATGAGAAAGGCAAGGGATGCGACAAGCGGAGAGTTCAATGTTTCAGCTGCAAGGAATAAGGCCATATTGATGCCCACTGTGCAAGGAAATCTTAAAATTACTATAAGAAGCCAGGGCATATTATGAAAGAATGTCCTATACATCCCCAAAATCGTCTAGCTAATGCTTATCAAGCCACTGTGAGTCCATTTACTTCCGCTAACTTTGTTATTGTTGGTGATTCATCTGCTCTTACTCCTAAGATGGTTCAACAGATGATTATTTCAGCATTTTCAGCCTTAGGGCTACAATGTAAAGGTTTACTATCATCCTTATCTTCGCTTGTTGATTCTGGTGCTTCTAATGACATGACTAGTTCTTCTGACACTCTTAGCAATGTTCGGACTTATAATGGCTCGTCGCATATTTAGATTGCTAATGGTGGTCAGATACTTATTCATGTCATTGGTGATATTAATTCCACAGTTAGAGATGTTTTTGTATCCTCTAAGCTTTCTACTAGTCTTATATCAGTAGGCTAGTTGGTTGATAACAACTGTGATGTTCGTTTTTCTCGTGATGGTTGTCTTGTGCAGTATCAAGTGTCAGGTAAGATACTCGCGAAGGGACCTCAAGTTGGACGATTGTTTTCTCTGCATTTTTCCATTCCTAATGTTATTTCTTTAGCTTGTAACACTATAAACAATAAGGGTGAAGTATGGCAGAAACGATTGGGTCATCCTAACTCTGTTGTTTTATCTCATTTAATAAACTCTGGTTTGTTGGGCAATAGAGATCAATTTTCATCTCATCTTTCTTTTAGGTAAAGTATTGCTCCACATGCAAATTAGGTAAAAGTAAGTCCCTCTCATTTCCCTCTCGTGGTAATCATGTTGAACAATACTTTGATGTGATTCATAGTGATGCGTGGGGAATTTCTCATGTTATTTCACATGCAAATTATAAATAATTTGTTACTTTCATTGATGATTATACCAAGTATACCTATATTTATTTTCTACGTTCTAAATCTGAGGTTTTCTTTGTCTTTCAACAATTCATTGCCTATGTTGAGACTCAAATCTCGTCAAGGATCAAAACTTTAAGGTCTAATTCAGGTGGCGAATATATGTCTCGTGAGTTTCATTTGTTTCTCCAACAAAAAGGCATTGTTTCTCAGCGCTCTTGTCCTTATATACGTCAGCAAAATGGTGTGGCTAAACGAAAAAATCGATATTTGTTGGATGTTGTTCGTACGTTATTGCTTCAATCCTCTATTCCACCTAAATTCTAGGTCGAAACCTTGTCTACGGCGGTTAATTTAATTAATAGATTGTCTTCTACTGACTTGAATTTTGACACTACTTACTTTTGTCTTTATCATCAGCATCTTCGTTATCTGGATATGCACACTTTTGGTTGTATTTGTTTTGTTCATTTGTCATCTCATGAACGTCATAAATTATCTGCTCAATCTATTAGGTGCGCCTTTCTAGGTCAAGTATTTCACACAAAGACTATGTTTGCTATGATCCATGCTCTGACAGATTTTGTATTTCCCGTCATGTTGTTTTCTTTGAAAATCAGTCATTCTTTTCTACTCATGTGGAGTCTTTACCTAAGATGCATGCTTTGCCGCATTTTGATGACTTTACTTCTTCTCTTGACCAATTCAAACCTAGACTTGTGTATGAGCGACGACGACCAACTTTGCCCCTTCCTGAGCCTAATCTGTCACCTAACCCTGCTCAGACTACCTCTTCTACGGGTGATCCAAACTTCCACACAGTTCCTCCTCGTTTGACCAAAGTATCTCATCCCCCTAATTGGTATGGTTTTTCACATACCTCTCTCCATGCTTCTTTGTCTTCCATTCTCATTCCATCAAGTTATTCCAAGGCAGTCAAACATGAATGTTGGCATGAGGCGATGGCTAAAGAACTTTGGGCTCTAATGAGTACCAAGATGGACCTAGTCTTAAAGATCTTTTGCAAGTTCCAGATAGGCCAATTACAAGGTCAAGAGCCAAGAAGATCAAGGAGGCAATACAAGGATTAGTGCAATCCACTTGGGACAAGTCTAGCAAGAGCCCAACATTCAAGATGGGCTTGAAGGATGACGATCCAGTTTTGATTCATTTGATACAATCTATGGAAGATAGCAATAACATGACTTAAAGGTTTTGGACACTTGAAGACTTTCAACTTGTTTAATTCATTTAAATGACTTATTTTATTAGTTTAGAATAATTGAGTTTATTATGTGAAGGACTTAAGCGAGGTGCCTATTCAAGGGCATGTTAGGAAAAGTCATTATTTTGTTGAACCAGGTTTCAAGAAATTACTGTAGCCGCGGCATTATTCACTAAGGGGTATTTTTGGAAGATAGAGATTTATTTTGGCTAGAATTTTAATTAAATTTTGCTTTAAATGCTCTTTGTAGCCTCATTTTAATTAGTTTATGAAATTTGATGAATTTATTCATTGTGAGTTGAGTTTATCTGCTCTTATTCTTGAATGAACTTTTAAACTTATCAAAGGCAAATCACAACATTTGTGGCATTCTTCCTTATAATTTAGGTTCTTCAGACAGGTTCTTCAACGGGTTTAGATTTTCATATAATCTAGGTTCTTAAAATGAGTTCCTCAACGGGTCTAAATTTTCCATTAGCTTGATTTTGGCTTTCTTGGATGAGTTTTCAAATTGATTGTGGGTTCAAGGGATTCTATTCCCAAGGGTTCATATCAAGCTCTTTAGGACAATCATACATGGGATGTTGTTCCTTGTCCTGCTACTGTTAAGGTCATTGGTTGCAAGTGGGTTTACTCGATTAAGCTACGTTCTGATGGGACTCTGGATCAGTATAAGGCACGGTTGGTTGCACTGGGCAACAAACAAGAGTATGGGATAGACTATGAGGAGATTTTTACTCCAGTTGCCAAGATGACTACAGTGCGGACAGTTCTATCTGTTGGTACCTCCCAAGGTTGGCCCCTTCATCAAATGGATGTCAAAAACGTATTTCTTCACAGTAATCTCAAAGGAGATATCTACATGACCACTCCACCTAGATTGCCATCTTCTTCTTCCTTGGATGTCTGTAAGTTGAAACACTCATTATATGGGCTGAAATTCCCCGTGCATGGTTTGATAAATTCAAATCCACCTTGCTTCAACTTTCCTTTAAACAGAGTCAATATGACTCCTCTCAGTTTCTTTGCACAACATCCACTAGTATTGTTCTTATTCTGGTTTATGTTGATGATATTGTTATTACAAGGACGGACTCCCACTTTGATTACTCGACTGTAGCAGCATCTTCAGGCCTTGTTTCATATAAGGGATTCGGTCCTTTTACGTACTTCTTGAGGTTGAAAGTTCATACTGATTCCTCTGGCATTTTTCTTAATCAACATAAATACACTCAAGATTTGATTACTTTGGCAGGCCTTCAGGATACTTCTTCTGTGGATACTCCTTTGGAAGTAAACACGAAGTATCGTCGGGAGGAGGGAGATCTTCTTTTCTACCCGACTGTGTTTCGACAGTTAGTGGGTAGCCTGAACTATTTGACTATTACTCAACCTGATATTTCTTTTGTTGTCCAGCAGGTTAGTCAGTTCATGCAGGCTCCACGTCATCTACATTTAGCTACTGTTCGTCGCAATATTAGATATCTTCGAGGGTCCTCTAGCCGTGGTTTGTTCTTTCCCATTGGGACTCCTCTTCGCCTTGTTGCTTATAATGATGCTGATTGGGCCGGATGTCCTAATACACGACGATTTGTCGCGAGTTGGTGCATGTTTCTTGGTGACTTTTTGATCTCTTGGAAGAGTAAGAAACAGGATCATGTCTCTAAATCTTCTACTAAATCCGAATACCGCAGGATGTCGACTACTTGTTCGGAGATTCTCTGGCTTCGTGGGCTCCTCGTTGAGCTTGGTTTTGCTCAGTCGGATCCTACTCCTCTCCATGCTAACAATACTAGTGCCATTCAGATTGCTGCTAATCCCGAATTTCATGAGTGTACAAAACACATTGAGGTGAACTGTCATTCCATTCGGGAAGTCTTGGAATCTCATATTATTTCTCTACCTCATATTTCCACTTATCTCCAGATAGCTTATGTGTTTACCAAGGCCATGACACATCAACCTCATCAATTTCTTGTAGGCAAATTGATGCTTCTTGAGCGACCAACATCAATTTGAGGGGGGATATCAACGGGAATGTAGTTCTTAGTGTACAGATTTTAGTAATAATACCTTCCTTATTCAGACCATATTTTATATTCATTATTTAGACATTATTTTCTAGCTGTAAATAGCATGATCACAGCCTTGATTTTGTAAATTAGTAGGACTCTATAGTTTCCTTATTTAGATAGAGTTGATTGTTGTAATGGCTGATTTCCAGCCTTGTAATTAGTGATATTGTTCTATATAATGAGAAAAACCCTCACAAAGAGGGCATTGAATCCAATTTGACAAGAACGATGTAATGGCCCTATAAAAGTTCAAGCCATAGCTAGGCTTATACTCCAAAAATACTAATCAATGTTACACTTGGGGCCCTTTGAAATCATTATTAAGGGCAATAACTACTCCCTCCCAAGAAATGTGGATCCCATTCACCTCATCAAGTTCTCAATATGGGATATTACAATCTCCCTACCAAATCTCTAACCTTCTTGTCAAGTCATTCTGTTATAGACGACAAAACTCAAAATCCCACATTTCTGGCCAAGATTTCTCTTATACCATTTGTAATGATCCAACGAAAATAGGTTTGTTGGCGGATTGAGGATTCGCAATTTGAAGGTCTTCAACAAGGCTCTTTTTAGGGAAATGGCTGTAGATATATAATTATAAGAGGGAAGCACTATGGAAAGTGGTGATTGATACTAAGTATGGGAGTATAAGGGGGGGTTGGTGCTCTTATGATAATACCTATAAGCATATCGAATTTGATTATAATTGTTCATATAAGCTTAAGCTCCCAAACCATTTTGACCTAAAGCCATTCGACATAAGCTTTTGATAAATTGTTTCTGATGAAGGATATATTCATGTAGGATATAATTCTATAAATGGTTTGATAGAAGGAAGAAATTCCAAACAAAAGAATTGGAACTCGCATATAGGAAAAGAAAGAAAACCAGAGTGATACCTCGACAAGCTACCCTCATGTTTTAGTGATTAGGCTGGCTGCAAAAGGATTAACTGGAAAGTTTTTTAACTCTTCAGGTTTTGCTCAGCCATGAGAAGACACAGTAAAAGGTTCAGTGTATATCTTTTTAATTGTAGAAAAAGATTCCGAGTGTTTTACCCCCTTCACCCCATATCAGAAGAAAAATTCCTCAAAACATTAATACAGAAAAACTCATTTAAGGGGGAAAAACAGAACATGAGAAATCTCAAAAATATATAAGAATTGTTTTAGCGAAAACCTAGGCCTACAAAATTTAGAGAGCAATCAGATAAGGCTGCATTCTAATTTATTTCTCCAGTAAGCACCACAACAGCAACAAAATACAGAAAAAAAAAAAAGAAGGAAAAGATTTACAATAATATAAAAAGAGATTTGTTCAAACCATGATAATGTTGAGATCCTCCTGAGCAATATTCTCCAAAGAAAATTGTTTAATTGCAACAAAGTCTCCATTATCCAAATCCAGACCCTTGTAAACTCGACCGTAAGCTCCTTTCCCAATCTCATCTCCAAGTATCTACATTAAATTTTCACATCGAAAGCAAAACTCCAATCTTAATATTTAAAATCATAATATGAAATGAAATTTCAACCTTCAATCAACTGTTGACAAATATTCTTATCCTAATTTGAACCAGGACAAAAAAAGAAACATCTATCCAACTTCTCCTGAGGCATAGCTGGATCCTTTGGAATAAAAATAATAATAAAATGTCAGAATCAAAAGATAGTAATTGGCTTATTCAACTAACCCATCACAATGATTAGCTTAGGGTGCGTTTGGATGTTGAAGTGAGTTGAGTTGAGTTGAGTTGAGTTGAGTTTAGATGATAAAATATTGTTAGAATATTATTTTTTAATATTATTATTGTTTTGAAATTTAAAAAAATTGAATTGTTTATTATATTTTGTGTTGGAATTTGAAAAAGTTGTAATGATGAGTGAGATGAGATGAGTTTGGTTTGGGAACCAAACGAAGCCTTAGTCTATGCAGGGTGACCAAAGCAACTATAACCTATATATCCCAAAGTTTCAAACTTATTTTTCTTTCTCCAACAGAAAAAAAAAAAAAAGAAAGAAAGAAAGAAAGAAAGATAACAAAGCATTATCAGAACTCAAAGTAACGAAAATGCAATTTAAATCACTCACAAAAACGAAGCCCTAATCCACCATTTACGAGCTAACAAAGATATAAATTATTAATAAGATTACAAGGAGAGAATGTCTGATGTCTCTCTAATTTCAAAGTGAATTTTCACTAGGTTTATATTTTCTCAAGTACAAAACAACAAAAAACACGAAAATCCATATTTCTGAGTTACGCAGTATTAGTCTTAAAATTTGCTTCTTTCTACAACTGAAATTTATCGGCAACCAATGATGCACTATTATCAGAATTAACGTTAATAACCAAGAAAATGACAACCAAAGAGATCGAAAAACAACATATAGAAGCCCAATTAAGATATATGCATTTATTTCCTCACTCACGTATTTTTCACCGAGAGTCTTGGATTTGTGGAAGGCGGATGATGTCATTTGACGAGACATCGCTCCCAAATTGCGCTACTCGCTTTTAAGAACCCTAGCAGTGTCCATTGCAATTTGCAATGTTGCTGGAGAAAAAGAAAGCCGGGGTCATGACCGGAGACAATGAGTGATTCCGATGAAGGGGCCCAACGCTTTACACACACACAGAGAGGGCCAAAAAGTCGGACTCTCCTACAGGCGAGTGATATTTGCGTCTTGGGTTACTTTCTTGATTCTTTGATCCGCTGTTTGGCTATTCAGAAAGCTGTGGGCAAGTAAGACATATAGGATAAAAGAGTTGGATTGGGTTTTGCCAAGCAGAGGTCTTTTATTGCTTTCTTGGGTCCCCAATCAATAAAATATCGAAGGTTTGGAAAAGTCGACAATTTTCCTACTCTGTCTCTGCAACCATATGTTTCTGATTCAATATTACTGATTCTGGAGCCACAATTCTCGAAGCCAGTTTTCCGACAATGAAGCTAGGAATTTCACGCAATCCACGAATCCCTGGATCCGCAGCAAATTCACCCACCCTCCAAAAATCACTTTCTTTTTCATGAAAAAAAAAAAAACAAAAAACAAAAATATGGGAAAGCAAAAGACTGACCTTTTAGGAACTGGTGATGAGCTCAGAGAATAGATCAGATGGGTCTGGAATTAGGAGTGGTGGAATGGGGAGAAAGAGAGGCGAGGAAGAGATAAAAGAGAAGAAGAGATGGGTATGTGTCAGTAAATACCTGGCAGTGCGGAAGTGGCTGGCAGAGACGTCGGTGTCGACGCCGTCGACGGGAACTGGTGGCGAAGCTGGCGTGAGCACGGGTCTGGGGAGTTGGGAAAGAGGGAGGGAGGGGTCTTGGGCGCGGTGGAATGCAGGGGTAAAAATGAAAAACACAAAAATAAACAAAAATAAAAGAGTTATTTTAACAGAAAATATAAATAATTTACACAAATTTTAAATTGATAAATTTCAAGTTCTTATAAAAAAATAAATATTATTTTAAAAATATAAAAAAATTATTCCTTATTAGTAAAACTTATTTTTTTATAAAAATCTTTTATGAAACTTATTTATTTGAAACACGTACTTAACATTACTCTTCTTTATTTTCTTTTACATCCATTTGATTTTAAGTCGATCTTAAGCCTCGTTTGATTATACAATTCAAAGAAGATGAGATGAGATATTTTGAATAGTAGTGAGATTTTTTAGTTAAAATAAGATGAGATAGTTTGTAAAAAACTGTATGCTTGCATAATGAGATCAAATGAGATAATTTTTATTTTTTTAAATTTGATACAAGGGTGGGTCCCACCAATAATTAAAAATTATTGAGTAATACATATGAATATATTAATAAAAATTAATATTTATTATTTATTAAGAAATCTATAAAAAAATTTAATTTCCAATTTTTCTTTTGTTGGCCAAAAGTATTCAATATTCTCAAAAATGTAATGAAATTGATTTTATCATATATATTTTCTATTTTTTATATTTATTTATGCATATGATCGATTATACCATCTGTATTACTTACACTCATACCTATGGTTGGCTATACCACCTTTTCTTTTTATTGTTAAACTATTGATATAAATTAACCATATAGAAATATATCCTAGTTTACGTGTTTTAATAATTATGAATATATTAATAAAAATTATTATTTATTATTAATTAAAAAATTTATAAACAAATTTAAATTTCAAATTCTTATTGTTTTTTGGTGGCCAAAATTATTCAATATTCCCAAAAATTAAAATTTCTTTCTTAAAAGATATTATTCTAACCATGAAATTCATTTAAAAATTATTATTTTTAAAAGTAAAAATGATTTGTTAGAATAAATCTCTAACAAGTTAAAAAAATTAAATATTTCTAATACTGCTTCTACCTCATTAAAAAAACTTCATATCAATGTATTAAGTAAAATAGACTAACTTAACCTATTATCTGATTCTGAAATTAGTAATATTGAAAACCAATTTAAAAATATAGATCTCCAAATAAATAAAATTAAAGGATATAATTTTAATGAATATTCACTCTGGTAGAGATTCTAAACATCATGTTTCTATTAGTTGAAATTGATATCCACATCCAACCTCACATGTAACGATTGTCCTTGTGTCTTGAAACACTCCGCCAAAAAAGCTCTTTTCACTTTGATCTTAGTAGCCTTAATTTTAGTTAATTAGGAATTGAGCTATTCTATAATAAAAGTAATTTTGGATATTTAAGTTAAAAAGAGCACCGTATACTTTAGGTTTAGAATAATTATTAGAAGATTTTAGTGCAATATTGATTTTTGAGAAACAATGTTTGGAACTTGATTGATTAGTAATATTATTTTGAAAATTTTGTAGTGCTTTATTAATTTTGAGGATAAGAAATCAATAGGTCCATAAAGGAATGACACATGGCATATTGGATGGCTGCCACATTAATGAGCTAAGCAATTTGGATTAAATATTTGATGGATTTGGAGAATGACCAAAAAGTGATTTACTAAGAGCCTAAGCTTTTTTGGTATAAAAGCTTAGGAGAGGCAATAAGATTTTAGGGTTTTAATGCATTAAGGATGTGATAGGCTAAGGTTAAGATGTTAAAATACTATGAAATATAAATTTTTAAGCCTATCTTGTAGGACACTAGAAAATAGGCTCAATGAAAAAAAACATAAAGTCATTAGGCCTAACTTAGTAAGAGTGAAGGTATTAAGCCCAACTTATTAAGCATGAAGGATTAGAGAATCAAGCTCATTAGTTATTCTATTAAGGCCTTTAGAACCTTATGACATTTATAGGTTCATGAAGAAATTCAATTTCAGATCTAGTCTCCCACTCTCGTGTTGCGTCTCTCCTTTGAAAAACAAAGAAATTCAATTTCAAATCTAGTCTCCTCGGCAACGGCGTCAAAATTTGATTACACCCAAAGAATAACGCAGTAGTTGTAGCACAGCTTTGGAGTGTCAATTTCACAAAAAGACAAATTAAAAGAATAGTAGAATGAACAAAGAAATTAAGGAAAAATATTAAATGATTAATGGAGAAAAAAAATTAATTTTAAATGTAAATTAAAGTGAAGTAAAGTGACTAATAGAAAAAGTACTCAAATTTGACAAATAGTAGAGCGTCAGGAATCCCTTGCACAATTCCAGTATTTTAATCATTCTTAATTCATTGAATAACTCAATTAGGAACTCAATTTCCAAAATTCTCAATCGGAAGGTATAGATTTGTAAACCAAAATTAAACCAAATGTAATCCTTTGAAAAATCATTCACCACTTTTAAAATATATAAATTATTATCACTATTGAGAAAATCCAACAACGACAGTATACTCAAGGAGTGATATTGCAGCAAAGAATTAAATCAATATAGATAAATAATTGATCCAAACATAATCAAAAAACTAATCTATTCAATAGAAAAAGCATGATTGAATCCATAAACATAATAAATTTTATGATTATTCAGAGAAGAAAACATCAACAATGAATTGAGAATGATAAAACAAAAGAGTTTTAGTGATTGAAAACCAAATACATAAATTAAAAATACCATCTAATGTGCAAGTTCATCCCTAACCCTACTTGAGAATTTAGTTACCCATAAATATAATGGACAACAAAAATCTCCAGAGAGAAATAAAGCAAGCGGCGGCCATGGCAATTAATTCCGTCTCCTCCATCTTCAATCTGATTCTCCTCTTTCTTTAGTCTGGTTCCCCTCCCAAGAGACCTCAATTTCGTGCCAATGAAATGCTTATATAGGGTAGGAAAGAAACCCTAATGTCTTCATATTCCCGTACAAAAAAAAATCGCCTAAATTTTTAGGACTGCACTTGGCAGCCACGTAGGTGTTTCTGGATTTCGAATTTAGAAATCCTTATTAGAGACAAAGTTGTAGCCCTTTAAGATAAATTTCCAACGCATCTAGAATCTTGTCAATCCAATATTTGAGTAGAAATTTACGGTCAAAATACTAAGATTTCAGACTAACTTTTTCTCTTGATCCGAATTACTCTCAAACCCCATCATTATCCTTATTTAAAGAGTCCTAAACTCATTGAAAGTTCTTAAATTGTTCCAACGTCTTGTTCATTTGAAAATACTTTGAATTTGACTGGATTTTGACTTACTCTTTTATAGACCCTGAAATTAAATATAAAAATCTGCTTAGGAGTATTTCAAAATAAATAGAAACTCAATTAAAAAATAAACATTAATTTCTATGATTTTTATTCACATTTTAGCATTTTAATCCAATAATAAGGAATTTAGAGTGCATTTTCATACACTCATCATAAGTTAATCCTTGGAAGTCCTAAAACAAACCTTATAGGAGTGCAAGACTTGGTTGGATAGCCTTGGCCCAAGTATGAAGAAGTCATAAGACTTTTTGGGTCAAGTGTGGTGGGCCCATAATCCACAAGTCCCAGGATCGGAACCTAGCTCTGATACTGTGACGCCCCGACTCCCACGTACAAAAAGTCTCAGGAATCGTGACGTCAGGATGATGACAACCCGGTCACATATCCCAACGACAAGTGTCAAGTGTGTGTAACAAATAAACAGTGCACAATTAAAAACACAGCGGAAGGTAATAAAGTCTACTAGTACCAGAATTTCAATTAATACAGAAATCCAAAATACAAATACCTTAAAAACAAAGCCAAAGTCCCAAAATAAATACAAGTCTGAAGAAAAGAACTACAACACGAGTGATCCCAGACCACTCCTCTGGCGGAGCCAGATCCTCAGGCTCGGCATCTGCATCATCAACAAAGTCTGCAGTACCAAATAAATGGTACCACAGTAAGTTATAACCTAACCAAGTCCAGAGATAAAACCATACTTAAACAATTAACCATGCATGCCCATGATGCAAATGAAATAATGCTACGCACGCCAAAAATCTCATTAGCTCAAAATCATTTCCAGTAAAATCCATTTCCACCATTTTCCCAGAAAATGGCACACAAAAATCATCATCCATCATTTTCCCATAAAATGATACACAAAAACAACTCACGCTATTTTCCCAGAAAACAGCCAATTTCCATTTAATCCACTTAACCATATGCACCATGGCCTCCCCTATGGACCATCCACATGTCCTGGCTACTTTACGAGCGATGCCTAGTTCCGCACCCAGTGCGCTCATGGCCAGGTCATCCTCTAACCCCCGCCAGCAGAAGGGCCACGGAGTCGGCACGTCCAACGTCCGATCCCGTTGTCGCCCGGCGACAACCCAGGGGACGTCACTCAGTATATTCCGCTCCCGAGTGACCAGAGGAGCTCCACCGAGATAATACCCCATCTCGGCTTGGGGTCGTGATACACACGCACCCACAAATCAAGTCAACACATGAAAATCCAGTTTTCATAAAAAACCACATGAACATGAATGCAATACACGAAAATCTAGTTTTCAATTTACAAACATACATATGCCATGAACCAACAATAACCTCAATATCACAATCAAACCAGATCAAAAACACAATTCCCAAACCTTAACCAGATCACAGCCAGAATATCCAATAACCAACTCCAATTCACAATATCATCAAATCCAACAATAATCTAATCACCAATAAACACACAACAATATACTCCGATCAATCCAACCACCCCCGAACTCCTCGGACTCAGTCCAGAAACCAACCAGGATACATAATATAAAAATATAACAATTAATTGTAAAAATATAATTAAATCTCAAAGAAATGTTTAGGAAATACTTACAGCGCTTTAAAACAATTTTACGAAGAATCCGAGGCACTGGAAATCGTCAAAGCAGCAAAATTGCACAGTGTAAAAACACTGGCCGAAATGCAGTGAAATTAGAATTTCACACAGGTTCAAACGAAGGCTTGAAATTGATAGGGTAGGGCCTTTGGAAGGTGGGGAATCTAATGGTGGTGGTGGTTGGCCGTGAATAGTGGCGAAAATGGGGGTTTAAGGCAGAAAATCTCGGATCGGGTTTGAAGCTCGTACGGGCGGCTCCGGCGATGGATCGAGGCCGGGTTTGGGTGGAAAATCTTGGTATTGGGCCGGTGAAGATGTGGTGAAAAAATTGTGGCCGGACGGCGGCGGAATGGCGAAGAGAAGCCCGCGGCTTCGCACGGCTCTCGGAGACAAACGGCGGCTCGGGTTGGTATGAAATTGGTGCAGTACGGTCGCCGGTCGACGGGGAGTCTGGTGGTGCCGGCGGTGTCGACCACCGCCGGCCGACGGGGGTGCAGCGGCGGCAAGACTGAAATACGGTGGAGAGGAGAGAGAAGCAAGAGAGAGAGGGAGAGGGGCTGGGTCGCGCGGGAGAGAGAGAGGAAAAAGAAAGAAAAATAAAGAAAAAAGAAAAAGAAGAGAAAAGAAAAGATGAGGAAAAGAAATGAGGTCCAATCCTCACAACTTTTGGGTCACAACTGATCCTCAAAATAACTATTTTTAAAACAGTAAAATATTTAAATCAATTTAAACTCAAAACTAGTTAAAGTAAATTATTAAACTCCGACAAAACATCATTTAAAATAAAGAGGAATTAAATTGCAGAACACTAATTATAATTAATCAAACGCAGTGAAATGATTTAATTAAAACAATAATAATTTTAAAACACATAAACAACCCAAATTAAATTAAAGATCAATTTAAATTCACAACAATAATTAACAATAAGAAAATCCAATAAAATAATTTTCACAACTTAAAATATTATAAAATAATATTCTAAAACTCCCAAAATTCTAAAACAAAATAATTAATCACCAAATAAATTAAATAAATCATTCATTAAAAATACACTAAAATCCGGGATGTTACAATCTCCCCCCTTAAAATAAATTTCGTCCTCGAAATATTAGGGTCAAAAATCAATGCTAAAGACAGGCATGAGATGCGACTAACGGTAGGCTTAAGAGACATACCGTTGATCGAACAAACGAATACAGATATTGTTCCAACATATCTGCTTTTCTTTCCCAAGAGAATCTTGAGCCAATAAATCATCCCAAGCTACCTGCTCCAAATGTATCGACTTAGATCTTAACCTTTACTCATTCCAGTTACAATCTGTATTAGGGCAACCTCCTAAGTAAGGTCAGGTTGATGTTCGATGCGTCTTAGGTCGACAAAGCGTACCTCTTGTTGACCAAAACTTTTCTTCAACGAGGACACATGGAACACCTTAAGAACTTTTCCAAAAATACCCAGGCAAGGCAACCCTGTAAGCAACAGCCCCATTCATCTCCAAAATCTGAAAAGATCCTACAAATCTTAGGCTAAGTTTTCCTCTCTTACCAAAACGCTTAACGCCTTACACAGGAGAGACTTTAAGGTAAACTCAATCTCATTCCTCAAAAGACAAGTCTATTCTCCTTGATTCCGTATAACTTTTCTGACAACCTTACGCTCCCGCCATAACATCTCTTGTCACCCGAACTTGATCTAACATCTCTTTTATTAACTAGGCCCAATTAATATACCCTCACCAATTCCATCCCAACACAAAGGCGGTCTGCACATTCTCCCATACAGGGCTTCACAAGGAGTCAATATTATTGATAGGCAAGAAATGAGCACTCTTGGTCAACTGATCAGTAATCCCCCAAACAGAGTTCTTCTCACTCGGAGTCCTCAGAGACATCCATGAAAATGCCATCCCTCTTCCACTCAGGAATATGAGGAGGTTGAAGTTTACCAAACAGGTCTTTGATGCTCAACCTTAACTTGCCAGCACTTAACACATTTCTCAATAAACATAGCAATATCCAACCTACTCGCACTAGTCTCCAAAAGGCACATCACGATTAACACTCCTAGAGCGGCCATGTAATCCAAGATCTCAATATCCACAAAACCTTAACACAACACCCAAGGAAATCCAATGATTACTAGCTCCATTTGATACTCGGTACTAACCTCTATTAATTCCTACAGTAAAACTTCTAAACCTTCATCGTAAATTATACTTTGGTAACTTAGTGGTCACTTCCAAAGTTAACCATCAATAACGAAATTGCATACACAATAATCAATCTCCAATTACAGGTATCTTCTCAAAATTTCAAGTCACCACTAATTCCTCAAAATCAACACAAAATTTGAACTCCTAATAACAATCATAGTATCATGCTCCTGTTGCGCACTCTGATAGACACAACATACCGAAAATTCATGTCCTCACAAAACAACACCATTGAGTGCAAGGTAGCTCCATACCTACTAACCAAGAAACTCTTACCACAATTGGTAGAAAATACCCTCTTCCAAAATCATGAATTAACACACATATTCCAAAATTAACTCTCGTTGTCTTAAACAAAATCAATATTAACCAACCTCAGCGTTCCAAAATATACCTGCTCAACTTAGGTAAGAGCTTATCTTAAAAGGCTCAAATCCACTCCAGCCAACCAGCAAAAACAGATATAAATTCTACCCGACAAACTAAACCCGAAAGTTAAACAACCAAGTTCTAAATATCATCTAATCTAGCGGTGACTAAACTCACTACGAACCACCAAAGGCTTCTTTAAAACATTACAGAAACTTGGTAACTTGCCCCCTACTTCTACTCCTATAAGCTAGTATTTGCATGACTAGATCCTTCAATAGCACCTCACTAATAACCTCAAGGCACGCCCTACTGCTCAAATCTTCAATCCACCAAAAACTATTATACATCCAAGGATCCTAATGCTTTAATATCTCACATACTTGATTATACTATCCACTGTTGATGCCTAGGTTCGACTTCCAAGATTCATCATACACCATACAAGAAGACCTAACAATCTCTCTTTAAGTCAAATAACAATGTCCTTAACTCACCCAACTTGACGCTCCATTTCCAGAGGAAGTATAGTCTCAAAAATTTAAATTCCTATGTGACCTCAAGTCACAATTAATTCCTTTAAGTAATCACAATAATTATTGCCAGTCATCATTCCATCGAGTAATCTGCTTCGACTGTACTTTTCGATCAACTCACCAAAACTCTTGAACTTAATACTGTCGTAACGACTCCTTTACAACACCTACCAAAACTACTTCTTCCAAGCCAAAAAATGCGATTAGGACATGTACTCTCCAAAATCCATACACACTCACCACTACTACGCATTGATCTCATGCACCCTTAACCGAAACCAAAAATCCTCCAAGCGTGCAAGTGGTTTATCATTATCATTTCCATCATCTGGACCTATATCCTCGAAAAACAATAAGAATCTTTTCCTAGGTCCACACCATCTATTATCCTTAAAATTGATATGGATTAATTCTAAAATTTGCCACTAAAATCTCGAACTAATAACAATCATTTATCAAACTAGGTTGACACCTACAATCCTTAGAAAATACATGAACTAGATCCTTACCTTCCATCTCCAAAGAAATATTCTCATTAAAATTCATATATTAAAAATTCAATTCTGATCAACCTCATTTTAATGATCACAGAATAAACAGTCTCCAAAATAAATCAAGCTAGCACACCAAGCTCGAGGAATTAAAAACTTAAATCTCATTGCAGATCAATCCTTCAAATCTAAAATTCTAAAACCTTAAACAAAAAAGAATCATTTCCTGAAATTCTCAAATTTGGTGACCTTAAAGCTAAAACACTCACCTTACAAACCTTGCAAAATTCTAAACCCAAAATAATACCAAAGTGCTTAACTGAGTCGACAAAGTCTAAAACTTCTAATTTAATTAGTCCCTCAAGGGCTTGTTGAACCTACCACCTTAGATCATATAAACTTATTTCCTAAAACTATAGGGCCTCAAACCTTAGATAACTTCTCATAAATCTATCCTCGAAGTTCATTGAACTTATGACCTCCTACTCTAAAGACTCAACACTTAATTCTACAGAACTTAAGACCTCAAGTACCCTATGCGAACTAAAGTTATTCCCACCTTAACTGCAACTTGAGTTCCTACTCCATAGAATTCACTTAGACCAAGTCGTTCCCTTCGAGTCTTGATATTAAAACCTACCAATCGCTAAGAGTTCAGGCCTACTACACTAAATATTCAAGCCTAACAATGACATTCACAGTCGTACCATCTTCCTGTCATAGCGTAGCCCTTAACCCACTTTTTAACTCAAACAGATTAAAAATAATTATGGCAAAACAAATTAAAACACAACAAAATGCCATTAAATAAAATAGAATAAAACCAACCAAGTATAACAACATTCAATAAATTAAAACATTTAAAGTAACATACCTCAAACAACAAAAATCAAAACAAAACAAAATCTCACAAATAAAATTCCATAAATAAAATGACATGCGATAAATGAATAAAACAATGAAGAAATACACAATAAATAATTAAAACAAATAAAATAACCGACCACAAAATAAAACAATTAAAATAAAATAATATTCAACAAAATAGATGAAACCAATAAAAATAACAACAAATAATAAATTAAAACCATTGAAATAACATACTTCAAACCAAAATAATTTTAAAATCACAACTTTAAAACTTTCTGGTACTGCACCTAAGGGACATGTGGCTTTACCCAGAGCCGAACTGCTCTGATACCACCTGTGACGCCCCGACTCCCACGTACAAAAAGTCTCGGGAATCGTGACGTCAGGATGATGACAACCCGATCACACATCCCAACGACAAGTGTCAAGTGTGTGCAACAAATAAACAGTGCACAATTAAAAACACAGCGGAAGGTAATAAAATCTACTAGTACCAGAATTTCAATTAATACAGAAATCTAAAATACAAATACCTTAAAAACAAAGCCAAAGTCCCAAAATAAATACAAGTCTGAAGAAAAGAACTACAACACGAGTGATCCCAGATCACTCCTCCGGCGGAGCCAGATCCTCAGGCTCGGCATCTGCATCATCAACAAAGTCTGCAGTACCAAATAAATGGTACCACAATAAGTTATAACCTAACCAAGTCCAGAGATAAAACCATACTTAAACAATTAACCATGCATGCCCATGATGCAAATGAAATAATGCTACGCACGCCAAAAATCTCATTGGCTCAAAATCATTTCCAGTAAAATCCATTTCCACCATTTTCCCAGAAAATGGCACACAAAAATATCATCCATCATTTTCCCAGAAAATGATACACAAAAACAACTCACGCTATTTTCCCAGAAAACAGCCAATTTCCATTTAATCCACTTAACCATATGCACCATGGCCTCCCCTATGGACCATCCGCACGTCCTGGCTACTTTACGAGCGATGCCCAGTTCCGCACCCAGTGCGTTCGTGGCCAGGTCATCCTCTAGCCCCTGCCAGCAGAAGGGCCACGGAGTCGGCACGTCCAACGTCCGATCCCGTTGTCGCCCGGCGACAACCCAGGGGACGTCACTCAGTATATTCCGCTCCCGAGTGATCAGAGGAGCTCCACCGAGATAATACCCCATCTCGGCTTGGGGTCGTGATACACACGCACCCACAAATCCAGTCAACACATGAAAACTCAGTTTTCATAAAAAACCACATGAACATGAATGCAATAGACGAAAACCCAGTTTTCAATTTACAAACATGATCATGCGTACATATGCCATGAACCAACAATAACCTCAATATCACAATCAAACCAGATCAAAAACACAATTCCCAAACCTTAACCAGATCACAGCCAGAATATCCAATAACCAACTCCAATTCACAATATCATCAAATCCAACAATAATCTAATCACCAATAAACACACAACAATATACTCCGATCAATCCAACCACCCCCGAACTCCTCGGACTCAGTCCAGAAACCAACCAGGATACATAATATAAAAATATAGCAGTTAATTGCAAAAATATAATTAAATCTCAAAGAAATGTTTAGGAAATACTTACAGCGCTTTAAAACAATTTTACGAAGAATCCGAGGCACTGGAAATCGCCAAAGCAGCAAAATTGCACAGTGTAAAAACACTGGCTGAAATGCAGTGAAATTAGAATTTCACACGGGTTCAAACGAAGGCTTGAAATTGATAGGGTAGGGCCTTTGGAAGGTGGGGAATCTAATGGTGGTGGTGGTTGGCCGTGAATAGTGGCGGAAATGGGCGGTTTAAGGCCGAAAATCTCGGATCGGGTTTGAAGCTCGTACGGGCGGCTCCGGCGATGGATCGAGGCCGGGTTTGGGTGGAAAATCTTGGTATTGGGCCGGTGAAGATGTGGTGAAGAAATGGTGGCCGGAGGTGGCCGGACGGCGGCGGAATGGCGAAGAGAAGCCCGCGGCTTCGCACGGCTCTCGGAGACAAATGGCGGCTCGGGTTGGTCTGAAATTGGTGCAGTACGGTCGCCGGTCGACGGGGAGTCTGGTGGTGCCGGCGGTGCAGCGGCGGCAAGATTGAAATACGGTGGAGAGGAGAGAGAAGCAAGAGAGAGAGGGAGAGGGGCTGGGTCGCGCGGGAGAGAGAGAGGAAAAAGAAAGAAAAAGAAAGAAAAAAGAAAAAGAAGAGAAAAGAAAAGATGAGGAAAAGAAATGAGGTCCAATCCTCACAACTTTTGGGTCACAACTGATCCTCAAAATAACTATTTTTAAAACAGTAAAATATTTAAATCAATTTAAACTCAAAACTAGTTAAAGTAAATTATTAAATTCCGACAAAACATCATTTAAAATAAAGAGGAATTAAATTGCAGAACACTAATTATAATTAATCAAACGCAGTGAAATGATTTAATTAAAACAATAATAATTTTAAAACACATAAACAACCCAAATTAAATTAAAGATCAATTTAAATTCACAACAATAATTAACAATAAGAAAATCTAATAAAATAATTTTCACAACTTAAAATATTATAAAATAATATTCTAAAACTCCCAAAATTCTAAAACAAAATAATTAATCACCAAATAAATTAAATAAATCATTCATTAAAAATACACTAAAATCCGGGATGTTACAGATACCATGTAAAATTCTGTAACTTGAAGGATCTTGAACAGAGCACTTAAAACGTAGAAGAAGAATTGAGAGCAAATTTGTAACACCCCCTTCCCGTAGGTTAGGAGTGTCACGTGTTTTTCATAAAATAAACCCGGTAAGAGATCTCATATTTAAAAAATATAAAATTAGGATTTATTTCATAAAACTTTGTCTAATAAAAAAAATGTCTTCCAAAAACTTAAATGAATAAACTGAATAAAAGTAACGTCATAAAAGTAATTTTCATTCTAAAAGGTCTGAAATTAAATCAACTGTTTCTTCTAATCCTGGCCTGTCAGCTCGTAATCATCATTCTTATCTGGGTGGTTAAAAACATGAAAACAAACTAAAATGAGTCGAATATTCAGTAAAAAATCCATCACAACGTTAGCATACTAAACATAAGGTTTGCATAAAAATTTTCATGCTGAGAACTTAAAATTCATGACTGTTTATACTGATATTTATGCTATGCATGACTGATTTATCTAAATTAACTGACTGAACTAACTGTCCAACACACTTAACTCTGTGTGCAAGGTTGTGCACCGACCCCACGTCCTGCTGCAGCAAAGGGAGCCGCTGATAGTATTCTGGCATACTATGGTGGACCACGCTTGAGTCTGTGGCTTGCACATCCACCCTGACACTGAACTGCATTGATACCATGCATCTGAATGACCATCTGATTAATTGAATTAATTTTATCTTGCACTTGAACTTAAGATAGCTTACGTGTCTTATAACCATCAGATGCATGACATAATACATACATAATTATAATTTCTGAATCTGAAAATGATGCGGAATGACATGATCATGTGTTATGTTGGATGACATGTTTGCATATGACATGAGTGGTGCATAAATAATGGCTGTCAATGAACTGGCTTGAATAATACTTATATAAGCTGAACTGTGATGATCCTAATTTTGTGATCAAATAATTTACTTTACTGCGCTTCTTCTTGAATCTCGTTTCGTAGCTTGTCACCTATACGTAGTATTAAATATCACTAAATCTGTCTAGAATCAACATGTACTAATAACCTATTTAATTAAATTCACATCGAAAAATATAATCAAATAAATATTCTAATATTTTAAATTACTTAAAATACTAATAATATATTATAATTTAGTAAAATACTTGGGCTATTTTAAATAAGTCATAAAAACCTCAATTCTTAAAATAGATTTACTTTCCCATGATTAACATAATTATTTAATTTAAAAAGGAATCTAATAAATATTAGTATCTTTTTAATACTCTTAACATATTTCTTTATTTTAAATTTACAACTTCAATAGCATCAAAATATCAAAATCTATTATAAAATATTAGAGGTTCACTTCATAACATAGATTTAAAGTATTTAAAATAAATGATTAACCACCGTAATTTAAATACTAATATAATATCTAATCTTTCAATATTATTAAATATATATCTTTATCTATAAATAAATATATATATATATATATATATATATATATATATCTAAGTTTAATAAAAACACAACTGGCGAAAACACCCGATTGATAAGGATAAACTTAATAGTATTCAATATAAAATTATTGTATGCTATTAGTATAATTCAATCTTAATTTAATACTTAATAACATAATAGCTTTATTAAAATCCTACAATATATATAAAGGAAAATCAACTAAAATATTAGGCTCAAAGATATACTTCAAAATATATTTCAAATTCCTTAAACATTATCTTATAAAATGGACATTTGACTAATATATTTATTTAAGTAAAAACTCACCTTTAAAATATTAAGCCCAACTCAACTTCAATTAAAATAACGTAATAATCTCTATAATTAACATATACATAAGTGTAAATTTATAAATATAATTTAAAATAATTCTCCAAGATACTAGATTAAAAGAGGGCATATATGTAATCTCCTCTAAAACCTGCAGCAACTAAAACCAAGAGAAAGAAAACACAACTTAACAATGTGAAGAGCAACAGAGGCTCGAGGGAGAGGGAAAGGGAGAGAGACGTTCAAGGCAGGGGCTCTTGACCGAGAGAGGGCTGAAAGCGACGGAGGCTAGGTGGCTAGCGGGGGTCACGGTGGCGCAACAAGAGGCTCATCTGAGCATGGTATTTCGACACTGAGAGAGGGAGAGAGTTCTTGAAGCCGAAACAACCGAGAGAGAGAAGAGATGGGTGGCGACGGCAGTGGGCTACGGTGTTCCTATTGTGCTTGAACCGTGGCAACCGTAGGAGGTTTGGGTGGTTGTTTTCTATGGAGTTGGATGGCTGAGGAGGCTTACTGTAACACCCCGTATTTTAGTGTATTTTTCATGAAGGATTAATTTAATTTATTTAGTGATTGGTTCTCTTGTTTTAAATTATGAGAGTTTAAATATTATTTTATAATATTTTAAATTGTAAAAATTAATTTTTATGTGTTTCTTAATATTATTTACTGTTTGGCATTTAAAGTGATTTTTAATTTAAATTGGTTTGTTTTTAGGTTTTAAAATAATTATTGTTTTAATTAAGCATTTCACTGCGTTTGGATTATTTTATTTAGCTAGTAGTTTTAAAATCTTCTTCGTTGGATCATTTTTGTGATCCAGGATGTGAGGGTTGGACCTCATTTCATTTCTTTTCCTCTTTCTTTTTCCCTTTCCTTTCTTTTTCTTCTTTCGGTTTTATCTCTCCCGCGTAGCCCCTCTCTCTCCCCAGCCCGATACACTTTCTCTCTCCTCTCCCCGTGCGATTCGGCCATCCACTCCTAGCTGCCGTCGCGCACCGCCGGGGCCGACACCGCCCAGCCCATCGCCTCCCTCAGTTGCCGGCGATCTCTCCCCTGTGATCTCGACCTCTCCTTCGCCGGAATCAGCCGGCACGCGCAACACTAAGCCGTGGCGGACCTTGAGTTGTTCCGCCGCCGTCCGGCCACCATTGGCCACCATCTCTTAAACACCTCATCACCGGCCCTCTAGCAACCCTTTGGACCCAATCCCGGCTTCGATTCGTCACCGGAGCCGCCCCAACGAACTCAAGCTCCGATTTCACCTTCTCGGCCTTAAACTGCCATTTCGGCCGCCACCCACGGCCAAAGACCACCACCATTAGCTTCATCACCTCCCATAAGCCCTACCCTACCGTTCCCAAGTCTTCGTTTGACCCCGTGCAAATTTGGGTTCACTGTGTATTTCGGCCACAGTGTTTTTACACTGTGAAGTTGCTGTTTTGGCACTTCCAGCTCTCTCGTGATCCTCCGAAAATATTTTTATAGCGCTGTAAGTATTTCCTAAACAATCTTTTGAGTTTTAAATATATTTTTATACTAATTGATTATACTGTATTCTGGTTAGTTCCGGACTGAGTGTAACGCCCGTCCTCATGGTGGGTATTTTTATAAAATATTTTAGAAATTACGACGGGAATTACCGTCCGATTTAAAACATCTTTTACAGTCTTTCCTAGGGTGCAAGACTCTATGTTATAAAATAAAATGTACTTTTACAATAAAAGAGTTTTGGAGTGGGAAATAAAATCTTTAAAATAAAAGGTCTTTCTTACATTTAAAACCATCATGCCTAGACTTCCGTGCCCTTCTCCTTTTGGCCGTGTCCCTCTTGAGCGTACTGCTCATTCAGTTCCTGTGGGGAGAGGGGCACACATAAAAACTAAAATGAGTCGAATACTCAGTAAGCATTACTTCATACAGTTAAAATATAACAACATAGGTTTTCAGTCATGCATTCATCATTCCATACATGCTATACGTACATGCATATGTGCTTTCGTTTAAAAACATCACTGACGGGGTTTTTCTTTTTAAAAATAGGTTCTCTTTTCGTAAAACGTTTCTCCCGTCAGTGCCTACATTTCTTAAAGAGTGCCGTGCATTCTTACGTTACTTTTTCTTTTCGTAAACGTCAGTAGACGAGGGTTTTCATAAATAAAAAATGTATTTTTCTTTTGGTAAAACTTTACCCCGTTACTGCCTTCAATTCTTGAAGAGTGCCATGCATTCATACATTTTCTTATCACTTTCATAGGCCAGTGCACACTGTTACGCCCCGTGTGCTGGGGTTAGCGGCCTTTTGGGCCAATGGATTCAACCCGTGGCCATGGGTTGGAATCCCTTTTCGTCAGGGATGCAGCACTAGGTGCACTACCAGATACTACCGTCCGGCATTGCAATCTGCCCATTCATTCATTTGGGTACCCCGTTCATTCATTTCATGTGGCCGTTACGTATTTTCATACATTTATGCATGCTCATGTCTTTCTTTCGTTCTTTCTTACGTTCATTCATTCATGGCGACTCTAGAGAGCCGCGACTTTCATTCATTTCATGTGCATGAGCATGCCTTTCCTTTCTTTTCATTTCATTCGTGCTTTCATGGAAAAACGTCTTTTCGTGAGAAAACATTCTTTTTGTGAGAAAATGTTCGTTTGGGGCGAGAGCCCGAAAACATCTTTCCGTGCATCGTCTTTTAGTTAAAAATACATACAATAGATACCACGTATAGTCATCCATTCACATGCATACACTTAATACTTTTGGGTGCTTGAAAAGGGGCTGCCAAAGGGGGCCGTACATACTTATACTTTAAATGCGTTACTTTTCGTTCTTCTTTTCGTACAACGTCTGCCCTTGAAAAGGGAGACCAGTTCTTTTCTTCGTTTTCGTAAGGAAAAACATTTCTTTTACTTTTTCATATTTTTAGAAAACTCTAGAAGAGTATGAACATAACACTTACCTGGACTCCATACTACTTTCATACCATACAGTCCGTTCATACCGTACAGTCCATTCATGCGCGTGTCAGATGGCAACCTACATGCATACATAACCTTAACGTTATTCTCTATCTAGTGCATAAGCAACTGACTAGAAATAGAGCTATGATTTACTTAGAGAACACTCTCCTTCTATACCGTGCTCTTTCACATTTCTTACTATGATAAAAACCCTTAGAGACCCATTACGGTCTCTACTTCCTTCAACCTTGACGTTCTACTTCGAGTGCTTACTCACTAGGATGAACTCATGTTCATCTTAGGATTAAACACTAGGACCTTTTATCCTATTCTTCTTATTAACCACATTCTGATGCATGACTTAGATCGACTAAGTCATGCATCCCATTCTTAGACAGTACCTTTATCCTCACCTTCATACATCTTAGCTCACTCTACTTCTCATGACCTGACCATCCATACATATCACACGACTCTAAGCCACTTCGAGGCTTAAGTACCGTGTCGTCATACATAGGACAGATTACCCATTATTTACGGTAAATTCGTCTGGCACATGTGTCTAACCAGACAATACACGTACCTTACCCTTTTATCTCTTAAGACCATCATATAATACATTGGTCACGGACTCGTATGGAGAATGCCATACTCCGTTACCAACCTTCTCATACCCGGCTAGCACGACTCTCCGTGCTACCCGAACCTCATGACAGTTCATCCCAACACTTAGCCGATGGGACTCTGTTCATAACCACACTTCTCGTCACACCATATAGCTCGAGACTGTTCCCAAGCTACACCGTGACCTTGTCACATCACCTTACCTACATCTTAGGTCATCACAGCGCAACTCCATGATGAACCACGTCACTTCATGACGTTGCCCAATCATTCTTCCGCTGCACTGCTCTGATACTTCTTAGCCACTTCGTACTTATTCCTGACCATAAGCCAATCACATGGCGACACCCGTCGCCTTGGGCTACAGCCATACTTCGCAGCCATTTCGGGACACTGTTCCACAGTTTTCGACACCATACACCAAGTTCTTCCCCTAACAATTACGCAACCATCCTTATCCTTGCGACACGCCATCAGGTGTATCGCTGCACCTCAGGGAGTACATTCCATATATACTCCCTTCACAACACTACGCTACATCACCGCTATGGCCTACACGCCATATAGTGCATCGTCTCACAACATAGAGTACACTCCTCGTGTATTCCATTCACAGAACTACACCACGTCACCGTTATGGCATACCCACCATACGGTGTGTCGCACCACCACATGGAGTACATCCCACATATACTCCATTTACAACACTCCACTACGTTACCAATACGGCACATATGCCATATGGTGCATCGCTCCACCACATGGAGTACACCCTACGTGTACTCCACTCACGGCACTACACCACGTCACTACTACCGCACATGCACTACAACCACACTTCACAACACAGTTCCCAACACTACACAGCACAGTCCCACAATACTCCACAGCACACATCCCAATACACCCAACACTTCACATCACAGCCCATCACATCACCATCATACCACACAGCAGTCCTATAAAACTAGCAGCACAGTCTACAACCTAGTCAACTAGCTAGCATCTAACATAAATAGCGAGGGATAGAGAATTATACCATCGACGGGATAACCCGTGCGTCGCTCGTTGACCGTCATAGCGAATACGCCGAAGGAGCGTACGGGGTGGCTACACCGCATACAGTGACTGTTTAAGTGTTTGGATAGTTATGTGTGGTCTTGGAAGGGCCTAAGGTGGCCTTGATGATGATGACAATGAGCGTATCATGGCGGATCTTGCCGTGTACAGTGGCGGTCAGTCACGCGCAGTGACTGTCCATCACGTGTAGTGATTTTCCACCATATAAAATGGTGGTTTAAGCTTGGGCTAGGTTAGGAGAGGTTGCTAGTGGAGCCGTGGAGGCTCGGTGGCGGTCGGTACGACGGTCTACAGTGACTGGCCGTGCACTGCGAGGGAGGATGGGCCGTGGGAGAGTGCAAGAGAGTGTGGGGCCGTGGGTGGTAGATCGGGGCCGTGGGTGGTACCATTGGACTTGTGGTGGCCTAAGGATGCCGGCTAGGGTGGTCGTTTGCCGCGGACGGTGGCGGACGGCGGCGGATCGGGGCAAAACCCATGCATCTCCACGGGTGACACCGAGAGATGGAGGAGAGGCCTATTGGCTGTGGGTTTGCTGGAGGAGGAAGGGGGAGACCTCAGGAGTCTCGTGGTGGTGGCCGGTGGCCGAGATGGCCGCGCACGGCGACACTAGGGGCTCGCATAGTGAACCCGTGCGTGGAGAAGCCTAAGCTCGTGCATGGAGGCTACCGGCGGGGAGAGGGAGGTCGGTCGGTGGCTAGGGAAGCTACCCTAGCGGTGGTGGCGCTGGAGGATGGCGCACGGTGGCGGATAGGCTTCAAAGCCCATTCGGGCTTGCACTGCCGTGGGAGGAGGAGGGCCGAGGGTGAGGGAGCAGGGCTGGTGCTGGGAGACTCTCCGGAGGGAGGCGGTGCCGATGGTGTGGACGGTGAGGCACGGCGGCGCGGGGCTGGGGCTAGAGGCGTTCGGTGGAGAGAGAGAGAGGGGCTACGTACGGGGGAGGGCCAAAATGGAGGAGAGAGAGAGAGGGCTAGGGGAAAAGTAAGAGAGAAAGAGAGAGGGGCTGGGTTTTATCCTAAAACCCGTCGTCTGTAAATCAATAAAATGATCTACGATGACCTTTAAATACTGATTTGAAAATGCGTAAAAGCTAACTTATTTAAAAGTACTGAGAGGAATTAAGATAGAATATTATTTAAAATAATATTCTTTCATCATTTATAAATGATGAAGTCTTACTTAAAATATTTAAAAGAGTAAATTATTAAATAAATAGAGATTCCATCATTATTTAAATCACCTAATATTTTAAATAACTGGAATCATTTATATAAAATGATTCCCTACAATTATAATATTTTTGGAGCTCTTCAAAGATATTATAATTGAGTTATTTAAAATATTCTTTATTTAAATAGTAATAGGAATCTTCCATGTAAAATACACATTACTTTAAAACACAAGACTAGCTTTATAAATTACGTAGTATCTTTAAAAACACGCCATCGGGGTCTGGCGCGCGTAACGGGGCTATTAGGCACTAGAGGGGGAGTGGGCAGGCTGACACATCTGACGTAATTGCTTACGTCAGAAGAAAGGAAAGAGCAGGGTGTTACACTGAGTCCGAGGAGTTCGGGGGTGGATGGATTGAGGACGGAGTATTTTGTTGTGTTGGTTATTGTGATTGGGTTGTTGTTGGATATTGGTTATATTGTGATTTAGAATTGGTTATTGGGCATTATTATTGTGGTTCGGTATATTGCATATTGCACGCATGTTCATGTTTGTAAATTGGAAAACTGGATTTTCGTGTAATTGCATTCATGATCATGTGGTTGTTTTGAAAACTGGGTTTTCATGTGTTGACTGGATTTATGGGTGCGTGTGTATCATCACGACCCCAAGTCGAGATGGGGCATTATCTCGGTGGAGCTCCTCTAGTCACTTGGGAGCAGAATATACTGAGTGACGTCCCCTGGGTTGTCGCTGGGCGACAACGGGATCGGACGAGTTACGTGCCGACTCCGTGGCCCTTCTGCTGGCGGGGGCTAGAGGATGACCTGGCCACGAATGCACTGGGTGCGGAACTGGGCATTGCTCGTAAAGTAGCCAGGACGTGCGGATGGTCCATAGGAGAGACCATGGCGCATATGGATTAATGGATAAATGGCTGTTTTTTGGGAAAATAGCGTGAGTTGGATTTTGTGTGAGTCATTTTATGGGAAAATGATGGATATATGTTTTGGGCAATTTTCTGGGAAAATGGTGGAAATGATTTATTGGAAATATTTTTGGGCCAAATGTGATTTTTGGCGTGTGTTGCATTTCTTGCATACTGCATCATGGGCATGCATGATTAGATGTTTAAATGTGTTTTTATTTCAGGATTGATTAGGTTATAACTTACCTGTGATACCATTTAATGGTACTGCAGATTATGTTGGTGATGATGCAGATGCCGAGCCTGAGGATTTGTTTTATCTGGGATCACTCGTGCTATATTTTATTATCAGACTTGTTTTATTTTATGGGGATATTTGGTTCTGTTTTTAAACGCTTTGTATTTGAATATTTGTATTAAACTAAAATTCTGGTACTAGTTGACTTATTTATTATCCGTTGTATATTTTATTTGTGCACTGTTTATTTGTAGCACACACTTGGCACTTGTCGTTGGGATGCGTGACCGTGTTGTCATTATTTTGACGTCACGATTCCTGAGGCTTTTTATACGTGGGAGTCGGGGCGTCACACTTACGGGTTTGCCATGCAAGGAATAACCGGTGCTCTGTTTTTGTTTATGAAAACAGAGGATGTTTTGGGGACGCGCATGGGTGGCTTGGGTAGAAACGGCTGGCTATGAAGGTGCTCGTCCGCGGTGCAAGATGCCACAGGGTGGTGTACGTGTGATACGTATTGGAGGGCCTTCACGGTCATGCATGGTCTGGGCAGTGGAGTCGCCGTGGTGTTTCCATCGTCGAGTCCCTTTTCGGTTGCTGTGTCTCACTGAGTGGTGTCTGTGTGGTTTGTTGCGAAACCATGGAGCTGCTGTGGCAGAAGGTATTTTCATCTATCACGTACGAGTTCTATATATAAAGGGACGGTTGTAGAAAATAGAATGGAGACGTGCGTGGACTGTGCATGTGAAATTATGTGGAGACGTGAGGGGGTGGAGAAACCGACTAAGAACTGAGTTGGTTTTCCTTAGGAAAATTTTCAATTAGGAGATAAAGATTTGGCTTACGGGTGGATAAAGAGAATAAAGTTTGAATTCAAAACTAAAATTCTCATGGCTAAAGCAAATAATCCGGTCATGATAAAATACTAATAATAAAATTGATAATAATAACAATGTAAAAATCATGATAATAATACTAATAATAATAATAGAAATAATAATAATAATAATAATAATAATAATAATAATAATAATAATAGAAATAATAATAATAATAATAATAATAATAATAATAATAATAATAATAATAATAATAATAGAAATAATAATAATAATAATAATAATAATAATAATAATAATAATAATAGAAATAATAATAATAATAATAATAATAATAATAATAATAATAATAAGAAAAATACATAAACCTTATCTTATGACTTAATCTTAGGGTCGGGTTGTTACAAAATTCAATGTGAATTTCTCATTAACTGGAATTGAATGAATATTGCATTTACATCATTTCTATTTATAGACACATATGCTAACTAACTCGACTATACATAAGTCATTTACTTGGCACTTTAACTAATTTATCTCATTTGCATTTGAACTTATTCCAACACATGGTATAGATTTGACCCATGACTAGGGGTGTAAATTTAAACCGGAAAACTGGTAAATCGGTCTGAACTGGACCAGACCGGTTTAACCGGTTTTGAACCGGTCCGGGTCCGGAACCGGTTCTTATAATTCATAAACCGGTTGGAACCGGTCCGGTTTCGGTTTTAGGATTTTTCAGACCAGACCGGACAGGACCGAACCGGTCGATAAAAAATATATAAAAAATATTATTTTATATATAAGTTTTATACAAAATTAAAATTATACAAAATATTTTATATATATTAATATATAAGTTTTATATATAATGTATAATTATATGTGAAATTTTTATATATAATTATATATCATATATGAAATAATTTCATATTATAATTTATAAAATATAACATAAAATGTTAATTTTAAATATGAACATTTGTAATTTGTTAGATCATATACTATTAATATAATTATATATAAGACAATGTTATTATAAAATAAAAGTTTAATCTTAAAAATGAAAATGTAATTGATCATGTATTATATAGCTATACTAATATATAGTTTATCATTAATACTAATATGTACTAATATATAGCTGTACTAATAGTCTAATATTAATACTATTATATAGTCTAATAATTTATATAGCTATACTAATATATAAATTTATAACTTGTACTAATATTCTAATATAGACTATAGTTATAGTTCTATTAATAGTCTAATATAGATTAATAAAAGTATAATAGATTTTTTTAAAACAGTTTTTTTTTAATATATTTTTAATGACAAAATGTCAAATTTACATTTTAAAAAAACCGGAAACCGAACCGGACTGGACCGGAAACCGGTAAAACCGGAAGTATCGGTTTAGGAGGGTAATCGGTGCGTAATCGGTTTGGAAAAATACAAAACCGGTCATACCGGTTCGGTCCAAGATTTTGTCCAAAACTAGATCGGACCGAACCGGTTACACCCCTACCCATGACCTAATTATGTCAAGGTAAGCCTTTCAAGACCCATCTTTATAGATCTTGAAGTCTCTTTTAACCCTCAAAATCTGGAAACAAGGCCCACTGTAACACCTCACCTAAAAAGCTTCTTAGGTCTTGACATTAGTAGACTTAATCCTTGTTAATTAGGAGTCAAGCTATTCTAAAATAAGAATAATTTTGGATATTCGAGTTGGCAAGGGAACCGTATATTTTGAGTTTAGTAGAATTATTAAAAGATTCTAATGCAATATTATTTTTGAGAAAAATGAAGATTTTTGGATATTGATTGGTTTAATAGTATTATTTTGGAGAAATTTTAATGCTTAATTAATTTTGAGGAAGGGTACCAAGAGACCAATGTTAGAATGACATGTGACATATTGGAGATTTTGCCACCTTATTGGGCTTAGGAAGGCCCAAGAGATTGGTTTATTAAGGGCCTAAGCTTTTTGGGTATAAAGGCTTAGGAGAGGCAATAAGATTTTAAGGCCCTAATGCATTAAGAATGTGATTGGCTAAGGTTAAGATATTAAAAAATCTTAGGCTCAACCTTGGAGATATAAAATCTTTAACTTTTATTGGAGGACACTAGAAAATAGGTCATTGGACCTAACTTAGTAAGAGTAAAGGCATTAAGCCCAACTTGATGGACACTAGATCCTACTTGATGAACATAAGACTTTATGCCTTTAATACTTTAAGGATGTGGTTAGCTAAAAATAGGTACCATAAGCCCTAAACCAATTTGAGAGTTATAAAGATATAGACCTTTCTTGTAGAACCTTAGAAGTTAAGCCCAAGGTATAGAAGGTTTAAGGCCTTTGGGTCAAACTTGGTATAGAATGGACTCATGGCCCAATTAAGCCAAGTCAAACCTTTTCAAACCCAACTTAATGGATTTTGATATTTCTTTTTAAGCATAAAAATCTGGAAATAAGGCCCCTCTCATTCAAACTCAAAAACCATTGGACCATTAACTCACTCATGGCCCTTTTAAGCCCACAAGACCTAAAGTCATGTTTGAGTTTATTTCACTATTTAACTTGAAAGTTCAATACACCATACTATTGGTTTCCTTAAACTCAAATCATACCCTAAGTACTCATATTAAGTTTTGAAAGTTGGCTAAGACAATTAACCATCATACTTGAGGTTAGTGAACTTTAAGTCATGTTTTGAATCTTAATTTCGTTTAATCTTTTCTTAACCTTCTAATTTGAATTTTTCTTGATTGATTATTTCATTTCATCACTCTTAGATCACACTAAAATCCTAAATAAACCTCCACACATGTCATTAGAGGAAATGACATATCAAACCCAAAACTACACCAATTGGCACACATGTGTGCCCTTTGAGTGCATGGATTGTTTTGCCATTCAGGCCAATATTTTTGTGCCATTTTCTAAAGGGAACTATGGTCTTTAAACACCTCATGAGACCCCTTTAAACTCAAACCAAGCCTTGGACGAGTTTGGTTCAAGAACCAAACTGAAACATCAAACCGATTGCACTTAGGAAGCTAATTGGTTACAAACTGATTTGGTTGAGTTTCAACAACCCATCTACCATGGTTAAGCCACCACCCTACACCACCTCCAGTACCACCCAATCCCCAATCGGTCCTCATGGTCATTATGACCATTAAACTCAGTTTTTCCACCCAAAAAAAGCACAAAATCGAAATCTGCCCAAGAATACCACCATTGAACTCGTTGGCTTGTGTATGATGATTTTGTGTTTTTCTTTCTTTTCTTCTGCACCATGACTTGACTAATCCCCATAGGAGCAATGTAGCAACTGCAAAAGTGAAATCATGGTGGTTTAGTGATGGACACCAAAGTGGACCAAGTCTTAAGAATCCTTTACAAGTTTCAGATTGGGCAATCACAAGATCAAGAGCTAAGAAGTGCAATGAAGCAATGCAATGATTGGTGCAATTCACTTGGGACAAATCTAGCAAGAACCGAATATTCAAGATGAGCTTGAGAGAAGGAGATCCAGTGATCATCCATGTGATACAAGTTATGGAAGAGTATAACATAAATTAGGGATTATTATTATGTTTATTTGATTGAAGGCCTTGGACTTGTTTATTTCATTAAAAGGGCTTATTTTTATTAGTTATAGGAATTAGTCTAGAATAATTGGGCTTGATGATATTTGGCCTACATATGTTTTATTTTGTTGAACTAGGGTTTCAAGAAATTATTGTAGTCGAGTTACTGTAACCGTGATACTATTCATTCAAGAATATTTTTGGAAGAAATGGCTTTATTTTGGCTGGGGTTTTAATTAGGTTTTGGTTTAAATAATCTTTGTAGCCTCATTTTTAATGAGTTTATTAAATTTGATGAAGTTATTCATTGTGAGCTGAGTTTATCTCCTCTTGTTCTTTAATAAACTTTTGAATTTGTCAAAGGTAAATCACAACTTTTGTGGCGGTCTTCCTTATAATTTAGGTCCTTGAGACAGATTCTTCAACGGGTCTTATTTTCATATAATCTAGGTTCTTGAAACGAGTTCCTCAATTAGTCTAAATTTTCCATTGGCTTAATTTTGGCTTTCTTGGGTAAGTTTTCAAATTGATTGTGGGTTCAAGGGATTCCATTCATACGGATTCATATAATTTGGTATTTAGAGTAAGGTTTCTAATTAGGTCTGATTTTATCTTTGAATTCTTGCATCTTTAAATTTAAATCTAGGGTTTCATTGTTCTAAGGTTGCAAATAAATAAATAAATAAATAACAAAAAGCAAAAAATAGGCTGCCAAAATTCTCAGGACTTTTGGTTTGGCTGAAATTCGCATCACCTAGGGTTTCAAAATTCTAGAATTTCTTGCATCTCTAAGTTTGTCAATTGCTTGGAGTGTCATTCTATTGATTCTCTTATACTTCATTGTCAATTCTTGTGTGTTTAAATTTAATTGCTTGATTTTCACAATTGAATATTGCTGTTTGTGATTGAATTAGAGAAAAGAAGAGAAAAGAAAAGTTAGGAAAAGAAAATAAAAGAAGAAAATTAAAAAAAAAAAACAAAGGGAAAAAGAAAAGAAATTTAGTATATTCAAAGGTTGCTACATAGTTACAACAAAGAGAAAGGAAAACATTTGTTGATTAAGCTTTATCATCAAAGGGGCTGAATATTTCTTTTTAGTTGGTA
Organism: Cyclocarya paliurus; assembly: GCA_029856935.1. Lineage (NCBI taxonomy): Eukaryota > Viridiplantae > Streptophyta > Magnoliopsida > Fagales > Juglandaceae > Cyclocarya > Cyclocarya paliurus. The sequence continues at coordinate 23,825,664 of CM056950.1, forward strand.
TCTTGTTTTATAATTACTCTTTCCATTGTATAAATTCCTTGAGTCTCGTATCATTTTATTCCTTCATTGTTTCTTGAATCTATTGCTTGTTTCCTAATACAAGGTTGTATTGTCTTGATTTAGTTCAACTAGTTCTTAAAGAACTTGAGCGGGAAAACTATTGAGGTAAAATGCAAGAGAGTGTGAGACTATTATAGGAAAAAATCCAATTAAGAGTAAAACACGAGTGGAGTGCTATTATTCGAGTGTAAACACGTAAGGGAGTGTGTGTGATTTTTCACTAACATTCTTTTTGTGTAGCACATTACGATATCCCATAGGAGTGACTCATCACCAAAGAGGATGCCAGATAACTCATCCTTTGTGTTGCAAGTTATGCAATAACAGTTTAAGTGGTTGAACTTGGTGTTAGGTGAAATGAGGCATATGATGGATAACCAAAAAGTATTGATTAGAGATATGCAAGATGAGAGAGATAGAAGGCGACGTCAGCCTAGTTTTGAGAATGGGGAGTATGGTGAGGATGAGGAAGACCTAACATCTGAAGTTGGATTGGGTAGACAGAGGAGTTAGGCATGAAAAAGGACTTAGGGGAAACCCAGTGGGTTAAGATGCAGTAGATACGAACCTTGGGAGCATCAAAATGAAAATACCATCCTTCCAATATAGAACTGACCTTGAAGTTTATTTAGAGTGGGAGAAAAGAATAAAGTTGGTATTTGATTGCCATAATTACTATGAGGAGAATAAGGAAAAGTTGATGATAATTGAGTTCACTGATTATGAGATTATTTGGTGGGATCAATTAGTGACCAATAGGAGGAGGAATCTTGAGAGACCTGTAGAAACATGGAGAAAGTTGAAAACTATTATGAGGAGGAGATTTGTACCTAGCCACTACTATAGAGACTTCTACCAAAAATTATGAAATCTGACACAAGGGTCTAGGAGTGTAGAGGATTACTACAAGGAGATGAAGGTGGTTATGATTCAGGCTAATGTAGTGGAGGATCGGGAGGTCACAATTGTAAGATTTTTGAGTGGGTTGAATAGGGAGATAGCCAATGTAGTTGAGTTGCAACATTATGTGGAGGTAAAATAAAGTATAGCTCCATCGGCGTTAGTACCTGGCGCACTCCAATGATCAGCTAGTTAGCCCCCATTTGCAACCTGTTGATTGTACTTAGTCAACTCAGAAAATTTCACACCTATTTAGATGCTCCAGCATGAACAAAGGAGTCCATTAGGATATAACCTCATCCTAGCACTTAGGGTCGTGATTAACATGAATAACTTAACAAGAGTATTCTTGAAATACACAAACTGTATTCGACACGGGATGACATGAGTACGAAATGACAGAAGTCCTGATGTATTGTAACGTGACATGAACGTAAGACGACAGACATGACATACTTTGAGACATAAATGTAACAAACAATATTCCATAACAAATATACATGTAACATACAATATTTGGTAACATGACATAACATATAATAAACAATATTTCATAACATGGCATAACATGTGATAGTGAATATTACGTGACATGACATACATGTAATATATGGTATTTTGTGATAAAATAATTCATATGATAGAATATATTATGTAACAGATAAGTATTTCATGACAAAATAATTCGTGTGATAGATAAACATGTGATGACATGGCATATATAACAACATACGAATATAAATTGTAGTTCCCTTACCCATCACACATACACAGTAAACTGATAGTCTGTTAAGAGCTAACTTACCTCGATAGTCGCTTTCTACTAGAATAAAGCGCAAAACAAGAGAAATTGTAAGAGAGTATTCTAAAAGTTAAAAATTTAATTACCAACAATTAGAAATGTGAAAAGAGACAACTTAGAGTAAAATTACCATTTTACCATCTACATGTTGAAAAATTACTATTTTACCTCTAACTTAAAGATTTCACATCCTAACTCCAAAAATTACCAAAATTTACATTTTTCATGAAAATTTTGTCCTCAATTCAAATATCAACTTATAAAAATTTAAAACCATTCACAACTATAAAAAACTTACTATAACTGAAACATTCATAGGTCATTTCTCTTGATTTTGGTTGCAATTTCTTTCATCTTCAAAAATCATGATTAAACCAAAATTTTGTAACAAATATCTTCCTATCCTAAATTTAAAAATACACTTCAAATATCTATTAAGAAAAAGCAAATCATCAACACCAAATTTTTTGTAAAGAAACCCAAACTTTTTAATAAAAAGTAAACCCTTAAATCACAAGTTTCAACCTTAATAAAAAATCTCCAAGAATTTCAAAAAAATCAAATCTTACTTCTAACATATTCATAACTTCATCCTAAGATCAACTATGCTTTAAATCATCAAACAAAAGTCACTAAAATCACAAAACAACACTTGGAGGTTTTGGTTTTACACTTAGTCCAAAAACAATAACTTTTCTCTCAACTAACTTTAATCAATCTCTTGATCCATGTCTTAAAGGTATATGTTCTTCAAACTACAATATCACATGGTTTAAAAATGTGTCTTAAAAAAGATCCAGCCATTAAACTTAAAATCATATGGCTAAAACTCAATAAAATATGGATCTAACAAAAAAAAAAAAATTTAGGCCTAACCAAAATCCTCTTGCATAGAAAAATCATATCTTTGAAATTAATACTAAATATCTTCAAACTAACATCCTAACATGTAAATAAGAGACTTAGGATCATCACATCAAAATATCAAACCTTTGAAATAAGATTAAACCACAAAATATTCAAACTTTCTCAAAATAAAAACTATTTTTCTACTTCCAGTTTTCAAGTTTCTAGATCTAAGGAAATCTATCATTAAAAACTTTATTCATGCAACAAAACTTCAATGAACATTCATGAACACAAGCTAACAACACTCCATAAAATTTTCGGACAAAGATATGTCCATTAGCTTGATAAAAAATTTCAAAATATAACGCACTCTCCAGTTTCACGCCTAGAATGACATTTTCATGGTTAAAAATACTTTTGACCGATCAAATGAGCATGAAATGAGACTAATAAGATACCCAAGACTAAACTTAAGGACGCAAATTTTTTATGAAGGAATCATCGTGCTAAAATACTTATAAAAGATCTAAAATCTCCACGCAAAAAGACCTAGAAATCTATCTGAGAGAACTCTTTTGAGTTTCTCTCTAAGAATGGGGTGAAAAAGTGATGAAAGGGAGTGAAATGTACCTTGCACGACTTTAGACTTCTGGAGGGGGAAGTTATGAGCTTGAATGACCCTTGATTGGAGGTGGCTATACAACATAAAGTGGAGAATAGTGAGTGGCAAGGATTGCTTATAGTAGCTGTAAGGTATGAAGGTTGATGAGGTGGATTTCTCCTTCACATCAAGGCACTATTGGATGTAGCCAATGGCAGTGGATGGCCTGCCATGTTGGGGAGAAAACTTCTTCAAAAAACTTTGCCAAGGTGGCCAAATTTGTGAGCCTTGGTGGGCCTCAATCAAGTGGGCTTCAATTTGGGATTTAAAGAGGGTTTGAGATGCTATCAAGCCCAAATCTAATTTTTTTTCTTGGCCCAAACAACTTTTTAAGGTTAACAAGGTTGGATAATGATGTTCTAATATAAATTTGAAAGATTAATAGCATGTGAAAGTAATTTAATCAAGCGATTGAATACAATGCTAGAGACTGATTCATTTAGGTTTTGGAGGTCAACTTTATGGTTTGGATAAGACTGTTTAGGATTTCGATTTCAACCATGATTTTGGTTTCGTAGTTGGATTCCAACCATATAGGATTTCACTTGGATGAGAATTCTCTTTGGTTTGGCACAATTCGATTGGTCATATGTAATATGATTTTTACTTAGGTGGCATGATCTCACACATTGATTTCCTTAACAAATCTATCTAATGGTTCCTCTTTGTACCAAGTGTCTAATATTATTCATTATGTGTGGATAAGATCTTGCCAAATGTCCAAATAAAACTTCTTTAACCTAATTTGGACATTCTACACTGTGATTTTGAAAACGTTGCACTGGGTGCGCTTATCAAGATTACTATTCACTAAAAAAAAATACATAATAAAGTTAGTACTGAAAAATCCTAAATGTTCATATTAATTTCTAATGAAAATCGTTTACTGAAATTTAACCCCGTAGTGCTCCTAAAAATAATTTTATGATTTCAAACAGGCTTTTCGTTTGAAATTATGAAAATGTGTTACATCATAAAATCCTAAATAATTAATTGAGTCTAATGGCGTAGACCAAAACACATTCGGACACTTCTAACTACCTCAAATAATTAAACTCATATTTCTAGCACCATAGTGAGTGATAACTTTGACTATGTTGATAGACTAAAATCTGTGTGATTGGTTGATTTGTAAAAACTTATGGGGTTTTCATGAAATTCTTAAAATTAATAAAAATTCCACCAATGAATTTCTAACGGGCTATTACAATTGGAGTGGTCATTTTGGTAGTTGGTACAAGGAAGATTTTAAATGTATTTCGTGAACATTTGTGTGAGTATCATTTTCTCTTATTAGAGTTTGTATATAATAAGACCATGCATACTACTATTTCTTATTCTTCTTTTGAAATTGTTTATGATTTTAATCCACTTACTCCTTTAGCTTTGATGCTTTTACTTGTTGATCAGGGGTAACTTGGATGGACTTTTCCAAATTCTTGAAAAAATTAATGAAAATTCATATCAAGTGGATCTTTCAAGTAAGTAATGTATTTCTGCTACTTTCAATGTTTCTGATATTTTCCCTTTGATGCAGGTGGAGATTCGAGGTCGAATTCTTTTGGAAAGAGGGAGAATGATGGACACCAATGTGGACAAAGTCTTAAAGATCCTTTGCAAGTTTCAAATAGAGCAATCACAAGATCGAGAGCTAAGAAGTGCAAGGAAGCAATGCATAGATTGGTACAATCCACTTGGGACGAGTTTAGCAAGAGCTATGGAAGAATCGAATATTCAAGATGGGCTTGAGAGAAGGAGATCTAATGATCATCCACATGATACAAGTTATGGAAGAGTGCAACATAAATTAAGGCCTATTATTATGTTTATGTAATTGAAAGCATTGGACTTATTTATTTCATTAAAGGGGCTTATTTTATTAATTATAAGAATTAGTTTAGAATAATTGGGCTTGAGTATGCTTTGCCCACATATGTTTTATTTTGTTGAACTAGGGTTTAAAGATGTTACTATAGCCACGACACTATTCATTTAGGAGTATTTTTGAAAGAAATGACTTTATTTTAAATACTCTTTAAATACTATTTGTAACCTCATTTTTAAAGAATCTATGAAATTTTATAAATTTATTTATTGTGAGTTGAATTTATCTCCTCTTGTTCTTGAATGAACATTTGAACTTATCAAGGCAAATCACAACCTTTGTAGCATTTTTCCTTATAATTTAGATTCTTGAGATAGGTTCTTCAACGGGTCTAGATTTTCATATAATTTAGGTTCTTGAAATGAGTTCTTCAATGGGTCTAAATTTTTCATTCGCTTGATTTTGGCTTTCTTAGGTGAGTTTTCAAATTGATTGTGGGTTCAAGGGATTCCATTCCCATGGGTTCATATCATTTAGGGTACTGCTTTGGTCTTCACAAGATGACACAAAATGATGGACCGAAATCTGGAAAATGCATTCAACACTCCACCTCCCACCTCCACCACTCACATTCACTTCCTTGGAGCCAAGACCAACGTCCCCTCTTCTCTTGAATCCTATAAATACCTCTCTCACTTTCTAATTTCGTCCACACCTCAACTCCAAGTTTTCTCTTGAGTCTTGAGAGCACTTCTCCCCTTTAGAGATCAAAAGAGTGAAATCGAGTGAGTTTTGGTAAATTCTTGAGTGTTCTTGAGCAAGGCTATCTTGAATGCTTGGAAGACCACGAAATTTATAAGTTTTCTTGATCTTGATCTTGGTCAGCATGTCAAGTTTTGTTTCCAAGTATTGGTATAAAATTTGGTTGAGTTTTGAGAAGGTTATCATGCTTAGTTCAAAATCAGGTCATTAAAGGGTGGTTTAAATGATTAAATGATTTTAAGTGGAAATTTAGCTATGACATGTCTTAAGCATGATTTGGTATGATTTATTATTGTCTTATAATGATTATGGAAGGTTTTATTTGTGATTAAAAGCATGCCATGATAGGTCTTAGATCTATCTTGTTTTGATCATCAAATATGAATCGATTTTGAATAAATTGGAGATTAAGGATATCTTAGCCATGATTAAGTATTGGGATGAACTTGATTATCTGAGAATTAGCCTTTATTATGTCATTAAAGATGTTAGTGATAATTTGTGATTAAAGAGAATCTCATATGTATGCATTCATAGAGATCAATAATTGAAAACACACTTAGGCGTCAACTAGAGTGCATACCACTAGTTGGAACTGTTTGGGCAAGTTTCACTTGGATTTTTGAAAATCTAAGAGTATAGATGGTTTTAGAATGCCAAAAAGATGATGTTAATGAATTTTGGTTAACTTTAGAGTTCGTTTATAATTAGTAAAAATTTAGGGTCTTAACTGTAATTTTTGAGAGTCTAGGGGGTATTTTTGTAAATATCCATTTTTTAAGTCTTTAATTTTGAACCTCAACCATATAAGTATTAATTATAATTTAGTACACAATTGATTTCAGTTGCTACGACATTTTCTTCAATTACTTAGGAAGTTTGTAAGCTGACTTCTAACTTACACATTGATAGATTACTTATGAATTATTGATAAATACTTCATTCAATTTCAATTATAATTTTTGTATAAAATATCATATTATATGATACACTGAGTGCATACTTACATGACATGTGAAGTTTTTTTACCATTTTTACATATTGGATCTATAAATGTCATTTTTGTATGAAAGTTTGCCACATATGCACATGTCATGAAAAACATTTTTCAAGTATAACATGAAAATATTTTTTGTCATGACCCCAAAAGCTAGGATGAGAAATTATCCTAATAGAACTCCTTTGTCCACTCTAAAGTATTTAATAATGGAGTGGTAACCCCTGGGTTGACGAAAAACAGTCAACATGCTTCTAATGTGTTCTTTTTAAAGAATGTCGGAGCGAAATCAATATGTTATGACACCTAACACTGGTGGGTGTACACGTTATGATTTTTATGATGTTATGTTATATTACCAATGCATTGAGAATGAGTCTATAGATAACGTAGTTTCAATGTGAGTTGTACTATGGTCACTGACAGATATACATAGTGCATATGGGAAACTGTGATGTTACCACACGTTATGATATTAATTATGAATTGTTAATAATGATGAAAGTTTATAATGAAGTTATGTTTTAAAAAATGATGAAAAAAATGTTTACTTAATGAAAACCTATGTCTTAATTTTCTTTGAAAATATTAAGGAATCTAGATGGGACTACTATCATTCCACTTAGAATGGTAGAAGTTGTGTTAAGACTCGAGGAGGACGAACTAGATAGAGCGCTGGATTAGACTAAATGAGGAGGAGATGGATCTTGAGAGGAGATTGGATTTAATCCTGATGTTATAGGCCAAGTTCTTTGTAACACCCCATATTTTAGTGTATTTTAATGAAAGATTATTTTAATTAATTTAAAAATTGATTATCTTGTTTTAGAATTTTGGGAGTTTTAGAATATTATTTTATAATATTTTAAGTTGTGAAAATTATTTTATTTGGGCTTTCTTATTGTTAATTATTATTTTGGATTTAAATTGATCTTTAATTTAAATTGGTTTGTTTATGGGTTTTAAAATTATTATTGTTTTATTTAAACATTTCACTGCGTTTGGTTAATTTTAATTAGTGTTTTACAATTTAATTCCTTTTTATTTTAAATGATATTATTGTTGGAGTTTAATATTTTACTTTAACTAGTTCTGAGTTTAAATTGATTTAATTATTTTACTGTTTTAAAAATAGTTATTTTGAGGATCAGTTGTGACCCAAAAGTTGTGAGAATTGGACCTTATTTTTTTTCCTCATCTTTTCTTTTTCTCTTCTTTTTCTTTTTTCTTTCTTTTTCTTCCTTCTTCCTCTCTTCCCTGTGCGTAGCCTGACCCCTCTCTCTCTCTCTCTCACGCACAACTTGGCCTTCAGTCACCTGCACTGCCGCCGACCGTCCGTGGTCGACACCGCCGGTACCATCAGACTCCCCATGCCTCGGTGAGCCTGCCCCACCAGTTTCAGCTCGAGCCACGGCCTTCCCTTCTCCGTTCCGCCACCGTCCGGCCACCATTGACCACCATTTCTTCACCACTTCATCATTGGCCCCTTGCCGTCCTAACCGACCCACTTTTGGCCTCGATCCATCGCCGGAGCTGCCCCCACGAACACTAACTCCGTTTTACACTTTGTAGCCTTCTACCGCCCATTCGGCCGCCACCCACGGCCAACCTTCGATACCATTATCTTCACCACCTTCCATAGGCCCTACCCTATCAATTTCAAGTTTTCGTTTGACCCCGTTGAAATTTGGGTATACAGTGTATTTCGGCCACAGTATTTTTACACTACTGCATTGCCTTCCAGCCACCTTTTGCACCTCCATTCTCCTCCTATTATTTTTATAAAGCGCTGTAAGTATTTCTCCAAAAGACTTTTAAGATTTAAATATATTTTCGCAATAACTTGTTTTATAAACTGTGATTTGGTTATCTGGTTAGACTGTGTTGGTTATTGGAAAATTACTGATAACTGTTGGTTGTTGGTAATTGGTAGATTTCATAGCATTGTGCACGCATGCGTGGGTGTGTATTTTGGAAACTGTGTAATATGAAAAAGGCTTTTCGGGTGTGTGTGTATCACCCCCAAGCCGAGATGGGTTATTATCTCGGTGGAGTTCCTCTGGGCACTCGGGAGCGGAATATACTGAGTGTCGTCCCCTGGGGCTGTTGTCTGGGACTTGGACGAGATAGTAGCGCTCTCGATCCAACTCCGTGATCCCTCAGGCTGGCGGGGATCAGAGGATGCTTGGCTATGTACGCGGTGGGCATGGAACTGGGCATCACTCGTGTTGTATCACTCGCATGGTTGCTACCTGTGGTGTGACGAAGGGAGCCAGAGTATGTGGATGGTCCCTAGGGGAGGCCATGGTGCATACGGATAAATTGGAATTAATGTAACTATTCCTGGATATTAATTCGTGCCAAATGGTGATTTTTGGCGTGCGTGGAAAACTTGTGATTTTACGAGAAATGGTGTTTTTCTCGGGTTTTACGTTTGGTCATCATGTGCATACATAGTGGCTGTTGTGTTTATATATTTATGTCTTAGAGTATTTTTGGGTTTTACTTACCTGCGATACCATTTTCTGGTACCGTAGATTTTGATGTTGATGATACAGGTTTTGAGGAGGCTGAGCCTGAGGAGTTGGTTTCGCCGGAGGAGTGATCTGGGATCACTAGGGTTTATGTCTTTTCAACTCTTGTATTATTTTTGGGACATTGGTATTGTTTTTAAATACTTTTGTTTTTGGATATTTGTATTAAACTAAAATTCTGGTACTAGTGACTTATTTATATTATCCGCTGCGCATTTATTTATGCACCGTTTGCTTGTAGCACATACTTGGCACTTGTCGTTGGGATGCGTGACCCGTGTTGTCATCATCTTGACGTCACGATTCCCATGTTGTTTTGTACATGGGAGTCGGGGCGTCACATCCTTCATGCTTTAGAATGCATGTTTGACTTTAGATTATGCTATATTGGTTAAGACCATTAATCAACTTACCCAAACGGTGGTTGGGGGCGTCACACCCCCATTCACTCAAACCCAAAAGCCTTTGGACCATTAACCCATACTCATGGCCCTTTTAATCTAAGGCCCAAAGTCTTGTTTTGTTTTATTTCACTCTTCAAATTGAAAGCCCAATATACCATATCATGGGTTTTCTTAAGTCCATATCATACCTAAGTACCCAAATTATGTTTTAAAATTAGTTAAGACCATTAATCAACTTATCCAAGATTAGTGATGTTTAAACCATGTTTTGAAACTTAATTTTTTTTCTTAATCTTTTTTAACCTTTTGATCTGAAATTTTCTTGTTTTATTACACAATTACATTGCTTTTAGATCATATTAAGACCCTAGACAAACCTCCGTAGATGTTATTAAAGGAAATGACATATCAAACTCCAAAACTACACTAATCGGCACACGTGTGCCCTTTGTGTGCATGGACTGTTTTGCCCTTAAACCCAACCTTTTTGTGCCTTTTTCTCAAGGACACTGATAAATGTGATTTTTATATAATTTTTATTACTCTTTTAATAATGAAAAGTGTCAATTTTTTTTCAATTCTATTGATTTTATTTTATCTATATATATATTTATTTTCTTGGACTTGAAGGAATGAGAAAATTTAGTGCGAAAGAAGAACATTTTTGTATAAAATAAGAGAGTATAGATCCAGACAGATGAGATCTGAAGAGAGCCAAAGAGATTTAGGTGAGGAGACTCAATGGCGACCAGAATTGGCGACAAAAGTTAGGCGATGAGCGATATATTTTACCTTTTTGGCGAGAAGATTTGGCAACAAGGCTCCGGGAGGTTAGATTGGGCGACCAGTCTAACTGATTAAATTAAAAGACCAATCTAAACGACATCATGTGCAACAACTAGTAAAGGTGAGCAGCTTTACCGTTCAATAAGTTGGCGAGAGGAGTCTTTCATCTAGGTCAAGAACCTTACATCTTGGCCATTAGGCGAGGAGACCAATTATATTCAGCTTACACGGCATCTACCCAGTGGGACCCTTCTCAATTCTGCAATTAATTTGCTGACTACCAAATCCTCCCAAACTCCATAAATCAAGCCGCTTATTACTGAATCTTCTATTTTAGATAATTCCATTATTCTTAAGATAATTTCTTTTATGTTAATATTTAGAAACTATTTTTCAGATTTTTAGGCTAGATTGTAGCCGCATTTATCTTGTTTCTGGATTTGAGTGTTGGACATCTTTTTAATCTCATCCTGTGGGATGAATAGGAGGAGAGTCTGACTTTGAGAGTAAAAATATTCCAGAGTTTATTCTTTAAGTTTCTTTGAAGGAGGCAGATCTGGGGAGTAGAGGCAAAAGCCGCATGTTTCATCAACCGACTCCAACAAAAAATACTAGTTTTATTATTTTTCTTTTCAGTTTCATTATGAACTAATTTTATTTTCTAAAATTTTGATGTAGTTTAGCATTGAACACACAATTTATATTCTAAGTTATTTTATTTTCAATATTTTCATGATTGAGTATTTATTAATTGTTCTTAATACTTGCAATTTTCTAGTTAATTATTGTTCGATCTATTATATCGCAATGAGACTGAGATGTAATTTGTGATTAGAGCTCTAGGATTAAACACCATTAGTTGAGTGAAAGTAGAGATACTTTACCGTGATTAGTATGATTTTCAAGAAAAACTCAAAGAACTTAATGAGTCTCCAATTTGTTAAATTCACATTAGAGATATGAAGTTATTAATTGAAGATATTTTTAGTATTGTTTGAGAGAAAATATTGAATAGTTAAGGGATTTTTATCATCAACTTGGAAAAATTGAAATTCTATAACAAGGAAGAATAAATTGTACGGGGATTTGCTAAGTGAAATCAAATGCTCTAAATCTATTGTTATTATCTTTAAAAATGTAAATTTTAATGTTCTTTTCTTCAGTTTAATTTAGATAATCTATTCTTCAAATTTTAGTTTTCTAAATAGTAATTAATTTAGTAAATTTCAATATTCAATGGCATAATTATTCCATGTGGGTTCCACATCCGTTTTCTTTGAAATACTTTAATACTTGTTATGGTTGTGTACTTGCAGATATTTTTCAGCACAAGAAGTTTTTGACGCCATTGCCAGGGAGTAGTTATTTGTTATTGATATTGATACTAGTTAGATCTTTACTACTTTGGATTTTATTTTATTGGTTTAAATTAGATCTCAGTTTTATTTTTCTTTTCAGGAATTAAAGTGCATGCCCCGATCTAAATCATTAGAGCATACACTTTTTGATCCAGAGATTGAAAGAACCTTATGTCAGATTAATAAAGAGAAAAAAAGAGGTTGCCGTATCTAAATTTAATTGGCTGTAACACCCTGCTCCCCAATAAAGACATTTTAGAATTTTTCGGAGAGTCAGTGTGCTACTACTGAACTTGACTAAAACTTTTTCTTTTAAATAACGAGCCAAATGCAAAAGATTCTATAAATAAAATATAATTTAATTAATACTTAAAATCCAATATAGAGTCTGCAGAAGCACTTATTTAAAAAAATATGCGGAAGTCTCATGTGCTTATCAAAATAATTTACTTAAATCTTAAACCATAAAAGCTAATCATATCATAATCTGTCTAGGCCTCTGTCTCGCCTCTCGGGGTCAAGTCCTGTCTTGCAGTCTTATCTTCATAAATTTCATCACCTGGGGTGGTTTAAAAATATGAAAACAACCTAAAATGAGTCGAATACTCAATAAGCACACATCATACAGTAAACATAATAAACATAAGGTTTCTTGAAAAACGTGCTTACTTATAAATACATACGTAAATAACATGAACATGAACATGATCTTATCTTTCACTTGTCATAGGCCGTTACCCACTGTTGACCCCCGTGAGTTAGGGTTAGCGAATCTAAATAGATTCCGATTCCGCCTGTGGCCGCGGGTTGTGGAATCCATACATAAGGAAGACATACTGGGTGCACTACCAGCATGTACGACCTGGCAATGCAATATGTCCATAACATAGGTACCGTCTTCATATCATAACATAGGCCGTTACGTATCTTATCATTTATATTTCATCATAATCATACTTGCATACTTGTCATATCATAGATTTCCAAAGAAATCACATTCATACTTGTCATATCATATCATAGATTTCAAATGAAATCACATTCTTTCATAACATGTCGTGATGCATGACTTCTCACATAAAATTATGATTTTTCTTGAATACTTTAATGCTTAAATCTTCACATAAAATCATGCATGGCTTTTCATAAACTATTTTAATGCATAACTCTAACATAAAATCATAACTTTTCATAAATCTTTTGATGTATAACTTCTTTCATAAAATCATGAATTTTCATAAATAATTTGATGCATAATTATTTACACAAAATCATAGATTTTCTTATTTTTATCATGTCTTGTGTACGTAAAAAGGGGCTTCCAATAAAGGTTATTCATGCATAATATTTTTATAAAAGACATGTCGTTTACCGCATATACGTGTAAGGGTATGATCATGCTACTTACCTTACAGCGCTACTTCCTGAATCTCATTTTGTAACTCGTCACCGAAGGGTACGTGACGGGGGTTGGCTGGACGAGACGACGGTGGCTCTGGGTGGCTAGGAGTGAGGCGACGCGGCTGGTTTACTGGGCTGGGTGGTGCGACGCCGAGAGAGGGAGAGATAGTACCGAGAGAGAGTTCTGTTGCCGAAGGCAACCGAGAGAGAGAGAGAGAGAGAGAGAGAGAGGAGGCTGCGGTGGTTGTGGTTTCTTATGTTTTCTTCTGGAGGTCTCGGCTAGGGGTGGGTTTTATAGGCAAGGAGAAGGGTATTGTGACCATAAGGAGATGGGATAGGATTTGGAGTTAAGAGTTTGGTTTCCTACTATGATTTGGAGTTGAGAGTTTGGTTTCCTAATAGGATTTGGAGTTAAGAGTTTGGTTTCCTAATAGGATTTGGAGTTGAGGGTTTGGTTTTCTAATAGGATTTGTAGTTGAGAGTTTGGTTTCCTAATAGGATTTGGAGTTATTAATTAGAGGATAAGAATGAGACTTATGGGTGGAGATAGGGAGAATTAATGTTTAAATTCAAAAAACTAAAATTCTTGTGCTTAAAACAAAAAATCCGTTCATCATAAAATAATAATAATAATAATAATAATAGAAATAACAATAATAATAATAATAATAATAATAATAATAATAATAATAAGAATAATAATAATAATAATAATAATGGAGGCTTAATTCTAAGTTAAAAAAAAAATAATATGTTTGATAAATTCTTTTATAGGCTTAAACTCATTTATTGAGCCTAATAAAATTATCCATAATTTATTCTTAAAAAATATAGAATCGGGTCGTTACATTGGCCAACCAGGAGCACAAGGTGTTAAGAGACTATGCTATGCCCTCTATCAATAGGGCGACATCTAGTATAAGGCGATCAGCTAGACAAGCTAATAACTTCGAGATCAAGACGACCATCATTCAAATGATTCAACAAACCGTCCAGTTTAGGGGGCTGTCACAAGAGGATCCTAATGTTCATATTGCAAATTTTCTAGAAACTTGTGATAAGTTTAGACGGTTGTCACAGATGATGTGATTCGATTGAGATATTTCCCTTTTTCAGTTAAGGAAAAAACAAAAGTTTGGTTGAACTCTTTGTCGCCTGGCATCATCACCACCTGGGAGGAGTTGGCATAAAAATTCTTAACAAAATATTTCCCTTCAGCCAAAACAGTGAAGTTAAGGAATGATATTGCTACATTCACCCAAATTGAGGGTGAATCATTATACGAGGCATGAGAGAGATACAAGGACTTATTGCCCAAGTGTTCACGTCACGGCCTCCCAGCCTTGCTTCAAGTATAGATATTTTACAATGGTTTGGGACCCACAAATCGATCTATGGTTGATGAGGCTGCAAGAGGAGCATTAATGAGTAAGACCCATGAAACCACATATGAACTTCTAGAAGAATTGGCATCCAACAATTATCAATGGTCTGCGGAGAAAGCAATTCCAAGAAAGACGGCAAGTGGGGAATCCTTTTACCCAATTGAATTATGAACAAGCTCATTACGTGTGTAATTTTCAATGTTAAAACAATCCTTATTCAAACATGTTCAATCTTGGATGGATAAATCACCCTAACTTTTCATGGAGCACTAATCAAGGGCCAGCTAGATCACCTCAACATTTTCCACAGCAAGAGAAGAAGCCGACACTTGAAGATATGATTATGCAATACAGGCAAAAGACTAATATGGTAATTAGTGTTTTTGATACCGTACTGACCATTGGTCCAATACAGGTAACACTTTTGTTTCGTACAGCCCCAAATACCGGGTGTACCGGCCGAAACAAATATTTCGCCCGGTACACATTCTACAGCCTGTTTGGATGGTATTTTCACAATTTCAGTAAACATCTAGCAGCTATTTCGAAAAAAGTATGTTTGTTGTAACTTTTTTTTTTTGATGTGATGTTTGTTATAACTCAAAACTAAGAACTTATGTTAGTTGTAACTTAAACTTAAAACTTGTATTGAGAAGTATAGAGTTTATGGCTTATTTTGTTGTTATTTTAGAATACAATTGATGCTTGTATATATATAATTTATCTAGGTATAAACTATTCCGAAATGGAATTGATATCAAAATATTTTGTTCCAGTGCCTTGACCAGTACGGCCTCCAGTACGGTATTCAAAACTTTGATGGTGATCCAAAACAACTCAGCTTTAATCTGCAATCTTGAGGCGCAAATTGGTTAACTCTCAAATATTCTTACTGAGAGGACAACAGGGACTTTACCGAGCAACACTGTGACCAATCCGAAAGAACATGTCAAAGCCATAATATTGAGAAATGGGCGGATATATGACCAGCCATAGACAGTAAATACCGAGCGAGATGCAGAAACTACCGAAAAGGAGTCTAAAAAGAAGGAAGCTGAGTCTGAGGTGAAAGAAGCAGAGCGAGAAGTGAACCAGCAAGTTGAAATGACTAAGGAGAATAAAGGGGCTGCAAAACTATAACGCCCCGGTCCTCGAGGTTCAGAGAGTTAGCACTTAAGATTTAATATCAATTCCAATACCACAACTATAAAATCTAGAAAACTTAATAAAATATTAATTCATTTGCTCAATCCAAATATTCATGTTCCTTCACAAGACAACAAAGAAATTCTCAATAACATAAATTAAAAACTTCCCAAAGGCTAAAAAAAATCCCTAACCCAACACACCAAAATATTTGAAAATAATCAATTTACTAACTATGACTCTCAAATAAGCATTTGTACCCTAAGACACTTAATCTACTACAATCATCACACCTTGCTAAAACTTCATACTCTAATTCTCCAGCTGAAATATCAAAATTATCTGAAAAATATTTGGAGATAAGGGGTGAACCATCAACAACTCAGTAAGCAGAGAACATTTACTAGTGTGTAAACATGAACATTTGCAAAGTTCAGAATGCAGAACAAAATACTTTCTTTCAGAGTGCAGAACAAAACATTTCCTTTCAGAATACAGAATCAGAATATTATAAAAAATTTCAGAGCGAAAGTTCAAAAATATTCATAATCAAAATCCCTTTGGCATAACATAAATTAGAACATCACATCTTATCTTATCATAAAACAGAGACTATATTTACCCTCATGATAGGGTTGTATAGACTCCAGCGACCAATCAAGTAGAAACATAATGTGAATCTTCCCTTTATTATTTTCGGAACCCCAAGTGTGCGCACAGGAAAGACCACACAGAAAACCACTTTGGTTCCAAAGTGGGTGCATCAGAAACAGAAAAATTGGTACTAACCCGAATAGAGGCTACAGTTTTACACCCGTGGTAAGGTCAGAATGGAAAAGAAATAGAAACAAAATGTTATGCTAGAGGTTTTTTAGAAATCACATCCTATCATATCAGAGTACAAAATATCTTCATAATAGAATATAATCATATTACAAAAACATAATTTATGCCCAAAATTTCATATTCGCTCTCTTTTACACAGTTTAGAAACAAAATGCCAAAATAACTCATGTCTACACTAGTTATGCTAGAAAATACTCTATTCTTATACATAATTTCATGAGTAATGCAGAACAAATAACTAATGTTATTTCAAATTTCTTTTCATAACAAAGTATGCATGTTTTACATAAAATCAACCCCAGATCATTTTATTTTATGCAAAGTCTAGCATAGGAACCCCGCTTATCTGGATTTCTTAACTTTTCAGAATTTTCCTAAAAAATGCTGAATAATTATTACTCGTTACCTATAAAATAATCCTGTAATTCTCATAAATTTCAATTGAACACATATTTCGATATTTAAGCATAAGCTTTTAAAATAACCTATTTTAATTACTCAAAATCTAAAATTCTCATAACCTCAAAATATGGTAATTTCTCAAATATCTCGATATTCACTTAAAAAAATCTCTGACTATTAAAACTCTAACTTATTTATTACCGGAAGCTAACTATAAAATTAATACTAAATAATATAATTATAGATTGTAATTACTATCTATTATAACACTTTTTAGACTAACTTAAAAAAAATGAGCAGGTGTACATTTAAAAAAATAACAAAGAGTTTTATAACTAAAAGGGCACAAATGTAAAAACACTTAAAAAGGGTTTGAGGTGTTTTACGAAAAAAAATCAATGACCAAAGGCTTGATGGCATTTTCATAATTACCAGTGATATCAAGACCATATAATTTAAAACTATCTATACGTTAATATTTTCAAAAGTCCAAAGCTTCTTCTTGTTTATAGGGAAAACATAAAACACAACAAAAAGAAGAGGAAACCGAAAGAGGAGGTGTGCGACGGAGGCTCACCGTGAGGGAAGGTGTGCGATGCTGGGTGCGATGGGATGTGGTGAACTTAGCGGCTGTGCACTGGATGAGAGAGAGAGAGAGATGAGGAAAAAAATGCGCACAACGAGAGAAAAGGGATGGAGAAGTAGTGTAAGCGTTTGACAAAAGTTAACTGTGAGGGACAAGGTGGAACTGAGGCGGCTCGAGGCTGACGGGAAGGTGACAACCGACAAATTCTGTGGCTAGCCTGATAATTTGTCCGTCGTATAGTGGTGATCAACCGGATTTGTAGTGTTGCTCTATTTTTGAGAGGAGAAACAGGGGCTCTCTCGTTTTTTTTTGTGATGGCTAGAGGTGGCTCCACATGGGTTCACGGCTTGGCTACGGCAGTGAGGTCTTGGCAATTGGTTATGCACAGTGGACAACCCAGGTTGCTTCTGCTGATGGTGAGGTCACATGGGAGTTGGTTTTTAAGAAAGCAACGCACGGAAACAACCACAAGTTGCGTCTTGGGCTGGGCTCGACTACAGTGCCTAGTGGCTGGGGACAGTTTCCAAGAGGAGCTTGGGTGATGGTTGTGGTTCACAAAGGAGGGTGGATGCTCTAGGGAGTTTGGCTGGCCGAGGTCATGAAAAGAGGGCAGCAGCAGCGGCAACTTGGGGTTTCTTCATGCATGAGGGATGGTTGAGATGCGCATATATATAGGGGATAGAATATAAAAACCCTAGAGAGGGAAAGAAGGAAAGACGTGCATCGGCAAGCCGTGAAACACGTATGTGATTGAAGCGTGCATGAAGTGGGGATGGAAAAGGAGCCAGAAATAAGAAATCACGGTTTGGGCTTTTCTTGAGTCATGGGTCTTGACTCAATTTCTAAAAATAATCCAACATGTCCTAGAAAATTCTCGACTCAATTCTCACCTTGGCCCTATAGAAAAAAAAACCTAATTATCAAGCTCAATAAAATCATAATCTGCCAAAATAAAGATTTTAGGCTCGAGGTTTGTAAAAAAAATACTTGTTAATCTGAAGTGGGCTTTTCTTACCTATAAACCCAAAAATTTTGTAAAACGGGCTTGGCTGGGCTGGGTGTTACAAAAACTCAAGAAATCCATGGAGTTTATATCTGAAACTTATTCTCCTTCAATTTATGATCCATCAATTCCTTTTCCTCAGAGATTAAGAAAAAGTAAGATTGATAATCAATTCTCTAAATTTCTGAGTATATTTAAGCAACTGCATATTAATATTCCTTTCGTTGAAGCTTTAGAATAAATGCCTAAATATGCAAAATTTTTGAAAGATATATTATCAAACAAGTGGAAGTTGGAGGAACATGAGACCATAATGTTGACCAAGCAGAGCAGTGCAATTTTACAAAAGAAGCTGCTGCCTAAGTTGAAAGATCTGAGGAGTTTCACAATCCCTTGCACTATAGGAAATTCATATTTTGATAAAACTTTATGTGACTTAGGGGCAAGTATTAATCTAATACCTCTCTTTGTTTTTAGGAAACTAGGTTTTGGAGAAGCAAAACCGACCACCATCTCTCTACAGTTGGCAGATATTAAATACCTGAGAGGACTCATTGAGGACGTACTGGTGAAAGTTGATAAGTTCATCTTCTCGGCCGACTTCATTGTACTCGATATGGAGGAGGACGAGGAGATCCCTTTGATACTAGGCCAACCTTTCGTTGCGACGAGGAGACTTTAATTGATGTTCAGCAAGGGAAACTCATTTTGAGGGTTGGCGAGAAGCAGGTCACTTTTGACCTATTTAAATATATGGAATTCCCTTATGAGGTACATTTTTGTTTTCAAATAATCAATGGAGACGTGGTCATGGTAGACGAGACTTATGGAGTTGAATTTCCAAAACTATCACTTGAGATATGTCTTACTCATTCTATGTCTATTGAATTCGAATATGAAGAAGTTAGGCAGTGTGAAAGATATTTAGAAGCTACATCATCCTTTCCTCATTCAATAAAACTGAAAGTGGAAGAGCAAAACTCATCCCGGTTGATATCTCCAAGTAAGGAACCACCTAAGCTTGAACGCAAACCATTTCCATCAAATTTAAGGAATGAAAAGGCCGGAGGGATCTCTAAGAGGTACACGATTGCACTTTTAAGGAAAATATTTAATTGGAAGAACAAGAAAAAAATCAGGAGAGTATCTCTTACCTTATCTCATTCTCTTCTTTAATTTTTTTTCCTCTTTCCCATTAAGGACAATGTGATATTCAAATTTGGGGGAAAGAAAATTCTTTTATTTATTTCAAAAAATATATAATAATAATAATAATAATAATAATAATAATAATAATAATAATAAAAATAAAATTATATGATTTGATGAATAAAAAGCCTATGATAAGAATATGATTGAAATTGATTATAATTTTTAAGAAAAATTCTCATTGCTTAAGTCTAGTGGTTAATTCTTTACTTGGTCTTGTTTAATTTGATATCTTCTATGTTCAATGAATGCTTATAATGATCATTAATCGTTTTACATACCTAGAGAAATTTTATATGAATTTTGTAAATTTGTATAGTTTAAACTTACTCTAGAACTTGTTTAATTACACTCGAGGAGAAATCCTAGACAAAATATTACTGGGGAAATGATTAATAAATTCTTTGAAACGATTGAGCCTTTCAAAAAGGAAATTGAAAATGTATGGTTTAGTTTAAAAAAAAAAGTTCAACCTGCCGAATAGAGGGGTAAAGAGAGAGATACTTAAAAGTACAATAAAGAGAGGTACGTTGAGAGATTCACAATGATTTAGAAGAGATGTTTGTGTTAGAAGTGAGAAAGCATTCTCCATTTGTTCTATTGGTGTTCAAACTTAAGTTCTCTTGCTTTATTTGAATCCTACATTTTCTTTGTAACCCTCACCCTAACCTTACATTACAAGCTTAATAAAGACTTATTGATCCCTGGTGATAATTTTTGTTCTACATTAGTGGAGAGTGATTTGAAAAGCAATCCTATGGAGTGTTTAGAAATCCATTATTTATTTACTTGTTTGCATAAAACTATCTGGGGAGCTAATGACGAAGTGAGAATTATTGGTATGCATGAATGTGGGATGGATAATGCGGTGAAATTGAGTTTTGAATTAACTTTTGGGACTTAATTGATCATGAATGATTCCTTTGAATTATAGACTCTAGGCAATCTTTAATGCAATAAATTTTATGAATCAAATCAATGCTTGTTTTAATTGTCTTTCTTTTCTTGTTTGCTCTAGTGCGATCAAAACTTAAGTTTGGGGGTATTTGATAAGTATGATTTTTATGTGATTTTTATTACTCTTTTAATTGTGAAAAGTGTTAGTTTTCCTTCAATTCTATTGATTTTATTTTATTTATATATATTTTTCTTTATTTTCTTGAATTTAAAGGAATTAGAAGATTTAGTGTGAAATGAGAGTATTTTGGCACAAATATAAGAGACTATGGATCCAGACTGACTAGAGACAACGAGATCTAAAGCCGAGGAGATTTAGGCGATGAGACTGACAAGAGTTAGGTGATGAGCAATATATTTTACCTTCTGGGTGAGATGACTTGGTAACAAGGCTTCAGGCAGTTAGATTGGGCTACCAGTCTAACCGACCAACTTAAAAGACCAACCTAAACGATATAATGGGCAATAACCAGTAAAAGTGAGCAGCTTTACTGCTCGGAAGGTTGGCGAGAGGAGTCTTTCATCTCTATCAAGAATCTTACATCTTGGCCATTAGGCGAGGAGACCAATTATATTCAGCGCACATGGCATCTACCTGGTGGGGCCCTTCTCAATTCTGTAATCAATCTGCTAACCACCAAATCCTCCTGAACTCCGTAAATCAACCCACTTATTACTAAATCTTCTATGTTAGATAGTTCCATTATTCTAGGGATAATTTCTTTTATGTTAACATTTATCTTTAGAAACAATTTTTCAAATCTTTAGGCTAGATTGTAGCCGTATTTATCTTGTTTCTGGATTTGAGTTTTGGACACCTATTTAATCCCGTATTGTGGGATGAATAGGAGGAGAGTCTGAGTTTGAGAGTAAAAATATTTCAGAGTTTATTCTTTAAGTTTCTTTGAAGGAGGCGGATTTGAGGAGTAGAGGCAAAAGCCGCATGCTTCATCAACCGACTCCAACAAAGAATACTAATTTTATTCTTTTTTTTTTTTCAGTTTTATTATGAACTAATTTTATTTTCTAGAGCTTTGACGTAGTCTAGCATTGAATACATAATTTATATTCTAAGTTATTTTATTTTCAATATCTCCATTAGTGATTGTTTATTCCTTGGTCTTAATGTTTGCAATTTTCTAACTAATTATTGTTCGATCTATTGAATCATAATGAGACCGAGATGTAATTTGTAATTAGAGCTCTAGGATTTAGCACCATTAGTTGAGCGAAAGTAGAGATACTTTACCACAATTAGTGTGATTTTCAAGAAAAATCCAAAAAACTTAATGAGTCTCCAATTAGTAAATTTACATAGAGATATGAAGTTATTAATTGAAAATATTTTTAGTATTATTCGAGAGAAAATATTGAACAGATAAGGAATTTTTATCATCAACTTGAAAAAATTGGAATTCTATAACAAGAAAGAATAAATTATGTTGGATTTGCTAGGTGAAATCAAATGCTATAGATCTATTTTTATTATCTTTAAAAATGTAAATTTTAATGTTATTTTCTTCAGTTTAATTTAGATAATCTATTCTTCAAATTTAATTTTTTCAAATAGTAATTAATTTAGTAAATTTCAATACTCAATAGCATAATTATTCCCTGTGGGTTGGACATCCATTTTCTTTAAAACACTTTACTACTTGTTACGATTTTGTGCACTTGCAGATATTTTTCAGCACAACGGACACTATGGTCCTTTAACACAGCATATGATCCCTTATAACCTAGACTAAGCCTTGGATGAAATTGGTTTCAAAGCCAAACCAAATATCCCAAATCGATTGTACCTAGGAAGCTAGTTGGATAGAAACTGAAATAGTTGAGTTTCAACAACCCATTTGCCATGGTTAAGCCACCACCCCACGCCATCTCTATCACCACCCAATCCCCAAGAGGTTACCATGACCATCATGAGATTTTTACTCATTTTTCCCAGCCAAACCAAGGAAAAACACTGATTGAGCCCATCTGCCCATGTATGATGTTTGTTTGTTATTTTTTTTTTCTATACTACATCCATACCAGGTTCTTTAGGCTCAATGTAGCACCTAACTTGATGAGGTCATGGTGATTTTAGACCATTATTCTCCCTGCAAAAGATGACACATGCCGATGAAGGCAATATGAAATTTCAGCACCTCACACCACCACCACCCAAGCCACCCAATCCCAAGGGTTTAGGCCAACATCGCCTCCCATTTGGCCACCTATAAAAAGCAAAGTTGTGAATACGTTTCGGTAGCCGTTTTAGTCAAGGCACTGGAATGAAATATTTCGTATACCATTTTGGATAAATATTTCGGTATCAGTACCATTTCGATACTGGTGCTGTTTCGTGTACCGTTTCAAAATAGTATATAAATGGATAAATTATATATATATACACACAAACTATATTACAAAATAATAGTAAAATAAGTCATAAACTCAATAATACTTCTCAATACAAGTCTTAAATTTTAACAACACACATACTTGTAAAACTAAATAAGTTCTCAATCCAACTATTAAAATAAAATCACTCATCTTCATAGAAAAGACAATAAGGATCAACATTCGAAATGTTATTCATAATATTTTCATCAACGTCACCATCATCATCACTGTCTTCCAAATTTAGTGAGCTTAATGGCTCTTCAATACTTGCCCAATCCAAGTTTTCTCCATCAACAAGTTCAGAGTCTTCACCCACCCATTCTTTCATCAAGTCAATACTTTCAAGGTTGATTGGATCCAAAGCATCTCTACCTTCTTTTTTTTTTTTTTATGTTCTTTTCAAAATAAATGTCAAACATAAGTGAAAATGTTACATATTTTTCAACAGTGAAAAACATTAGTATAGAAAAATTTTACCTCTCTCGTAGCTTTAAGTTATAATGAACAAATACTAAACCATTCAAACGTTTATGCTCTAATCTATTTCTCTTCTTCGAATGAATAAACTCAAATGTGCTCCAATTTCTTTCACATCCAGTTCACTACAGTATTGACTTAGTACTCGAACTGCAAACTTTTTGAAGCGTTGGAACCTCATGACCAAAATTAGTCCACCATACAACTATAGCATGTAACGACCCGACCCAGTATTATTTTTTTTATGGATAAATTACGGATAATTTTATTAGGCTCAATAAATGAGTTTAAGCCTATAAAAGAATTTATCAAACATATTATTTTTTTATTTAACTTAGAATTAAGCCTCCATTAATATTATTATTATTATTATTATTATTATTATTATTATTATTATTGTTATTTCTATTATTATTATTAGTATTTTATCATGAATGGATTTTTTGTTTTAAGTACAAGAATTTTAGTTTTTTTGAATTTAAACATTATTTCTCCCTATCTCCACCCATAAGCCTCATCCTTATCCTCTAATTAATAACTCCAAATCCTATTAGAAAATCAAACTCTCAACTCCAAATCCTATTAGGAAACCAAACCCTCAACTCCAAATCCTATTAGGAAACCAAACCCTCAACTCCAAATCCTATCCCATCTCCTTATGGTCACAATACCCTTCTCGTTGCCTATAAAACCAACCCCTAGCCGAGACCTCCAGAAGAAAACATAAGAAACCACAACCACCGCCAGCCTCCTCTCTCTCTCTCTTTCTCTATCTCAGTTGCCTTCGGCAACAGAACTCTCTCTCAGTATTATCTCTCCCTCTCTCGGCGTCGCACCACCCAGCCCAGTAAACCAGCCGCGTCGCCTCACTCCTAGCCACCCAAAGCCACCGTCGTCTCGTCCAGCCAACCCCCGTCACGTACCCTTCGGTGACGAGTTACGAAGTGAGATTCAGGAAGTAACGCTGCAAGGTAAGTAGCATGATCATACCCTTACACGTATGTACGGTAAAACGGCATTTTTTTTTATAAAAATATTATGCATGAATACCCCCATTGGAAGCCCCTTTTTATGTATCCAAGACATGATAAAATTATGAAAATCCATGATTTTATGTAAAGAATTTTAATTTTATAAAAGGAATTATGCATCAAAAGATTTATGAAAAGTTACGATTTTATGTGAGAGTTATGCATTAAATTAATTTATGAAAAGCCATGCATGATTTTATGTGAATATTTATGCATTAAAGTATTTATGAAATATTATGATTTTATGTGAGAAGTTATGCATCACGACATGTTATGAGAGAATGCGATTTCATTTGAAATCTATGATATGATATGACAAGATATGACAAGTATGAAGGTGATTTCTTTTGAAATCTATGATATGACAAGATATGACAAGTATGAATGTGATTTCTTTTGAAATCTATGATATGACAAGTATGCAAGTATGATTATGATGAAATAAGAATAATAAGATACGTAACGGCCTATGATATGATATGAAAACGGTACCTATGTTATGGGCATATTGCATTGCTAGGTCGTACATGCTGGTAGTGCACCCAGTATGTATGGATTCCACAACCCGCGGCCACGGGCGGAATCGGAATCTATTTAGATTCGCTAACCCTAACTCACGGGGGTCAATAGTGGGTAACGGCCTATGACAAGTGAAAGTTAAGCTCATGTTCATGTTCATGTTATTTACGTATGTATTTATAAGTATGCACGTTTTTTCAAAGAAACCTTATGTTCATTATGTTTACTGTATGATGTGTGCTTATTGAGTATTCGACTCATTTTAGTTTGTTTTCATGTTTTTAAACCACCCAGGTGATGAAATTTATGAAGATGAGACTGAAGGACAGGACTTGACCCCGGGAGGCGAGACAGAGGCCTAGACAGATTATGATATGATTAGCTTTTATGGTTTAAGATTTCAGTAGATTATTTTGATAAGCACATGAGACTTCCGTATTATATTTTTTAATAAGTGCTTCCGCAAACTCTATATTGGATTTTAAGTATTAATTAAATTTTATTTTAATTATGGAATCTTTTGCATCTGGCTCGTTATTTAAAAGAAAAAGTTTTAGTTAAGTTCAGTAGTAGCACACTGGCTCCCCAAAAATTCTAAAATGTCTTTATTGGGGAACGGGGTGTTACAGTTGGTATCAGAGACAGGTTCGAAAGATTCTGTAGACTTTTTCAAAATAAAGAGGAAAACGTTTTGCAAAGAATTTTTTAAAAATCAGAGAAGTTTTTTGTTTGGAAAATAGAAAAGGAAGGAAGGGAATGTCTAGGCCAAGGTCTCCCCAAGGCAGGTTCTGCTTTGCAGTAAGTATTTTTTTTATTGTTACTATTATTTTAATGAAATTTTTGGATACATGCATGTTAAAGTGCACCTACTACGTCAAAGGGTTTTAGTGCGAAGGTAAGGAAGCTTCTAAATATGAGGTCAGGAATCTTTGAGTTTAAGATTGATGATACATCTTGTTTATGAGGAAATAGTCTTATATTTTGTAACGTTTTATTTGAGGAAATTAGGAATGAATTTAGAGGAATTTTGAAGTTATGACATAGATTTATATATGATGTATGGTATTTCATGATGATTGGTGGTACTCTTATGTTCTATAGATAACGTGATTCTATCGCTAAGTACGAGTTGTAGGATTTAGGATCCGAACTTTGGAGAGTTTAAGGTTACGAATTTTCAAGGTTATTATTGCATGTGGAGAGCTTTAATTACTTTTCTTGTGGAGTTCAGATAATCATCTAATCAAATTAATATTAGGCTTGTAATCGAGCCCGCTATCGAGGTCTACAATCTTGGAGAATAAGTGATGTTTAAGAAAAAATCTCGATAGATTAAAAGCTTGGGAATTATAGGTTCGACCGATTGAATCAAGGATTTAGAATAAAGACAATGAAGGAATGTGGTGAATAAATGCGTTTATTGTTGAGGTCTAGCAAATTCTGAGGACAGAATTTTTATAAGGAGGGGAGATTGTAACGACCCGACCCAGTATTATTTTTTTTATGGATAAATTACGGATAATTTTATTAGGCTCAATAAATGAGTTTAAGCCTATAAAAGAATTTATCAAACATATTATTTTTTTTATTTAACTTAGAATTAAGCCTCCATTACTATTATTATTATTATTATTATTATTATTATTATTATTATTATTATTATTATTATTATTATTATTATTATTATTATTATTATTATTATTATTAATATTGTTATTTCTATTATTATTATTATTATTATTAGTATTTTATCATGAATGGATTTTTTGTTTTAAGCACAAGAATTTTAGTTTTTTTGAATTTAAACATTATTTCTCCCTATCTCCACCCATAAGCCTCATCCTTATCCTCTAATTAATAACTCCAAATCCTATTAGAAAACCAAACCCTCAACTCCAAATCCTATTAGAAAACCAAACCCTCAACTCCAAATCCTATTAGGAAACCAAACCCTCAACTCCAAATCCTATTAGGAAACCAAACCCCCAACTCCAAATCCTATCCCATCTCCTTATGGTCACAATACCCTTCTCCTTGCCTATAAAACCCACCCCTAGCCGAGACCTCCAGAAGAAAACATAAGAAACCACAACCACCGCCAGCCTCCTCTCTCTCTCTCTCTCTCTCTCTTTCTCTCTCTCAGTTGCCTTCGGCAACAGAACTCTCTCTCGGTACTATCTCTCCCTCTCTCGGCGTCGCACCACCCAGCCCAGTAAACCAGCCGCGTCGCCTCACTCCTAGCCACCCAAAGCCACCGTCGTCTCGTCCAGCCAACCCCCGTCACGTACCCTTCGGTGACGAGTTACGAAGTGAGATTCAGGAAGTAACGCTGCAAGGTAAGTAGCATGATCATACCCTTATACGTATGTACGGTAAAACGGTATTTTTTTTTTATAAAAATATTATGCATGAATACCCTCCATTGGAAGCCCCTTTTTATGTACCCAAGACATGATAAAATTATGAAAATCCATGATTTTATGTAAAGAATTTTAATTTTATAAAAGGAATTATGCATCAAAAGATTTATGAAAAGTTACGATTTTATGTGAGAGTTATGCATTAAATTAATTTATGAAAAGCCATGCATGATTTTATGTGAATATTTATGCATTAAAGTATTTATGAAATATCATGATTTTATGTGAGAAGTCATGCATCACGATATATTATGAGAGAATGCGATTTCATTTGAAATCTATGATATGATATGACAAGTATGAAGGTGATTTCTTTTGAAATCTATGATATGACAAGATATGACAAGTATGAATGTGATTTCTTTTGAAATCTATGATATGACAAGTATGCAAGTATGATTATGATGAAATAAGAATAATAAGATACGTAACGGCCTATGATATGATATGAAGACGGTACCTATGTTATTGGCATATTGCATTGCTAGGTCGTACATGCTGGTAGTGCACCCAGTATGTCTTCCTTATGTATGGATTTCACAACCCGCGGCCACGGGCGGAATCGGAATCTATTTAGATTCGCTAACCCTAACTCACGGGGGTCAATAGTGGGTAACGGCCTATGACAAGTGAAAGATAAGCTCATGTTCATGTTCATGTTATTTACGTATGTATTTATAAGTATGCACATTTTTTCAAAGAAACCTTATGTTCATTATGTTTACTGTATGATGTGTGCTTATTGAGTATTCGACTCATTTTAGTTTGTTTTCATGTTTTTAAACCACCCAGGTGATGAAATTTATGAAGATGAGACTGCAGGACAGGACTTGACCCTGGGAGGCGAGACAGAGGCCTAGACAGATTATGATATGATTAGCTTTTATGGTTTAAGATTTCAGTAGATTATTTTGATAAGCACATTAGACTTCCGTATTATATTTTTTAATAAGTGCTTCCGCAAACTCTATGTTGGATTTTAAGTATTAATTAAATTTTATTTTAATTATGGAATCTTTTGCAACTGGCTAGTTATTTAAAAGAAAAAGTTTTAGTTAAGTTCAGTAGTAGCACACTGGCTCCCCAAAAATTCTAGAATGTCTTTATTGGGGAGCGGGGTGTTACATAGCAATAGTGCAATTATAAATTATAAATTAAATGCAAATAAAAAAAAAGCAAAAAAAAAAGTACAAATTCACACTATTTAACAAATGATATTGATAAATGCTAATACCTAGATTAATTTTTTCATGTTGGTGGATTGCTAAAGAATGTCTAAAATCACCTTTTGTATTCTTATACAATTCAAGTTCTTCAATGATCTTATCTTGATTATCGAGATCAAGTTCCATCCTCATAACACAAGCCATAAACCCTCTTGGAACATCATTTTTATTTTTAAAGAAAGGGTTATAGTGAATTGCAGGGTTAAGAAAACAATTTGCTGCATGTAATGGACTATGAAGCTGCTTATCCTACTTAGCATCAATGATCCTGATGAATGGACTAAATACAGTAACTTTGTTATTTTATCTCGCTTTTATGTTCTCTTTGACCCTTTCCATTGCATCATACAAGTATCCCATTGCAGGTTTCTCTTCCCCATTGACAAGTCGTAGAACTTGAACCAAAGGCTCCCCTTTTTTCGCCCCCATGTCACCACACGTTTCACAATAAATTGACATTGAGTCCAAAACTCTCTATCTTCTAGAACAATTTCAGCTATCTCCTTCCATATGTTGCTTTTAGAATGACTTGATGCAATCCATTTATCACAAGTAAACATTTGTTTAAGCTCTTTCTTAAACAAAAGTAAGCATTGGATGCTTAAAAAATTTGTCACAAACCTTGTGACTGCAGAATGACATATATCATGACTTTTGGTGAAATCTTTTCTCATCAAAGCCAAAATTCAAGTATGGTTATAGATGAACTTGGTTATCTTTCTTGCCTTTTTTATAGTTTCATCATTGTTCGTTATGAACTGTACAAGATTCTCAACTCCAACTTGAACTACTTCATCAAAGATGTTAAATAATATTTCAAAATCTTTTCTAAGGCTTGATGTATCAATAGACTTCAAGAATATTGTATATTTTGGGCAATAAACTAGAAAGTTGATTATTGGTTGTTGCCTCTAGTTTGTCCAACCATCTGCCATTAGTGAACAACCAGTTTCATTCCAAATATTTTTAATTTTTTGCAGATAATTCTGAACCTCATTGACAGAATTCTTTAACAAATTTCCTCTCAATTCATATAAAGAAGGACCCTTGAATCTTGGCATGATGGAAGCAATGACATGTATAGCTAGTTGATAAAATTTGGATTGAGCTGCATTGAAAGATAGATTAGCATCATACCACTAGTGTGCTACAACCATCTTTACTTTGTCAATCATCTTTTTCGAATACATAGCACTCTTAATGGAAGGTTGAGACCCAGGAGTTGTTTTTGGGACAAAAAATCTACTCAATCCTCCCTCTGACTTTCCACTTTCACATTCTTTTTTCTTCCTCTTACTTTTTGAATTCTGATAGTATCCCTCAATATTATTAATATCATTATCATCAAATGTTAAATCTACATGGCCTTTAATCTCTGAGCTTATTTTTCCTTTCTTCTCTTGACTTTTTTTCATTTCATTAAGCAGCCAATTCATTTGCCATTTTACATCATTAGAGACCTTTTTACATGCTTCTATATTGTCTGGAATCCCAACTAGATGATACTTCAACCGAGTGATTTCGCCACCTCTAATTAGTTTATTACAGTAGACACATTTAGTATTATTTCTTACCCCTGGCACTACACATGCATGGGCCCACGTTGGATCTTCTGATCTCACATGAGTAAGTGTTGTAGATGTAGCACCAATTGATTGACAACTAGACATTTTTATACTCCTATATAATAATGCATAATTCAACACTTTAAATTCAAATTCAAGTGTTCAACACTTAACAGATTCATGTAAAAGTAAAACGGTAAAACTATTGGTGATGAGTAGAATCTCTTTTTTGAGGAATTTTTTGAGAACTTTAGAATTCAGATTGTTAAGCAAGCAAGAAAAAGAAAATGGTGAAACTTTTGTTTTATTTTTTGTTTTATAGGTAGGGAAGGAGTGGGTAATCATTCCTTGTTTTCTTTTCTATTGATCATTATTGCTATGTTTAATTAAAATTCCATATGGGTAGACCGTAGCACATTAATCCGGATTCCAGAATGCACACAAAGTCATGTCCATACAACTAGCTAGGCATCAAAATAAACTTAACATAATTTATCAAATGGATTCAAAGAATCAAAAATCAAAACACGAATTAACCTATTAGTCAATTTCTCCTAGTGGCATTTCAGAAATCAGAGTTCAGGCATAGGAAATAATCAACATAGGAATGAAACAAAAATTCGAGGAATATCTGAAAATGCATACCTTTAAGAAAATCTGAAAATAATTAGCTTGAGTTTCTGGTGCGTACTGTGTAGGCCAAAATTGTAACACCCGGGTCCAGTGCCAAGTTGTTGTCAAAATTTTAGAATTTTTTTATGTGCGAAAAGCCCATTTGAGTTTTCAAATAGTTTTTTTTTAAATAGACTACGAGCCTAAAATCTCTGTTTTGGTGTATTATAATTTTTCTATGGGTTTGATTTTAGGTTAAAAAAAATAAAATAAAATATTTTTATGGGCCGAGATAATTTTTGAACAATTTGGATTTTTTTTTTAATATGTTGAGATCCAAAATTCATGAAACAACCTTTTATAGTTTTTCTTCACTATTCAAACCGTGGGCCCAAAGCGTTGCACCAAGACCCAATCCCATGAAAATCAATTTTCCAGACTCCACAGTCCACAATATGCATGTCCATTTCCTTTGCATGCACGTCTATCCCTCTAGGGTTTTACCCTCACCTCTTTATAACCAGATGTATTTTCTTCCCTGCATATGAAAACTACACAAGCATTGTTCTTGTCGTCAGCCACTTCCCAAGCCTACCTTGCCACAACACTTCCTCATAGTCACTACAAGAGAACCCAGACCAACCATCATTTTTTTTTTCTTGCCATATGCAGATTTGCCTTGCACCACCACTAGCCACCGAGACTGCCTCCCCAAACGACCTGGCCGTGAATCAGTAACTCTCCATGCAAGCCCCACGCCACTGCCTCCTGCACCACAAAACACGTGCGACATCCACTCGAAACCGAAGCTAAACGACTCTATTTTTGCAGTTCGAAAATAGAGCAGGACCGAGATGGCCATTTTTGGTTGATCATCGCCTTGGCTCATCTCTCTCACTCTTCCTCCCACTCGTTCTCAGCCACCCAGCTTGCCGACACGACCTTCGCCCAGCCCATTGATCCGCCGTTCGATCCTCTCTCAATAGGTCCGAGTTTCTTTCCATCTCTCTCTCCCTTGCTTTCTCACTCTCCGTTCTCTCTCTCTCATGTTCAGCCACTCAACTGGACGGTGTCTTCGCTGACCACCCAGTTTCGCCACACCATGCTCTCTATCACGAGTCCTCTATGCTCGTTGGGTAAGCCACACCGCACGTCTCTTTAGTTCTAAATCGGTATCTGTTTTGTTTTAAAACATGTGTTAAGTTTTGGTTTCAGTCTATCAAACGGTCCTATTTTTTTTTTCAAAACACCTTTGTTAAAGAAACTGGTTTCACATGGACTGCAGGTTTTTCTTTGGACTTAGATGCTTGTGGGTTAAATTATTTTAGTATTTTAGGAAACTAATGTTTTTAATGGATTTTTTATTAAGTGATTATTGATGAAATTGGAAAGTGATGATATATTTCGAGGTTATGAGAATTTTAGGTTTTGAGGAATTAAAATAGGTTATTTTAGAAACTTAGGCTTAAATATCGAAATACGTGATTGATTGGAAATTTATGAGAATTACGTGATTATTTTATAGGTGACGAGTAAAAATTGTTCGGCATTTTTGAGGAAAATTCTGAAAAGCTAAGAAATTCATATAAGCGGGGTTCCTATGCTAGACTTTGCATAAAAGTAAAATGGACTGAGGTCAATTTTGGAAAATATGCATGTTTTGTTATGAAAAGGAATTTGAAACAATCTCAGTTATTTGTTTCGCATTACTCGTGAAATTTTGTATAAGAATAAAGTATTTTCTGGCATGACTGGTGCAGACATGAGTTTATTTTCTGGCATTTTGTTTCTGAACAATGCAAAAGAGAGCGAGTATGAAATTTTGTGCATAAATTATATTTTGTATATGATTCTGTTTTGTTCTATATTCTGATATGATATGATGTGATTTCTAAAACCTTTTGGCATGACATTTGGAATTTGGGTTTGGTTTGTGGATGGTGATCTGTTTGACCTACCATGGGTGCTAATAGTGGCTTCTGTTTGGGTTGGTACCAACTGTTTTGTTTCTGGTGCACCCATTTTGGAAACAAAGTGATTTTTTCTGGTGGTCTTTCCTATGTGCACACTCGGGGCTCCAAGAATAAATAAGGGGAAGATTCACATTATGTTTCTACTTGGTTAGCTATCGGGATTTGTACAACCCTAACACGGGGGGTTAAACATGGCCTTTGATGTGATATGATGTTCTGGTATGATGGTGGTCAGTTATGCTATGCCAAAAGACTTTGAATAAGAATATTTTTTTGAAACTTTAACTCTGATATTTTTGATGACATGTTCTGATTCTGCATTCTGAAAGTAAAAGTATTTTGTTCTGCATTATGAACTCTGTAAATACTCATATTTGTACACTAGTATATGTTCTTTACTTACTGAGTTGTTGATAACTCACCCTTTATCTTCAAATATTTTTCAGATGATTTTGAATAGTTCAGCTAAGGATCAGGACAATGGAGCATGGGTGAGATGATTATTTAAGCATTGTGGATTACCCATAAGAAGATTTCTGAGAATTGGCAGATTTTATTAAGATATTTTGTAGTATTCTGATGACTTTATATTTTGGAGTATATATATATATTGATGAAATGTGAGTTTTAAGTTACAGGGAGTAAATCTTCGACCACTGCGGGATCGGGGCGTTACAAAAATAAAAAAGGAAGATTAAAAGAAGTTGAAGTTTGAAGAAGAAAAGAAAATAAGTTGAAGTTTGAACTTTGAAGAAGTCAGCGAAATCCAGACCAAAGAGAAGAAAAGAAAAAAACCCTAAGGCCTAAAGACTTAAATGCCATAAATGCCTCTTACTTTTACTTAAATTGCAAAAATGCCATAGGCCCATCATATTTTGACCAATTCAAGGTGGTACAAGTCGGTACGGTACGAAATTCAAAAGCTTGATAAAAAGCTCTTTCACCCCTCATTTCCTCCACACCTCAACTCCAGCTCCTTTTGAGCATTTGAGAACGAAAATGTGTGTTAGCTTGAGTGTTCTTGGTGTTCTTGTGTTGGAAGCTTGAGTGGGCCATGGAATTTGTGAGTTTCCTTTCCCTAGATCTTAGTTTGCTTATCAAGTCTTATTTTCTAGTGTTAGAATAAATTTTGGTTACGTTTAGATAAGGTTACCATGCTTAATTCAAGATCAGGTTCATTAAGGATGGATTAAGTGTTTAAATTGTTTGAAGTAGAAATTTAGCTATGGCATGTCTTAAGTATGTTTTGATATGATTTATTAATGTCTTAGAATGATCATGGAAAGTTTGATTTTTAATTATAAGCATATCATGATAGGTTTTAATTCTATCTTTTTTTGATAATCAAAACATGTTTGGATTTTAAGTAAGTTGTGTTTAAGGCTTGAAGCTTGATTTTTTTCCACCTAAGCTTAATGATTAAGCATGTAGAAACCTTCTGATTGGGGTAAGAACAAAATCTGCATGTTTTGGGTGAGTTTTGAAAGCATGCCTTTGTGATTTGCACTAGGAACATCAAGCTTTATTATTGAAGGATTAATGAAGCAAGGTTTTTAGCCATAATTAAGTGTTGGGATGAAGTAAGGAACATCATTAAGGACTATAGTGATTATTTGTGACTAAAGAGAATTTCATATGCATGCATTTATAGGGATTAATAGTTAATAAGCATCAACTAGAGTGCTGGTGTTTTAAATTTTTGCCATACAAAAGCTTGTGGTGGGCATTTTTCAGCTCACAAAATAGTGGCTAAAATTCTTCAAAGTGGATTTTATTGGCCAACTATGTTCAATGATGTTTTTAGTTTTTGTAAAGCTTGTGAACCTTGTCAAAAATTAGGAGGAATCACTAGGAGAAATATGATCCCTATGCAACCCATAATAGTGATTGAAATTTTAGATTATTGGGGAATAGATTTTATGGGACTTTTTCCTTCTTCTCATGGCTATTTATACATTTTTCTTGTTGTTGACTATGTTTCTAAGTGGGTTGAGGCAGTCCCTTACAAATCTAATGATCATTGAGTTGTTTTAAAATTTTTGAAAGGAAACATTTTTGCAACGTTTGCATGCTTAAAGCCATAATCAGTGATAATGACACCCATTTTTGTAACAAGGATTTCTCGGCCTTAATGAAGAAGTATGGTATCCATCACAAAATCTCTACTCCCTATCATCCTCAAACCAATGGACAAGCTGAACTAGCAAATAGGAAAATTAAAAACATCCTTGAAAAAATAATTAGCTCAAATAGGAAGGATTGGTCTTTGAGATTGTCTGATGCCTTGTAGGCATATAGAACAACCTTTAAAACCATTTTGGGCATGTCTCCATATAGACTAGTGTATGTTAAGGCTTGTCATTTGCCTGTAGAGTTGGAACATAGAGCATATTGGGCCATTAAGCAATGTAATTTTAATATTGATGAAGCTGGTTGTGTGAGAAAATTGTAGCTATCTGAGTTAGATGAGTTGAGGATGGATGCCTACAACAACTCTAAGTTTTCCAAAGAAAGAATGAAGAACTTCCATGAAAAACATATCCAACATAAGACTTTTGAGCCTGATCAACAAGTGTTATTGTACAATTCTCGATTACACTTGTTCCCTGGTAAGTTAAGGTCTCGGTGGAGTGGGTCTTATGTGGTACAAATTGTTTTTCTCCATGGTGCCATAGAGATAATGAATCGTCTCAATGGTAACATTTTTAAGGTTAATGGTCAAGCCTTTTATTTCTAACTTTTCACTTGAGGAATCTACTCTACATTTTCTTGATCCTAATTAATGGTTTCTTGATATTTCCATTTCTTTTCATTGTTTTCTTTTGTTCTTCGGTCTTTATTTTTATTTTGGTTCAATTCCTTTCAAACATGCCCAGGTACTTCCTTTTCCTCTTTCCTTCAATTTTTCTTCAACTACTTGGTTCTTCTTTTAGTTGTTTTGCCCCTTAACTGCTCTCTTTATGTAAATTATTTCATTTCTCTTGCATCATTGAGGACAATACTACAATCTAGTTGGGGGGGGGGTGGAAGAGAATTTATTTTTCTGTTTGCATGCATTAGACATATGCTGGTTCACCTTGAGGGAGTGCTAGTAATAAGTTCAAAGCAGATTAAAATCTCTATTATTGAATTTTACATTCTGGAAATTGAACTGAAAGATGATTTGTTGAGGTCATGGAACATGTGGAATGTAGTGCAAATCTGAGTATAAGTCAAAAGAGGAACTTATCCATTTTATTTAGTCGTTAAACTAAGGGAAAGATGTCAAAGTTTTGCTAAAACACACAACACATGCCTAGAATGCTTAGAAAGGCTGCATTGGGTCATTATTTTGTTGATTTACACTTCGGTTATTTGGGACTCTAATGAATTATATCCTAATGGCTTAGAAAGAAATCTGAAGTGTATTAAATGAGAAAATGGACAAGCTAAGTCAGTTGGGGGGTGTGATAAATGGTTAATTATGCGGTATTAATACTCTTAAATATCTTGGGTTAAAAGAGTATTATGCGTTAAAATAAGAATATTAATTAGATAATGTGAATTAACTCTGTTTGGCATGTGAAATAATATTTTACCTCTAATTAAATATAGATGCATTATGTTGTGGGGCTGACTAACATTTAAGTGGACTTACAATTGAATCTTGGCCCATTACAGAAGTGAAGCCCATTAAAGCTTGTAACCAAGGCCTACATCTGTACAGAATCTATGAAGAAAAAAAAAGAAGGCAATTGGCAAGAGATTAAATGCATTCAGTAATTGAGTTGGGGGTGGAACGCATGAAACACAGGAGCTGCTACGCTGGTATGTGGAGTTGCAACTGGGGACATGTAGGCGTGAAGCTAGAGCGAATCAAAAGAGGGCTGGCATGTAGAGCATACCTGGGTACTGACGTTTTACGAGAGGGATTTGCGTGAAGCAGAGGGGCTATTCTTCGAATATATATTCAGTTAGATTTATTTTTTTGGGGATATATATTTTTCAAAGCATTAATTTCTGGAGTTAGCTAGTTTTTGTTTTTATTTTCCTTCATTTTTGTTTTGGGCTCTCTTCAGTTTTTGTTTCTTTTCTCTTTTGGTTTTTGGGACAGCGTTGGCTAGGTTTTACTCTTTTTTTTTCTCTAGTTTTTCTTCGGAGGATTAGTTTTGATTTTCGTCATTTTATTTTGGTTCTTTTTTAGACAGCGTGAGTTTCTTGGCTTCGTTCTCAGCATTTCTTGTTCATTTTTGAGAGTGTATTTGAGAGGCTATTTTTGTGCTCAGTTTATCCTAGTTGGGTTTCTTTTGCTCTCATATTTTGTGATGGCTTTATTTAAATTAATTTTTGCTGCTAGAAATACCATGCGTAGCTAATTGCTGAAGCTTGGGTTGTGGAATGAGACTTGATTTGTTTTGGGTTCTAGTTTAATGTAATGTTTTGTTGATAAATATTGATTTCACTTGTTGCTAGTCAGATTTGAATTAAAAATAGATTGCGACTCTTGCTCTTGATTTGTTGTTGACGTAAGGCACAACAAAAGCTTGAAAATTATAAAGGCTTCTCTCAAATGATTGTTAATGTGTGTTTGGTTAGTAAGGTTGTGAATCCCTTAGGGAAATATTACAAAAACTTGAGCATAACTTTTTATCTTCCATTTAACAATGCCTTGACTGGATTGTTAATCAAGAAAATTAGCTAGGAACTAAAACAAAGAAAGTCCCATACCCAACCCCAGTGTTTGTTAATTTGCCTTTTTGATTAGAAACTTTAAATCCAACCTTGACTTAATTTTTTGCAGAACTTAAATTCATACTTTTCCTAAATTCATCTTCAAGATTCCTCACATTGTATTTTATTTTATTTTTCATCACTCATAGCCAATACAATTTTTCTTACAAAAATTTTTTACAAATGCTTTAATAATCCATTGTCCTTGTGGAATATGATCCTGGACTTATCCTTGATACAACTTGACATTTCTACACTTGGAAGCACATTTAAGACCAAGTCAAAGCATGATGATTGGTGTTTCAAGTTTAATGAGTTAAGGAGGATTCATGGTTATGCTATGAGTTAAAAGTAAATTTTTTTATCATGATCCCAAATGCTAGGATAGGAGAATGTCCTAGTGGAACTCCTTTGTCCTCTCAAGCGTGTTTAAAATGGAGAGATACCCATGGGTTGGCGAAGTACTGTTGGTGAATCTTGAATGGTTCCTAAAAGAAAAGGACACCGGAGTAGGATCGTACGTAAAGCTAGTGGGTGCACCTACGGTGAAGGCGAAATGCAAACTGCCGTATATCAAAGATAAGATGTAGTCACCTTAATCAAAGTAGCCAATGGTTGATACGGTAACTAGTGGGGAACATAGTGCATAAGGGAGTTGTGGGGTGTCTAATTATATGTTATAAGTCAATAAAGGCCACGAGCTCATAAGTATGTTAATGAACAAGTATGAAATGAAGAAAGAATGTTTACAAAAGCAAAAGTTATGAATGGTCATGTTTTACACGATGTCTTTTTGAAAGGTCAAGTGCATAAGTATAAGTTCATGTCTATGCATTCATTGCTAAGTTTGCTTCCATATGCTTATGATATTGTTGCACGTTACTTGTTTACTTATTGAGATTTCTCAAAATCTCACTATTGTATTTATCAACTATCAGTCCCTACTTGGAATGTTAAAAGCTATGACAGGTTTAGTTAACGCAAATGACGAAGTGCAAGAGGACAACACTTCCTCCAGAGAGGATGATCGTGCCTAAAATGGTCATAAGCCAGTCGGAGCCTTCCATTCTGGATCCTCTCGATCAATTGATAAAACAATCACTAAGATACTTGAGGATATAGAAAAGTTTAGAAGATCCCACAACAAGGATAAGGACCAGGTTTTAGAGCGCAGTCATACGTTACGACACCTAATGCTGGTGGGTGTACATGTTATGATTTTTACGATGTTATGTTATGTTATATTATATTATCAATGCATTGAAAATGAGTCTATAGACAATATAGTTTCAACGTGAGTTGTACTACGGTCACCGATAGGTATTCACAGTGCATATGGAGAACTGTGATGATAGCATACGTTACGTTAATTCCATAATTTTATGTAATTCTTGATGAAAGACTTAAGTTTTTAACGACGGAAGTGAAATTATGTTCTCTATAAGAAAATGTGATCAAAAGTCTATTTTCCTAGGATTAATAGGCTACTATCGACATTTCGTTAAGGGATTCTCCAATCTATCAGGACCTTTTACTGCCCTAACCAAGAAAGGTGCTAAGTATATTTGGGTAGAGAAGTGTGAGCAGAGAACTCAAGGAAAGACTCACAACTGCACTAGTATTAGCTTTACCTAAACCCCATAGGCCTTATGTTGTATTTAGCGATGCATCCAAATTAGGACTCGGATGCGTACTTATGCAAGATGAGCAAGTGGTTGCCTACGCCTCACGACAACTGAAGAATCACGAACAAAATTACCCCATTCATGACTTTGAGTTATCCGCCGTAGTTTTCGTTTTGAAGATTTGGAGGCATTACTTATATGGCACAACTTGCGAGATCTACAGGATCACAAGAGTCTCAAATACTTGTTTAGTGAGTAGAATTTAAATATGAGGTAGAGAATGTGGTTGGAAACAATTAGCGACTACTAGTGTGAAATCAAATATCACCCTTGTAAGGCTAGCAGATGCGTTAAGTCAAAAGTCACAGAATGACGATCTCGATCTGGGAAGAGTATTACTTCTACACAACATGAGGAACTAGGTGATTAAGGATCTTCATCCAAACATAACTCTCGCCACAATACAAGAGATTGTACCTGTTATGTGGGAGGTTGTAAAGAAGTAGCAGATGGAAGATCCCAAATGGGCAAAAGTTAGGTAGAAAGTAGAAAGGAAGGAAGGGCCAAAATGATTTACCCTTAAGAATGATGGGTTGTTGTATTAAGTTTTAGCTTCTAATAATCATTAATGTGGTCTGGTTTCCTAATGATTGCACTAACTAACAATGATTAAAAACTGATCAAGAAACATCTAATTTCATTGGTGAAGGGGGCAGAACAATGTAGAAAAATAAGAACAAAAAATGCTGGGAAAGGAGGGTCTCAGCCATAGGCTTTCAAGCCTTTCTTCCACTTGATTATTCCTAACCTTTTGTGACCAATGAAGGGCTCTGAAAATCCCATGAGTATGT
The DNA here is from genome assembly GCA_029856935.1 of Cyclocarya paliurus. Lineage (NCBI taxonomy): Eukaryota > Viridiplantae > Streptophyta > Magnoliopsida > Fagales > Juglandaceae > Cyclocarya > Cyclocarya paliurus. Next base: position 23,865,937 of record CM056950.1, read on the forward strand.
TGTCCAAAAATTATTGAGAAATTTGACCAAAGAAAGTGAATTCATTGGTGAAGAGGAGTGGTACACAAGACTAAGCATAGGAGACAAAATCTATTAAAGTTTTCCAATGAAAGGTCTTTTAGCCAAGTTTAACTCGTGGAGGTGTAAAAAGTAAGATTTAACCTAAACATGCAATTTGGGACATCAGGAGTCAATATCGAGATGGGTTTGGATGGTAAAGTCATAAGAATGACGTGGCAAAGTTGTCAGAATCCAAACTTTGCCAAGTGTGACGCCCCCAAATTTTGCTTGGGATTAGACGGACATTTGAAGTGTCGAGATATGCAACACAAGGTTACCTGCCCCCGTTAATGACATATAAGATGTAATGTTCCTAACATGTATCTAGCATTATGCAATATTCGCAGCGGATAATTTTTTTTTTAGTAATACTATGCACCAAACTTGCAGTATCCCAAGTAATTAAAGCGTAATCCATTCATACTTAACAAAATAAACATCTATGATTATAGTATGGGTCTTAGAAGACTGTAATCTCAAAACATGGGAGACCAGATTCCATATTTTCATTACCAAAATATACTATTGGGCCAGTTCGTTGAGTAACTCACGTAACTCGACAACGAGGCCAAAATATTGTCCAAAAAAACTAACTATGGAAGTTGTATGCTCTGAGTCGTGTCTGTGGCACGAAGTCAACCTCCTCCAGTCTATTAGTGTCCGTTCCCTACTCCAATTCTGACACATCATCTACCATTTGGGGGGAATGGTAGTTGGGACTACCACGATGAGATTTGATTACAAATCTCAGCAAATTAATAAGAAACTTCCACACAAGTTAATGATGCATGCATGGCAGTAAAAGCATGAATGTATAATCAAAGTCGTAAGTAAGCATAACATAACTTGACGTAACATGGCATGAAATAATAAGCATAACGTGACTTGACATAACATGGCATGAGCCGACATAACTTGAACTGAAACTGAGACTTAGCTTGACATGACATGACATGTATGTGAACTTAAAACATAACATGGACTAGCAACATAACATGAACGTGAACTTGAATTCTTTACTTAACATAGATACTCAGACAATCAGAATGATTCCATCATGAGTATTTTAAATAAGATACCCTAACAATTAGAATGATTACGCCAGGAGTTTCTACATAACTGAACTTAAATTGAATTCTTTACTTAACATGAACATGAACTTGAATTATGATAATCAAAATGATTTTGTTAGTCGTTTCGTCAGGAATAGTGAACAATCAGAATGATTCTGCCCAATATATTCCGTCAGAGATACTCTGACAATCAAAATGATTCTATCATGAGTATTTTAAATGAGAAACAATCAGAATGATTATGCCAGGAGTATCTGCATAACTGAACCTAAGCAGAAACTTGACATGAATGTAAACTTGAACATAATATAATGTGAAACATGACTTGAACTTGGAATCTTATTCAATAGACTTAATCATTAAAGTGACCAAATGGGTGCTATACGAGTCCCCTTGAGCCGTGTGTCCCTGCCGATTACCGCATCACAACACAGGTATCTATACCAGTTGTAAGTGCATTAATATGTATCCATAGTTATTGTGGCCCCACATATTCTACGTGTCACAATTGCTGTGTCTCATATAGTGTATGCTGCATAGTTGTTGTGGCCCCATGAATTGTTTTGTGCCACACTTGCTATGAACACCCATAAAATAAAGTATGGCTCTATCAGCGTTAATGCTTGGCTCACTCCTGTGACCAGCTAGTTAGGCCCTGTTCGCAACCTGTTGACTGTACTTCATCAACCCAGGGAATTTCACACCTATTTAGACACTCCAGGGTGAACAAAGGAGTTCCACTAGGATATTACCCAATCCTAGTGCTTAGGGTTGTGATTGACATGAATAACTTAATAAGATTGTTCTCGAGATACAACAACTGTATTCGAGACGGGATGGCGTGAATATGAAATTACAGAAGTCCTGACGTAGCGTAACGTGACATGAATGTAAGACGATAGACATGACATACTTTGAGACATAAATGTAACAGAAAATATTTTATAACATGGCATGTGTAACAGATAATATTTTATAACATGGCATAACATATAACAGACAATATTTCATAACATAGCATAACATGTGACAGTGAATATTATGTGACATGACATACATGTAACAGATGGCATACATAATGTGACATACTTGCAACAGATAGTAACATATGATAGAATATATTATGTAACAGATAAGTATTTCATGACAGAATAATTCGTGTAGTAGATAAACATGTGATGACATGGTATGGCATGGAATATATAACAACATACAAACATAATTGTAGTTCCGTTACCCATCATACATACACAATAAACTGATAGTAAGTTAAGAGCTAACTTACCTCTGTCTTCGTGTTTCTAGATAAAAACTCTAATGCGATCACGAGAAACTGAAAGTAGTTATTTTTAAAAGTTAGAACCTAGTCACTAACAATTAGAAATATGAAAAAATATTAACTTAGAGTAAAATTACCATTTTACCCTCTATATGTGGGAAAATGACCATTCTACCCCTAACTTAAGGATTTTGCATCCTTACTCCAAAAATCACCAAAATTTACATGAGGCTAAACTTAAATATCTATTCAAAAAAATTTAAAACTAAATACAACCATTAAAATTCTATAGGGCCGAAATTGTGATTTGTCTTCTAAGTTCAAAACAAATTTTTGTTTCTAACTTGTTTTGATCAACCTCTTGGTCCATGACTTATAAAGATGTGATCTTCAAATAAAACATCCCATGGTTTAAAAAGGTGTCCTAGAACAGATTCAAGCTCCAAACTCAAGATCACATAGTTAAAAATCAATCAAAACATAAATTTAGCCAAGAACATCATCACTTTTGCCTAACCGAATATCTCCTTGCATAAAATTTCATATCTTTGAAACTAATGTCAAATATATTCAAAAAATATTCTAACATGTATATAAGAGGTTTAAGATTCTTAAATAAAAATATCAAAGCCATTGGATTAGGATTAAACCATAAAAGATTTAAACTTTCCCAAAACATAAACTATTTTTCCTCTTCCAGTTTCTAAGTTTCTAGATTTAAGAAAATCTTTCACCAAAACTTTTAATCATACAAAAAATCCTAATAAATAATCATATATACATGTTAACAGTACTCCATAAAATTTTTGGACCAAGAACTATTCATTAGCTTGGTCAAAAACTCCAAACTACAATACACTCTCCAATTTATCGCCCAAATTAACCTTTTTGGGGTTTGAACAACTTTTGATCAATCAAATAATCTCAAAATAGAAGAAATAAGATATTTACATAAACTAGACTAAAAAAGGAACAACTTTAATGAAGGAATCTTTATGAGAAAACACTTACAAGATTTTTGAATAAGGCGTGCAACAGAGATTAGAAAAACTGCCCAAGAGTGTCTTTTGTGTTTTGTCAAAGAAAATTGTAAAGGAGGGTTGGTTTTCATGGGAAGTGGATTGGAGAGACTCTTACATGGGTTATGGAAAGTGATAGGACTGAAATAAAGCTTGAGTGTTGGCCTTTTCTTCCCCAAAAAAATCAGCCCAAGATCTTTTCTCAAGATGGAGTGTAAAAGTGAAAGAGTGAGGTGGCCCTTTAGATTTTTTCTTCAAAACCTTCTAGAATCTTTTTTGGAAATATCTGGTCAGCCAAGTGGGGGGGTGCAAAGGTAGCCAAGAAGCAATGCTAATGAGACCAAATTCGTGGGCCTTAATGGGTCTACATTTTGGGGTTTTAGGAGAGTTTGGGTTGCTATCAAGCCCAAATCCAATATCTCTTGGCCCAATCAATTTTTCAAGGTTAAAAAGGTTGGATAATGATGTTCTAACATAAATTTGAAGGATTAATAGCATGTGGAAGTAATTTAATCAAGGGATTAAATACGATGCTAGAAACTGATTCATTTAGATTTTGGAGGTCAACTTTATGGTTTGGATAAAACCGTTTAGCATTTCAATTTCAACCATGCTTTTGGGTTCTTAGTTAGATTCCAACCATATAGGATTTCACTAAGGTGGAAATCCTCTTTGGTTTGGAACAATTCGATTGGTTGGACGTAATAGGGTCTCGCTTTGGTGGCATGATCTCACACCTTGATTCCTTCGAATCCATCAACCGTTCCTCATGGTGCTAAGTGTCTAATACTATTTACTATGTGTAGCTAATTTTTTGTTAAGTGTCCAAATAAAACTTCTCTAATCTAGTTTGGACATTCCACACTGTAATTTTGAAAACACTACACTTGGTGTGTTTACTGAGGTTACCATTCACTCCAGAAAGTGAATAATAAACTTAGTATTGAAAAATTATAAATATTCAAATTAACCTACAATGAAAATCGTTTACCGAAATTTAATCCCGAAGTGCCCCAGAAAAAGAATTCATAGTTTCGAATAGGCGTTTCGTCCGAAAATATGAAAATTGACTTATTGCGCCATAAAATCCTAAATAATCAACTAAGTCTAATGGCATAGACCATAATGCATTCTGACACTTATAACTACCTCAAACAATTAGAATCACATTTCTAGCATCATAGTGAGTGATAACACAAACTATGTTGACAGACTAAAACCTATGCTATTGATCAATTTGTGAAAACTTATGGAGTTTTCACGAGATTCCTAAAGCCAATAGAAATTCTACCAATGAATTTCTAGTGGGCTGTTACACCAAGTCCTTGTTTCTATTTTTATTTGGAGAATTATTTTGTTCTTAGAAGATTCTAAGTGTTTGAGGAAAAGCCTTAGAGTATTTTATATTTTTGGTTCTTAAGAGTTCTAAAAAAATAGGAAAGTCCATAAGAGATAGGTGGAGGAAAGAGCCCAACAAGCCCATGTGAATTTCGGCCAACTAGGTTGAACTTCGGGCTTGGAAGCCCAAATGTAATGGGTGTAGGCGCTACATGGCACATGAAGGGCTATTTATTCTTTTCTAGAAAGAAACCAAGGGAAAAGGCAAGGAGTGATACTCGTCCAACATGAAGGAGGTTCTAGAAGGAGTGAGTGGATGATGATGACACCAAATTAGGGCTTACACACCCCCATGCAAGGCCATTTCGGAAATTGACACTTGTCAAGCTTGAAGAGGGACTTTTGGAGTTCTAAGAAATATCTTGCTTGGGAAGAGAGAAGGGCATGTTCTAGAAGAAACTTTTTTGAGGAGCAAGAGAGAGAGGGGGTGATGACAACCACTTGGGGAAGACAAAAAGTCACCAGAAGTGACCTAGGGTTTCAGCAAGAGCAAGACACACAAACGCAACTTTTGGATTTCCCATGCAATCCCATCAAGGGGGAAAGGGAAGAGTCTTTTTGCCAAGTGGCATCCATGCAAATGCTCTTAGATTTTCTAGAAGGAAGGAAAGCTCTCTATAAAAGGGCATAGCCAAAAGTTGGAGGCCTTTTTGCTCAAGTTTTCAACTTTCCTTCTAAGGGATTTTCAGTACTCACCATTCCTCTCCAAGTACTTACACTTTCTCACCACTTCCTAACCAACCAAACACCACTATTTCTCTCCACCCTTTTCAAGAAAGAGGGAGAGCATGAGGAGGTAAGAATCATTTCATCATTTCTTACACACACACGGCCAAGAGGGAAAAACCAGACTAAGTTTCAGATTTAGGGTTTTTCTCACATGTGTATACACTTTCACTTTAGAAACTAGGATTTTTTCTTCAAGAAGAGGAAGGACCTGAAAAATATCTTTTGTTTCAAATTCTTGAACACCAAGTGTGGATGGATTGAAGGCCATGACCACCACTTAGAAGAAGGTTAGGGTTTCTTAACCTCAAGAGTTTCAGACTCTAGGGTTTCTCATGGAAAAGTATTTTCGAAAACCCTAGATGCATACACACAACCACTCTTATTTCGAGATGAGGGTTTCTCTAGTTGTTTTCTAATGTCTTGCATGTATTTTTCAGATTTTGCCAAGTTTATACTTTAGATTTTTGTATGTAAACATATAATTTACCTTGGACAGTACTTGTATATATATTGTGAACTTCTGTTTATATTTCATTGGTTGAATCTTGTTATATGGTGGCTTGTATATTTGGTTTTTATATGAAGATGATATGCCATGTTTTTATGATGATTTTTTGAAGTGTATTTCGCAAATGCCAAGATTGGGGTTTCGATTTGGACAAGTATATGTGCTATGCATGCTTGTTTTGACGCATGAACATGTGAAAGCATGAGAATATGTGTTGTGATGGTATAAATCTAGGTTTGGAGGACTTGGATGTTTTGGCCAAGGCCATATTAAGGGAATCCGAATCTGTTTTGGGTTTGGATGAGTGTAATACAAGTATGTTTACATGTATTCATCATATGATTGCATGTTCTAATGTTTTCAAGCCATATTGTGAATTGGATCATATATGTTTCGGCATGTACATATTTGCATGAGTATGATAAAGTGTAACGTCAGGTGTTCATGTCACATGCATAAAAGTGTAAGTTTTCAAGAGAAAGAGTCAGAAGTATGTTTTATCATGACCTCGATTGCTAGGACGAAGAAATACCCTAGTGGAACTCGCTATCCACTCTGGAGTGTTTAAAGTCGAGTGGAGACCCTTGGGTTGACGAAATATAGTTTCCAGGTCCCGAATGGTTCCTTAAGGAAAGGACATTGGAGCAGTGTTGTACCTAAAACTAGTGGGAGCCATATATAGTGAAGGCGAAGTAAACGAATTGCCGTAAAAGGATAAGTTGATATTATGACGTAGTCACCTCGATCAAGTGGATTATTGGTTGATGCGGTAACAAGAAGGGAACAAACGGTGCTTAGGAGAGCCGTGAGGTATCCATTCATATGAATCATGAAGTGATTAAGGCATTTGAGCTCCATGTTACGTTATATTATGTTATGATATGCCATGATGTGATATAATCACAATATGAAATGACAAGGATGGCATGATGTGTTACGATAAGAACAAGTACCCGAGCTCAAATGATATGACCAAGTGCTAAAAAGTCTAAAAGACGGAAATATGTCTTATGAGAATTCTATGTTGCATATGTCAAAGTTTTTATGTCATGTCCATGCATTCATTTATTTATTTATGGATTGCTATTAGTTGTGGTTTAATTGTATATGTTTGTGATAATCTGCTATATGTTGACTATTTACTTGCTAATATTTTTTGAAATCTCACTGTGGTAGTTTCCACTACCATTCTCCACTCGGAATGGTACAAGTTTTGGCAGGTTTAGGCAATCATGGGGAAGCACATGAGGCTAGCTCCCCGGATAGTAGAAGAGACTCTGAAGAGCCATGAGAGCTCAACAGAACTATCCGCGCTAGATAGATTGGAAGTTGCCGACCGGTTCATCAAGGAAGTGATAAAGCTCTTTAAGGAGCTAAGGAGGATTTTGAACAAGGATAAAGCCAACTAGAGATGACCTGACAAAGATGGAATTTCTGGAAAATAGGAACTTGGAAAGTAGAAAAGACAATGACTTAGTATTTTGTGAAACAATATTTTGATGGTCCCTTTGTTTTGGGAAAGTGGCTTCTAAAACAATTATCTCTTTTGAAGAAAGTACAATTAAGGAAGTTTCAAACTTTTGGGATTTTACATTCGGTACCATGTTTATTTATTGCCACCATCCTTAAGTAGTTAAAAGAATTATCTGCTGTGAATTACTACATACTGCTAGATTATAGGTGTATTACATATTAACTGTCATGTATGAGGGCTATGTAACCTTGAGCTACATGTCCCGACATTCACTCACCATCCAATCCCAAGCGGGGTTGGGTAGGTCATAAAAATGAGCTGCCACATGTCGTATCCGAATTAGGTCACTTGGCACCGCGTCATCCCAAAATTTTTTATTGCAACAAAAACTTCTGAAAGCCTAACTAAAATGACGATGCTAATATTTTTGTCAAATTATAATTCTAAGTATCTTGAAAAAACTTGAATCAAGACCTACTATAAGGTCATTGTGAATTCTTAGGCCTAAGATCTACTCAACCTTTGACCCCATAGTCCAAAAATCTATCTTGATTCACACCTTGCCTTAATGTGTTACACTAGGTGTAACACCCTTTTGATTTGCAACTAAATAAAAAGAGAGGATCCTTTTGTGTAGTTTTCAATCATCATCAATGAAATGTGCAATGAGACATATGTAGTTGATGTTTTGGACAGATGTCCATGTATCTGTGGTAAGAAAAATTTGTGATGACCAAGACTTTCTAGGCTTTTTGTGTATATATGTATATTATATATATATATTTTAAAAAATCAGCCCATGAAAGTTTCGGCCTTCATAGGAAATTAGGGTTTGAAGCCTAATGGAATTAGGGCTCACGCCCAACTTAAGATGTTGCATGCCACTTGTCATCCAATAGAGTTATGTCTAGGATTTGATGAATCTAGATGGAAATAAGGGAAGAGAGGTAAGAAGGATCTAGGGCTTGGCTTTACATGCCTACCATAGGGGATCAACTATTTTTCTTGCCATTTGTCACGCATTAATGGAGGTTTGCTTGTAGGAAGAAGCTTTGTCACACTTGTGACTATGGGGAAAGAGATTCTAGAAGGGAATCATTAGGTTATGGAAACGTGGAGCCTAGGGAAGGCCAAGAGGCCATGCATGACAACCATGGAGAAGGAAGAGTTGCTTTTTGCCATGTGTCATACATGCAAAAAGTAGGTAAAAAGTTATCTTGGGAAGAAAGGCCTACATGCCTAGGATATCTAGAAGGAAATATTGGTGGATAGACACCTTGAGGTGGATTGCTAAGGCAAGGGTTTTTTATGCAAATTTGGACCAATCACATGCTTGTCTAAAATTGTGGTTAAGGAAGAATGTAACACCCCCTTCCCGTAGGCTAGGAGTGTCATGTATTTTTAATAAAATAAACCCAGCAAGAGATCACATATTAAATAATAAAACAAAACAATTTAGAATTTATTTCATAAAACTTTGTCTGATAAAATGTCTTCAAAAATTAAATGATTAAACTGAATAAAAAGTCATGTCATAAATGATTAAATTGAATAAAAAGTCATGTCATAAAGCAATAAAATAAATTTCTTCTAAAAGGTCTAAAATTAAAATAAATGCTCCTTCTAATCCTGGCCTGTCTGCTTGTAATCATTATCCTCACTTGGGTGATTAAAACATGAAAACAAACTAAAATGAGTCGAATACTCAGTAAGAAATCCATCACAATGTTAACATACTAAACGTAAGGTTTTCATAAAACTTTTCATGCTGAGAACTTAAAATTCATGACTGATCATACTGATGTTTATGCATGACTGATTTAACTGTCTGAACTGACTTAACTGACTGTTCTGATTTAACTGACTGAACTGATTGACCAACACACTTAACCCTGTGTGCGAGGTTGTGCACCGGCTCCACGTCCCGCGGCCGCGAGGGGAGCCGCTGATAGTATTCTGACATACTATGGTGGACCACGCTTGAGTCCGTAGCTTGTACATCCACCCTAAACTGAACTGCATTGGTACCATGCATCTGAATGGCCATCTGATTAACTGATCTGATCTTATCTTGCACTTGGACTTAAGATAGCTTATGTGTCTTATGACCATGAGATGCATGACATAATACATACATAATTATAATTTCTGAATCTGAACATGATGCGGAATGACATGATCGTATGCTATGCTGGATGACATGTTTGCATATGACATGAGTGGTACATAAACAAAGACTATCAATGAATTGGCTTAAATAATACTTAAATATAAGCTGCCTGTGATGATCCTAATTTTGTGATCAAATAACTTACCTCGTAGCGCTACTTCTTCACTCTCATTTCATAGCTCGTCACCTATACATGATATTAAATATCACTAAATCTGTCTAGGAACGACGTGTACTAATCTTCTACTTAATTAAATTCACATTGTAAAATATAATGAATAAAATATTCCGCTTAATGTAAAATCAATGAATGTTTATATATTAATTTATTTAAAATACTAATAGCATATTCTTACTTAATTATAACACTTGAGCTATTATAAATAAGTCATAAACTTAAATTCTTATAAATAGATTTACTTTCTCATGATTAAGATAATTAATTACTTTAAAAAGAAATCTAATAAATACTAATATCATTTAAAATACTCTTAATATATTCCTTTATTTTCTATTTAAAGTATAACATAATAATTTTCATTAAACTTCTATTAAATACATAAAGGAATATTAACAAATATTGGGCTTGATAGTATACTTTTTTAAAAATATATTTTAATTCCTTTAAACACTTTCTTATAAAAATGATCTCATGGTTAATATTTTTATTTAATAAAATATAACTCAACTTGAATTATTAAGTTTAATAAAATTACTAAAAACTATTAGAACATAATAAAATCGGTCCAATTTAAATTATAAAACTTATCATAGTATATGTCTAATTAACCTCAAACTTAGCCCACAAAGAAATTAGCCCATCAGATTTAAACAACAAACAAATTAAAAGTAAGCCCAAATTTACACTTAAACATAAACTTACAAATAAGCCCCAGTGTGCGTACGGCCCAAGGCCCGATTGCATGCAATGCTCTGTGATACCTACGTATTAGGCAGAAGCAAAGGGGACGTGCAGTGCAACGGAAATGCAGTGCCTGTGAGAGAACAGAGGCTCATCGAGAAGGGTACGCGACGGGGATTGGCTGGACGAGAGACGACGGTGGCTCTGGGTGGCCGGGAGTGAGGCGATGTTGCTCGGTTCCTGGGCTGGGTGGTACGACGCCATGAGAGGGAGAATGAGAGTTGAAGAGGGGCTGCTGTGTTCACCGAGTATGCAGAGAAAGGTGAAGGTGGCGGATGACAGTGGCTTACCGGAACGAAGTGGGCTCGACTGGGCAGAGATGGTCGGTGGTTTCTGTGACCGTTTCCTGTGGAGTGGTTGACTTGGTTGAGGAAAGTGGGTTTTCGGTTTACAGAGGCTGGCTTCGGTGGCTCTGTTTTATGGGTGCAAAACAAGGGTTGTAGTTTCGGTTGCTTTATGGTGGTTCTCGGTTTCTTTTTCCTGGACGTGGCTTGGAGCCTGTGCATGGAGTGAAGGGGCAGCGTGCTTGGTGCATGGAGTGGAGGGCTTCAAAGGAGTTCGGCTTGGAGTTTTCTTCATGTAGGAGATAACCGAATATGCTTTTATATATATATATATATATATATATATATATATATATAGTGTTTGAGAATTAAAGGAAATCTAGAGGGATAGAGACGTACATGTGCATGTTACGGTGAGTGGAGACGTGCGGGGAAGGCTTGTTGTTTTTTTGTTTGCCGAGGAAGAACGTTGCTGCGTGATGATGGAGAGTGTTGCCGTGAGGATAAATCCTACGGTATTTGGGAGGTTTTCCTAAGGAGAGAAAGAGTCCAAATATAAATACTAGTCTTAAGTCTTCGGTTACGGAACTATCGAGAGGAGAGGGAGAACGTGTAGTGGAGAGTTTGATTTCCTATAGGAGTTTATTCGACTTAGAGGATGAAGATAAATACTGAAGGTTTATGGGTGAGGGAAAAAACAAAAAGATCTAGTGGCTGTTGCAACAATCGGATCACAATAAAAATGATAAAAATCTTATTAAAACAATTAATGTAAAATCTGATAATAATAATAATAATAATAATAATAATAATAATAATAATAATAATAATAATAATAATAATAATAATAATAATAATAATAGCTATAAGAAAATACATAAAATATATCTATAGCCTAATATTAGGATCGGGTTGTTACAAAGAACTTCTTGGGAAAAAGAAAGAGAGGTTTCAGCAGCCCATGCACATATAGACACTCCTCCTATGCTACTTGGCACTTATGCACACATGTAGGAGATTAAGGAAGATTTTTAGCTTGACAAAGACCATATAGCCACAAGATTCATCAAACCAAGACATGAAATTAGGGGGCAAAAAAGGAAGGAGGCTTCAGTTTTGAAGAAGGAGGTGCCACTCGTCCAAAAGCATTCCTATTGTAATTCCAACACAATCAAATGATGAGATAGGGAAGAAGCCTTAGGAGGGGACGCCACTTGGCATCCATGCAAGGAACATTGGCTTATGTAGGAAGTTTTGTGCCTATAAAAGGGAGAGGAGCCAAAAACCTTAGGACTTTTAGTCATTTTGTGAATTGCTCTTGCAGTATTCGGCTATCAGTTTCTCTCCAACTTTCTATCTGTAACATCCCGGATTTTAGTGTATTTTTAATGAAGGTTTATTTTAATTATTTATTATGTAATTCTCTTGTTTTAATATTTTAGAGGTTTTATTTTATTATTTTATTGGACTTTCCTATTTTTATTAATTATTATTTTTGAAGTTTTAGAATATTATTTTAGAATATTTTAAATTGTGAAAAATTATTTATTGGGCTTTCTTATTGTTAATTATTGTTTTAGATTTAAAATGATTTTTTAATTTTAAATTGATTTATTTATGGGTTTTAAATTTTTATTGTTGCATTTAAATTATTTCACTGCGTTTGGTTTATTTTATTTAGCTTTCGGTTTTAATTTCATCTCCGTTGGATTTTTCGGGACCCAGCTTGAAAGACTGGATCTTTCCTTTTTTCCCTCTTCTTTTTCTTTTCTTTCCTTTTTCTTCTTTCTTTTTTTTTTCTTTTCTTTCCCCCGGTTTCCCCCGCATGGCCGACCCCTTCTCTCTCTCTCCTCTCTCTCTCACGTAAATCGGCCTTGCCGTTGCTGCGCCGCCTCTGGCCGGCGGTGGTCGACACCGCCGGCACCGTTCAGTCCCTCAGCCACCGGCGACCTCTCCCATAAAATCTCAGACCGCCTTGTGCCACCGTTAGCCGCCACGGACCGGTTGAACCCGTAGTGGGTTTTTCCCATTCCGCCGCCGTCCGGCCGCCATTGGCCACCAAATTTCTACCACATCATCACCGGCCCAATACCAAGCATTTCCACCCAAACCCGGCCCCGATCCGTCGTCGGAGCCGGTCATACAAGCATCAAACCCGATTCAAACATTTCAGCCTAAAACCGCCCATTTCCGCCGCTATTCTCGGCCAACCACCACCACCATTAGATTCACCACCTTCCATAGGCCCTACCCTATCAATTTCGGGTCTCCGTTTGAAACCGTGAAAAATTCTCATTTCACTGCATTTCGGTCAGTGTTTTTACACTGTGCGAATTTGCTGTTCTGGCATTTTCCAGTGCCTTGGAACCTTCGTAAAATTGTTTTAAAGCGCTGTAAGTATTTCCTAAATAATTCTTTGAGATTTAATTATATTTTACAATTAACTGCTATATTTTATATATATGTATCCTGGTTGGTTCCGGACTGAGTCCGAGGAGTTCGGGGGTGGTTGGATTGATCGGAGTATTTGTTGTGTGTGAATATTGTGATCTGGTTGTGAATTGGAGATTGGATTATTTGTGGATTTATTAATTGTTGGAAATTGGATTATTTGTGGATTGATCAATTGTCGGATATTCTGGATTTGGTTGTATTGTGATTTTGGGAGTTGATCATTGATTATATTGTTTCATTTCATGTTGCACGCATGACATGTTTGTAAACTGAAAAACTGGGTTTTTCGTGTGTTGCATGCATGATCATGTGATTATTTTGAAAACTGGGTTTTCATGAGAATTGGATTTGTGGGTGCGTGTGTATCACGACCCCAAGCCGAGATGGGGCATTATCTCGGTGGAGCTCCTCTGGTCACTCGGGAGCGGAATATACTGAGTGACGTCCCCTGGGTTGTCGCCTGGCGACAACGGGATCGGACGTTGGACGTGCCGACTCCGTGGCCCTTCTGCTGGCGGGGGCTAGAGGATGACCTGGCCACGAACGCACCGGGTGCGGAACTGGGCATCTCTCGTAAAGTAGCCAGGACGTGCGGATGGTCTATAGGGGAGACCATGGTGCATATGGTTAATTGGAATAATTGGAAATTGGCTGTTTTCTGGGAAAATAGCATGAGTTGTTTTTGTGTATCATTTTCTGGAAAAATGATGGATAATGATTTTTGTGTGTCATTTTCTGGGAAAATGGTGGAATTGATTTTATTGGAAATGATTTTGTGCCAAATAGATTTTTGGCGTACGTTGCATTATTGCATATTGCATCATGGGCATGCATGGTTAGTTGTGTAGATATGATTTTATCTCTGGACTTGGTTAGGTTATAACTTACCTGCGGTACCATTTCATGGTACTGCAGACTTTGTTGATGATGCAGATGCCGAGCCTGAGGATCTGGCTCCGCCGGAGGAGTGATCTGGGATCACTCGAGTTGTAGCTTTTAATTTCAGACTTGTATTTTATTTTTTTTGGGACTTTGGCTTTGTTTTTAAGGTATTTGTATTTTGGATATCTGTATTAACTAAAATTCTGGTACTAGTAGACTTTATTACCTTCCGCTTTGTTTTTATTTGTGCACTGTTTATTTGTTGCACATACTGACATTTGTCGTTGGGATGCGTGACCGGTTGTCATCATCCCGGGTGTCTCGATTTCCGTGCTGGTCCATACATGGAAATCGGGGGCGCCACACTATCACTTTCTCACCATCCAAACACTCTCTACAATACTTTCTTCTCATCCTAACATCATTTGGAGGGCAAGCAAAGCTAGAAGATATTTCCAAGAGGAGAGTCTAGAAGGTATGAAGCCAAGATTTCCCTTACTACACACACATAGTTTTAAGGGGGGTGAAGTTTTGGTTTTAGCAAGTTCATCTAGAACTCATGCATACACATACACACACTTGAGCTAGAGGAGTTAGCTCATATTTTGAGAGGTTTATCCATATGAACCTATGTTTCTATGCACATGGTTAGATTAGGGTTTTTCTTCAAGGAAGATAGAAGCAACAAACATGATGTTTTTTAGGTTAAAGGCCATGGCTCTAGTGCCACTACGAGCTAGGGTTTTGTTGTAATTAAGTTTTGGATTCAAGGAAGGAGGGTCTGAATATTTGGAGTCTTTTTTTTTTTAGAAAAAGATGTCAAGAGCACAACACTTAATCACACGAGTTAGGGTTTTTCTTGAACGATGAACCTAACAAGTACTATATGTATTTTCAGCTTGCTTGCTATATATTACGGCTTTTTGTAAGTACACTTCTAATTTGTACTTGGATATTCTGTGTATATGTCATGTAAACTTGTTGGTTGCTTAGTTTTATGTGATTGTTCATAATATTGATGTTTATTCCATGTGATATACTCTCTTCTTAGCATGATTATCTAATGTATAAATAGAATGGCCCATGGACTATATTCATGTTATGAAAATGTAATAGGAAGCCATCTAGGGTTTTGATTGCCCAATATATATTTGTATGTGAATAATTGTTACTTGAATGAATCTCGTATAGGACTAAGTTCAAGAAAATGTTTGTCTATGATCACTAGAATGTTTCGGCCACCCATGAATGTTCTTTGTTAAAGTTTTTGTTTAATGCAATAGAAGATTCTAAGTTCAAGAAATGTTGATTGGAATGTTTGTTTTCAAACTTAAAGGTCTCAGCTATTGCCATATATGAAATATGATCATTTTGCGGTTGAAGTTTAATGAGCTAATAATGATTCTTGGATGTGCTAGGGTTTGTATGTTTCAGCCCATACATGGAAAGTATTGAATGTTTGTCTCTTGGTTGATGTTCAATGCTTTAGAATTTTTATGAAAGAACATGTTTGCATGTTACACGATGTATTTTTGAAAGGTCCAATGCATAAGTAAAGTCTCACGTCCATGCATTCATTATTAAGTTTGTTTCCATATGCTTATGATATCTGTTACATATTATTTGTTTACTTACTGAGATTTCTTGAAATCTCACCATTGTATTTTTTACTATCATTTCCCCTAATCGGAATGGTAGAAGTTGTGCTAGGTACGCAAGACTGTTAGCTATGAACGAGATTTGTGAGATGATTGTGGATGGGTTCACAGTGGAGGCTCGTCATCAATTCACCTTAGAAATGCTTAAGGTTTTGGCTCAGCGACTCAAGAAGATTTTGGCAAATCTCAATGAGGCCAATGTTGGAATTTCATCCTTGGATCCTTAAAGGATGTTAAGATTTAAGCATGATATAAAGTTTGTGTCGAGATATCTGGAGCAAGCCAAAAACTTTGTGCAGAAGCTAAGGAAGTCGCCACGAAGTTGGGATTTCTAGATGTAGACCCCCAAATGTCTAGGGGAGTGTTTTTAAGTTTGCTTGAGGATGAGACCTTGGGTCTAACCCATTCCACCTTTGGGAAATGACTCTTTTTGTTAACTTGGATGATTTGGTCCCGTGTTTTGGGAGTCTCTTTTGAGAAACTAAAATACTTTTGATGGCTCTTATGGGATATAAATTTTGGATTTTATGTTCTTCGGTACCATGACTATTGTTCCATTATTTGACTTAAGTTGACTTTTCGCTCTAATATTGCATACTGCTAGTTATCATTAGGTGTATTACATCTTATCTGTCATGTACGAGGGCTAAATAACCTTGTGTTGCATATCCTGATGTTTCATTTTCCACCAAATCCCAAGCGGGGGTTGGGGGCGCCACAAAATCCATTGCCCTTGAAGAGTACTTCTCAACTTATTTGTTTTCCTCAAACCAACACTATAACAATCTTTGGCAACCTTAACACGAGATGAGATTTCTACCCACTTAGGTTGAATGAAAAACATTAATATTGTAATATCCTCCACTTCAACAGACCTAAATATTAACTCTTCAAGGATAATGATTTTTGCTAGGGTTTGTCTGCAAGCCTCAACATATAGGAACAAGTCCCCCACTACTAGTTCCTCCATCCTTGGGCTTCCAGCCTAAGGTAATTTGGGCCTTATCTATATTATTAAATGGACATCTCTTATATTGATGTTCAATGTGGCACTTCATGGACTTTTTACCATTCACTTTTGTATCACATGCATAATCTGCACAACAATAATTACATGTAGCCCTAGGTATACTTGGATCACTTTTTGGTATTCTTGTGAAGTGATCCCAAACTATTGACCTCTAGTTCAATGCCCACCACTACTACTTGATTTAGAACTTACATTGGGTGGGAGTGGAACAATGTCATGCCTTTGTGGTGCATTGTTAGCAACTCCCATCGTGGAATCTCCCAAAAGCGTTTATTTTGAAGTTTAAAAAAGAATCAAACAAGAATGAATTAATTTAACAAGTAAGATCAACAAATTTGCCTTGCTAATTAATTTGGACGAATGCCAAACAAAACAAAACCGGGCTAAAACTAATATTCAAATTCACAATTTCTTAGCAATTATACACCTATCTTTTACCCATTTTAAAAATAATTTTTATTATAATATTTTATATGGTAGTCATATAAGTTAATTATATAATTTGCATCTAACCTATCACCATTGACCATATAAAATGTTAACTATAGTTTTAACTATTAACTAATATGCTATCAATTACCTAATATATTATATGATAAATCAAAATCTTATATGCAATGATACATACTTTGCTACTACATCTAATTAAAGTAATTAGGTACATTTTTTGTAAGATACCTAAGTTGCAGGTATCTATAAACAGTGTCAATTATTTATTAATCTTATATAAAATATTAAAACTTTAAGATAGGTTAGTATGCATTAAATATCGTAATTCATTTACATACTATTTAGTATTAAGTTAGTAACTATTAACATCCTAAGTATTATTATAACATTTTATTAGATTAGAACACTTTGCTGGGAAACTTATGCTAGAAGGATAATGGTTCGGTCAATTCAGGGTGAAAAACCTAAGGCTCTCTGTCTCTCTCTCCCTCTCTCCCTTTGCAATGCAACTTGTGCATCCTGCATGCTGTCCTCTCCCACACCGTCAGTCCAACCCCTAACCTCCTTGCATAAAACACCCCTAGATGGCTAGTCTGCCTCTCTCACATTCTCTTTCCTTCACTCTCCATTTTAAGGTCGTCGACCACCTGTTGAGAACCACTAAATACGAATATCAAAGCCTAGTCATGCTTGAACACCAAGAACCATCACCATCTAACTGCCAGATTTGCCCAAATGTACACCAAGAACCGCCAAGACCAGCCAAATCCATCATGAGACCGAGCATGCACAATGGAAATTTCTTAACACCACCATAATCTACCTCACAACAAACCAATCACAACCTCGCCAGAAACCGTAAAAAATTCAACCACAGAAGATGATGACGTTTGAGCTAGAAAAGTACCCAGATCTGTAGTAAAAATCAAAACCAGATCACGCCATCGTTGATCTTAGCCTAGCCTCTACCCACATCTTTTGTACTCCTCCATGTTGATTTATCCCCCACTGTGCCATGTAAGAGGCTGATTGGTCCCCACCATAGCCCAACCAACTTAGACCTATTGTTGCACAACGTCATTTCTCCTTGGTAAGCCATACCAATCCCTTCTCTCCCTTTGCTCTAACAAAAATTGTTCTGTCCAATTCGATTTTTCAGTCTGGACCAGTAAAGATATAGGCTTACAACCCTACTTAAGAGCCCCCAAAGTGATGATGTAGACATAAGGGAGATATTTGATGAGGTCAAGGAAGGAAGAAATCGAAGTTCTGGGTGACAGGACAATGTACTTTGGTATGGAAATTGAATCCATGTGAATAATATGAAGGAGATGCGACAACATTATTGGTGGCATGGTATGAAGAGGGAAGTAGAGGCCTATGTAGCTTAATGCTTGACTTGTCAGAAGGTTAAAGTCGAGCACCAAAGGCCTACAGGGACATTGTAGTCTCTCTCAATCCTAGTGTGGACATGGGATGAAATACAAATGATTTCATGTCAAGATTCTCGAAAGCTCCCAGAGGACAGGATTCGACATGGTGGTTGTGTATAGACAATAAAAGTCGGCCCACTTCTTTTCCAAATGAATGAAAAATCAAGTAAAGGAACTGGCATAAATTTAGGTAAAGGAAATTATAAGGCTCCATGGAGTCCCATCCAATATAGTGTTGGATTGAGATGCGCGTTACACGCCACTCCCAGCCCCCGCTTTGGATTTGACGGAAATTGAAATGCCTGGACATACAACACTAAGGTTACTTGCCCCTCGTACATGACAAATAAGATGCAATGCACCTACTGATAACTAATAGTATGCAATACATCGCAGCAAAAAGTCAACTTAAGTCCATTTAAAGGAGATATTAGTCATGGTACCGAAACATAAGATCCCAATACTTCTTGCATAAAAGTAAAAATAGTAATCATAGTTGATATGAGTTTCTAAAGATCTCCCATAATGCGGAACCCAACATTTAAAAACTTAAATCGACAATCCTTGCCTAAAAGTGGAATGGGTTAGAACCAGGGTCTCATCCTCAAGCAAATTTAAGAATATCTCCCTACACAAGCAAACGTCTATCTCCAGACCCAACTCCATGGCTACACCTTTAGCCTCTATGGTAGATTTCTTGGCTTGTTCTAGATGCTTTGATACAAAACTCATATCCTGCTATAGCCGCATCATCTTTCGAGGGTCCAATGACGAAATACCCAACATTGGATTCATTGATAAA
This sequence comes from Cyclocarya paliurus, assembly GCA_029856935.1. NCBI lineage: Eukaryota > Viridiplantae > Streptophyta > Magnoliopsida > Fagales > Juglandaceae > Cyclocarya > Cyclocarya paliurus. Next base: position 23,885,562 of record CM056950.1, read on the forward strand.
AGCTACTATCTTTCTGAGTCACTGTGCTGACATCTCAAGTGACTCTAGAGTGAATTGACGGCGAGCCTCCACAGTGAACTCATCCTCAATTATTTCATTGATCCCATCCATACTCAAGGGTCTTGAGTACCTAGCAAAACTTCTACCAACCTAAGTGAGGAATGATAGTGGAAAAATGCAGTGAGATTTCAAGAAATCTCAATAAGTAAGCAAATAACGTGCAACATATATCATAAGCATATGAAGCAAACTTAACAATGAATGCATGGACATGGACTTGTACATATGCCCTTGACCTTTCAAAGACTTCGCATAAAAACATGACTTTCATAACCTTGGCTTTTGAAAACATGCTTTCTTCATTTCATACTTATGAGCTCGTAACGTTTCTTGACTTATAACATATCATATCATAACTTAACATTGGATACCTCAATGCTCCCCTATGCACTGTGTGTTCCCTACTAGTTACTGCATCAACCATTGGCAGCTAGCATTTCACCTTCATCGTAGGTGCACCCACAAGTTTTAGGTGCAATCTTGCTTCGATATCATTTTCTTTTAGGTACCATTTGAGATTCGCCGATAGTACTTAGTCGACCCAGGGGTTGTAATACTCGCATCCTACTATGTGGGTTCTTACGTCATTTCTTTTAATTTAATTTCTTAAGTAAAATATTTTTGAGATAAAGATTTTTATGATTTTAATATTTTATTATCTTATTTTAAGATGTGTGTGCTTTTATTTTTTTTATGTGGGTCATTAAAATAATTTAAGGAAATATTTTCAGATCTTAATATATATTTTATAAGGCCCTTACCTTTTTATTTAATTGAAGAGTGGTCCAAATATTATCCACCATAGGATAAGCATATTTTTCCATGGACTAATCCACACCATCCATTCCTTTAGCTTCCAAGGGAAGCTTTGACTCAATTTCAAGTGCTAACCGACCCATCTCCTTCAAGCCAATAGGGTCTTTTTCTCTTCTCCTTCTCCTACACGTTTGTCCGACTTCCAGCCCAAGCCAAGAACAAATCTCCATCAAGCCATTCGGTCTACTCTCTTCTTCCTCTACACGCTGACTGCAGCTTCTTGGACAAGCCAAAGAAGAATTTCTTGCAAGCCCCATGTGCAGCCCCTCCATTCTGCACGAAGACCCTTTCAATCTCTCTACACCTAATGACTCCATCCCCTGTTCTTCAAGCCGATTCTCCATCCTTTCTTAAGCTTAAGGTTCGGTTGAAGCCTCTTCATGGAGGATGAATCTCGTGGCCTTGGATCTTTGAATTTCCTCCTCCTCCTTTAGGTTGTAGCTTGCCAAGTCAGGTAATACTCTATACTCCAAATTTCTTGTGGATTGAAACCATGCTAAGTGAGTTCATGCCATGTGTTTGGGGTTTTCAAAATTTTCTGGGTAGACCGATTACTACATGGTAATTTATGAGTTGATTCCTCTTTTGTTCCTTCTAATTTATGCCCTAACTAAGTAGAAACCGAATGGAGAAAATCATGCTCTGTTTTTCTGGGTCTTAGCTGTACGTATACTCTGTTTTGGTGTGTGTTTCACCGTGGATGCTCTGATTTTCTGGGTTCTAGCTGAGTGTAATTAGGAGCTGTCTTGTTGAGTTCTTCTTGATTTCTTAAGCCTAAGTCATATTTTGATTTTATCATGCCTTTAAGTGTTATATTAATGAAATTTAATTTGTGATTTTAAGCATGATTTTTCAAGATCTATGGCCTAAGTAAGCCACTAAGAATTTTAATTAAGCTAGTAGCTTGCTTTGAGAATTTTAAGTTGCCAAGTCTTGTACCCTATTTATGCTATGTTTTCAGAAAAATATGTAATGTTTTCTTAAGTTTTCTATGACTCTAGTATTGTGTAATTATATAGTTGAGATTTTGGTTAAATAAGGGATGTTCAAGAGCATGAAAGCACCAAGCCTATGGGCTGTCCAAGGGAATTCAGAATTTCTGCTATGCTTTTGTTGAAGCTTAAATCAGTCTATTTCATTCCTTTGTTCAACCTTACCTTGGTTCAACTAAAGATGAATTTTGGTGTGAAAGACCATTGATTAGAAGTGACAAAGAGTAATCCTTTTGCAACATTGGCCCTTTGTTGGATTTACCTCTTAAAATGATATTGCAAAGCTGTCAAATGCCTTTCTTGATGAAAATTTCCAGATTTGAAGCAAATTCCTTATTCTTTCCCTTCTAAATAATTCCTACCATTTATGCCTTTTAATCTATGATTTTTCCACCTATCCTTCATATAGAAAACATTGGCCTTTAGAAGAGATAGCTAGCATGTTATTTATTTTCATAAGTTTCCTTAAAAATGTTTGGAATAAAGATTTTAATGTTTTGGCTTAGTGCCATGCTTGGTGGGTAAACGAACGGGTTAAGAGAACGTTTAATTCCAAGTTGAAATTTAAGTGAGCATGTGAGCGTATCGATTAGCAAGGCTCAAAGTAAGGTAGATGTTAATATATCTACCTCATTTTATTGAATAGGACTAGGAGTCTATTTTCAAGATCAAAGGAACCCGCTAGTAAAGCTCACAGGTAAGTAGCTATAACCATGCTTCTTACACCATTCTCTTTTTATAAAATGATATCTCTCTTATTGCAAATGTTTCTCTAAGTAAATGAATATAGTATGTACAGCCCTTCCTTGATAGCCCCTGTTAAGTACCCTATCGATTATAATTGTGTGTAAATGTATAAAGTAATGCATGCATGTAGATTCTAAGTCATGAGATTTTCATGCATGCTCTCTCAAGAAATTTATGATTATTTCCTATATGTATTATAGTATGAAAATGTATCTTGTTCATGAAAATGCATATGCATTGAACTAAGAAAGATGATGAAAATGTTTAAATGCAAAGGAAAGGAAAGGAAAGGAATGTCTCATGTTTTATGCTTCAAATGATGCTTTAAATGTGTTTTAAAATATCCCTATGAACTGATGCTTTAAATGCCCCTGAGAACTGACATTTTAAAATGTCCCTGAGAACTATCGTTTTAAAGGATGCCATGAACTGGCATTTTAAAAGATGTTTTGAAAGATGATGTTTAAGCTCTTGTTTTCAAAGGATGTTTATGCTCGTGCTTTTAAATGATGTTTATGCTCATGCTTTTAAACGATTTTAAGCTCATGTTTTGATTGAGGTTTAAGCCTATTCTTTTAAATGATGTTTAAGCCTATACTTTTAATTGATGTTTAAGCACATGCCTCTCTCAATGATGTTTAAGTCCATGATTTTAAATGACGTTCCTTTCCTATGAATGAACTGTCAAATGAAAAGGACTGAATGAATGAAAGTATGAAAGGAAATGAAAGTTTCAATCAATGAAAATACGTAACGGCCACATGAAAGGAAAGGGGTACCCAATGAATGAATGGGCAAATTGCAATGCCGGGTAGTAGTATTTGGTAGTGCACCCAATGCTGCACCCTGACAGAATGGGATTCCAACCTGTGGTCACAGGCGAATCTATTGGCCATAGGGCCGCTAACCTTAGCACGCGGGGCGTAACAATGTGCAATGGCCTATGAAAGTGAAAAGATGTAATGCATGAAAAGCATTGTGGCGCCCCCAACTTTCATGCACAGACACGCACGGAAATCGAGACACTCGGGATGATGACAACACGGTCACACACCCCCAACGACACGTGCCGAGTGTGTGAAATGTTGTTACGTGTACAAAAATAAAATGCAGCGGAAAGGTTAAGTCAGATAACTAAGTACCAGAGTTAATACAATACAAAAATAGTACTGAAATCCACAAGTCAACATAATACAATTTTCTTGCTCATAAAACAAGTTCAAATAAAATACAAATACAAAATAGAATATAGCCAAATATCCCTACTCATCAGGCGGAGCCGCAACCTCGGGCTCAACCTTCTCAAAACCTGCAACAAAATCTGCAGTACCAATGAATGGTACCACAGGTAAGTAAAACCCAAAAATACTCTAAGATAACAAATATATTAATACAACAGCCTCTATGCATGCACATGATGACCAAAACACCAAACCCGAGAAAAACACCATTTCTCGTAAAATCACAATTTTACACGCACGCCAAAAATCACCATTTGGCACATAAATAAAATCCAGGAATAGTTACATTAATTCCAATTTTATCCCGTATGCACCATGGCCTCCCCTAGGGACCATCCACATACACTGGCTCCCTTCGTCACACCACAGGTAGCGACCGTGCGAGTGATACAACACAAGTGATGCCCAGTTTCTCGCCCACCGCGTACATAGCCAAGCATCCTCCGATCCCCGCCAGCCCGAGGGATCACGGAGTCGGATCGAGAGCGCTACCATCTCGTCCAAGTCCCGAGCAACAGCTCCAGGGGACGACACTCAGTATATTCCGCTCCCGAGTGCCTAGAGGAGCTCCACCGAGATAATAACCCATCTCGGCTTGGGGGTGATACACACACACCCGAAAAGCCTTTTTCACAATACACAGTTTCTAAAATACACACCCACGCATGCGTGCACAATGCCATGAAATCAACCAATTACTAACAACCAACAGCTATCAGTAATTTTCAAATAACCAATACAGTCTAATCAGATAACTAAAACACAGTTTATAAAATAGGTTATTGCAAAAATATATTTAAATCTTAAAAGTCTTTTAGAGAAATACGTACAACGCTTTAAAATAATTTATGGAGGATCACGGAGGAACTGGAAGCACCAAAACAGCAACTCCACAGTGTAAAAACACTGTGGCCGAAACATAATGAAACCCAAATTTCACACGGGGTCAAACGAAAACTTGGAAACGGTAGGGTAGGGCCTATGAGAGGTGGTGAAGCTAATGGAAGTGATGGTTGGCCGTGGGTGGTGGCCGAAACGGTGGTTTAAGGCCGAGAAACTCGAATCGGAGAGGGTGCTCGTAGGGGCGGCTCCGGCGACGGATCGGGGCCGGGGTTGGGTCCAAAAGGTTGCTAGAGGGCCGGTGATGAGGTGGCTAAGAGATGGTGGCCAATGGTGGCCGGACGGCGGCGAAACGGCGAAGGGAAGGCCGCGGCTTCGCACGTCTCCCGGCGGCTAACGACGGCGCTGCTCGGGCTGAAAATGGTGGGGCAGGGTCGCCAGCGCATGGGGAGTCCGGTGGTACCGGCGGTGTCGACCACGGACCGCCGGTGGCGGTGCTGTGGTGGAGAGACCGAAACACATGAGGGAGAAGAGAGAGAGGGAGTCGGGTGAGGAGAGAGAGGGTACGCGGGAGAAAGAAGAAATCCGGGAGAAAAGATAGGAAAAAGAAAACAAGAGAAAAGAAAATATGAGGAAAAGAAATGAGGTCCAATCCTCACAACTTTTGGGTTACAATTGATCCTCAAAATAACTATTTTAAAACAATAAAATAATTAAATCAATTTAAACTCAAAACTAGTTAAAGTAAATATTAAACTCTGACAAAAGCATCCTTTAAAATAAACAAGCAATTAAATTACAGATCACTAATTAAAATTAATCAAACGTAGTGAAATGCTTTGATAAAACAATAATAATTTTAAAATCCATAAACAAACCAATTTAAATTAAAGATCAATTTAAATCCAAAAGAATAATTAACAATAAGAAAACCCAATAAAAATTATCTTTACCACTTAAAATATTATAAAATAATATTCTAAAACTCTCAAAATTCTAAAACAAGAGAATCAATCTTTAAATTAATTAAAATAATCCTTCATTAAAATACACTAAAATACGGGGTGTTACAAGCATGTTATGCATGAAAAGATGTCAAGCATGAAAAGCATGAAAAGAATGTTTATGCATGAAAGATGAAAAGCATGAAAGAATGTTTATGCATGAAAGCCTAATTATTTCTAAGAATGTTTATGCATGGAATGAAATGCAAATGTTTTTGTATGCATGTTTTCAAAAGGAAAAGAATAGATGCCTAGTATGTTCACTGCACGGTGTACTACTTACTGAGTATTAGACTCACTTTTGTTTTAAATGTTTTAAACGTCCAGGAAATGATGAAAAGGCTGAGGAGCAGGGTATTACTGCAGAAAGAGAGGCGGACGCTTAGTGTCTTCCTTGTTGATGAGGAAAGGAAGGAAAAAGGAAAAGAAAGTACGCAAAGAATAGGTATGTACGTGGCGATTCCGCCCTTAGCGGGGCGGGGTCGTTACAGGGGTATCCCTCCATTTTAAATACTCTTGAGAGGACAGAGGAGTTCCATTAGGACATTTACCCCGTTCCAACAATTGGGGTCGTGATAAAAAATTACTTTTAAAAAAAAAAAAAGACTTTTTTCCTATCAAAAAAGGGTTTTCACAATCCCAATGCATGTGACATGACAATGGACCTTAAAACTTTCACAAGACACATGAAATACCACAATGATTTATCATAATCATGAATGCTGAAATGTTCATCATCAAATAAAGCATCCATACACGCGATATATATCTCGTTACAGGTTTAAAATATCAGAACATGCAAACATGTTCCTTATAACAATTCAAAGCATGCGTATCAATCAACGACATACATTCCAATCATCATTATGTAAGGGCCGAAACAAATAAAACCCTAACCTAACCAAAACATCATTCATATCACATCAATCTTAAAACACCAATGATCATGTTTCATTCATGGGGTTGGCCTAAACCTCTTATCTTAGTAATCATGCATTTCAATCACTTTTCATGAACTTAGAATCTTCTAATGTATTGAACATGCATCTTTAGTAAAGAATTTCTCATGGATGGCTAAAACCCTTCCTTGGGGTTATGGACAATATTCTCTTGAGTTTAGTCCCATACTAAAATGTTTGAGTAACAACCATTCATGCATAAACAAACATGGTGAAAACTGAACCCTAGCATAGCATTCTTACTCCCTTTTTCATATCATACTCATCTTCCTTAAACCATTTCAATCATGCTTTAAAATATCATATCATGATAGGATTTAGAAAATATCATAATTTCTAAGCTCAAGAGAGAGGATTTATAAAGAGCTTAATTACGGTTATACCCTTTTTCTCTCTACATGAGCGTTAGGGTTCCTGTTTGCGTCTGCATGGTTCCTTCACGGCTGGCTACATGGCAGCTGCAGATGGTGGTGCTAGGCAGCCTTCTTTTTCTGAACTAGTGGCTGCCATCTCATAACCCATTCCTGAATTGATGTTTCCATCTAGACCCCCAAAAGTGTTGGATGGAGAAATTTATTTTCAGTTCACATGAGAGGAGATTGCGAAGTCAGCGGAACCATTCCATTTTTTAGTGATTCTTAAGTTTTTGAAGCAGCATCCATCCTTGGATGCAATCCATGCATTCATACACCACCGATGGGGTCTTTCATCACCTCCAGTTGTTTCTTCCATGCGAAGGCCGAGAAACGTGTTTGTTCGTATGAGAAACGAAATCGACTTCACGAAAGCACTGTCAAGAGATGTGTGTGAGATCAATGGTAGTTTTTACCAGGCATTTCACTGGACTCCAGACTTCTCTGAGGATGAGGAACCATCTAGGGTACTGGTATGGATCTCTCTCTCGGGGCTCCCTCCAAACTTTTATAGTCAATCTGTTTTGAGCATCTTAATGGCTCCAATCGGAACTTTCATTCGTCGGGATAATCTGACGCGGTGTGCTGCGAGAATAGATGGGGTGAGGCTATGTGTTGAGGTTGATGCTGCCAGAGAACCTCTCTCTCATTTCTGGATTGGAGTTTCGGGTTTGCCATCTAGCAGAAAACAAGAAGTAGTTTATGATACACTACCTGCGTACTGTGGTAAGTGCCGCATGCAAGACCATAACTCTAAGACGTGTCATGTAGATAAAAAAGAAGTGGTGGGGATGGATCTGGGAAGGAAGAAGGGGCAGAAAGGATTGACTACAAATGGGGATTCTGCTGTGGATCCGAATGGAGTTGAGGCTCTGAGTGCAGATGCAGTTCTGAGTGCAGATGTGGTGCCAAGTGCAGTGGTGGATGATTTTTTAATTGGTTTGGCAGTGGGTGATTCACAGAATGTTGTGGTTTCAAAGCCTATTTTTTCTATGGTGCAGGTAGTTGATATTGACAAAGAGTCGTTGCTACCTGAAACTGAGGTTGTAAGGGAAGGTGAGGTTGAGCCACGGGTGATTTCGGTTACAGATGTTGAAACAGAGGTGTTGGAAACAGTGGTTGTCAAGCCAAATGATGATATGGATACTGATATGCTCCCAGTTGCATCAACGGATTTTGTGCTGGGACAAAATTCTGGGGATGTGCCTGTACCACTACTGGTGGCCTGTGAGCCTGCTGATCTGTTTGTTCAGGCGAATGAGTTGGCTGCCATGGAACCAGAGGATGACTTATATGAGGACCAGTCGATTATGGAGGACTGTGTTTCCGAGCCAAAGCCAGATTTATGCCCTGAATTTTTTCCTCAAGATAAAGACTACTTGACAGAATCGGAGGCCAATGAAGATAAAAGAAAATATAAGAAAAAAATGTTTGTTAAAATGAGAAGTTCTTCTCGGGTTCTTGCGAGATTCTCTACTCTGTCTCAATGATTGATCCCATTTTTGTTCGGAATGTTAGGGGTATTGGGACCTCTAAAGGTAGATTAAAAAAATTGCTTGATCAATTGAGGCCGAAAATTGTTGCTCTTTTGGAACCTTTTTAGAATCTTGATGTTGCTAGAAGATTGGGACGTGCTTGGAAATTTGATAGTTTTCTTTCTAATGAGGTTGAAAGGGGAAAAATTTGAATTTTTTGGGATAGTACCCTGGTGGTCAGTTTGATTAGAATGGGAGGGCAATATGTTTCTATCCAAGTAGGTGAAGGGTCTGAAAAATTTTTGCTTACTGTCATTTATGCAAAATGCACCATGGCTGAACGGCGTATTTTGTGGGACTCTTTTAGTCTTCAGAATATGGGTTCCGACCCGTGTATATTTGTTGGTGATTTTAATATTATCTGGAATGATTCAGAGAGAAAAAGAGGTAGGTCCCGTCCTCTTATTGCCATGGAGGATTTTAATAACTGGATTCATCAGGGGGGTTTGATTGAAATGGCATCGAAGGGGAGTGCCTTTTCTTGGTGCAATGGGCATTATGGCCCTGCTCGTTCTTGGGCATGATTGGACCTTGTCCTGATGGATGCCTCTTTTCTTTCGATATTTCCTAATGCTATTTGTTCTTACTTGTCACGTTCTACTTCAGATCACGCTCCTATGTTTATAGAGTTTAAACAAGACCCTTTCTCTTATGGGCCATCCCCATTTTGTTTCCAACAAATGTGGGTGGAACATCATAATTTTTTGGATTGTGTGCGGTAGGCTTGGTCTTCTCGTGATATGGGTTCAGCCATTCAAAATCTGGTGATGAAGTTAAAACAGACAAAGGTCGCCTTGCGTGATTGGAATAAACGGGTCTTTGGTCATACTTTGGTGTGGATTACTACTCTTGAAAATCAAGTGGAGGAGCTTGAGTAATAGCTTCAAGTTAATTGGGACGAGAATATTGATAGAGAGTTACAAGTGGCAAAGATTAAATGGGTGATGGATGGTGACCAGAATTCTAAGTTTTTTCATGCTTGCTTAGCCAATAAAAGGCATAAGTGGGTACTTGAAATGCGGTCGACTGATTGGGTGTCTGAGTCTCTGGAGAGCATCCATCAAGGTGTAGTTGATTATTTTTCTTCTTTTATACAGGGAGACCTGCTAGCTGAGCAACTTATTTTTGAGGGTCTTATTGATCCGGTTATTTCTTTGGAGGAGAATGATGTTCTTGTTCACACCCCATCATTGGAGGAAGTATTTGAGGCTTTGTCTTCAATCCCGGTTAATAATGCTCATGCCCCATATGGTTTTGGCTCTGGCTTTATAGGAGCTATTGGGAGTTGGTTAAAGAGGATTTGTAGAATGCAGTGTTGGAATTCTTTACTTCTAAGTCTCTTCCAAAGTTCTTTACAGTTTCTTATCTGGTTTTAATTCCAAAGGTGGATTCTCCTACAGGTTTTGACAAGTTCCGCCCTATCAGTCTGTGCTCAGCTTTTTATAAACTTTGCCCCAAGATTAATGTGGACTGATTAACTAGTCTCTTGCCTCAACTGGTTTCACTGCAGCAAGGTGCCTTGATCCTAGGCAGAAGTATTTTTGAGAACATCAGCCTCACTCAGGAAATGGTACATTCTCTTAACAAAAGGAATTGTGGGGGCAACATTTTGTTAAAAGTAGATATGGCAAAAGCTTATGATTGTGTGGATTTGAACTTTCTGATTCAGGTCATGTTGAGTTTTGGTTTCTCACCTTAATTTTGTGATTTGATCTTTTTTTGCATTTCTAGTCCCTAGTATTCGGTTATGATGAATGGGACTATTAAAGGTTTTTTTCCAAGTGGTCGTGGCCTTCGACAAGGTGATCCTCTTTCCCTTTATTTGTTATTATCCAGCAGGAGGTCCTTTCCCGTATGATTCATAAGAGTGTGGGTGAACATAGATTTGGGCAATTCCATCAGGCCAGAGGTATGCCTATTATTTCTCATCTTATGTATGTTGATGATGTGGTTATTTTTTCTAATGGGAGCCAAAGGTTGGTTCGGGAAATTCAAGGTATCTTGGGTCAATATGAAAGATGGTCGGGACAGGCTATTAATAAACAAAAATTTGCCTTGTATTGTTCTAGTAGAATCTCCCTTCCCCGTAAGCGGTGTCTTCTTTGTAGCACCGGTTTCATGGAGGGGCAATTTCCATTCCAATATCTTGGAGTGACCATTATCCTCGGTCGTCTTAAACAAATACATCTGGAAGGAATGGTAAATAAAGTGAGGGATAAAATCAGTGGTTGGAAAATGCGCCTTTTATCTTCTGGAGGGAAACTGGTATTGTTATGTCATGTTATTTCTAGTATGGCCCTTCATCTATTTTCTGTTTTATAGGTGCCTCAAGTAGTAATAATTAAGATTCAGAAGTTGATGAGCTCTTTCTTTTGGGGGGAGTTTAATGGAAGAGATAAAAAGAAATGGGTGGTTTGGAAACATATTTGTAAGCCTGTGGCAGAAGAAGGTCTTGGCTTGAGGCATCTCTAGGACACTCAGACTGCCTTGCACATGAGATTTTCTTGGAACCTTCTACAAGGTAACTCTCTCTGGGCAAAGTTCTTTAAGGCTAAATATGTAGGTGCGAAACCTTGGTTACTTATTGATGTTGATAAATGTTCAAGATTTTGGAAAATGGTTGCCCATTGTATCCCTTTGATGTTGAATAATTCCAAATGGAGAGTTAGAGAAGGTGATATTTTCTTCTGGTATGATAAATGGAGGGAGAATGGCCCCTTAGTTAATGACTTGCCAATTGTGGGTTAGCCTTTGCTGAAAATTAAAGAGTGTCGGTTGTCTGAATGTTGGGATTTGAATATGCTTGAGAACCTGGTTGGTTTGGACAATGTTGATGATATTTTAGTCTTTTTGTCGGTGCATAATTCGGGGAAGGATGTTCTTGTCTGGACCTAATCTGAAACAGATATGTTTTCCACTAAATCTGCCTAGGATTGTATTAGAGTTTGAGGCTCCTCTCTTGATTGGAATTCTTGAATTTGGCATAAAAGTCTCCCCTTGAAAATGTCTATTTAGTTTTGGAAGGCTTGGTACAGGGCTCTGAGTGTGGATGATCGATTACGTCGTATTGACATTCCTATTGTTTCCAAATGTGAGTGTTTTTTTGCAGGTCAATATGAAGATATTAATCATGTCTTTTTTATGGAGATTTTCCTAAAAAAATTTGGACCTTTTTTGGCAACTTATTTGGTCTTCCTCTTGGTAGAAATTGGAGCCACCAAGTTTCTTCTTGGTTCCAGCGTGCTAAATCCAACACACAGGTGGGTGTGTTAATCGGTCCTATGCTTGTCATAGTTACTTGGAGACTTTGGAGGAGAAGATGCCTAGCTCGAATGGAGGGTACCTTTGAATCACATGAAACTGTTGTCAAATCTATTTATGTTTGGCTTGGTTCTCTTTGTCAGGTGATTGCTAACTCTTATAGCTTGTCCCATTTTGATGGCATGATCCTTGAGACTTTATGGATCAAACCTGCTCCTTTAAAAGAGAGGTGGTACACAGTCATCAAATGGCACGAATTGCCTTCAGGATGATTTAAATTGAATACAGATGGTAGTAGTCTTGGCAACCCGGGTTCTAGTGGTATTGGTGGGGTTATTTGTAATGACTTAGGCCAGATTGTGCAAGCATTCGCCACTCCTATTGGTTTTAGTTCTAACAACAAAGCGGAGCTTCTTGCGCTACTTAATGGCATGTGTTTTTGTGTTTGACACTTCAACTCTTCAATGTAATTGTTGAGGTTGATTCGATGGTGGTTGTTTCTTGGTGGCATAGAGGGCGGTGTGGAGTTTAGTACTTGGAGGATTATTGGGAAGAGTTTGTTGGGTTGGCTCAAACTCTTAATTGTCACTTTCAACATGTTCTTCGTGAAGGTAATAAGGTGGCTGATTGGTTGGCCAAGGAGGGTGCCAATGGTGCTGATTTGGTCCATTCAAATAATTCTATTTTGCCTTGTGTCCTGAGAGGTTTGCTTTGGTTGGACTCTTATGGTCTTCCCTCTATGAGAGTTAGATAAGTTCTTGTCTTTGGTTTTTTTTGGTTGCCATGTTTTTCTTTATGTTTCTCAGGCTTGTATAGGGTCTGCTCCGAGAGTGTTTTTTTTTCCTGTTTAAGTTGTTTCTTATGGGTCCAATTTTATTACCACAGTTTTCCTCCACTATAAGTGAGGGTTTGCTTAATAAATTCAAGAGGGCGTCACTATTGGACAGGTGATTGCCCACTCTTTGATTAAAAAAAAAAACACATGGGAGAACATCAAGTTCCAAACAATCATACAAAAATCGAATTAACCAACAAGTTTACAAACCATATGCATAAAATATCCAAGTACAAGTTAGAGGTATACTTATAAAAATCTGAAATGTATTTTTATAACAATAAAGCTAAAAAATACATACAATACTAATTAGGATCCTTGCTCATGAAAAGTCCTAACCATGTGTTCATGAGTAGTACTTCTTACACATTTTTCTTCCCAAGAAAAACCAAGTTTTCGAACCCTTCCCTGTCTGAATCCGAAACTTGCCTTCAATAAAAATCCTAGCTAGTACTTACTAGTGCCGCGACCCACCTTCCTCGAAATACCATATGTTTTTAGAGCTTAAAGACAAGTAACGTTACATTATCCTTTCTTGAAGAAAATCCTAACCTAGCCATGTGAGTGTAGATGTGGTCTATGTGGAATAATTCTTCAAAACATGAACCTTCTTCTTCTAGCTCAAGTGTGCATGTGTGAGAGCATAAGTTCTAGATGAACTTGACTCAAAACCGAGACCTCTCTTCCTTGAAGTCGCGTGTGTGTGAGGGGGTAGTAAACGAAATGTTGCTTCTTACCTTCTAGTCTCTCCTTTTGAAGATATCTCCTAGCTTTGCTTAACTTCCAAGTGATATTTGAATGAGAAGAAGGTATGGTGAAGAGTACTTGGATGGTGAGAAAATGATGGAAACTTGGGAGGAATTGTGTAGTGACCAAAAATCACAAGAGAAACATAAAATGGCCAAAGGTTCTAGGGTTTTCAGTTTGTCTCCTTTTTATAGGCATTTCAAGAAGCCTTTTGCATGAAACAAGCTCATGCATGGATGCCATGTGGTGCCTCCCTCTTCCAAAACCGAAATCACCATATTCATTTGCCCTTCATTTCATGTCTTGGTTCAATGTATATAGTGGCTAAAAAGTTCCTTGTCCACTCAAATCCTCTTCAATCTCTTACATGCATGCATGAGTGCCAAGTGCCAAGTGGCATGTTGTAACAACCCGACCCTAAGTCTAGGCTATAAGATAAGTTTTATGTATTTTTCTTATAACCATAAATATTATATTGCTATTATTATTATTATTATTATTATTATTATTATTATTATTATTATTATTATTATTATTATATAAGATTTTACATTGTTTTTTTTATAAGATTATTATTGTTTTATCTTTTAGTAAATTATTATGACCCGTTTAAGTAATAACCACTAGAGTTTTATTTTAAATTTAAACCTATCTCCACCCGTAAACTTCATCCCTATCTCTTGATATTTTTTTTACCCTAACCTCATACTCATTTTTCCCCTAATCGATAATCCTAATAGGAAATCAACTCTGAAATCCTATCATAAAATGCCTGACTGTTTTTCCTCCATGAATTTCAAACCATGCACGCCTCTCTCAGTTAGTCACACATGCATGTCTTTATTCCTCTAGGTTCCTTTTATTCTCAAACACTTATATATATATAAACACACACACACGGTTAGATTTGATACATGAAGAAAACCTCCAAGCCGTAAACCTCCCTCGAAGCCTTCCTCCCATGTACGCTGCTCCCTTGTCCAGAGCACCCAGTGCCGGCTTGCATGCCGTGTCCTCCCTTAAACAAACAAACATTCAAGCCGTTCCTCCCGTTGCCTTTCACCTCGGCACCTGAGAAACACACAACCAGCGCTCACCATAGAGCAAACACGAGGCCACTGCACAGCCACACACACGGCAGTGCACCAAGAACCACCAGCCTTCCCACACGAAGCAACCTTCACTCAGACGTCCCCTCCAAGAAAGGCCGAGAGCCACTCCATCGTAGTTGCTTCCATCGTCCAGACCATGCACAACCACCGAAGCAAGCCGTAGCCCCCTGTTTTGCACCCATAAAACAGAGCATCCAGCAAACCAGCCGAGAACCCACCTCCCTCAACCAATTAAGCCACCCCACTGGAAACAGCCACAGAAACAGCCGGCCATCTCTACCCCGTCGAGCCCACTTCCTTCCGATAAGCTCACTGCCGTCCAACCTCCTTTCTCTCTCGGTTGTTTCGGTGACAACACTCTCTGTAAACTCTCTCCTTCTCACGGCGTCACACCACCCAGCCCAGGAACCCAGCCGCGTCGCCTCACTCCCGGCCACACAGAGCTGCCTCAGCCCGCTGCCGTCGCATTCAACTCTCTCTCAGTCAAGAGTTCCTACCTTGTACGTCTCTCTCCCTCTCCCTCGAGCCTCTGTTGCTCTTCACGTTGTTAAGTTGTGTTTTCTCCCTCTTGGTTTTAGTTGCTGCAAGATTTAGAGGAGATTACATATATGCCCTCTTTTAATCTAGTATCTTGGAGAATCATTTTAAATTATATTTATAAATTTACAGTTATGTATATGTTAATTATAGAGATTACTACATTATTTTAATTGAAGTTGAGTTGGGCTTAATATTTTAAAGGTGAGTTTTTACTTAAATAAATATATTAGTTAAATGTCCATTATATAAGATAATGTTTAAGGAATTTGAAATATATTTTGAAGTATATCTTGGAGCCTAATATTTTAGTTGTTTTTCCTTTATATATATTGTAGGATTTTAATAAAACTATTATGTTATTAAATATTAAACTAAGATTGAATTATACTAATAGTCTACAATAATTTTATATTGAATACTGTTAAGTTTATCCTTATGAATCGGGTGTTTCCACCAGTTGTATTTTTATTAATCTTATATATATATATATAGACAAAGTTATATATTTAATAATATTGAAAGATTTGATATTATATTAGTATTTAAATTTCAATGGTTAATCATTTATGTTAAATACTTTAAATCTATGTTATGAAGTGAACCTCTAATATTTTTATAGTAGATTTTGATATATTTACGCTATTCAAGTGTACATTTTTAAAATAAAGAAATATGTTAAGAGTATTAAAATAGTATTAGATTTCTTATAAGATTGAATAATTATGTTAAGGAAGGAAAACTATTTTAAAAATTTATGTTTATGACTTATTTAAAATAGCCCAAGTGTTTTACTAAAGTGTAATATGTTATTAGTATTTTTAAGTAATTTAAATACCAAGATTTATTGATTATGGTGTTAAACAAAAGATTTATTTGACTATTTCCTAAATTTTGATTTTAATTAAGTAAGAATATGCTATTAGTATTTTTAAATAATTTAAGTTATAAACTTTCATTGATTTTATATTAAACAGAATATTTTTATTCATTATATTATACATTATGAATTTAATTAAGTAGGTTATTAGTACATGCTGGTTCTAGACAGATTTAGTGATAGTTAATATTGTGTATAGGTGACGAGCTATGAAGTGAGATTCAAGAAGTACATCGAGGTAAGTTATTTGATCACAAAATTAGGATCATCACAGTCAACTTATAATTAAGTATTATTCAAGCCAATTCATTGATAGCCTTTGTTTATGTACCACTCATGTCATATGCAAACATGTCATCCAGCATAGCATACGATCATGTCATTTCATCATCATGTTCAGATTCATAAATTATAATTATGTATGTATTATGTCATGCATCTCATGGTCCTAAGACACATAAGCTATCTTAAGTTCAAGTGCAAGATAAAATCAGATCAGTTAGTCAGATGGCCATTCAGATGCATGGTACCAATGCAGTTCAATTCAGGGTGGATGTGCAAGCCACGGACTCAAGCGTGGTCCACCATAGTATGCCAGATACTATCAACGGCTCCCCTCGCGGCCGCGGGACATGGGGCCGGTGCACAACCTCGCACACAGGGTTAAGTGTGTTGGCCAACCAGTTAAGTCAGTTAAATCAGAACAGTCAGTTAAGTCAGTTCAGACGGTTAAATCAATCATGCATAAACATCAGTATGATCAGTCATGAATTTTAAGTTCTCAGCATGAAAACTTTTATGAAAACCTTACGTTTAGTATGTTAACATTGTGATGGATTTCTTATTGAGTATTCAACTCATTTTAGTTTGTTTTCATGTTTTTAACCAACCAGGTGAGGATGATGATTACGAGCAGACATGCCAGGATTAGAAGGAGCATTTATTTTAATTTCAGACCTTTTAGAAGAAATTTATTTTATTGCTTTATGACATGACTTTTTATTCAGTTTAATCATTTAAGTTTTTGAAGACATTTTATCAGACAAAGTTTTATGAAATAAATTCTAAATTGTTTTGTTTTATTATTTAATATGTGATCTCTTGCCAGGTTTATTTTATGAAAAATACGTGACACTCCTAGCCTACGGGAAGTGGGTGTTACACATGTGAAGAGTGTGTGGAAGTGCATGGGCTGCCAAACCACTTTCTTTTCCCTAGGAGATCTTCTTTTCACCATATTTTTGGACAAGCATGTGATTGGTCCTCTTTCGGCGTAAAGATCTTACCCTAGCCGACCACCTCAAGGGTTTCTTACACAAGATTCTCTTCTAGAAGCCCTTAGGCCTGTTGCCTTCTTCCCTCCTTGTTCTTACTCCTTTCCAATGCAACTTTTTACCTACCCTTATGCATTGAAGACACATGGCAAAAAGCAATCATATCTCCTCTCCTTGTTGCCGTCCAAGGTCTATTGGCCTTCCCTAGTTCTCTTCTCCCATAATCATAATGGGAGAAGAGAACTAGGAAAGATCTTCATGCATTCATGACACATGGCAAAAAGTGCTAACTTTTCCTATGATAGGCATGTAAGCCACACTTCCTAGCTCCTTCTCACCTTTCTTCCCTGATTTCCATTTAGATTCATCAAGTCCTACTCTTAACCTTATTGGATGTCAAGCGCCATGCGTAAACCTCAAGTTAGGCTTGAGCCCTAATTGTATTGGGTTTCAAAACCCTAATTCTCCTACAAGGCCGAAACTCCCATGGGCTCTTAAAAAAAAATTATACAAAAGCCTAGAATGTCTTGGTCGTCACAGTTAAGGTAATTGAGGTTGAGGAACAATTTTTTTTTAATGCTCTAAAATATGTGTTTTCCGTATGCTTAAAGGTAATGGTTTTTCAAGAACGTTAATGTTTAACCCTATATTTTTATTATATTTACTAAAGGATGTGGTTTTTATAGAGTATTCGACTCATTTTAGTGTTTTTATATTTTTTCACCCTAGGTGAGGAAGTTTACGAGGATGCTATGGGCGAAGGTGTTGTCTAGGAGATGACATTGACAAGGCTTGAGGCACCGAGAGGGGATATGATTTTATTTTACAGTTTCAGTGAAAATTGTTGTTGAAGAATTTTGACTTTCTTTTAATAAGTGTTTCTGAACAATGTTATTTTGCGAGCTTCCATTTTAATAAAGTACTCATAAATTGTAAATGTATGGAATTCTTTATCCCTGGTTCATGAACATGATGTTTTAAGGTTAGTAGTATTTGGTTCTCTAACTTTTCTAGCTTAGAGGGACAGGGTGTTACAAAGGCTTATTTATTGGTTCTTTTATTTATTTTTATGTATTGGCTAATTAGTGACTAATACTTTGATAATTGACAGGATGTTACTGATTAGTACTTTGATAATTTCGTTAGCCATAATATTTGTCATGGTACTTCTTGTTGATTGGGTGGAGAAGGAGGTGGTGTGGGGTGGTGGTGCAAAACATGGCAGAAGGCTGGTTCTTGACTCAACCGGTTACAACACAAACTAAACCAAGGTGCACTCGGTATGGTTCAAGGAATTGGTTTGTGCAAGTAATTTCGTCCAAGGCTCAAACTGAATTTGGGAGGGTCTCATGAGGTGTATAAGGTCCATATTACCCTTTAGAAAAAATCATAAAAAATGTTGGCCCCAAGGGCAAAACAGTC
Source organism: Cyclocarya paliurus (assembly GCA_029856935.1). Lineage (NCBI taxonomy): Eukaryota > Viridiplantae > Streptophyta > Magnoliopsida > Fagales > Juglandaceae > Cyclocarya > Cyclocarya paliurus. The sequence goes on from CM056950.1 coordinate 23,904,237, forward strand.
CAAGCTTTACAGAGGGCGATGCACAAAACCAATTGAAGCATGGTTTGGGCTTGTTATGCCATTTTTCTTAATGACATGTGAGATGGTTTAGCTAGGGTATTAACATGGTCTAATAATGGTTTAATGGAGTATTAATTCAAGAAAATTTGAATTAAAAAGTTTAAGAAAAGATTAAGCAAGATTAAGCTTCAAAACATGGCTTAAAGTGCACTAACCTCAAGTATGATGGTTAATGGCCTTAGCCAATTTTCAAAACTTAATTTGGTACTTTGAGTGTGATTTGGGTTTAAAGAAACCAATGGTATGGTGTATTGGGCCTTTGTTCTTAAATGGTGAAATGAGTCCAAACATGGTTTTGGGTCATGTGGGCTTAAAAGGGCCAAATGTATGGGCTCATAGTTTAAGGTTTCTTGGTCTTTGAATGAGAGGACCTCATTTTATAGATTTGTAGGGTTAAAAAGAAAATCTCAAGATCCACTAAATTGGGCTTCAAAATATTTGACTTGGCCTAAAGACCTTATGTCTTCCTTATAGTTGGGACATAACTAGTCTTAAACTTATAAAGGCTTGGTTCATGAATGCTCTAAAGTTCTAAAAAATCTCACCAAAATTACTAATAGGCTTGCCTTTCTATTCCTTAGCTTATTAACACTACGTACCATGATTAACACTAATCTCACTATCAACCTTAATGTAAGTAATTAACTCATAATTAAGAGCCTAATACCTCTACAATTAAGAGCCTAATACCTCTACTCTTACTAAATTAGGCCCAATAGCCTTATGTCCTTTTCATTGAACCTATTTTCTAGAGTCCTACAAGAAAAGCTTAAAACTTTATATCTCCCAAGTTGTGCCTATGGTCTTTTTAACATCTTAACCTTCGCTCATCGCTTCCTTAGTGCATTAGAGGCCTAAAGTCTTATATCCATCAAGTTGGGCCTAATGCTTTAGTGTCTCTCCAAGCCTTATACCCAAAAAGCTTAAGCTCTTAATTAACCAATCTCTTGGGCCTTCCTAAGTCCATCAAGAATTTTATCCAAATTGCTTAGCCCATTGTTGTAGCAACCATCCAATGTGCCATGTGTCATTCCCTTATGGCCCTCTTGGCTTCTTATCCTCAAAATTAATAAATCACTAAAAATTCTCCAATTAACCTCCAAGAATTTCATTTTTCTCAAAAATCAATATTGCACTAGAATCTCCTAATAGTTCTTCTAAACCCAAAGTATACGTCTTTTTTGCCAAATCAAATATCTAAAATGTTCTTATTCTCAAATATCTCAACTCCTAATTAACTAAGATTAAGGCTACTAAGGTCAAGCTCTAAGGGAGTTTTTAGGCAGGGTGTTACATGATGGTTCAAAAGGACTAGTCAGGACAATAATAAAAAATCTGCCAAGGGAAAAACCAGCTGAACCCGTCAACCCCCTTTGGTGGTTTTGATGATTTTTCTTCCCTCCCCCTTGCCCCATGACTTGGCCAGCTCCCATAAGAGTAATGTAGAAACCATAGGAGTGAAATTATGGTGATTTAGGGAACTGATTTGACCTGCACAAGATGACACAGGAGATCGACTGCAAAGCTTAAAAATTCAGATTTTATACACCATCTTCCATCATTCCCTTTGACCAAAGCCAGAGTCCCCTTCCCCTTGGCCGCCTATAAAAGGCCCCTTCACCCTTTATTTTCCACCACACCTCAACTCCAAGTTTCCTCTTGAGCCTTGAAGAGCATTTTTCCCTCTTAATAATTAAAAGAGTGAAACAGAGTGAGTTCTTGAGTGTTCTTGTGTAAGGCTGTCTAGAGTGCTTCAAAGGCCACGAAATTTGTAAGTTTTCTTGATTTTTATCTTAGTTAGCATTTCAAGTTTTGTTTCCATATGTTGGTATGAAATTTGGATAAGTTTTGGGAAGGTTTTCATGCTTAAATCAAAACAGGGTCAATTAAGGGTTGGTTTGGATAATTAAATGATTTTAAGTAGAAATTTAACTATGGCATGTCTTAAGCATGATTTGATATGATCTATTATTGTCTTAGTATAATTATGGAAGGCTTAAATTGTGGCTAGAAGCATGCCATGGTAGGTTTTGAATCTATCTTGTTTTGATCATCTAGTATAAATCAGTTTTGAATGAAGTAGAAATTAAGGATATCTTAGCCATGATTAAGTGTTGGGATGAACTGTATTATCCAAGAATTAGTCTTTAATATGTCATCAAAGATGTTAGTGATCATTTTTTATCAAATAAAATCTCATATGCATGCAACCATAGGGACCAATAGTTGAAATTACATACAAGCATCAACTACAGTACATGCCATGGGTTGGGACCATTTGGGCAAGTTCTATTTTGATTTTTGAAAATTCAAGGCATAGATGGTTTTAGAATTCGAAAAATATGAAGTCCATGAATTTTTATTACATTTGGAGTTCGTTTACAATTAGTGAAAATCTAAGGCCTTAACGATAATTTTTTAGGGTGTAGGAGTATTTTTGTAAATACCCATTTTTGAAACTTTTGATTTTTGACCTCACCCATAGAAGTATAATCCTAACTTAGTACACACTTGACTTATGCAGCTACGACATTATTTTCAATTACTCCAGAAGTTTGTAAGTTGGCCTTTAACTTATACCTTAATATATTATTTATGATTTATTGATAAATGCCTCATTCATGTTTCAATTATCACTTTGAGCTCAAAATATCATGTTATATGATACATTGAGCATATTACATCTATAAATATCATTTTACATAAAAAGCTTGCAATATATGCACATGTTATGAAACATATTTTTTAACTTTGCATGAAAATAATTTTTGTCAAGACCCCAAATGTTAGGATAGAGAATTATCCTAGTAGAACTCCTCTATCCATTCTGGAGTGGTGACCCCTGGATTGATGAATAACAGTCAAAGGGGTTTCAAATGGGTTCTTTTTAAAGAATGCTGGAGTGAAATTGATTGAGCTGCATTATTGTATATTTTATACATTTAAAATCAATATATTCTTAATTATTTTATTATTTTATCGTTGATTTTAGATGAAAAAATGATCAAGAGGCAATAAATCCAAGTTATGAATTAAATTGATTAAAAGTATAATTTATGCTTAATTTTATAGCTTGTGATTTAATTGGGCAATATTTATTTAAATTGCACAACATATTTTTTTTAGTTTTTATTTATTTTATTATTTTTGTTTGTTTCTTTGATTATATATTACTTATTTTTTATTTTGTTTATTTTTATTTTTATTTATTTTTATTTTACAGGTACTAAACGACATGTCGTCTACCGAAGGAGTCCAAAACGACCGTCGCCAAAACGACATGTCGTTTTACACGAGAGAAGTTCCTGTCATTTGAAGCCGACGACATGCCGTTTCAACACGAACGACATGTCGTTCGGTTCGTCGTCTACCTCCCGAATCTGCATCTCGAGCTACAGTGCCACCGTGCACAGCAGCTTCGAGCCACCACCGTGAGCCGCCCTACACACTCCGCACGACCACCGAAACACCGAGAACACGACCATGAGCCGTCTCGCCTTGTCCAGAAGCCTCACGGCCGGCAACCCCACGTGGTGTCATCTTCAACCTTCGGCTCTGCATGCAGCACCCCTCCACATCCAACAGCACTCCTCCACACCTCGTGCTCCTCCATCAAGCATGCCCAGCGCTTCACTAACCATAAACCATCCTCAAACACGTGCATGCAGCACCCCTCCACTTCCATGCACCCGCAACACACTGCCACTGTAGTAGCACATCCATGGCAGGATCTCTACCTGCATGAACAACATCACCACACGTCTACTACGTGCATACACCCGTGTGCCACTGCCCAACATGCACAGCCATGCGAATCAGCTTTCACCGAGAAGCCCTGTTCTACATCACCAAAACAGAACACTTCCACCTCTCGTTTACGATCATGCACAGCAGCCCACGATGCACCATCATCTAAAACACCCATGCGGACAGAAAGGAAGCTGGGAAGAGGAAAGAAGAAAAAAGAAAAGAGAGGGAAAGGTTCAGACGAAACGCAGCACGGTGAGTGTTGCGGGAAGAAGAAGAAGAAAAAAAGAAAGAAAGAAAGAAAAGAAAAAGAAAAGAAAAGAAATTGAGAGAAGAGTCACTGCTAGGAAAGCAAGAAAAGAAAAGAAAAAATGTATACGTGATTTCGGATGAAACGTATGCATGCGGGGCTAGTAAAACGCAGTGAGATCACGGACGAAATGATACACGCTGGGATGAAACACTGAAAAGAAAATAATGGAGAAGCTGACGAAAAGCACATAAAAAAATACGAGAAGCCAACTGAGCGGCCAAAGGCAATAGAAAAAAAATGAAAAGAAAATAATACGTGGGGAACAGACAGCACACGGGAAGAAACTTTAGGTTTGAGTGGGGAACATGGCAGCTAAGTGATGATCATTGATGTCTTTCTTTGATGCCTATATAAGAGTGCTTGCGGACTGAAGAAAGGGGGAGTTAGAGTGTTAGTCAGAAGTGAGTTAGAAATTAGGGGAGTTAGAGTGTTAGTCAGAAGTGAGTTAGAAATTAGGGGAGTTAGAGTGAGTCTGAAGTTAGAGTTAGAGAGTTAGTCAGTTGTGGTGTTAGAGTGTTAGTGAGTAGTTAGTGAGTTAGAATGTTTTTTTAGTGTGATTTTAGAGTTAAAAAAAATTCAGAAAAAAAATAGTGAGTGAATTTTTATAGTCAGTTTTTATTTTTCTGAGTTCAATTTTTAATGTCGTGTAATTTGTTCATCAGTCAGTTTCAATGTATGGCTCAGTGAATTTTATTTTTGTAAGTCTTTATTTTCAGTTTTGAGTTTGTTTAGTGAGTAAATTTCCAGTAAATGTTGAGAGTCCATTTTATTTTTGAGAGTTTACTTTAATTGGAAGTTCAGATTTTTGGGTTGGAGAACACAGTCTCCATTTCCAAATATCGAGTTTATTCCTTACAATTTTTGTTTTTATTTAATTTTGAATTACTGTCATTTAATTTTCTCGCACTTTTAATTTCTTGCAATTTAAATTACTTTCATTTAATTTTCTCGCACTTTAAATTTATGTCATTTAATTTTCTCTCACTTTTAATTTCTTGCAATTTAAATTACTGTCATTTACTTTTCTCGCAATTTTAATTTCTTGCAATTTAAATTACCGTCATTTAATTTCCTCGCACTTTTAATTTCCTGCAATTTTAATTACTGTCATTTAATTTTTCTGCACCTTTAATTTTTGCAATTTACTTTTATGTCATTTAAATTTTATTGTCCATTTACATTTCAGTTATTTAATTTCCAGCAATTTTAATTTACTGTCTTGTATTTTAATTTCTTTATTTTTTTTTACTTTTCATCATCCACTCAAAATCAACAAACATGAATCTAGTCCATGACTAGTAAATTTTCATTTCCATTGCACTCCCACATTCATTGCACATATCATCATTTTTATTTTTATTCTCTCATTGCAACTATTTCTACAATTTTACACGAGTTTGATTTTTAAGCACTTTCCCTGTGGAGACGATCTAGGAATTTATTCCTAATTACTACGCGACACGCTCCTGCACTTGGGATAGCCTTTGGGCTACTCATTTTCGAATGAGTCAGAAATCATATGTTATGACACATAATATTGATGGGTGTATGTGTTATGATGTTATATTATATTACCAATTCATTGAGAACGATGTTTACAGACAACAACGTAGTGCCAACATGAGTTGTGCTACGATCACCGGTAGGTGCTCATGGTATATATGGGGAACCATGTTGCTTCCGAACGTATGCTATTGATGACCTTAATAAACGATGAAATGTTATGATTTTGGAATGCAATGAAGTATGAAATGTTCTCTTTCGAAATGTCATATTCTTGGAATAAGAAAGTGAAAATGTTCTCTAAAGGTGAAAGTGCATCAAGGTTTTTTTTTTTAAATGTTGAGGAATCTGGATTGGGGACACATGTACATTTTTTCTGCATTTAATACACTTCATATTTATCATCCTTCATGCATAATTTATCTTTGTGCAAGTTGTCTGTTAACTTACTGAGATTTCATGAAAATCCCACCCCTTGTGGACCCACTATCATTCCACTCGGAATGATAGAAGTTGTGTCAGGCTACGAGGAGGATGAACTAGATGGAGCATTGTATTCGACTGATTAAGGAGGAGCCTGACCTCAAGAAGATACTAGATTCGGTTATCATGTTTGTAGCCCTAATCCTTCATGCCTTAGATCGCATGAAGAGAACGATTAACTTTGTACTTAAGTCTATGCTATGTTGGTATTTTGAACTTGATGATTTCTAATAAAATTTGGATGTTTTAGTTATTCTGGCATAAGTCCTATTTTCACCCGTTTATCTATTGTGATTATTTCATATTACTAGTTGCATACTAGGATGCATAATAACGGTCACGAATGGGGGTATGTAACCTTGTGTTGCATGTCCCGACACTTTAAGTCTCTGTTCCATCCCGAGCATAGGTTGGGGGCATCATAAGGTGGTATCAGAGCAATTACGTCTTTGGATAAACCCACATGTCCTTAGAAATTTTATGCCAGAATATAGGTTTGAATCATTAGTTTTACGTAGGCTTGAATCCTGAAGTGGAGCTCTGTCTGATACGCATGCATCGCAAGAGTTGGGAAGATTAAGGCAAGATGACACATGGAAGGCAAGAAAGGAACGCGGAAGGTTCTAACACCCACAGAGAATGGGATCATTGCATTAATGGAGGACGTGATTTGGCAGACACAATTTGCCAGATGACGAAGACTATGAGGTAGCAGCAAGAAGTAATCCTGAGGCAGATCTAGCCACACCCACAGGTTGAGAACTGGGGTTGTCCCTACGAGAAGTTCCTTATTTTTAGATACTCCAATTTCATGGGAACTGAGGGACCCATGAAAGCCAACAAGTGGCTATTGGATCTCGACAGGACCTTTGAGATTAGTAGTTGTATTGAGGTACAGTAAGCGGGGCACTTGTTTCAAGGTGAAGCCAAAATTTGGTGAGACACCAAAAGGCAACTTCTGATTAGAGAATTGGGAACTATCACCATTTTGACCTGGGATAGGTTCAAGGAGGAATTTGATAATTAATTCTTCCCAGAGTCAATAAAGACCCAGAAGGCCTAGGAATTTGCCACATTGGTACAAGGCAATCTCATCATTGAGTAGTACACTACAAAGTGTATGGAGCTAGGGAGGTTTGCTTAACATCTGGTCGCCACTGAAAAGATGCAGGCTTAGAAATTCCAAGGAGGACTGTAATCCAGGATTTTAACTGTTGCTGGGTTTTGCATCAACAATTTCCAGGAGTTAGTTAATGTGGCGGTAATATCTAAAGCAAAGCAACAAAGTGTGTCAGTCCCAATTAAGCTGGATCGAAAAAGGGCTTCTTCCTTCCCCTTCGGAGGGAATAATGCCAAAAGAAGGATTATTCAAGGAGCTAGCAAGGGCAAAGGAATTATGAAAACTCCACTTGCTAACTGCAAAAAGTGTGGAAAGAATCATGGTGGAGAATGTCGAATGGGTTTAGGAGTATGTTTTCGATGCAGTCAGTCAGGACATATGATTCGGGAGTGCCCTCAGAATGTACAAGGTGGAAAGAATGCTCCTAACAATCAGCCAATCAAAGGACACTTGTTCAAGCTCGTGTGTACACCATCACCCTTGGAGAAATCAATGAGGAGGTAACCAAGGAGGAAGAGATGGAAGTCATTACTGGTAAAATCACGTTATACGAATTTACGCTTACACTTTATTTGACTCCGGCACTACAAGGTCCTTTGTGTCTACAGCATTTGCACACACGTGTAACCTACTGACTCAGATGTTACCTTAAGCTATAGTAGTGTCAATTCCTGATGGAAGCATAATCACCTGTACCCGCATATTGAAAAACCGCCCTTTAACCCTGAGGGAAAGATTGATGGAAGCTGACTTAATCGTCTTTGACCAACTAGAGTTCGACGTTATACTAGGAATAGACTGGCTATCCAAACACTGTGCTAAGATAGACTGTCAAAACAAGGAAATTATCTTTGATTCACCTATAGGTGGCTAAATCCGTCATACAGGAAGGACTGGGAAGGCTACTCCCTCTCTAATTTTTGCTTTGTAGGCAAGGAAGTGCATCATTAATGGTACCACAACCTACTTAGCATTCATAATGGAGAATTATGGTAGTAATAAAGAGATTCAAGGGATACCAATAGTTGAGGAGTATCTCGAAGTTTTCATCGACGCTTTGTAACACCCCGCTTAAAAAGCTCCTTAGGCCTTGATCTCAGTAGCCTTAATCCTAGTTAATTAGGAGTTTAGCTATTCTAGAATAAGAATAATTTTGGATATTTGAGTTGGTAAGAGACTGTATATTTTGGATTTAGTAGAATTATAAGAAGATTTTAGTGTAATATTGATTTTTGAGGAAAATGAAGATTTTTGGATCTTGATTGGTTTAGTAGTATTATTTTGGAGAATTTTTAGTGCTTAATTAAATTTGAGGATAAGAAGCCAAGAGGCCCATAAGGAATGACACATGCCACATTGGATGGTTGCCACAATAATGGGCTAAGCAATTTGAATAAAATTCTTAATGGACTTAGGAAGGCCTAAGAGATTGGTTTATTAAGGGCCCAAGCTTTTTGGGTATAAAGGCTTAGAGAGATACCAAGGCATTAGACCCAAATTGATGGACACTAGGCCTAACTTGATGGACATAACACTTTTAATGCACTAAGGATGTGATGGGTGAAGGTTAAGATGTTAAAAAGACCATAGGCTCAACTTGAAAGATATAAAGTTTTAAACATTTCTTAGAGAACTATAGAAAATAGGCTCAATAAAAAGGACATAAGGCTATTGGGCCTAACTTAGTAAGAGTAAAGGTATTAAGCTCTTAATTATGGGTTAATTACTTATATTAAGGTTGATAGTGTGATTAGCATTAATCATGGTGCTTAGTGTTAATGAGCTAAGGATTAGAGAGGCAAGCCTATTAGTGATTTTGGTGAGGTTTTTTAGGACCTTAGATCATTCATTCCTAGTCCAAGAAAATCTTGAACCGGGCTTTTAAGAGTTCAAGACTAGTTATGACCCAACTATAAGGAAGGCATAAGGCCTTTGGGCCAAACTTGGTATAGAATGGACCAATGCCCCAATTAGGCCTAGTCAAATCTTTTCAAGCCCAATTTAGTGGATCTTGAGGTTTCTTTTTAATCCTACAAACCTGAAAAATGAGGTCCTCTCATTCAAAACCCAAGAGCCCTTAAACTATGAGCCCATACATTTGGCCCTTTTAATCCCACATGATCCAAAACCATGTTTGGACTCCTTTCACCATTCAAGACCAAAGGACCAATACACCATAACATTGGTTTCCTTAAGCCTAAATCACACTCAAAGTACCCAAATTAAGTTTTGAAAATTGGCTTAGGCCATTAACCATCATGCTTGAGGTTAGTGCAGTTTAAGCCATGCTTTGAAGTTTAATCATGCTTAATCTTTTCTTAAACTTTTTAATTCAAATTTTTCTGAATTAATACTCCCTTAAAATTTGATTAAGACCCTATTAATTACCTAGTTAAACCATTCCATATGTCATTATGAACAATTACATAACAAGCCCAAACCACGCTTCAATCGGTTTTGTGCATTGCCCTTTGTAATGCTTGACCTGTTTTGCCCTTGGGCCCAACATTTTTGTGTTTTTTTATCAAGGGTAATATGGTCCTTAAAAACCTCATGAGACCCTTCCAAATTCAGTTTGAGCCTTGGACGAAATTACTTGCACAAACCAATTCCTTGAACCAAATCGGGTGCACCTTGGTTTAGTTTGTGTTGTAACCGATTGAGTTTAGTTTGAACCAGCCTCCAGCCATGGTTTGCACCACTAGTTCACGCCAAATCCTTCTACATCCAATCAAAAAGAAGTATCATGACCATTATGAATGATTTTGACTCATTTTTGTTGCCCAAAAATATCCAAAACTGAATTGATTTTCTGCCACCACAAAACCACCTCCATCCACCAGTTTTCAAGGGTGGTTTGAGGGATCTTCTGCCACCCAAATGATGCCCCACGACCTGGATTCATCTACAGGACCCTTGAACCTAATGTGGAGAGGAAATGATGGTGGTTTAGGGCACTATTTCATTCTGCACAAGTGACCTAAGCTCATGCAAGTAAATCTGGAAATTTTCCAGATTTGAGCACCTCCCAATTCACCCAATCACCAAGCACCCAATCCAATGCCTCTCACCCCTTGGCCTCCTATAAATACTTCCCTCCCATTCTAATTTCATCCAAACCACAGATCCAAGCAATCTCTTGAGCCTTGAGAGCCTTTCCCCCTCTTAGAGATCAAAAGAGTGCAAATCGAGTGAGTTTTGGTGAGTTCTTGAGTGTTCTTTTGTAAGGCAGTCTAGAGTACGTGGAAAGCCACGAAATTTATAATTTTTCTTCCTTTTGATCTTAGCTAGCATTTAAAACTTTGTTTCCAAGTGTTGGTACGAAATTTGGTTGAGTTTAGAGAAGGTTATGATGCTTAATGCAAAACCAGGTCAATTAAAGGAAGGTTTGAATAATTGAATGTTTTAAATAGAAATTTATGGCATGTACTAAGCATGATTTTATATGATCTATCATTATCCTAACATGATTATGGAAGTTTAAATTTGTGGTTAGAAGCATGCCATGATAGGTTTTAAATTTATCTTGTTTTGATCTTCAAGCATGGATCGGTTTGAAGCATATTGGTGATTAAGGATTTCTTAGTCTTGATTAAGTGTTGGGATGAACTTTATTACTCAAGTATAAGGCCTAATAATATCCCTAAATATGTTAGCGATTAAAGAAAATCTCATATGCATGCATTCATAGGGATCAATAGTTGAAAATACACATAGGCATCAACTAGGATGCATGCCACAGGTTGGGACTAATTGGACAAATTCCACTTGAATTTTGAAAATACAAGGGCATAGATGGTTTTAGAATAACAAAAATATGAAGTCCATGAAATTTGGTTAAATTTAGAGTTTATTTGCAATTAGTGAAAATTTAGTGCCTAAATGGCAATTTTTGAAAGTCTTGGGGTATTTTTGTAGATACCTAATTTTTGAAGCCTTTGATTTTGAACATATCCATGAGAGTATTAACCCTAACTTAGTATAAACATGATTTATGCAGCTACGACGCTAATTTCAAATTTTTTCGAAAGTTTGTAAGTTGACCTCTAACTTACACCTTGATAGATTATTTATGAATTATTGATAAATGCTCATTTCATACTTCAATTATCATTTTTTAGTATAAATTATCATGTTATATGATACGTTGAGTGCATACCTATATGACATGTGACATTTTTTTTTTATTTTTGCATATTACATTTATAAATGTCATTTTTGCATGAAATTTACTACATACGCATATGTCATAAGAAATATTTTCCAAAGCATAGCATGAAAATCATTTTGTCATGATCCCAAAGGCCAGGATAGGGAATTATTCTGGTGGAACTCCTCTATCCACTCTTGAGTGTTTAATAATAGAGTGGTAACCCCTGGGTTGACGAAGAACAGTCAACAGGCTCCGTATGGGTTCTTTTTAAATAACGCCGGAGTGAAATCAGCATGTTATGACACCTAACGCTGGTGGGTATACATGTTATGAATTTTATGATATTATGTTAAATTTAACAATACATTGAGAACGAGTCTATAGATAACGTAGTTTCAACGAGAGTTGTACTACGGTTAACGGTAGGTACTCACAGTGCATATGGGAAACTGTGACATTTTACCAACGTTATGTTATTAATTAAGATAATGATGTAAGTCAATGATGATGATGAAAGTTTATGATGAAATTTTTATGAAGAAGTTATGTTTTCTAAAAAATGATGACAAAATTACTTACTGAGTAAAAACCCGTTGTGACGCCCCGACTCCCACGTACAAAACAACATGGGAATCGTGACGTCAGGATGATCAAAACACGGGTCACGCATCCCAACGACAAGTGCCAAGTGTGTGCTACAAGCAAACAATGCACAAATAAATACGCAGCGAATAATATAAATAAGTCACTAGGACCAGAATTTTGGTTTAATACAAATATCCAAAAACAAAAGAGTTTAAAAACAATACCAATGTCCCAAAAATAATACAAGAGTTGAAAATACATAAACTCGAGTGATCCCAGATCACTCCTCAGGCGGAGCCAACTCCTCAGGCTCAGCCTCCTCAAAACCTGCATCATCAACATCAAAATCTACGATACCAGAAAATGGTACCGCAGGTAAGTAAAATCCAAAATACTTCAAGACATAAATATATTAACGCAACAAACACTATGCATGCACATGATGACCAAAGCGCAAAACCCGAGAAAAACACCATTTCTTGAAAATCACAATTTTTCCACGAACGCCAAAAAATACCATTTGGCACAAATTAACTTCCAGGAATAATTACATTAATTTCAATTTTATCCGTATGTACCATGGCCTCCCCTAGGGACCATCCACATACTCTGGCTCCCTTCGTCACACCACAGGTAGTGATCGTGCGAGTGATACAACACGAGTGATGCCCAGTTCATAGCCAAGCATGCGTACATAGCCAAGCATCCTCTGATCCCCGCCAGCACAAAGGATCACGGAGTCGGATCTAGAGCGCTACCATCTTGTCCAAGTCCTGGGCAACAGCCCCAGGGGACGACACTCAGTATATTCCGCTCCCGAGTGCCTAGAGGAGGTCCACCGAGATAATAACCTATCTCGGCTTGGGGGTGATACACATGCACCCGAAAAGCTTTTTTTTCACAATACACAGTTTCCAAAATACACACCCTCGCATGCGTGCACAATGCTATGAAATCGACCAATTACCCAAACAGAGCACAATATAAAAAATACACAAAATACTCCGTCCTCAATCCATCCACCCCCGAACTCCTCGGACTCAGTCTGGAAACCAACCAGATCATAGTTTATAAAACAGTTTATTGCAAAAATATATTTAAATCTTAAAAGTCTTTTGGAGAAATACTTACAGCGCTTTGTAAAATTTAAGGAGGATCACGGAGGTGCAAAAGGCGGCTGGAAGGCAACGCAACAGTGTAAAAACACTATGGTCGAAATACACTGTATACCCAAATTTCAACGGGGTCAAACGAAGACTTGAAATTGATAGGGTAGGACCTATGGAGGGTGGTGAAGCTAATGGTATCGAAGGTTGGCCTTGGGTGGCAGCCGAAACGGCGGTTTAAGGCCACGAAGTTCAAATCGGAGTGGGTATTCGTAGGGGCGGCTCCGGAGACGGATCGGGGCCAAAAATGGGTGGGTTAGGACAGCAAGGGGTCGGTGATGAAGTGGTGAATAAATGGTGGCCAATGGTGCCCGGACGGCGGCGGAACGGCGAAGGGAAGCACACGGCTTCGTACAGCTCGCGGCGGCTAACGGCAGCGCGACACGAGCTGAAAACGGAGGGGCAGGGTCATTGGTCGGTGGGGAGTCCGGTGGCACCGGCGGTGTTGACTATGGTGGCCGGCAAAGGCGACGGGGAGGAGATGACCGAAAACGAAGTGGGAGAGAGGAGAGAGAGAGAGGGTATCGGGCTGGGGGGAAACTGAAGGAAGAAAAGAGAGAAAAAGAAAGAAAAAGGAAAGACAAAAGAAAAAGATAAGGAAAAAAAGAGAGATCCAGACTTTTCATCATGGGTTCTCGAACTGATCTAACGAAAATAACTATTTTTAAAACAGTAAAATAAATAAATCAATTTAAAGTCAGAACTATTTAAGGTAAAATATTAAACTCCAACAATAACATCCTTTAAAATAAAAAGTAATTAAATTGTAAAATACTAATTAAAATTAATCAAACGCAGTGAAATGCTTTAATAAAACAATAATAATTTTAAAACCCATAAATAAACCAATTTAAATTAAAAAACAATTTAAATCCAAAACAATAAGTAACAATAAGAAAGCCCAATAAAAATAATTTTCACAACTTAAAATATTATAAAATAATATTCTAAAACTCCTAAAATTCTAAAATAAGAGAATCAATCTTTAAATTAATTAAAATAATCTTTTATTAAAATACACTAAAATACGGGGTGTTACACCCATGTCTCCATATTTTTAAAAGATGTTGAGGAATCTGGATGGGAGACATGCATACTGATTTTCTACATCTTGTGCATTGCATATTTATCATTTTTTATGATTGATTTATTTTTGTGCCAGTTAGTTGTTTAAGTTACTGAGATTTCGAGTAAATCTCACCCTTTTATGGGACCATATCATTCCACTCGGAATGATAGAAGTTGTGTCAAGAATTGACCAGGACGAGATTGATGGAGCACTGAATCCTCATGATTGAGGAGGAGCCAGATTTTGTGAGGAAGCTAGATTTAATTCTGATGTTTATAGCTCGAGTCCTTCATGCTATAGATCGCATGAAGAGGATGATATGACTTTGTATATAAGTCTATGCTACATTGGTATTTTGAATACGATAATTTTCTAATGAAGTTTGGATGTTTCTAGTTATTTTGGCATATCTTACGTTTTAACCTTTTATTTTTACTACAATTATTGCATACTGATAGTTGCATACTAAGGTGCATTGCATATTAACTGTTATGTACGGGGGTATGTAATCTTGTGTTGCATGTCCCGACACTCCAAGTCTCCGTTCCATCCCAAGCAGAGATTGGGGATATCACGGGCTTTACTGGGATTACCCCCCGATAGAGAGATAGAGTTCACTATATAGTTAGAGCCCGCTACAACCCTTGCCCATAAAGCACCTTATCATATGGCCCCTCTAGAACTAAAGGAGCAAATAGAAGAGCTACTAGAGAAGGGATTTATTCAACCTGGTTCATCACCATGGGGTACGCTAGTTCTGTTCGTTAAGAAGAAGGATGGATCATTAAGGATGCGCATTGACTATAGAGAATTGAACAAAGTAACGATTAAAAACAAATACCCATTACCGCGTATAGATGACCTGTTAGATCAATTGCAAGGAGCATCAGTGTTCTCAAAGATAGACTTAAGGTCTGGATATCATCAGCTCAAGATTAGGGAGAAAGATATCCCTAAAACAGCATTTCAGACTAGATACGGACACTATGAATCCTTCGTGATGTCCTTTGGTCTAACCAATGCCCCCACCGCATTCATGTATATGATGAATAGAGTATTCAGACCCTACCTGGATAGCTTTGTTGTCGTATTCATCAATGATATATTGATATACTCGAAGAACGAAGATGATCACAAGTAGCATCTCCATTTGGCACTAGAAAGGCTAAAAATCCATCAGTTGTATGCCAAACTTAGCAAATGTGAGTTTTGGCTCAATGAGATGAAATTTTTAGGGCACGTAATCTCAATTCAAGGAGTATCAGTTGATTCCAGTAAGATCGAAGCTGTGGTAGATTGGAAGCGTTCGGCTAACCTACACGAAATTTGAAGTTTCCTTGGGTTGGTTGGTTATTATCGATGATTCGTGAAAGGATTCTCTAAGCTGTCAGGACCACTTACAGCCTTAACCAAGAAGAATACTAAGTATATTTGGAAAGAGAAGTGTGAGAAGAGTTTCATGGAACTCAAGGAAAGACTTACAACCGTACAAGCCCTATGTGGGTTTCAGTGACGCATCCAAGTCAGGACTTGGGTGTGTGCGCATGCAAGAAGAGCGGGTTGTCGCCTATGCTTCACTACGACTAAAGAATCATGAGAAGAACTACTCCACCCATGACTTGGAACTAGCTACTGTAGTTTTCGCTTTAAAGATTATGGAGGCATTACTTATATGGCGTAAAATCTACACCGACCACCACAGCCCCAAGTACTTGTTCAGTCAGCAGAATTTAAATATGAGGCAAAGAAGGTGGTTAGAAACTATTAGCGACTACCAGTGTGAAATTAAGTATCACCCTGGCAAGGCTAATATAGTAGTAGATGCGCTAAGTTGAAAGATGCAAAAGGATGATCCCAAAGGCCCCACCTTGGAAGTACAGTCCCTTCTGCATAGCATGAGGAGTTTGCTAATCAAGGATCTTCCTACCAAAGCATCCCTAACTGTAGTACAAGAAATTGTACCAATGAAATGGGAAGAGGTGAAAAAGCACTAGATGGAAGATCCCAAATGGGTAGAAATCAGACAGAAGTTAGAAAAGAAGGAGGGACTAGAAGGATTCACCCTCAAGAATGATGGGTTGTTGTACTACAAGGACCGCAAGGTTATTCCAGCTATTCAGGAGATCAAGGAAAAGATATTAAGGGAAGCACATCAGACTCCATACACGGTTGACCAGGTAGCATAAAGATGTACCAAGATTTGAAGCAACACTTCTGGTAGGAAGGTTTAAAGAAGGATGTAGCAGAATATGTTAATAGCTGCTCTATTTGTAGAACAATCAAATAGAGCAGCTAGAACAATCAAATAGAACAATCAAAGACCCACTGGGGACTTACAACCACTTCCAATCCTAGAATGGAAATGGGAGGACATATCCATGGATTTTGTGATTGGATTACCAACAACTCCAAGGGGAAACAACTCTATTTGTGTCATGATCGATCACTTAACAAAAAGTGCTCACTTTTTGGCAATGAAATATACCGACCTCATGGAGAAGTTAACTCGGCTTTTTGTTTTGAAAATAGTGCGACTACATAGAGTACCAAAAACAATTGTATCTGATAGGGATATGCGTTTTACTTCTCGCTTTTGGCAAAGCCTTTAGGACGCTCTAGGCACCAAGTTGAAGTTTAGTAATGCCTATCACCCTTAGACTGATGAGCCAACTGAACGGACCATTTAGACCCTGGAGGACATGCTGAGAGTGTGTGTTCTGCAAGAAAAGGGCGATTGGGGGAAGCTCTTAGCATTAATTGAGTTTGCCTTCAATAATAGCTTTCAGGCCACCATTGTGATGCCCCTAAATTTTGCTTGGGATCTGATAGACATCTGAAGCGTCGGGACATGCAACACAAGGTTACCTGCCCCCGTTCATGACATATAAGATGCAATGTCCCTAATCTACATATAGCATTATGCAATATTCGCAGGGGATATATTTTTTTTTGAGCTATACTATGCACCAAACTTATAATATCCCAAATAATTAAAGCATAATCCATTCATACTTAATAAAATAAACATCCAAAATTACAGTACGGGTCTCAGAAGACTGTAATCTCAAAATATCGAATACCTGGCTCCATAATTACATTGCCAAAATACACTATTGGGCTAGTTCGTTGTGTAACTCGCGTAACTCGACTAACGATGCCGAATTGTTATCCAAAGGCCTAACTATGGAGGTTGTAAGCTGTACGTTGCATCCATGACGTCTAGTCAATCTCCTCTAGTCTGTCGGTGTCTGCTCCCTGCTCTGATCCTGACACATCGCCTACCATTCGAGGAGAATGGTAGTTGGGACTACTAAGATGAGATTTGATTACAAATCTCAACAAGTTAATAGGAAACTTCCACACAGGTTAATGATGCATGCATGACAGTAAAAACATGAATGTATAATCAAAGTCGTAAGTAAGCATAGCATAATTTGACATATAGCATGGCATAAATGGCATAACTTGAACTGAAACTGAAATTTAGCTTGACATGACATGACATGCAAATGAACTTAAAACATAATATGAACTAGCAACATAGTATGAATGTGAACTTGAAATATAGCATGAACACAAGCATACGTAATTTGAACATGAACTTGAACATAATATGAACTTGAGCATAACGTAACATAAATGTGGACTTGAAACAAACGTGAACGTGAACATGACATAACATGAACGTAAACATAACCTAACATGAATGTGAGCTTGAAACATAATATGGACTTGAAACATAGCATGAACGTGAACATACATGACATGAATGTGAACTTGAACATAACATAACATGAACCTGAACATAACATGACATAAACGTGAACTTGAAACATAGCATGAACTTGAACTTGAATTTGAATTCTTTACTTAACATGAACTTGAACTTGAATTCTTTACTTAACATGAACTTGAACTTGAATTCTTTACTTAACATGAACTTGAACTTGAATTCTTTACTTAACATGAACATGGACTTGAATTCTTTACTTAACATAAGCATGGACTTGAATTCTGACAATCAAAATGATTTCGCTAGTTGTTTCGTCAGGAATAGTGAACAATCAGAATGATTTCGCCCAACATATTCCATCAGAAATACTCAGACAATATCAGTAATCCAAAAATCTCTTATTTTGTGGGGCATGCTGGACGATTGGAAGTTACCATGAGTGCTCCGGCGATTGTGGAAGTAGTTATTTCCATTAGTTTTCTCTCAAGTTTCTTCGTATAGTTTCTTGAGGAGGAAGTTTGTGCCTTCACTTTCTGGTGGTAGGCGAAGTGTTTTAAGTCATAATTATCTGTTCTGTCCTGTCATTCAACATGGCTGAGGATTTTATTTCACACTGGAATAAGTTAAGCCTCACTTCTGTTGAGAGGGAAGGTGTTGTTGTATTGGACAATGAAGTGGAACAATGTAACACCCCCTTCCTATAGGCTAGGAGTGTCACATGTTTTTTTATAAAATAAACCCGACAAGAGATCTCATTTTAAATAAAAACAATTTAGGATTTATTTCATAAAATTTTGTCTGATAAAAAAAAACTTAACTGAATAAACTGAATAAAAGTCATGTCATAAAGTAATAAAATAAATTTCTTCTAAAAGGTCTGAAATTAAAATAAATGCTCCTTCTAATCCTGGCATGTCTGCTCGTAATCATCATCCTCACCTGGGTGGTTAAAAACATGAAAACAAACTAAAATGAGTCGAATACTCAGTAAGAAATCCATCACAACGTTAACATACTAAACATAAGGTTTTCATAAAAGTTTTCATGCTGAGAACTTAAAATTCATGATTGTTCATACTGATGTCTATGCTATGCATGACTGATTTATCTGAATTAACTGACTGTTCTGATTTAATTGACTGTTCTGATTACTGACTGAACTTACTGGTCAACACACTTAACCCTGTGTGAGAGGTTGTGCACCGCCCCCACATCCCGTGGCCGCGAGGGGAACCGCTGATAGTATTCTAGCATACTATGGTGGACCACGCTTGAGTCCGTGGCTTGCACGTCCACCCTAAAACTGAACTGCATTGGTACCATGCATCTGAATGGCCATCTGATTAACTGAACTGATCTTATCTTGCACTTGGACTTAAGATAGCTTATGTGTCTTATGACCATGAGATGCATGACATAATACATATATAATTATAATTTCTGAATTTGAACATGATGCAGAATGACATGATCGTATGCTATGCTGGATGACATGTTTGCATATGACATGAGTGGTACATAAACAAAGGCTATCAATGAATTGGCTTGAATAATACTTAAATATAAGCTAAACTATGATGATCCTAATTTGTGATCAAATTACTTACTTTACTACGCTTCTTCTTGAATCTCAAGTTGTAACTCGTCTCCGAGAAGAGTACGCGATGGGGGATTGGCTGGACGAGACGACGGTGGCTCTGGGTGGCTAGGGCAAGCCCGAAAGCTTAAGAGAAGCCGAGATGAACGAGAGAGGTGGGTTCTCGGTCTGCTACGGCTTGCTTCGGTGGTTGTGATTTCTTATATTTTCTTCTGGAGGTCTCGGCCAGGGGTGGGTTTTATAGGCAAGGAAAAGGGTATTGTGACCATAAGGAGATGTGATAGGATTTGGAGTTGAGAGTTTGGTTTCCTACTAGGATTTGGAGTTGAGAGTTTGGTTTCCTAATAGGATTTGGAGTTGAGAGCTTGGTTTCCTAATAGGATTTGGAGTTGAAAGCTTGGTTTCCTAATAGGATTTGGAGTTGAGAGTTTGGTTTGCTAATAGGATTTGGAGTTGTTAATTAGAGGATAAGGATGAGGCTTATGGGTGGAGATAGGGAGAAATAATGTTTAAATTCAAATAAAACTCTAGACTATTGTAAAAATCGGGTCATAATAAAATAATAAAAATAAAATGATAATAATCTTATGAAAAGAACAAATGTAAAATCTGATGATAATAATAATAATAATGATAATAATATTATAGCTATAAGAAAATACATAAAATGTATCTATAACCTAATATTAGGGTTGGGTTGTTACAAACTCGCCTCCTTATAAAAATTCTGTCCTCGGAATTTGCTAATACCTCAAGCAATCTACATACTTGTCTATCGCATTCTTTCCATGTTTCTATTTTAGATTTTCGATCATTTAGTCGAACCTATTCTTCTTAGACTTTTAATCCTTCGAGATTTATTCTTAAACCTCTCTTATTCTCCAAAATTGTAAACCTCAATAATGGATTCGATTACAACCTAATAATAATAATTCCACAAAAAGTAATTAGAACTCTCTACATAGAATAATAAAACTCTTCACATACAATAATAACCTCAACAATTCATAACCCAAGACTCTCCAAAGTTTGGATCCTAAATCCTACTACTCGTACTTTGCGATAGAATCACGTTACCTATAGAACATAAGAGTACCACCAATCATCATGAAATACCATACACCATATAAATTCATTCTTAAATCTCGCATATTTTCCTAATCTTTTTACACGTGCACTTTTTATCGATAATCACATGTTTTAGAAGTATAATACAACCCTAAAGTGTATACCTCGACAACAAGATTTATCAAAAACCTATTAATAATATCACTCAAACCATTATCTTTCTCCAAATAATAGTAAGTAACTGTCTCCACATAAAATAATAAATAAACTTTCCACATAAAATGATGAATAAGTCTCCTCATAAAATAATAAATAAATCTTCGCATGAAATGATAAATAAATCTCCTCATAAATTAATAACCTCAGGTAAATAGAAATTCTCCAAGTTCAGAGTGTCTAAATTTTCTCAATTCTAAAATTCAAAAAATGAAATTCCACAATGATCATGTGCCTATGGTTATAGCCTACATCTCCAATTATAAGTATCTCAATTATAAGCATAGCAACATCAATTAAACTTCCATATCAAACTTCAACATCTCATGCTATTCACTAATAATGTTGACCTAATCGTTAAGACTTTAATGTACATGTCTAAGGCATACGTGTACTCCAATCATCTTCTGTTCGTAAACCTTAAATTCTCGCACCTCAAAAATATATTGACTCCACAATTTCTTTCAATAGCTCCATTGCTAAATAATTCTGCAATACGATATTTTCCAAAGTTCTTTTGTTCACCATTCATACTAGGCGAAAAAATCAAATTACATAATATACTTTCCATCAATAGCCATGAATACCAATCACCATATGCAAATTTCTGCCATAACTCCAAAACCTACTAATTACGTTCTCTAATTTCCTTAAGTAAGACTCCATCAAACATAATTCAATCTCCATCCATTCTCATGAACCATATACACTATCAATCCTGAAAGTAATAGTTTCCCAACTTCACCTTCCTTCAATCAATTACACTGTCATAACCAAATTGACACGTAACTCTAGTACACATAATTCTCATAAAATTCTAGATATCAATGCTACATGAAATTCCTAGAGTCAGGTGCCATAATCTAAAGTACTAGTAACTAATATTTTGATATTGACATGAATAATAATAATGTCTACCATAACTACAATAGTGCTAACTAGTAAGAGCTATAAAATATCCTATCATAATAAAAAATACCTCAATAACTCTCGAGCAGGCCAGGAGCATCCTAGGTGACCTTATCTTAAAATTAAAAAAAAAAAATTTCTTTTCTTTCTTTTTTTTTTTTTTTTTTCAAAAAGTCTATAGAATCTCTCAACCTGGCTCTGATACCAAATTGTAACACCCCCTTCCCGTAGGCTAGGAGTGTCACGTGTTTTTCATAAAATAAACCCGACAAGAGATCTCATTTTAAATAAAAACAATTTAGGATTTATTTCATAAAATTTTGTCTGATAAAAATGTCTTAAAAAAAACTTAACTGAATAAACTGAATAAAAGTCATGTCATAAAGCAATAAAATAAATTTCTTCTAAAAGGTCTGAAATTAAAATAAATGCTCCTTCTAATCCTGGCCTGTCTGCTCGTAATCATCATCCTCAGTGGTTAAAAACATGAAAACAAACTAAAATGAGTCGAATACTCAGTAAGAAATCCATCACAACGTTAACATACTAAACATAAGGTTTTCATAAAAGTTTTCATGCTGAGAACTTAAAATTCATGATTGTTCATACTGATGTCTATGCTATGCATGACTGATTTATCTGAATTAACTGACTGTTCTGATTTAACTGACTGTTCTGATTATTGACTGAACTGACTGGCCAACACACTTAACCCTGTGTGCGAGGTTGTGCACCGGCCCCACATCCCGCGGCCGCGAGGGGAACCGCTGATAGTATTCTAGCATACTATGGTGGACCACGCTTGAGTCCGTGGCTTGCACATCCACCCTAAAACTGAACTGCATTGGTACCATGCATCTGAATGGCCATCTGATTAACTGAACTGATCTTATCTTGCACTTGGACTTAAGATAGCTTATGTGTCTTATGACCATGAGATGCACGACATAATACATATATAATTATAATTTCTGAATTTGAACATGATGCAGAATGACATGATCGTATGCTATGCTGGATGACATGTTTGCATATGACATGAGTGGTACATAAACAAAGGCTATCAATGAATTGGCTTGAATAATACTTAAATATAAGCTAAACTGTGATGATCCTAATTTGTGATCAAATTACTTACTTTACTGCGCTTCTTCTTGAATCTCAAGTTGTAATTCGTCACCGAGAAGAGTACGCGATGGGGGATTGGCTGGACGAGACGACGGTAGCTCTGGGTGGCTAGGGCAAGCCCGAAAGCTTAAGAGAAGCCGAGATGACGAGAGAGGTGGGTTCTCGGTCTGCTACGGCTTGCTTCGGTTGTTGTGGTTTCTTATGTTTTCTTCTGGAGGTCTCGGCCAGGGGTGGGTTTTATAGGCAAGGAAATGGTATTGTGACCATAAGGAGATGGGATAGGATTTGGAGTTGAGAGTTTGGTTTCCTACTAGGATTTGGAGTTGAGAGTTTGGTTTCCTAATAGGATTTGGAGTTGAGAGCTTGGTTTCCTAATAGGATTTGGAGTTGAGAGCTTGGTTTCCTAATAGGATTTGGAGTTGAGAGTTTGGTTTTCTAATAGGATTTGGAGTTGAGAGCTTGGTTTCCTAATAGGATTTGGAGTTGAGAGTTTGGTTTGCTAATAGGATTTGGAGTTGTTAATTAGAGGATAAAGATGAGGCTTATGGGTGGAGATAGGGAGAAATAATGTTTAAATTCAAATAAAACTCTAGGCTATTGTAAAAATTGGGTCATAATAAAATAATAAAAATAAAATGATAATAATCTTATGAAAAGAACAAATGTAAAATCTGATGATAATAATAATAATAATAATAATATTATAGCTATAAGAAAATACATAAAATGTATCTATAGCCTAATATTAGGGTCGGGTTGTTACAAACAAATACTTCAAAAAGGTCAATTCTATCTGGTGGGGAAAATCATGACTGAAAGGAAAATCAATCGTGAGGTTTTCAAGTCTACTATGCTTAAAGTCTGGAAAGTTGGGGCCATTATCCGTATTGTCGAAGTGGGTCTGAATTTATTTCTCCCGGAATTTGGTTCTGAAAGTGATATGCAAAGAATTTGGGATGGTCAACCATGGCTCTTTGATCAGAATCTAATTTGCTTAAAGTTCTTCGACGGACTCACTCCTCCCACTGAATTAGTATTCTCTCATGCCATCCTGTGGGTGCAACTCCATCATATACTGTAACACCCCGCTCCCCAAAAAGACATTTTAGAATTTTTGGGGAGCCAGTGTGCTACTACTGAAGTTGACTAAAACTTTTCTTTTAAATAACGAGCCAGATGCAAAAGATTCCATAAATAAAATATAATTTAATTAATACTTAAAATCCAACATAGAGTTTGCGGAAGCACTTATTTAAAAAAATAATACGGAAGTCTCCTGTGCTTATCAAAATAATTTACTGAAATCTTAAACCATAAAACTTAATCATAGCAAAATCTGTCTAGGCCTCTGCCTCGCCTCCCGGGGTCAAGTCCTGTCCTGCAATCTCATCCTCATAAATGTCATCACCTGGGGTGGTTTAAAAATATGGAAACAAACTAAAATGAGTCGAATACTCAATAAGCACACATCATACAGTAAACATAATAATAAACATAAGGTTTCTTGAAAAATGTGCATATACATAAATACATACATAAATAACATGAACATGAACATGAGCTTATCTTTCACTTGTCATAGGCCATTACCCACTGTTGACCCTCGTGAGTTAGGGTTAGCGAATCTAAATAGATTATGATTCAGCCCGTGGCCGCGGGTTGTAGAATCCATATATAAGGAAGACATACTGGGTGTACTACCAACATATACGACCTGGCAATGCAATATGCCCATATCATAGGTACCATCTTCATATCATAACATAGGCCGTTACGTATCTTATCATTCATATTTCATCATAATCATACTTGCATACTTGTTATATCATAGATTTCAAAAGAAATCACATACATACTTGTCATATCATATCATAGATTTCAAATGAAATTGCATTCTTTCATAACATGTCGTGATGCATGACTTCTCACATAAAATCATGATTTTTCATAAATATTTTAATGCATAAATCTTCACATAAAATCATGCATGGTTTTTCATAAATTATTTTAATGCATAACTCTTACATAAAATCATAACTTTTCCTAAATCTTTTGATGCATAATTTCTTTCATAAAATCATGAATTTTCATAAATAATTTGATGCATAATTATTTACATAAAATCATAAATTTCTATATTTTTATCATGTCTCGGGTACGTAAAAAGGGGCTTCCAATAAAGGGTATACATGCATAATATTTTTATAAAAATGCCGTTTTACCGTACATACGTGTAAGGGTATGATCATACTACTTACCTTGCAGCTCTAATCCACTATTTTTCCACCTATACAATAAGCGTGTAATATCCGTAAATATTCCAATCGAACCCGTATTTAAATATTTAACTGTAAAATGCTAAAGTTATCCTATTTTAATTATTCAATACTTAAAATTATCCTAATCCCTAAAACACTATCATCTCCCTAAATTCATCGACAATTAATTGATATTCACTTATTCTAATTTTAACCCAAATATATTTAAGAAATAAGCCTATTCCCCTTAAGAAATATAATCTTCACTCTAATAAAAATATTATTAAGTCCAAAATAATTTAGAGTCCGAATATAGTCTAATAACATACATGTTTATCCTCATGATAATTTTAAAAACAACCCAATCTCTAAGTAAGATCCTAATATGCCCGCTTAGTCTCATTACGTTAAAACAATATGCATATATATATATTGAAATATATATATACACATGTATATATGTCCCTTTACGTCCAACACCTAATTTATTCTCATCTACAAATCTTCAAAAAGGCAGGGCATTTTTGTAATTAATTAACCAACCTAAAACTTATTTTACGTTGCATGCATTTGGGAATATAGGACTTACGTGAGGGGCAACGTGAGGGCGAAGTGTAGTGTTCATCCGAAAACAACTAGTGGGGCTGAGTAGCGACTAGAAGTGGGAGGGGCGTGGTGGTGCTTCACGGCAAGCTGGGCGATCACTGTGCAACTGAGAGTGATGAGAGAGAGACAACGTGATGAGAGAGAGAGATTACGGAAGGAACATGCGCACTGTGTGGGGGAGGCGACGTGACTTACCGGGAGAGACACGGCGGACCTGGGGTGTCGCGGAGTGCTCGTCGGAGTTCTCTGTGCCGGTGGTAACAACGTGGAGGGAGTTGGTGCCGTGGGGTGGTTGGGCTGTGGCTCACGGTGGGGAGAAAAAAATCCTCTATTTTCGGGTGGTAAAGTAGGGGATGCCGTGTGTGGAGCTTGGCTTCGGGTGCGAGGCTTCAGATGGACTGAAGGGAGGTGGTTTGTTGGGCGGCTAGTCTGGTGGCTGGTTAAGTAGAACGTAGGCTGCCTTAATGTGGTTTGTAGCGGTATGGATTTACATGTGATGAGGTGGTGGGTGGTGCCTATGGCAAACGGAAAGAGGGCTCACGCAGGTTTGGGTAGTGGGCTGGTGTTTTGGGGCGTACGTGGTCTCTCGGTTGCTGTGCTACGGTGAGTGTATTGTGACGTTGGCATAGAGAGGAACTAACTTGAGGAAGATGGAGGCTGCTCGTGGCTTACGAGATATGGAGGTTCCGTCGAGGTAAGTGGTCCGGAGACAAGAGGGGCTGGTTTCTGCTTGAGGAAGAGGTTGGTGGTTGCTCACGCTAGAAAATATAGGCTCGGGTTGGACGTAATATATAGACCAATGAAAACCTAGAGAAAGGAAAGGGAGAGACGTGTGCTAGGGGCGTTGCCCGAGTGTGAGTTCGTGAAAGGATGCTCTGCGTGTGTGAGTGTGTTTCGATGTTGGGCAGCAGTGTATTTATAGAATTAGCTGGTTGAGAAACAAAAGGAAAACCTAGAGGTGTCAACGTGCATGCGGAAGAGAACTAGATTTCGTGTGTAGATGAAAGTCATGGAAGAAAAATCCGGTAGCTAGGAGTTTGATTTTGAAAGGGAAATAATAATGGTGATAGTGTTTGGACTCTTAACACTCACGAGCTTGGAGTAAGAAAAATATAATGGAGTCTTACTCTAGGTTCAAAGAAAAATAATCTATTCGATAATTTTGTTTTTTTTTTTTGACTTTAACTCATATATTGAGCCCAATAAAATTATCTGTAATTTATTCTTAAAAATATAAGATCGGGTCGTTACATATACCTCTCGGGTGTATGAATTATAATGTGGGTTCTAGAATTGGTGGTAGAATTGTCAATTTGATCCATGTAGAGATAGATGAACATGGAACTGGTTGGGGACAATACATGCAGGTTCTTATTGAGGTTGATCTTTTCCAACCCCTAGCAAGAGGTACTATGTTATCTCTGAAAGAACAGCATGTCTTTGTGCTTTTTAAGTATGAATGATTGCCTCGTTTTTGTTTTTCTTGTGGTGTTATTATGCATGGCAGTGTTGGTTGTTTGAAGAAGTCAAAAGATACTGCTACCTTGCAATATGGTACTTGGATGAGTGCTGGGTCCACTACTGCAAGGGAAGGGGTGGGCAAATTCATTGCTGGTTCTTCTCATCAATTTGCATCCTCTAATGCAACTAATCATTTTTCTCAACCATCTTCTTCTGGTAACTGTATTGACTATTCTGAGACAGTTGGACTTGTGGATGACACGGGACATTCGAAGACGATTGCAATTGTAACTGCCCCAACTGCCATAACTGCCACAACTGACATCTCCTCAAGGCTAGGTCCTGCACTACATCCTATGATTACTCCCCAATCTATCAATGGAACTCCTGTCATACTCCCCACTTCTGCTGATGGGATTGGTAATGGTAGGGTGGCGGCATCTGAACAGTTTGAGGTTCCTAGCCCTTCTCACTCACTGATTCATCTTAAGAGTAAGGTCAGAAATTCTAAAGTTAAAGCCACTTCTCATTTAGATCATCTCTTGGCTAATCGAAAAAGGAAGTCTCTGTCTCTTAGTAATCGTAATACTAAGGACAGAATTATGTTCAAAAGGAAATTGAGGAATGTGAAATCAATGGCGGAGGCTGTTTCACAGCCCCGCCAAGAGAATTGAGGCTTTTAGGCTGGAACTGCCGAGGGCTTGGCAACCCTCGGACAGTTCATGACCTTAACCTTATGGTTAAGGATAAAAGGCCGCACATCTTATTTCTTATGGAAACCAGATTACGTAAGAATAGGATGGACTGTTTGAAATATTTTTTTGGTTTCACTAATATGTTTGTGGCTGAGGGGTTGGGTCGTGGAGGGGGATTGGCTGTGTTTTGGAAGTCTAAGTGTGATGTAGAAATTCAGAGCTATTCTCAAAGACATATTAACTGCTGGGTAGACAGCATATCTCCAAACCTTCCTTGGATGCTCACTTGTTTCTATGGCCATCCCATAACTGAGAGAAGAATTGAGGGTTATAATATTTTGAGGCATCTCAGCTTTTTGAACTCTGGTATGTGGCTTTGTCTCGGTGATTTTAATGAAATCCTTTTTCATGGTGATAAGGAGGGGGTGCAGCAAGAAGTGAGACTCAGATTGCCCTCTTCAAGGATGCCTTGGAGGATTGTCATCTTCACAATCTTCAGTTCAGAAGTGGGAAATTCACATGGTCAAACAACAGATTAGACCATTCGTTTACTAAGGAGAAATTGGATAAGGCAGTGGCATCTTCTGCTTGGTGTGAAGAATTTGACATGGTTGACATAAGAGTTCTTCCTCCTGTTTCTTCTGATCATTGTCCTCTTTTCATGACCGTACTAAACAACCATGTTCCCTCTGTTCCATTGAAGAGGCCAGTTAGATTTGAGGCTAGATGGGCCTCTTATGAAGACTATAATACTGTCATAAAATCTGCTTGGGTGCAATCTGGGGCAGTCTCTGATAATCTGCCTTCTCTGAGTAGTAAACTAGCTTGTTGCATGGAATCGTTAAGGAGATGGGCTCATTCAAAGGATCCAGTTTCTGAAAAGCACTTCAGGGAGAAGATGACTCAACTTGAAAGGATGCAGTCTAATCTAACAGCAACCTCAGTACCAACAGTCAGTAAATTGTAGCAAGAGATTTCTACTATTCAAGATGCTTTACACTTGAAATGGAAACAGAGAGCCAAAGTTCACTGGCTACAAAATGGAGAACACAATTTTTCCACTTAAGTGCTAGCCATAGACAAAAGAGGAATAAAATTATGCAAGTGGTAGACGAGGACGGAGTTCTATGTAACTCTGCAGAAGAGATTGGTTTTGCTTTTATTAACTTTTATCAAAACCTATTTACTTCCTCTAATCCTTCTCAGATCGATGTTTGCCTCCATAACCTTGCATCTAAAGTTTCTCTTGCTATGAATGATGAATTACTTCAAGCCTTTACTGAGGAGGATGTCAAGTCTGCACTTTTTCAAATGGGACCATACAAAGCCCCCGGACCAGATGGTTATAGTGCCTGCTTCTATCAAGATAACTGGGATGTGGTGGGGAATGAGGTTTGTCATACGATTCTGTCATTTCTTAACTCACATGCAGATATAGGTGCCATTAATCATACTTACCTGGTATTAATTCCCAAATCAAAGTGTCCAA
Organism: Cyclocarya paliurus; assembly: GCA_029856935.1. Classification (NCBI taxonomy): domain Eukaryota; kingdom Viridiplantae; phylum Streptophyta; class Magnoliopsida; order Fagales; family Juglandaceae; genus Cyclocarya; species Cyclocarya paliurus. Next base: position 23,933,596 of record CM056950.1, read on the forward strand.
AGACTGTTTCTGAATTTCGTCCCATAAGTTTATGTAATGTCATCTATAAGATCATTACAAAGATGCTTACTAACAGACTGAAATCCCTTATGCCTTTTCTCATCTCACCAAATTAGTGTGCCTTTGTACCTGACAGACAGATCACTGATAACATCACAGCCGCATATGAAACTCTCCATACCATGAACACAAAACTTCATGGGCAGAAGGGCTTTATGGCTTTAAAATTAGATATGAGCAAGGCTTATGACAGGGTAGAATGGGGATTTATTCAGGCTGTTTTGCTGAAATTGGGTTTTAATGAGAAATGGGTTGAGTTGATCATGGTATGTATTACAACCTCTTCATTTTCTGTTTTGGTTAATGGTGTGCCTCAGCATTGTTTTAAACCAGGAAGGGGCCTCAGGCAAGGCTGTCCTTTATCCCCTTTTCTATTTATTCTGTATGCTGAAGCTTTGAGCTCTCAATTGTATGCTGCTGAACAACAAAAGTTTTTAACTGGTGTACCTATTGCTCGAGGCAGGATCAGATTAAGTCATCTGTTTTTTGCAGATGATAGCCTTTTGTTTTGTCAAGCTAATATGCAGGAGTGGGATCATTTGAACCATATTCTTAGTGTGTATGAAGCTGCATCTGGTCAGATGCTTAACAAAGACAAAACTTCATTGTGGAGGTTGCTGGGCTACGGGCTTCCAGTAGTCTGGATAGGTACTTAGGTCTTCCATCCATAGTGGGGAGATCTAAAACAAGGGCTTTTAATGGCATTGTAGAGAGGGTGATTAAGAGGCTTGATAACTGGAAAAACAAGTTCCTCTCAAGAGCAGGGAAGGAGATTCTAATTAAGGCTGTTCTACAGGCACTACCCACCTATAGTATGAGTCTTTTTCTGCCACCAAAAGTACTTTGCAAGAAATTGCACTCAGCTTTTGCAAAATTCTGGTGGGGTCATAAGGAAAATCAGTCCAAAATACACTGGTCAAGCTGGGAATCCTTATGTGCAGGGAAATCTTGTGGTGGCTTGGGGTTTAGAGACTTACACAGCTTCAATATAGCCCTCTTAGCAAAGCAAATTTGGAGGTTAAAGATGTTTCCTAACTCTTTGCCTAGTAGAATTCTAAAAGCTAAATACTACCCTCATACAGATATCTCACTTGCTGCATTAGATCCAAGACCATCTTACTTATGGAGAAGTATGTTTCATTCTATTCCTTTGATTGAGGAAGGGAGTATGTGGAGAGTGGGTGATGGTACCCAGGTCAGAATATGGAGGGACAAATGGTTGCCAAGAGCCTCTACGTCTAAGATTCAATCTCTTGTGTGTATCCTCCAAGAGAATGCTGTGGTTGTTGACCTTATTGACTCTAATACGAGCTGGTGGAACATTAATCTTCTGCATACAATATTTCGAGAGGAAGATGTCATGGAGATATTGAAGTTGCCTGTCAGTGTGCTACCTACTGCTGATAAGATGATCTGGAAGGGTACTTTGTCTGGACACTTTTTAGTAAGAAGTGCTTATCACTTGCTTAAGCAACTCCAAGCAAGAAATTATGGTGAATGTTCAACTAATGGAGATCATGATGTGTTATGGAACAAGATTTGGGTCTTACAAACAACTAATGCTGTCAAACAATTCATTTGGAGTGCATGTACAGATTCTTTGCCAACACAAGTTAATCTGTGTAAGAGAAGAGTGATCACTGATTCTTGTTGTCCCATTTGCAAGTTGGAGGATGAAACACCTGTCCATATTTTGTGGACTTGTCCCTCAGCACAAGATGCATGGACCCTATGTTCTAAGCCTATTCAAAAGGCAAACTTTCCAGCACCTAATTTCTTCTCTGTTTTTAAACAACTGGTTGACAGATTGCCAAAGCACGATCTTGTGTTAGTTGCCACCCTAGCCCGATTGCTCTAGTTTAGAAGAAATCCACTAATTCATGAAGGCCCCTTTCAATCTCCTAATATGCTTTATAGTAATGCAGTTAAGGCTGTTGAAGAGTATTGTAATGCAAGATTTAAGCCAGTGGGATCAGTATCTCAAAATTCTGAGCTTGTTGCTCATTGGGAAAGACCTCCAGTTCATTGGGTAAAAGTCAACTGGGATGTGGCAATAAGGAATTCTTCTAATAAGATTGGTGTTGGTGTGGTGATAAGGGATGCCGATGGATATGTCTTGGCAAGTTTAATGCAACCAAAGTTATATTGTATAGACCCTGTGTTGGCTGAAGCAAGAGGGTTTAATGTCTACTGTGTTATTCTGCCAAGAGCTAGGCCTTAATTCTATCATATTTGAAGGGGATGCTTGTAGATTGTTCATGTTGTTCAAAGATTTGATTATGCTGTTGCTGGAAGTCTGCAGTGCATCATAGCAGATATCATCAAGCTTTTACACAATGCTCAGTGGAAAATCCAGCATGTCAAGAGGGACTTGAATGGTGTTGCCCATCGACTTGCTCAAGTTGTTGTGACCTTAGAACATGAACTACTAGATATTGATTGTATCGCTGATTGTATAGAAACTCTTGTATTGGCTGAAGGCCATATTTCAGTTTAATAAAACGTCTGCTATGTTGTTTTGAAAAAAAAAAGAGATACTCAAACAATAAGAATAATTCCATCAAAAGTATTTTAAATGAGATACCCTAACAATCAGAATGATTACGCCAGGACTATCTGCATAATTGAAATTGAACTAAATTCTAACAATCAAAATGATTTCGCCAGAAGTATTGATTGAGCTTCATTATTGCATATTTTATACATTTAAAATCAATACATTTTTAATTGTTTTATTATTCTATCATTGGTTTTAGATGGAAAAATGGTTAAAAAGAATAAATCCAAGTTGTGATTTAAATTGATTAAAAGCATAGTTTATGCTTAATTTTATAACTTGTGATTTAATTGGGCAATATTTATTCACTTACACAACACACTTTTAATATTTTATTCTCCATCTTTTGTCTAATTTTATTTTTATTTTCAATTATTTATTTATTTTAGTTTCTTTGTCTGGTTTTATTTTTGTTTCTATAATTATTTATTTTGCTTTTTCCAAATTTTATTTTTATTATTTTATTGTTTTACAAGTTTTGCTAAATGACATGTCGTTTGTCTCTAGGAGTTGAAACTCCCGTCCCCTAAACAACAAGTCATTTTGTTCATAGACAAAAATGACCTGTCGTTTTGAGTCATCTCCAACTGACAGCCCCTCCTAAACGACTTGTCGTTTAGTCCATAGATGAAAACGTACAAGTCATTTTTTGTCATCTTCAACCTCCTGCGTATTATCTCCATGCATGCAGTGCACCACCAAGCTCCACCACCGTAGCATCAAGCTGGCAACACTGCCTTGCAGCAATACTACACCACCAACAACCATCCACCATGCTCCATCACCACCGTCCGAAGCTCCCATGCACAGCTTCGGAAGCACCATTCCACGGTAAATAGCATTTCCATTCATGGCCAAAAGCCCGGTAGCACTTTCAAGCGCACTGCACCATCGTCATGCACGGCTTCCAGCGGCAGCAATAGTCATGCACCTCCACATGAAAACCGGCAAATAAATTCCTCTGTTTTATGAAGTGAAAACAGAGAAATTTATTTCACTCGGAACCTCCATTGCACCTCAGCCCAGCCGTGCCTAGCCTCCTCTAGTGCACGTCGTCTCCATCATGAAGTGCACCGCAAGCCAAGTCCACCCAGCCACCTCTCGGGCTCTCTCATTTCCATTACACAGAAAAGAAGAAAAAAAAATGAAAAGAAAAAAATAGCTAACATGCATACGGGACGCCGGATGAGCTTAGAAAGAAACACATGCACATGGACAAAGTGTTATTGCTAGTGGGGGCATCAAACAAGAAAAGAAAAAAAAAAGAAAAAAGAAAGAGACATCAATCAGTGGATGCCGAAAGGAATGAAAAAGAAAGAAAAGAATACAAACTAAACTGCATGCGGGACACCAAAACAGATGGGCAACAACGAGGAAGACACGGCTGGACAAATAATGAAGTTTGGTGCTCGGTAGAAGATAAGAAGAAAAGTATTAGTTTAAGCTGTGCATGTTTTTAAAACTCACAAGTTTGGCCGGATTAAATAAAGAAATGGAAAGATAAGGCTGGACGCAACTCATTTGAATTGAAAGTGGGTTACACGAAGACAAAGCTTTAGGCTTTTCGCTTCTATATAAAGGGCTGAGGAAGAGAGTATCTGACATAATTAATTCGAGAGGGAGTTTTGGACTCAGTGTTTTTTACACAGTTTGGTTCTTAGAGTTTTTGTTGTTCTTGAAATGGACAGCTAAGTCCTTAAGTAGCTAGGGATGAACTTGCACAATTGAGGGTGTTTTTAATTTATTTTTGATTCATATGATTGTTCTTTATTAATGTAAATTCTTATTTATCATTTACTAATTATCTATGGTATTTTCTTATCTCCAAATAATCTAGGAATTGATTCCCTTCATAGATTCAGTCATGCTTTTTCTATAGAATGGTTAAGATCCTTGATTATGTTTGGATTAATTCATTATTTTTATTGATTTAATTCTTTGCTGTAGTATTGCCCATGGGTATATTGTTGTCGCTGAGTTTTGTCAATAAAGATGATAATTCACAGAGTTTTAAAAAGTAGTGAATGATTTATCAAAGAGTTATCTTTCGATTAAAATGGTTTTTAGTTCTATATTTTCCAATTTGAGACTTTGAATAAATCTCCAATTGTGTAATTTATTGAATCAAGAATAATTAGAAATATCTGATTTGTGCAAAGAATTCCTGATAGTTTACTATTTATAATTTGAGTGATCCTTATTTTTATCCTTGTAATTTTATATGTTAAATTGCATTAAAAACCAGTTCTTCCTTATTGATCATTAAATATTTTTCTTTAGTTTTTTTTATTATTTGTTGTGTTTTCTTTAAGCTGTCTCCCTGAGGAATCGACACCCTAAGCTGTGCTACAACTACCGCATTATATTTTGAGCGTAATCAAATTTTGGTGCCGTTGTAGGGGAGATGGTAGAAGAATTGCTAGATAGTTTTTCTTTTCAGCAGTTTGTAAAGGCGGTAACTTCGTTCATTCTTTTAGCTTACTGCATTATTTTTTTTTCTTCTTTCTTTTTATAGTATTTTTATTATTTTTTTACCTTGCATGCATAGATATAGAGACGCCTTGGGTAGATTTGCTTGTAGGCCTGTGCAAGAGTCAGAATCAAATTTTTTAAATCCTCTTTTTGATAATCCATCTAATCCTGAAGAAATGAGTGAACACGGAGGTGAACCCACTAGGACCCTTCAGGATTACCTCCACCCTACACGCACAGTCACACCATCATGCATCATGTTTCCAGCTGATACTCGCCCACTAGATTTTAAAACAGGGATGATACAGTTATTCCCTACTTTTCATGGCTTGGAAAATGAAAATCCATATGTGCACGTTAGGGAGTTTGAGGAAGTAGTTGCGACTTTTCATAGTCACAATGCGACTGATGATATTGTGAGACTTAAGTTCTTTCCTTTCTCTTTGAAGGATAGAGCTAAGAGTTGGCTATACTCGTTGAGACCAAAATCTATTGGGTCATGGAGTGAGATGACTCAGGTCTTCTTTAATAAATATTTTCTCCAACGTAAGACCAATGCTTTAAAAAGGCAAATCTCCACCTTTGCACAAAAGGACAGTGAGACTTTGTATCAATCTTGGGAGAGATTTAAGGAGTTGTTGAGCATGTGTCCTCGCCATGGGTATGAGAATTGGCGCTTAGTGAGCCATTTTTATGAGGGACTTACACCTAGAGAGAGCCAATTTGTGGAGATGATGTGTAATGGTGAGTTCTTACAGAAAGATCCTGATGAGGCCATAGAATACCTTAATGAGTTTGCTAAAAAAGCTCACACTTGGACTGGACCTAGTGCTACTGAAAGCACAAATAGGTCACGACCTGCAGGAAATCCAAATGGTGGTGGAATTTACCATCTCAGAGAAGATGATAGCCTAAAGGCTAAGGTTGAGATGCTCACTAAGGAGCTAGATGTATTAAAGACTAAAGACTTAAAGCCAACACACGTGGCTAATCATGCAGAGTCGTTTGGACCATGTTTTGTCTATGGTGGGGTAAATCACCTCACCCAAGAGTGTCCTACATTTGTTGAGATGAGAGGGATGTATGGGGAACAATGTAATGCCTTAGGTATGTACAAGAAGCCTTTTACACCTTACTCTGATACCTATAATTCGGGGTGGCGCAATCACCCCAATTTTAGCTAGAAGTCTGAAAACCAGCAGCCTGCACAACCCCCTAGATTATATCCTGCACCATATCATGCACCTTTATCTTCTAGGAGTCCTTTAGAAGACACTTTTCATGCTTTTATCAAAGCACAGGGTAAGACTAACCAAAAGTTTGAATCTTTGATTACGCAGGTTGTGGAAGAAAATAAGGAGATAAAGAGCCAAGTGTCCAAATTGATGAGCTCCTTGAGTGTGAATGAGCGAGGTAAATTCCCTTCTCAAACTTAGTCCGCCCCCCATGGTCAACACATGGCATAGGAGAATTTGAAGGATGTGAATGCCATTGTAACACGAAGTGATAAGTCATTACACATCCTAACAACGAACAAATCAGAGGATGTGGAAAAGGATCGAGATAGTAGTAATGCCGAGCTGCCCAAGGAATCTGAAGTGACAAAGAGTCCTGTTAAGGTACCATTCCCCCAAGCTTTAAAATCAAGCAAGCGGACTCTAGATGCTAACAATGAAATCTTAGAGAATCTAAGACAGGTAAAAATCAATCTTCCTCTTTTGCACGTCATTAAACAAGTTCCTACTTATGCAAAAGTTCTCAAGGACTTGTGTACATTTAAGAGGAAGCACCATGTGAAGAAAACAACATTCTTGACAGAGCAATTTAGTGCTCTAATTGAGCAGTGGATTCCTCCCAAGTACAAGGATCCTGGCTGTCCAACCATTGCATGCACTATTGGAGATCACAAGTTTGGCAAACTTTTCTAGATTTAGGAGCTAGCGTGAATCTAATGACATATTCTATTTATTTGCAATTGGGGTTGGGAGAAATCAAACCAACCACTGTGATATTACAATTAGCTGACCGTTCAGTCAAAGTACCTCGGGGGGTTGTAGAGGATGTTTTAATTCAAATTGACAAATTTTATTATCCTATTAATTTCTTAATTCTGGACACTACCTCTGTTGTTGACACTACTTCTAAAATTCCTTTAATTTTGGGTAGGCCTTTTCTTGCCACTGCTAATGCTCTTATTAATTGCAGGAATGGGCTGATGAAGCTGTCTTTTGGAAACATGACCCTCGAGGTAAATATCTTCCATAATGCGGAACAACTAGAAGATGACGACGAGAGCCACCAGACATACATGATTGACTCACTCGTGGATAGGGGAGTTTCTACAACCCATGATTTTGATCCCCTTGAGTATTTTCTTGTTAATTCTGAATTTGATTCTATAAGTGATCCATCTGATTTAGTTGACATTTGCGCTATTTTTGATAAAATTCAGGATTATGGCACTCGGGCATGGCAACTGACGTTTGAGGAATTACCTGAGAAAGGTGAAAAACAAATCCATTCAAGTGTGGAATGTAACGACCCTGCCCCGCGAGGGGCGAGACCGCCACGTACATACCTATTTTTTGAGTACTTTCTTCCTTTCCTCATCAACAGGGACGACACTAAGCGTTTGCCTCTCTCTGCAGTAATGCCTTGCTCCCCAGCCTTTTCATCATTTCCTGGACGTTTAAAACATTTAAAACAAAAGTGAGTCTAATACTCAATAAGTAGTACACCATGCAGTAAACATACTAGGCATCTATTCTTTTCCTTTTGAAAACATGCATACATAAACATTTGCATTTCATTTCATGCATAAACGTTCTTAGAAATAATTAGGCTTTCATGCATAAACATTCTTTCATGCTTTTCATCTTTCATGCATAAACATTCTTTTCATGCTTTTCATCTTTCATGCATAAGCATTCTTTTCATGCTTTACATCTTTTCATGCCTGTCATGCTTTTCATACATTACATCTTTTCACTTTCATAGGCCATTGCACACTGTTACACCCCGCGTGCTAGGGTTAGGGGTCTTTTAAACCTATGGATTCGCCCATGGCCACGGGTTAGAATCCCATTCCGTTAGGGTGCAGCACTGGGTGCACTACCAGATACTACTACCCGGAATTGCAATCTGCCCATTCATTCATTGGGTACCCCTTTCCTTTCAAGTGGTCGTTACGTATTTTCATTCATTGAAACTTTCGTTTCCTTTCATACTTTCATTCATTTCAGTCCTTTTCATTTGACAGTTCATTCATAGGAAAGGAACGTCATTTAAAATCATGGACTTAAACATCATTGAAAAGCATGAACTTAACATCATTTAAAAGCATAAGCTTAAACATCATTTAAAATTGTGAGCTTAAACATCATTTAATTTAAAAGCACGAGCTTAAATATCATTAAAAAGCGTACGCTTAAACATCACTTAAAAGCATAGGCTTAAACATCAATTAAAAGCATAGGCTTAAACATCATTTGAAGGTATAGACTTAAACCTCATTTAAAAGAATAGGCTTAAACCTCAATCAAAACATGAGCTTAAAATCGTTTAAAAGCATGAGCATAAACATCATTTAAAAGCATGAGCATAAATATCATTTAAAAGCACGAGCATAAACATCCTTTGAAAACAAGAGCTTAAACATCATCTTTCAAAATATCTTTTAAAATGCCAGTTCATGGCATCCTTTAAAACGATAGTTCTCAGGGACATTTTAAAACGTCAGTTCTCAGGGGCATTTAAAGTATCAGTTCATAGGGATATTTTAAAACACATTTAAAGCATCATTTGAAGCATAAAACATGAGATGTTCCTTTCCTTTCCTTTCCTTTCCTTTGCATTTAAACATTTTCATCATCTTTCTTATTTCAATGCATATGCATTTTCATGAACAAGATACATTTTCATGCTATACTACATATAGGCAATAATCATAAATTTCTTGAGAGAGCATGTATGAAAATCTCATGACTTAGAATCTACATGCATGCATTACTTTATACATTTACACACAATTATAATCGATAGGGTACTTAACAGGGGCTATCAAGGAAGGATTGTTCATACTATATTCATTTACTTAGAGAAACATTTGCAATAAGAGATATATCATTTCATAAAAAGAGAATGGTGTAAGAAGCATGGTCATAGCTACTTACTTGTGAGCTTTACTAGCGAGTTCCTTTGAACTTGAACATAGACTCCTATTCAATAAAATGAAATAGACATATTAACATCCACCTCACTTTGAGCCTTACTAATCGATACGCTCACATGCTTACTTAAATTCCATCCTGGAATTAAACGTTTCCTTAACCCCGTTCGTCTACCCACTAGGCCAAACATTAAAATCTTCATTCCAAACATTTTTAAAGAAACTCATGAAAGTAAATAACATGCTTGCCATCCCTTTAAAATTAAACATAACATAAAATATAACAAGGTTACCCATTTAGTAGACTTTAAAACTTTTAAAGACTTAAGCTTATGCTTTACTCATTTAATACCCTTAAAAGCAAGATATAACATTATAGAACCAAGCAAAACCTCTAAACCGAATCTCTAGCATCTTAAAATAGATTACCAACCAATATTGATAAAAGACACATGGTACCAATATATATATAAATTAAAATCATTATAATCATCATTTATGATTAAACCAAGTTTAAGAATAACTTACCAAAATTCGAAATATAGGAAATCACATAGCAAAAACCCACTTTAACATATTCGGTTTGGGCTAAAAATAGAGCACACATACTTATTTGCAATATAGGAAATTAAATACATCAAAACATAAGCTAAAATAACTCAATAGGCTTCCAAAATCACATTAAAAGTAAATAAGTTAAATTAGGATTTTTACCTTAAACTCTTACCCCCTTCCAAAATACAAGTGGAAGATCAAATAGAGGAACAACCGTGTGGATGAAGAGCAATACGATATCACTGTTTTAAACCCCAAAACTGAAACATCAAAATCATCAAAGGAAAACCCACTTGATTAAACTATAGCTAGGTTTTTTTTTTTGAAATACACAAGAGTGGGGGTTGAGGATGCTCTTACCTTGATATGGAATCAAAAGCTTGATGATAAGAGGAGTTGATTTCTTGAAGAACAAAAGAGAGGAGATGAAGAGAGGTGTGCTAGCTTGCTTGGAAAGGGAGTGAAATTTTATTTCTTCTTCTTGGATGTGGCCGAATGATATGGGGAACAAAAGGGAAAAAAATGATTTTGATTTACCCCTTTTATGTTGCTTTCACCATGAGCTATTGGAGGAGGGGTAAGGAAGGAATCAAAAGCTTCCCTTGGAAGCTTGGAGTGGCTTGGACGATGGGGGCTTTGGAGGAAAATAAAAGCTTCTCTTGGAAGCTTTTGGAAGGCTTCTTGACCGATGCATGCTTGGAGGAAGAATTGCAAAACTTCACTTGGAAGCCATCGGTTTCACATGGGAGATAAGTGGATTGATAAGTCAAATGGCTTATCATATAAAGAGAATGGGATTTTTGTCCCTTCCTTGGGGTGTTGACTGATGGTTGCACGGAGAAGAGAATTAAATTTCTTTCCCTTGGTAGCCTACGGATGGAAGAAGGAAATTGGTCAATTGGTTTTAGTCAAGGCTTCTCTTGCAAGATAAGGAATGGATGGTGGGGATCTATCCACCTAAAATACTTTTTCACCTACCAATCCAAGGGATGAGATTAATTGGGCCATTCTCTAAATAAATAAAAATAAAAGGGCTTAAGAGAAATATTCCAAAGTCTTGAAAATAATATTCTTGACTCATTTTAATAAATCATACTTTTAAAAAATAAAAATAAAACATACTCATCTTGGTTTAAAAAAATAAGACATACTCTCCTTAAAATGAAATAATTGAAAGTAGTAATAAAAATAATCTTCATCTCAAAATATTTAACTTAAAGAATTAATGAAATGACGTAAGGACCTACGTAGTAGGATGCGGGTATTACATGGAAGCACCCAAAGTGGAATTGAAGCCTCTGCCTAAGGGTTTAAAGCATGTTTTCCTTGGTCCAGGTGATACTTTTCCTGTTATTATCTCATCTGAATTGTCTGAGTTTCAAGGTGAGAAATTAATTCAGACCCTAAGAGAGCATAAATTAGCCTTAGGTTGGAGCATTGTTGATATAAAAGGTGTTAGTCTCCTGGTCTGTTCTCACAAAATCAATTTAGAGGAAGGAACTAGCCCTCGTAGAGACTCCCATCGTAGGCTTAATCCCACTATGAAAGAAGTGGTGAAGAATGAAGTGTTGAAACTATTAGATGCAGGAATCATATATCCAATTGCTGATAGTAAATGGGTAAATCCTACACAGGTTATTCCTAAAAAGTCAGGAGTTACCGTGGTGAAGAATAACCTGGGAGAATTAGTCCCTACAAAACTTGTGATTGGGTGGTGGATGTGCATTGATTACAGGAAATTGAATGCTGCCACCCAGAAAGATCATTTTCCTCTCCCCTTCATTGACCAAATTCTTGAGCGTGTGGCTGGTCATCCTTTCTATTGTTTCTTGGATGGTTATTCTGGTTATTACCAAATTGAAATTGCATTAGAAGACTAGGATAAAACCACTTTCACTTGTCCTTTTGGTACTTATGCATTTTGTAGAATGTCATTTGGATTGTGTAATGCACCTGCTACTTTTCAACATTGCATGATGAGCATTTTCAGTGACATGGTTGAAAATAGCATGGAAGTTTTCATGGATAACTTGACTATTTTTAGATCTTCTTTTGATACATGCTTATTGAATTTGAAGAAAGTGTTGACCCGTTGTGAGGAGAATGAACTAGTTTTCAATTGGAAAAAATGCCACTTTATGGTACCTTTAGGTATTGTCTTAGGGCACATTATTTCTTCCAAGGGGATATAGGTTGATCAATCTAAGATTGAATTAATTTCCAAGTTGCCTACACTAAAGATAGTAAAAGATGTTAGATCCCTTCTTGGTCATGCGGGTTTTTATACAAGGTTCATACAAAATTTTTCTGCCATATCTAGACCACTATATAACCTCCTAGCTAAAGATACCCCATTTGAGTGGACACAAGCCTGTCAAGAGGCATTTGAAACGCTGATTGGTAAGCTTACCTCAGCACCCATAATGCAGCCACCTAATTGGACTATACCTTTTGAGATTATGTGCGATGCCAGTGATTATGCTATAGGTGCTATCCTTGGACAGCGAAAGGAAGGGAAGCCCTATGTCATTTACTATGCTAGTAGAACTCTAAATAATGCTCAAATGAACTACTCAACTACTGAAAAAGAGTTGCTAGCTGTAGTGTTTGCTTTGGATAAGTTTCTTGCTTACTTGATTTGTTCTCCTATTATTATTTTCACAGATCATGTAGCCCTTAAGTATCTTTTTACAAAGAAAGATGCTAAAGCGCGATTAATAAGGTGGATTTTAGTTTTGCAGGAATTTGACATCACTATCAAAGAGAAGAAGGGAGTTGAAAACGTAGTGGCCGACCATCTCTCGAGGCTCACTTTTGAGGACACCACCGATCACATGCCAATTAGGGATGATTTTTCAAATGAGCATTTATTCTCTATTATTTCTTTACCATGGTTTGCTCATATTGTGAATTATTTGGTTACAGACTAGATACCGGCAAATTGGAACGCACAAGACAAAAGGAAGTTCATGACTGAGGTATGAAATTTCTATTGGGATGAACCTTTTCTCTTCAAATATTGCCCTAACCAAATTATAAGACGTTGCATCTCTGATGAGGAGATTGCTAGCGTCTTAGAATTTTGTCATTCTCAAGCTTGTGGAGGCCATTTTTCAATGAAAAAAATCGCTGCAAAAATTCTGCAGTGTGGATTTTATTGGCTCACCTTATTTAAAGACACAAATATCTATTGTCGCTCATGTGAAAGGTGTCAAAAGTTTAGAGTTTTGTCCCATCATAATATGATGCCCTTAAACCCGATCTTAGTGAATGAAATTTTTGATTGTTGGGGCATTGATTTTTTGGGACCATTTCCTCCTTTTGGATATCAGTATATTATTGTGGCAATAGACTATGTGTCAAAATGGGTAGAGGTAGCAACTTGTAGGAGCAATGATAATGGGACGGTAATTAAATTCCTCAAAGAGAATGTGTTATCTCGTTTTGGTACACCACGTGCTATCATTAGTGACCGGGGCACACATTTTTGTAACCGTTCATTTGAGGCTTTGATGAAAAAGTATGGGGTTGTTCATAAAATTTCTACTACCTACCACCCCTAGACTAGTGGACAGGTAGAGCTCGTGAACAGGAAAATTAAGCAAATTTTAGAAAAAACGGTCAATCCGGATCGTAAAGATTGGTCTTTGAGACTAATTGATGTGCTTTAGGCCAACCGTACAGCTTTTAAAACTCCTTTAGGCATGTCACCTTATAGGCTTATTTTTGGAAAGCCTTGTCACTTACCTATGGAGCTTGAGCATCGAGCTTATTAGGCCATCACGCATTTCAATTTTAACATGGGAGAAGCAGGTAAGCTTAGAAAATTTCAGTTGACCGAGTTAGAGGAATTAAGAAATGATGCTTATGAGAACTCTAGAATCTATAAGGCTGTAATGAAAATATTTCATGATAAAAATATTTTGCGAAAAACGTTTAAACCTAATGATCAAGTGCTCTTATATGATTCTAAGGATGTTTTTGCAAATGGAGCGGTAGAAATAGAGGATCCTAAGGATGGTCGGATCTTTAAAGTAATTGGTCAACGCCTTAAAATATTTATTGATAGGCAAGTTCTGGAAGTGGAAGACATTCCACTTGTGGATCCGGTCTATCAACCTTGACCATACCTCAGGTATGTTTTTCTTTGTTTGTTTTGTTCATTTGTTTTGTTTTTGTTTTCTCTTATTTTCCTTCGATTCCTTTTTGTTTGCTGTTGCTTTCTTTGTTTTTGTTTGCAGGTTAATTTCATTTTTTCATTTCAGGTTACAATTTTTGGTGCTTAGCGAGATACCCACATCACTCTTCAGGTGTATTCTTTTCAAGCCTGAGCATAGAGCATAATTTCTGATGGTCATATTTTGTTTGATGTGTGACTTGAAACACCGGGATACTATATTTATTGAGATAGACTTGGCATGAGTTATATATAATGAAGAAAAAATCTTGAAGGATATTTTACACATACTTACACTTATAGTGTTCTTCATTATTGTTCATTGATTTAACATAGAAGAAGTAAACTGCAGGACTACTGAGCCCTTTATTAAAAAAAAAGGGCACGGTCTTGGGTTCGATTCCCCATTGTTCGAATCCATTCACAAAAAAAAAAAAAAAAGGTAATAAAGGATGAAGCATATGGAGCTTTCCTAAGAAAATGGCTAGAAACAGTTACCCAAATTTTAGGGGTTGAGTGTTCAACCTTTAAACAGAGTTGGCGTGAAAAACTACTAGTCCCTTGGGTTTTGAGGTGGTTAGAATCAACAATGATTAATCTTAAAGTTGAAAAATCCTGGGACAAATCCTAGCTAGTAATGAAGAACACACAATCTATATACACACATCTGAGTTCAAAAATATTTTCCCCAATTCTTTGTGAAAGATTGTTGAGACAGTCTTGATGGATATAGCTCCCGAGGATTGAATAGTCATGTGTTGCATTTTGTGACAATTCATTATTATGCTTGATTGCTTTTGTTTGGATTTTGAGTTTTATGCAATATTCATCTCAATTAATTTCCACTGTTTTGCTCAGAGACTAGCAAAAGGTTAGTTGGGGGGTGTGATTGAGCTGCATTATTGCATATTTTATACAGTTAAAATCAATACATTTTTAATTGTTTTATTATTTTATCATTGGTTTTAGATGGAAAAATGATTAAAAGGAATAAATCTAAGTTGTGATTTAAATTGATTGAAAGCATAGTTTATGCTTAATTTTATAACTTGTGATTTAATTGGACAATATTTATTCATTTATATAACACACTTTTAATATTTTATTCTCCAACTTTTGTCTAATTTTATTTTTATTTTCAATTATTTATTTATTTTAGTTTCTTTGTCTGGTTTTATTTTTGTTTCTTTAATTATTTATTTTGCTTTTTCCAAGTTTTATTTTTATTATTTTATTTTTTGTTTTTCAGGTTTTACTAAACAACATGTCGTTTTTGCCAATGGACAAAACGACATGTCGTTTGTCTCTAGGAGTTGAAACTCCCATCCTCTAAACGACAAGTCGTTTTGTTCATAGACAAAAACGACCTGTCATTTTGAGTCATCTCCAACCGACAACCCCTCCTAAACGACTTGTCGTTTAGTCGTTACGTCATCTTTAACCTCCTGTGTATTATCTCCATGCATGCAGTGCACCACCAAGCTCCACCACCGTAGCATCAAGCTGGCACCACTGCCTCGCAGCAACACTACACCACCATCCACCGTGCTCCATCGCCACCGTCTGAAGCTCCCATGCACAACTCCGGAAGCACCATTCCACAGTACATAGCATTTCCATTCACGGCCAAAACCCCGGTAGCACTTCCAAGCGCACTGCACCATCGTCATGCATGGGTTCCAGCGGCAGCAATAGTCATGCACATCCCTCCAGCCTCCATACACCTCCATGTGAAAATCGGCAAATAAATTCCTCTGTTTTATGAAATGAAAATAGAGAAATTTATTTCACTCGGAACCTCCATTGCACCTCAGCCCAGCCGTGCCCAGCCTCCTCTAGTGCATGTCGTCTCCATTACGAAGTGCACCACAAGCCAAGTCCACCTAGCCACCTCTCGGGCTCTCTCATTTCCATTACACTGAAAAAAAGAAAAAAAATGAAAAGAAAAAAATAGTTAACATGCATCCAGGACATCGGATGAGCTGGGAAAGAAACACATGCACATGGACAAAGTGTTATTGCTGGTGGGTGCAACAAACAAGAAAAGAGAAAAAAAGAAAAAAGAAAGAAAGAGACATCGATCAGTGGATGTTGAAAGGAATGAAAAAGAAAGAAAAGAGTACAAACTAAACTGCATGCAGGACACCGAAACAGATGGGCAATAACGAGGAAGACACGGCTGGACAAATAATGAAGTTCGGTGCTCGGAGGAAGATAAGAAGAAAAGTATTAGTTTAAGCTGTGCATGTTTTTAAAACTCACAAGTTCGGCCGGATTAAATAAAGAAATGGAAAGATAAGGCTGGACGCAACTCATTCGAATTGAAAGTGGGTTACACGAAGACAAAGTTTCAGACTTTTTGCTTCTATATAAAGGGCTGAGGAAGAGAGTATTTGACACAATTAATTCGAGAGGGAGTTTTGGACTCAATATTTTTTACACAGTTTGGTTCTTAGAGTTTTTGTTGTTCTTGAAATGGACAGTTAAGTCCTTAAGTAAAGTTAGGGATGAACTTGCACAATTGAGGGTGTTTTTAATTTATTTTTGATTCATATGATTGTTTTTTATTAATGTAAATTCTTGTTTATCATTTGCTAATTATTTCTGCTATTTTCTTATCTCTAAATAATCTAGGAATTGATTCCCTTCATAGATTCAGTCATGCTTTTTCTATAAAATGGTTAAGATCCTTGATTATGTTTGGATTAATTCATTATTTTTATTGATTTAATTCTTTGCTGTAGTATTGGCCACTGAGTATATTCTGGAGGGAGAAGATATGGGCTTGAATGACCCTTGATTGGTGGTGGCTATGTCGCATAAAGTGGAGAATAGTGAGGGGCAATGACTGCCTGCAGTAGCTGTGAGGTATGGAGGTTGATGGGGTGGATTTCTCCTTCATATCAAGGCACTATTGGGTGCAACCAAGGGCAGTGGATGGCCTGCCATGTGGGAACTTCTTCAAGAAGTTTTACCAAGGTTGCCAAATTCGTGGGCGTTGGTGGGCCTCAACCAAGTGGGCTTTAATTTGGGGTTTAAATGGGGTTTGGTTAGGGTTTGGGATGCTATCGAACCCAAATATAATTTTTCTTGGCCCAATCAAATTTTCAAGATTTAAAGGTTGGATAATGATGTCATAACAAGAATTTGATTAATTAATAGCATGTGGAAGTGATTTAATCAAGTGATTAAACATAATGCTAGAAATCTGATTAAAAAGGGTTTGCAGGCCAAATTTAGGGTTTGGGAAACTGTTTAGGGTTTCGGTTTCAACCAAGTTTTTGTGGTTTCAATTGGATTCCAACCATTTAGGGTTTCGCTAGGATTTGAACCAAGTTTTCCTTCACAAATCCATCTAATGGTTCCTCATGGTACCAAGTGTCTAATACTATTCACTATGTGTGGCTAAGATCTTACCAAGTGTCCAAATAAAACTTCTCTAACCTAATTTAGATATTCTACACTATGATTTTGAAAACACTGCACTAGGTGCGCTTATTGAGGTTACTATTCACTCCAAAAAATGCGTAATAAATTTAGTATTGAAAAATCCTAAATATTCATATTAACATACAGTGAAAATTGTTTATTGAAAGTCAACCCTGAAGTACCCTTAAAAATAATTTCGCAGTTTCAAACAGGCGTTACGTCCGAAATTATGAAAGTGGGTTATTGTGCCATAAAATGCTCAATAATCAACTAAATCTAATGGCGTAGACCATAACGCATTCTGATACTTCTAACTATCTCAAATAATTAAACTCATAATTCTATCACAATAATGAGTGATAACACCGACTATGCTGAAAACTAAAACTTGTGTGATTGGTCAATTTGTAATAACTTATGGGGTTTTCACGAAATTCCTAAAGTCAATAAAAATTCCACCAGTAAATTTCTAGCGGGCTATTACAACCATTTAGATGGCACCCTACGAAGCTTTATAAGGAAGGGAATGCAGATCTACCTTATATTGGGACAAGGTAGGAGAAGGGAAGATTTATAGTGTGGAACTTCTTCAAGAAATGAAGGATAAGATCTGGCTATTAAGGGAAAGGATGAAGGCTGCCCAAGATAGGCAGAAGAGCTATGCTAACCAATGAAGAAGGACCCTCGAATTCAAAGTTGGCGATTAGGTCTACCTCAAAGTATCACCCATGAAAGGAGTCTTCCGATATGGAAAGAAATGGAAGCTAAGTCCAAGATATGTAGGACCCTTTAAGATACTAGAAATAGTAGGAGCAATCACTTATAGACTGGATCTTCCTGCTAACTTTCAAGGAATTCACAATGTCTTTTATGTATCTTCCTTTAAGAAGAGGTTCGAGAGACAGATTCCAGCAGTTGCTGATACAAGGGATATCTCGCTCCAACCTGACCTAACTTATGAAGAGATTCATATTCAGATCACATATTGGAAGGATAAGGAACTTCGGAATTGAAAAATTCCTTTGATTAAGGTTCTATGGCGAAATTGCAATATTGAGGAAGCCACGTGGGAAAAAAAATCCGATATGAGAAGCAAATACCCCTACTTGTTTGGCATTGTTTGACATCACATTGGCATCCATTCATGCATGGCATCCATCATCATTTCACTTGTGTGATCCACATTCTTTCCCATCATTTTTAGTTGCACCATGGCTAGTAATGGTAGGACCGTCAGACAAATGTATATGACCCGCAGTCGATTTCAGAGGCTGAGAGCTGAGCAGGGACGGAGATGATTAAACCGTTTGGCCAACACAATTTAGGCCCAGCAGGAGAGGATGGAGTACCATAAGACTCACATCCTCAACTATGATGGGAAAGGTCATATTCATCAGAGGAGAGCCCAACCACATGAGGAATGTCAGCCTTATGATCCCATCCGTTGGATGGGAGAGACTAGGGCCAAATGGCTTAGATGTCGTATGAGATCGAACTTTTCAACTGCACCAAATCAGCCTGAGTCGAACCAAGCAGCATAACAGTGTCTGTTTGAGCAGGAGTCACTCATTCTTGACCCCATTCCCCTCCATACATCTGATATTTCTAACTCTTCCCCAAGTCGTGTTCATTTTCGTGAGGAAGGAGACTGATGGCTTGAGGATGAGGAGTATAGGCAATGGAGACGCCACGAGGAGAGAGTTAACACTTTTTTATGATTTAGATGAGGATGAGTAATTTTATAATAGCCAAGATGAGACATCAGAGGATGGCAATGAGAGGCCCCCACCGAGCCTCGAGTAGTAGCATAGTTAGTGAGTCACACTTGACTTTCGCGTATGGTATGTTTTGACCTCGATTTTGAGGACTAAATCTTCTTTTAAGGGGGGGAGGATGTAACACCCCGCTTAATTAAACGGGGTTATCTAAGTGGATGTGATATGCGGTTTGATTTGTGAAACCTGGGACGTTTTGGTCCCCAGCAGATTTGACCCCGGTCAGGGTGAATTATCCCACTTGGTAGGTGTTGTGTGCACTGAAAATGAATGGATGTGGAGGTCACAAAGACCACATGGCCCTCTCCTAGCCTATCGATTGGAGAGACTCCTAATCAGGATGAAAGCTCATCTTGCCTACCAAGGGGAGAGACTCTTGACCAGGATAAAAGACTCATCTCGCCTTTTCTAATTGTTGCCCACGATATCGTTTAGGTTGGTTTCTTTTAAGTTGTTCGGTTAGACTAGCCTCCCAAAACCATGTCACCAAGTCTTCTCACCCAGAACCTTGTTGCCAAGTCTTCTCACCCTGAACATTGTCACCAATTCTTCTCACCCAGAAGGTAAAAATATATTGGCACCAAGTCTTCGCGCCCAGGTCTTCACCCTCTAGTCCCAAATTTCCTCGCCTACTGAGAGGTAAGCCTTCTCGCCTTTGGGTAAGAGAAATCTCCTTACTTCCACTGGACAAGGCTCCTCACCCAAAATCTCGTCAGCTCTCTTCAGTTCTCGCTACCTCTCATCGGTCAGGACAAAAATCGCATAAAATCACATTTCTTACCCCACGACCTGGTTGTCGCTGTAAGACCATTGTAGCCACAGTAGGGAAGAAATTATGATAGTTCCAGGCCAATATTTCCATGCTCAAAAGGATGCAAACATTAGAAGGTAGTCTGGGATTTCAACAGGACACCTCCAACCCATCACCTTATTTTGGGCTGCACCTTCATAATGGTTCAAAGGGATTAGTGAGGATAATAATAAAAAATCTGCCAAGGGAAAAACTGGCTGAACCTATCAGCCCCTTTGAGTGGTTTTGATAATTTTTCTTCTCTCCCCTCTACCTCACGACTTGGCCAGCCCCCATAGGAGTGAAATTATGGTAGTTTAGGGCACTATTTTGACTTGCATAAGATGACATAGGCAATGAACTGCAAATCTAGAAAATTTAGATTTTATAGACCATCTTCCATCATTCCCTTGACTAAAGCCAGCGTCCCCTTCCCCTTCACCACCTATAAAAGGCCCCCTCACCTACTCTTTTCCTCCACACCTCAGCTCCAAGTTTCCTCTTGAGCCTTGAAGAGCACTTTTCCCTCTTAATAATCAAAAGAGTGAAACTGGGTGAGTTCTTGGTGACTTCTTGTGTAAGGTTGTCTAGAGTGCTTGGAAGGCCATGAAATTTGTAAGTTTTCTTAATTTTGATCTTAGTTGGCAAGTCAAACTTTGTTTCCATGTGTTGGTACGAAATTTGGATATGTTTTGGAAAGGTTTTCATGCTTAAATCAAAACCAGGTCAATTAAGGGATGGTTTGGATAATTAAATGATTTTAAGTGGAAATTTAGCTATGGCATGTCTTAAACATGATTTGATATGATCTATTATTGTCTTAGCATAATTATAGAACGCTTACATTGTGGTTAGAAGTATGTCATGGTAGGTTTTGAATCTATCTTGTTTTGATCATATAGGATAAATCGGTTTATGAAGTAGAGTTTATGGATATCTTAGGCATGATTAAATGTTGGGATGAACTCTATTATTCAAGAATTAGTCTTTACTATGTCATCAAAGATGTTAGTGATCATTTGTGATTAAAGAAAATCTCATATGCATGCAACCATAGGGACCAATAGTTGAAATTACATTTAGGCATCAACTAAAGTACATGCCATGGGTTGGGACCATTTGGGCAAGTTTCACTTTGATTTTTGAAAATACAAGGGCATAGATGATTTTATAATGCCAAAATTGTGAAGTCTATAAATTTTTATTAAATTTGGAGTTCGTTTGCAATTAGTGAAAATTTTGGGCCTTAACGGCAATTTTTGATGGTCTAAGGTTATTTTTGTAAATACCCATAGAAGTATTAATCCTAACTTAGTACCACTTGATTTATGCAGCTACAACATTATTTTCAATTACTCCAAAAGTTTGTAAGTTGGCCTCTGACTTATACCTTGATAGATTATTTATGATTTATTGATAAATATTTCATTCATGTTTCAATTATTACTTTAAGAATAAAATATCATGTTATATGATACATTGAGTGTATATTTATATGACATGTGATATTTCTACCATTTTAGCATATTATATATATAAATTTCATTTCATATAAAAAGCTTACTATATATGCACATATCATGGAATACATTTTTTAACTTAGCATGAAAATAACTTTTGTTATGACCCCAAAAGCTAGGATGGAGAATTATCTTAGTAGAACTCCTCTATCCACTCTGGAGTATTTAAGAATGGAGTGGTGACTTCTGCATTGACGAAGAACAGTAATGGGTTCTTTTTAAAGAACACCGGAACGAAATCATATGTTATGAAGCCTAATGTTGGTGGGTGTATATGTTATGATGTTATGATGATGTTATGTTATATTACTAATGCATTGAAAATGATGTCTACAGACAAAGGCGTAGTGCCAATATGAGTTGTGCTACGGTCACTAGTAGGTGCTCATGGTGCATATGGGGAACCAGGTTACTACCAAATGTATGCTAATGATGGTTTTAATAAATGATGAAATGTTATGATTTTCGAATGCAATGAAGTATGAAATGTTCTATTTCGAAATGTCATGTTCTTGGAATAAGAAAGTGAAAATGTTCTTTGAAAGTGAAAGTGCATCAACGTTTTTCTAAAAATGTTGAGGAATCTGGATGGGAGACGCATGCACATTTTTTTTCTACATTTCATACTCTTCATATTTATCATCCTTCATGCATAATTTATAATTATGCAAGTTGTCTGTTAAGTTACTAAGATTTCATAAAAATCTTATCCCTTGTAGACCCACTATCATTTCACTCGGAATAATAAAAGTTGTGTCTAGATACGAGGAAGATGAACTAGAAGGAGCACTGGATGCGAGTGATTGAGGATGAGCCTGACCTCGAGAAGAGACTAGATTTGATTATCATGTTTGTAGCCCTAGTCCTTCATACCTTAGATCACATTAAAAGAACGATTTAACTTTGTACTTAAGTCTATGCTATGTTGGTATTTTGAACTTGATGATTCTAATGAAATTGGGATGTTTTAGTTATTCTTGCATAAGTTCTGTTTTCACCTTTCTGTTCACTACGATTATTGCATACTGCTAATTGCATACTAGAATGCATTGCATAATAACTGTCACAAATAAGGGTATGTAATCTTGTGTTGCATGTCCCAATGCTCTAAGTTTTCGTTCCATCTCAAGCGGAGGTTGGGGGCATCACATTGTATGTGATATGTATTATAATTAAATAAATATATTTATATAATATACTGTACATCCATCACATCATAGTAATTATGGAATTTATCTCTTTATACTGTAATAAAGAGAAAAAAAAAATGCATCTGAGTGTATTGGATGTTTATATCTAGTTACAGCTTAGCTGGCCTTATGCATTTAGAAAATTGCAATGAGTTTTTATGCAATTTTGGGAGCTGGGACAAGCCACTGGTTTCCTCCGATAAAAGTGGTGCTCAAGAAGGGCTTTACTTGATCGTCAGTAAGAATCTTTCCAAATTTGCGGTTGGAGGAAGATGACCCTGGGCCCGAGCATTTGTACTCTCCATAAAACACATTCCTACAATGTATCATGCAATCATGTTAGTCGGCCATACCTTTGTGAATTAATAACATGAAGAAAATGTTGGAGAAAACTACACTTTTCATCTCACTAATTTCATCATATTATATATATTGATAAAAATAATTTGGAATGTCAATTTTATTTTATTATGTTTTTTCTTAAAAAATAAAAAGAAAATTATTAAATGAAAACGGGGAAAGATGGGTAATTGGATGCATACTTTTGGTGCTGAGACTTCATCCAACCGCCACTATCGATGTTATTGCCCATGTATGTATAGGCAAATACAACCCGAGATGTCTCCTTCCATGCTCGACCAAGGTACATATCGCCAGTCCCCTGTATCTTGCAATGGTCGAATACAAACCCGCTGTCCCCTGAGTTGTCATTCGAATCTTGTGCTGCGATCACACCCAATCTCTCTGCAACCGATTTTATGGTGGTGTCCTGCATATTTATAGATTCTTAACTTAATACATACAAAGGCGTATAAGATGAGAAATTATTAGCAGCTCTAGAAATATGGATGGCTTGGTATTTTTTGCAGCTTACCCTGTAGAGGGATTTTCCATTTCCAAATATGAAATCAACACTCCCTTCGATGTAGCAGCTCTGAAAGAAATGCCTACCCCGGTCATCACACAACGTGTCTTGGAATCCTATGAACCTACAACCGTAGAATGCTGCCATGTCCCCTGATATCCTCAATGCCACTGCTTGTCCATCGGATTTTCTGGGATCTGGCTTTGGAGATGAATTCTGTAAACACCATCCACAAAACATATAGTATTGTACGATTAGAAATCTCACGTGATAGTCAAAACAAACGTTTTATAATATTTGCTAAGAAAATAAAGAAAAGAAATGCATAAACGCACCACAAAGATAATATTGACTGCCATGAAGTTGTCAGACTCAATGGCCACAGTGGCGCTGTTCCAGGTTCCATATTTCTTTGCTGTACCATCATATGTTATGGTGGGCGTATTGCCCGGTTGCCCATAGAACGTCACGAAGGGCTTCGACCTATCGACGATTACCTTTTCTTTGTAAGTACCGCCAGCAATATATATAATCACTCGGTCTGTATTTCCTGATGGAATGCTCTTAACGGCGTCGGTCACCGTCTTGAAATCTCCAGCACCATCTTTTCTGACCTTGATGATCTTCATTGGAGCTTTGCTAAGGGATGCGACTAGGGCGTTGTTGAAAAGGGAGTGCTTTGAAACCTCATCGTACTCTTTCTTGTTTAGAGCAATCCATGCGTTTAGGTTTGATTCTGGATCCGATGCCACAGTTTGGTTGGCATGGCATAAAGCTGTTGGGACGAGCTGGAGAACGAGCATTAATGTGGCTAGAAACAACACCTGAGTTGCCAAATGTGTAAGTTTCAAAGCCATTTCGAATGATGGATTGAAAATGTAAGTTCTCTCTGCGAGCTGAATGCATAAGCTTGTATTTTATTTATACTAGAAATAATAGAGCAACGAAGAGATCATGGGCACCAAAGTATTTGAAGTTGTACGTGATTTTCGCGGGGGATTTTAGTTTCTTCTGTTTGTTTGTCATTGAAATGCCCCTACTCGCTCGAGTAACAACCAAAATGCCATCGTCCTTTTAAAGGATAATTTCAATGATGAAAGCTTTATTACCGTAGGTGAGAAAAAAAAGTATATGAGGATTAGGCTTGGGGGCATTTTAGGACTTGTAGAGAGCTTTTCTAGAACCAAAAGACTAGAATGTTGGGGTATATGTGTTGTATGTGAGTTTAGCATTCTAGACAAAACAAGATATGGACCCATTAATATCATAGCTGATTTATAATAGGGCAAAAGGACACAGTCATTCAACCGATCCAGCTGCGTAGGAGCTGTACTCAAGCCTTGCTAGAGTTAATTACCTATAAAAAGTAATATAATGAAAATATGTTGAGCTTATTGTTGCTAATATTGGCACTGGTTGGCATAGATGATATTTGAGGATGAAAGTACTATTTTAGTGGTGTGTGACTGCCCGTAGATGCAGGCGCATCCTCTACAGTACTCCACACTTCAGTGTTGGATAAATAAGATGTTTTTATTTTTTATTTTAGAAAAATATAGAAAGACTAAATAAAACTTTACAGTATTTTTATATTTTTTAATTTGTGTAAGGGCCCATGATACTAGGGTTTATATTTAATACAACGAATAATTTATATTTTAAAATAAATTTTTCTATAATCTTGCTAAATTGAGGCACAATATTTACAATATTGGGGCATCAATTTAAATTGGTTTCTTAAATATAAATTGAAAAACCTTTGTTTAAAAACTTTAAATAAAGCCTCATGTTGTTGATAATTTTGAAAAGATCCAATATAATGAATTATAATTTATTGTGTATGGCGATGAACCACCCTCTAAGCAAAACATAAGCATTTATGGCGAAGAATCACCTTCTGAGTAAAACACAATTACATAAGCACAACAAGGAATCACCCTTTGTGGAATTTCTCTCTGAAAAAAACTCAAGTGTATAAATATATATATCGTCAAGGCGAGGAATCACCATCTTCTTGAGCATGTAAAACACATCATATTTATCCAATCTCACACATGGATATTTCTGAGTCGATCTCAAATAGATATGTTTAGGATTATCTAATCTCACATAGAAATATTTCAAATCACCAGATCTCACATAGAGAAGAACAAATCACTAGATCTCACATAGAGAATGTCCAATAACTAGATTTCACCCAGAGAATACAAGTTACATCGATGTACACATCAGCTTGCCAACCAACTCGAGG
The DNA here is from genome assembly GCA_029856935.1 of Cyclocarya paliurus. Classification (NCBI taxonomy): domain Eukaryota; kingdom Viridiplantae; phylum Streptophyta; class Magnoliopsida; order Fagales; family Juglandaceae; genus Cyclocarya; species Cyclocarya paliurus. The sequence continues at coordinate 23,959,405 of CM056950.1, forward strand.
ACATCACACATCATTACAATAGATTTGATGTCACCAACACCAGCTCCACTGTCGCCTCATGCTGGTGACCCTCCACCTCTGATCCTTCCTCTACCTTTTCCCCCACGCCATCACCTCCCCTCAAGCAGAAACCAACCTCGTGAATCCCTTCTCACTCGGCTTTTCTCCACCCAACAAAGCTAGCACCGCCACCGTGAGCAGCCCCATCGAGCCTCATCGCGACCACCCCTCTCCTCTTTCACAGCCTAGCAACCATTGTCGTGCACCTTAGCTCCCACGTCTCTCTCTGACTCCCTTTCTGTTTCTCTAGCTCCAGCGCTACAGCCATCCTCCATGGTGAGGCACCATGCATCACAAGCCCTCTGCCACTTTTCCCTATGGCAGGCAACCCCTCTCAGCCTCAACGCCTTTTCCCTTCTATTTCTCTCTATCTTTAGCAGTAACCACCAGTGGCACCGTACGCCACCATGCCCCCTAGCCATCGGCGTCCTCTCCATCGTGCGAACGCTCCTGCACTTCCATCACAGCTCCCCCAAGTCGCCAGTGCTCCTTCTCTTCTCCCTTTCACAAAACCCCCCCTCGACTTCTCCTTCCACCTCATGGCCTTGCCGCCACCACCCACGACAACACCACCGTCAGGCACAAACCCCCAACCCCTGTCATTGCCTAGACCCTCCACACATGGCTCACTGCCCAGCCACCTCTTAGCTCATATTTTTAGGGTCACGGCAGTGACTACCAAGCCTTAACCCAGCCCCTCTTTGCACGTACATAATAGAGTATTTCTAAGTGAAGGATTCTAAGTGAATGAAGTTTAAGTAAATGGTAGTATTATGTTGTTGAGGTTATGTATGCATGTAGGTTGCCATTTGACAAGTCTTGCCTTTTAATATATAAAGCATATTTTAATATTAAAACATAAAATCTTTTATATCCTTGGAATGAAAGAGAAAATGAATTAAAAGATTCAGTAATTCCTCTCTCATTTTTTAAAATCATTTATTAAAATCCCACTACAAGGACAAGCGTTATAGGGTGAGAGTGGAGGAATTCCTCGCCCTTATGGTGCATCTTTAGCAACTCCCATTGTGGAATCTCCCGAAAGCGTTTATTTTGAAGTTTAAAAAAGAATCAAGCAAGAATTAATTAATTTGACAAGTAAATTAATTCAACATGTAAGCTCAACAAATTTGCGTTGCTAATTAATTTGGGCGAATGCCAAACAATAAAAAACCGGGCTAAAACTAATATTCAAATTCACAATTTCTTAGCAATTTAAGCATCTGGGCTAAAATGAACTTTTCCTATGGTTTAAGCAATATGGTACAAAACTTGATGTGAAAGACAAAAGCTTAGAGCTGGGACATGGTATTAAAGTGTTAATTTTATATTTTTGCCCACCTCGGGTGAGGAAGTTTACGATCGAGGATGCTGTGGGCGAAAATGTTGTCTAGGAGATGACATTGACAAGGCTTGAGGCACCAAGAAAGGATATGATTTTATTTTACAGCTTCAGTACTGAAAATTGTAGTTCAAGAAATTTGACTTGTTTTAATAAGTGTTTCAGAAAAATGTTATTTTGTAAGCTTTCATTTTAATAAAGTACTCATAAGTTATAAATGTATGTAATTCTTTATCCCTGGTTCATGAACGTGCATGATGTTCTAAGGTTAGAAGTATTTGGATCTCTAACTTTTCTAGCTTAGAGGGACATGGTGTTACAAAAGCTTATTTCTTTGTTTCTTTTTATTTGCTTTTATGTATTGGCTAATTAGTGATTAATACTTAGATAATTGACAGGGTTATACGTGATTAGCACTGCAAACCAAATATAACTTTTGGGTTTATTATAGATTTTGAGATATATAATTTGGTTAGCCATAATATTAGTTATGGATTAACTTTGAAATTGGGAACATGGTTTGTATGTAATATGTATTGTAAGTAAATAAATATATTTATATAATATATTGTACTTGCATCACATCATAGTAATTATGGAATTTATCTCTTTATACTGATATAAATGTAAATATAGTGTTAGAAAAGGAGAAAAAAATGCAACTATATATATAAATGTATTGAATGTTTATATCTAGTTATAGCTAATTAGCTATGTTAGAGAAACCCAGAAATGGATAAAAACTTCTCTATTGATTGAGGCCGCCTTCAGGCCATATATTTATACAAGAAAAGAATACGGTTATTTACAAATAACTCGAGAGAATTTTGCAACTTATTTGTCTACTGTACAATCTAGAATAATTGTGAATCTGTTTTATAATTGCAGAAGCTGGAATATTCGGTTGTTATGTAACCGTAGTAGTGCCCATGATGTCCTCCTCTTGTTTGATAAAATTACCAGCTGAGTCGTTCAGCTCAATAAGCTACCCTAATGCATTTAGAAAATTGTAATGAGTTTTTATGCAATCTTGGGAACTGGGACAAGCCACTGGTTTCCTCCGATAAAAGTGGTGCTCAAGAAGGGCTTTACTTGATCGTCAGTAAGAATCTTTCCAAATTTGCGGTTGGAGGAAGATGACCCTGGGCCCGAGCATTTGTACTCTCCATAAAACACATTCCTACAATGTATCATGCAATCATGTTAATTTATTTTCTTATGTTTTTTCTTTAAAAAGAAAAGAAAAATATTAAATGAAAACGGGGAAATTAATGTAATTGGATGCATACTTTTGGTGCTGAGACTTCAACCACCCACCACTATTGATGTTACTGCCCATGTATGTATTGGCAAATATAACCCGAGATGACTCCTTCCATGCTCGGGCAAGGTACATATCGCCAGTCCCCAGTATCTTGCATTGGTCGAATACAAACCCGCTGTCCTCTGATTTGCCATTCGTATCTTGTGCTACGATCACACCCAAATTCTCTGCAACCGATTTTATGGTGCTGCTCTGCATATTTATACATATACCCACCGTACACCATAAGTTTTAGCTCCATTCTTAACTTAGTTAATAACTTTATCTTACAGAAAATGGTAAAGACGATTGTCTGCTTACCCTGTAGAGGGATTTTCCGTTTCCAAATATGAAATCAACACTGCCCTCGATGTAGCAGCTCTGAAACAAATGCCTGCCCCGGTCATCACACAAGGTGTCTTGGAACCCTATGAACCTGCAACCGTAGAATGCTGCCTTGTCCCCTGATATCCTCAGTGCCACTGCTTGTCCATCGGATTTTCTGGGATCTGGTTTTGGAGATGAATTCTGTAAACACCATCCACAAAAAAGATAGTACTATACCTTATTTTGAGCCTATAATCATAAATCTAATCATGATTGCTAGTGATGAAATCACATTGCTTAGGTTGAAATCATGCTTAATTTTCAGATATAGCGCTAAGGAATCATTTGGGGAGAGAGACAAGATGAGAATTTGTCTACCCAATCTACGAGTATATGTATTGCCTTCAATGGCTTTCTTGTGATACTATGATAGTGGCTCTATTAATTCTTTTTCTTTTCTTTGTTTATTGCTGTTTTTTTAACGTTATTCTTTATTTAAGATTTAGTGATCATCTTCAATCATCCTTATTTATATATATAATACACTCCAATGAAACTATATATAATTTAATATGATAGTCACTTAAAATATTTTGTATAAATAAAAAATTAAAGACGAAGAATATTGATGCAGGGGGATCCGAGACAGATGATGCTGAGCTGTCAGATTGCACCTTGATGGCGCTGAGATACCATGAGTTGGCAGATCAGCGCAAAGGCGGGAATTGATTCTGAGATGTTCCTCATTGGGGCCGTTTTGAGTGCGTTTCAGTCTTTTGGCCATAACTTTGGCTACGGGTGTCAGAATCGCGCATAAGACCCCAATTCGGAAAGCTCTTTTCGACGCGCACGCTGTCCACATCGAGCATGGCTCCATGTGCCTTTTTTTCGACCTCAAATTCTGCTGTTTTCCCTTCCGAATCACTAGTTTTATTTATTTTTTACTATTTATGGTAATATTTCGCTTGTCAATTAGGAAGCCGTTTTAATTCCGATTTGGGCCGGATTTTTTGCAGATTGCTTATTTCCTTTTGAATTTCAATTTAGAGTGATTTCCGAGATTTTGCTATTTTTGGCAAAATTCGGATAAACACGGTTTTGGCTATAACAGTCCGACTTGTGGACTGATTTTGCAGCTTTGTTTGATTTAATAATATTCCGTAACCCTAGAGACTTTTCTCTCTGGTTTTTTGGACGAATTTTCTCTTGTGAAACATCTGTTGGAACTAGCCTGCAGGATAATCGCTATCCTGCCCGGCGTCAAATATAAATTAATTTTTTTTGGTATTACTACTTTTTTTACCCCCACCCTTTTATCTTTACGATAGTGGTATATTTGCTAAGAAAAATAAAAAGAAAAGAAAAAACGCACCTGAAATATAATATTGACTGCCATGAAGTTGTCAGACTCAATGGCCACCGTGGCGCTTTTCCAGGTCCCATATTTCTTTGCTGTACCGTCATACATTATGGTGACCATTTTGCCCGGTTGCCCATAGAATGTCACGAAGGGCTTTGACCTATCGACAACTACCATTTCCTTGTACTCACCACTAGCAATATATATAATCACTCGGTCTTTATTTCCCGACGGAATGCTGTTAACGGCGTCGGTCACCGTCTTGAAATTTCCGGCACCATCTTTTCTGACCTTGATGATCTTCATCGGAGCTTTGCTAAGGGATGAGATTAGGGCGTTGTCCGAAAGGTTGTGCTTTGAAGCCTCCTCGTACTCTTTCATGTTTAGTGCAATCCATGCGTTTAGGTTTGACTCTGGATCCGATGCCACCGGTTGGTTGGCATCGCTTAAAGTTGTTGGGACAAGCTGGAGAAAGAGCAGTACTGTGGCTATAAACGGCACCAGCGTTGCCAAATGTGTTAGTTTCAAAGCCATTTCGAATGATAGTTCAGAAATGTAAGTTCTCATCTCGCTTCATGGATATGCTTGTATGTTATTTATACTAGAGATAAAATAGCAACGGAGAGTTCATGGGTATCAAGGTATGTGAAGTTGGACGTGGTTTTCGCGCGGGACTTTAGTTTCTTCTATTTGTTTGTCATTCAAATGCTCGTACTCACTCGGAAAACAACCAAAATGTCATTTTCCTTTTAAAGGATAATTTCAATGATTAAAGCTTTATTATCGCAGGTATACGAGGGATTAGGCTTGGGGCATTTTCGGAGTTCAAGGGAGCTTTTCTTAGAACTAAAAGCAATGTCGGGGTATATCTATTGTATATTGTATGTGAGTTTAACACTGTAGACATTACGAGACGTTTTTAGGGGGGTTAAAGGTCTAGTTTGGCTCTAGTTTTCGTTGGGACTGGACCCCTTGATATCATACGTGATTTATAATAAGGCACATGGACACGTATTCATTCAACCGATCCAAATCCATAGGAACTGTACTCAAGCCTTGCTAGAGTTAATTACCTAAAAAATAGTAATATAATAAAAAATCTTGTTATTCATTATTTCTACACACCACACTTTGTTTATTTTATTTTATTTTTTAACTTATTTTTAGTTTTATTCTTTTTAAACTAATTGAGTTCTTCTACAGTTCTACTCATCATCCATATATCACATATTTAGTAAGAAAAAAATAAAAATAATATGTGGTGTATGATATAAGAATGATAAATAGAATTTTTCATAACGAAAATATGTTGAGCTTATGGTTGCTACTATTGGCAATGGTAGGAATAGTGGATTGAGGATGAAACACTACAATAGATCGTAGTTTTTGTAACAGCCGAAACCGTCACAAAAAAACCAAACCGACGCAAAATCTTTTGCCTGATGGAAAAAAAGGGTCAACCTACCGACATAACAACTGCATCACTAATTAGATTTTATGACAGTACACAGTGCAACCGTCATTGAAAATACTTTTTGTGATAGTTTGTGTCCCAACATTTGGTTGAACGTTCAAACGCGATCAACTTATAAAGACGGTTGAATTCTATAGCTAAAAGTACATCCAACGATACCGTATTTGAAACCTCTGAACCTAATATGTTGGAACGTAAATTGTGACATTCTAAAATAACGTTCGAAAGTAAAAACCACATAACATTCACATGTAAACTTGGTAACGTTCAAATGTTCGAACATCATTGTCTTAATGTTCGAACATAGACATAATAAAGTTTGAATGTAAATAGATTTACTATTCGAATGTGAATTTAATAATGTTTGAATGTCAATATCTTATTTAACAAGCTAGATAACCAGAATTTTTATGATAAATAAAAACTTTGTACACAAGCATAAAATAAATTCAAAACTATATAATAATCTTTAAATAAGAAAAATAAAAAGGAAAAATACAACTACAATGATTGTTTACACATTGAAATCATATAAATACAAAGTACAAAAATTTATTTCTGAGACAAATGCTTTTAAGTCTGCTTTGGATATATCTCATCTCATCTAATCTCATTTTATCTAAATATCTAAATACCACAAATATAAATACTTTTTAATTCTTCAACTTTTTCAACTAATCGTTATCTAATTATTACAACTTTTTCAAACTTCTAAATAAAATACAGAAAAAAAATTCCAAGTTTTTCAAAATTTTCAATATAAAAATAATATTATAACAATATAATTACTTTTTAATATTTTTTTTCAATTTTTTCTCTCTTATTTCTCAAAACCTCATAAAAAATTTTTAACTCAAATTATTTTTAACTAATCTCATCTCAACAAAACTATTTTAATACTATTTACAAATCATCTCAACTCACTATCCAAACCAGGCCTTAAGTCTTGTTTGGATTGAGAGAGCCTCTTAACTTAACTCATTTTATCTAATCATTATAATTTTTTCAAACTTCCAAAAAAATATAATAAACAATTCAACTTTTCTAATCAAAACAAAAATAATATTCTAATAATATTTTATTCAACTTTCATCTTTCATCTGATCTCATTTGATCTCAACTCATTATTCAAACCTCCCCTTAGACTATTTCTCAATTTCATTTGGCATATCTCTCATCATACAATGTGTACGTCTTGTTTGAGCTCCCATATTTGAAAACTCGAGCTCAATGAGGTGCTCGAAAGCTTTATGAAACTCTTTCATCCTCTCAACGAGCTTGATATAACAAAGATTTATGAAAAAATGAACTTGCCCTTCATCTTGAGCCCCAAAACATCAACATCAAATAGAATAAAAGCTCGCATCCTCTGTAGATTAAAAGCTCGTCTCTCTTCTGGAACTTAAAACATCAACTTCAGCAACATATATATAGGCTTCCAAACATAGACATATTGAAAAGAGAAGGTTATGTTAAAAACAAACAAAATCAAAGATGTTGGCATAACTTTAATTATAATAGCAACATAAAAGGAATGTAGAGACAAAGAACCTATAAACTTTTACTACGGAGGAAAAAAAAGCTCAATTACTCATCCATGCCTATTTTAATGTTTTGAAAGGCAGCAATTATAAATATCCATTAACCAAAAACGAGGTCTCCATGAATACTTGGAAAATGTCCATTCCCATTAGATTTCTAGTATTGAATCGATGCTTCCTGTTTTCTGATTTTGAAAAAATAAAAAAGAATTTTACATTGAAATCCATCATAACAACTAATCAAATAAATCTTTTGCTTAAGTTTAACCTATACATAAAGCGAAAACTAGAAGTTTTCAAACCAATGAAGGGAGAGGGAACACATGGAGAAGGAGACAAAAACCGAAAGGGGGAAAGAGACTTACCGTTGACGGCGTTGGCAGTGCTGCATGTCCTAGGTTTGTTGGTACAATAGGAGTAGAGTGAGAGAGACCAAGAGATGCGAAGTTGAGAGGGAATTGATAAGTCAACACCGTCCATTGCACCTCTAGGCCAGCCATCTATTGCTCATCCAGTCAAGCCACAATTCACTTAGTGATTCTTAGCTACAAATATATGGAAACAATATTTATTTGCTCTATAATTACCATGTGTATATCTAGTCAATCTCTAGGATTCATTTCCTCTATTAGTTTCCTTTTATACTTTCAATACTTCACTTGTATATTGCAATGTATCATTTTGGAATCAAATAATACAAGTTTAATGCATTCTCTTTATGGTATTAGAGCCATAGGCTTGATCTTCATCTCGTTCTAGCTCTTCGACCATGACTGACTCAAGCGAAGTCAAGGTTATGTCCAACAATGGAAATCCTCCCCTCTCTCAGGGTGTCTCGATCAACACAGTCACACTTATTCCTCATAAGCTGTCCAAAGGAGGAAACTATTCAATGTGGAGCTCACAGATGATGAACCTTCTCCTTGTGTGTGACCTCATGGGATTTGTAGACAAAACTCATCCATGCCCACCAACTAACGATCCAGAGTACAAAACATGGACTCGTCGAGATCGACTACTACTCCTTGCTATCCAAACAGCTGTCACTGGACCAGCAGGGTTGATTGTTCTCGATGTAAAAATGCTAAGGAGGTCTGGTACAAATTCAAAACCACCTATGCCAATAAATCTAATACTCGGATGGTTGGTCTCATTGACTCCCTCACCAAGGTCAATCAAGAAGGGAAGAGCATTTTTGAATTTATACAAACTATTAAAATAATTATTGAGGATCTTGCTATGATTGGGCATGATTTGAATGATGGAGAAATAGTGGTTCATACACTCAATGGTCTCACCAATCATTACAAAGAACTTAAAGCTGCTTTATGTACGAGAGAATCACCCATCTCCTTGAAGAACTTATAGACTAAAAAACTAGTCTCAAGCAATCAGACTCGACAAAAGAAGACTCTGTCATCATTGCTCAATATTCATAGAAGCAACACAACAAGAAAGGCAGAAATGGCAACTTCAATACCTCTCAAAAATAGTCAAGACATGGAGGTAACAACAACAATCAATCCCAACAAAATTCCTATGAAAATTGAGGCAACCAAAATTTTTCTACTAGCTTACACACTCAAGGATTTTCGTCCAACCACTCAAATCAAAATTGGCAACCTAACTTCAACAAGAGTCAACCTCGAGTCATTTGCCAACTATGTGATTAGCCTAGCCATGTTGCCAAAGTATGTAGATCATGACCCTTACTATCCACCTGGCCGCAAGCCAACTTTGCAGCTCATGTGACTCTAGGTAATCAGTTGGGTTGGATAGTTGACTCTGGGGCCTCTCACCACATCACCTTGGATTTGCAAAACCTCTCTATTCACTCTGAGTATGGTTGCAATGAAGATATTATGGTTGGAGATGGTAATTATGTCCCTATTACTCATTTAGGATTTACCACTCTTAAGTCTTGTCATTCCACTTTCAACCTCAATAATGTTTTGTGTGGACCCAACATCAGAAAAATCTTCTTTTTGTCTCTCAATTTAGTTCTCACAATAACACCTCTATTGAATTTTTTCTTGATGGAAGTGGTGAAGCAACTAATCTTGGTCATTTTCTCTCCCGAGTTGGAATTCAACACCTCAAATCTCCTTCTCATATCCCTAAGCATGTTGGCACATCGCCATGTTGTTGAAACCGCGCTTACTTTGCTACATCATGCTTCTATTCTGCTCAAATATTGGTCCTTAGCATTTCAATCTGTCGTTTACCTCATAAACCAAACGCCCCCTCCGGTCACATGTAACAAGTCTCCCTTCTCTCATCACATGTAGTTTCTGTGGAAAATACCTTCCCTTTCCAGAATAACACTTCTCATACCGATTCACCCTCAACCTTGCCTTTCTTAGCAACTTGGTTCTCCAAACCAACTGTAACACCCCCTTTCCGTAGGGTAGGAGTGTCACGTTTTTTTCATAAAATAAACCCGACAAGAGATCTCATATTAAAATAAAAATAATTTAGAATTTATTTCATAAAACTTTATCTGATAAAAATGTCTTCAAAATTTAAATAAACTGAATAAAAGTCATGTCATAAAAGTAATAAAATAAATTTATTTCTAGAAGGTCTGAAACTAAAATAACTGCTCATTCTAATCTTGGCCTGTCTGCTCATAATCATCATCCTCACCTGGGTGGTTAAAAACATAAAAACAAACTAAAATGAGTTGAACACCTAGTAAGAAATCCATCACAACGTTAACATATTAAACGTAAGGTTTTCATAAAAGTTTTCATGCTGAGAACTTAAAATTCATGACTGTTCATACTGATGTTTATGCTATACATGCCTGATTTATCTGAATTAACTAACTGATCAGACTTAACTGACTGATCTGATTTAACTGACTGAACTGATTGGCCAACACACTTAACCCTGTGTGTGAGGTTGTGTACCGGCCCCACGTCCCGTGGCCACGAGGGGAGCCGCTGATAGTATTCTGGCATACTATGGTGGACCACACTTGAGTCTGTGGCTTGCACATCCACCCTGAACTGAACTGCATTGGTACCATGCATTTGAATGGCCATCTGATTAACTGATCTGATCTTATCTTGCACTTGAACTTAAGATAGCTTACGTGTCTTATGACCATGAGATGCATGACATAATACATACATAATTATAATTTCTGAATTTGAAAATGATGCGGAATGACATGATCGTGTGCTATGTTAGATGACATGTTTGCATATGCCATGAGTGATACATAAAAATGGCTGTCAAATAGATGGCTTGAATAATACTTATATATAAACTAAACTGTGATGATCCTAATTTTGTGATCAAATAACTTACTTTGCTGTGCTTCTTCTTGCATCTCACTTCGTAACTTGTCGCCTATACACAAAATTAACTATTACTAAATCTATCTAGGAACAACATGTACTAATAACCTACTTAATTAAATTCATACTATAGAATATAATGAATAAAATATTCCGCTTAATGTAAAATCAATGAATGTTTATATCTTAATTTATTTAAAAATACTAATAGCATATTCTTACTTAATTAAAACACTTGTGCTATTTTAAAATAAGTCATAAACTTCAATTCTTAAAAATAGATTTACTTTCTTAACGTAATTATTCTATCTTATAAATCTAATAAATATTAATATCATTTTAATACTCTTAACATATTTCTTTATTTTCCATTTAAAATATAACATAATAATTTTTCATTAAACTTCTATTAAATATATAAAAGAATATTAACAAATATTGGGCTTGATAGTATACTTTTTAAAAATATATTTTAAATATATTTTATGACTAATATATTTATTTAATAAAATTAAACACAACTTAAAGTATTAAGTTCAACTCATCATCATTTAAACTTAAGCCCATTTAAAATCTTATAAGAAGTTCATAAAAAATAGAGGGCTCGGTCAAGTGTCAATAACACTTAGTTATCACATGCAGTGTATCGAAACCGACCCAGCCATATAATACCGAGTGATATTCAGTGAAATACAAAAGCAGGTTACACGGCAAGGTGTTAGAGGCAGCCAAGGGTATTTGTGTAAACACACACGTCTGCATGCATTATCCTAAAACCAAGCCTACGTACTGATATTATGAAGAGAGCAGAGGTACGGCGAGATGCAGGGCCGAAACTCACCGAGAAAAGAGTTGACGTGTGGCGGTTCAGGCGACTGGCGAGGGGGTCACGGCGTGCAACTAGGTGGTTCTCTGACATGGGGGTTCGATGCAGTGAGAGAGAGATAGGGAGTTAGAGAGAGAAACAATTATACCGAAATCAACAAAAGGGTGAAGAGGGTGGCGGACTGCAGCAGCTTACCAGAACGAAGTGGGCTCGACGGGGCAGAGATGGCCGGCGGTTTCTGTGGCTGTTTTCGGAAGGGTGGCTGACTTGGTTGAGGGAGGTGGGTTCTCGGTTTGTTTGCTGGATGCTCTGTTTTATGGGTGCAAAACAGGGGGCTACGGCTTGCTTCGGTGGTTGTGTATGGTTTGGACGATGGAAGCGACTACGGTGGAGTGGCTCTCGGCCTTTCGTGGAGGGGACGACTGAGTGAAGGTGGAGGGAGGCTGAGTGTGGGCTGCACTGTTTTGGAAGAAGGCTTCATGGCTGGGCAGCTTGCGAAGGGAAGAGCCGATGCTCTATTTTTCAGTGTGAAAAACAAGGGTGCGTTTGGCTATCGTTGGCTGGCTGTTTCTCTTGTTTTTGTTGTGTTTCTTGGGCTGGGAAGAGAGACGAGACGAAGAGGGGTTGCTGTGGTGGTGCTGGGCAGTGGTGTCGCCGAGGTGTGGAGTTCACGGGTTGGCAGCAGGAGGACATGGATTGCACTGCTATGTGGTCTCTCGGTTTACACTCCAGAAAACTGGTTTCGGTGGTGAGGTTTGTGTGTGTTTCAGGAGGTCTCGGTGGCTTTTATAGGCAAAGGGGGAGGAGGAAGTTGGCTGCACCTAGAAGACCTAATCCTACGAGGATACAAACACTAAGTGGATCGGTATACAAACTGAGGGGAAGGGGCGTACGTGTACGTGCATGTGCATGCGAGTGTGAGTGCAACCGTGAGTATAGGTCTAGGAATTTTAATGTTGGTAAAACTCTAAAATTTTACTTCTATAAAATCTGATGATAAAAATAAATAATAATAATGATGATAATAATAATAATAATAATAATAATAATAATAACAATAGAATGTTTATGGTTATATGAAAAATACATAAAACTTATCTTATAGCCTAAACTTAGGGTCGGGTTGTTACACCAACTCATGAACATGCCCAAATTTCCACTCCTGTGTCTTCTTCTGATACAAATTCTTATACTTCATCCTCAATTTTGGATACTCAAAATACCTCCCAACTGCTAGTCACTTCTACCCTTCAAGCCGAGGATATATCTGCTCCCCTTATTTCAAATTCGAGTGGTTAGTCTTCTTCTCACAGGATTGAACCTCTAAACTAGAACATCTCATTCCCAGGCTCTTCCTCCATGCCTCCATCTCAAGATGCATCCAACCCTTCAAAGGTAAGTATCTCATCTCCTATACCTTCTCCCTCATCTCTCATTCCAGCCTAACCTCACCCCTAGAATACCAGGCTATGTAATAACATTACAAAATCAAAACGTCCTTTTAATCTTCACACCACCACCACCACCACTCCCAACACAGAACCCTAAACCTTCAAACAAGCCCAACAACATCACGCATGGCCTCAAACCATGAATGATGAATACAATGCCTTACTCTCCAATCAAACCTAGTCCCTTGTTCCACGAACCCCCACACAAAATGTTATTGGGTGTAAGTGGGTCTATAGGATTATAAGGAATCCTGATGGGTCCAAAGCTAGTTATAAAGCTCGCTTAATGGCAAAACCTGCAGCTATTCTCAAACCTGGGATTGATTTTTCTGAGACCTACAGTCTTGTTGTCAAACCTACAACTGTTCAGTTATTGCTTACTCTTGCTATGACTAACCATTGGCCCCTTTGCCAACTCAATGTGAATAATGCTTTCTTGCAGGGCTTTTTATTTGATGTAGTCTTCATGGACCATCCACCTAGCTTCTCCCACACCCATCCTCCTGATCATGTATGTCACTTATGCAAGGCTATATATGGACTTCAACAAGCCCCTCGTGCATGGTACCACAAACTTTGCAACTTTCTGATCTCGGAAGGCTTCACCAACTCTTGCTTGAATACATCCTTGTTTATGCTCCACTCTTCCAATTCAATTCTTTATCTATTGATTTATGTTGATGACATCATCATCACTAGATCCTTTGTTGCTCATGTGACTGCCTTTATCACTGTTCTTGCCAATATCACTATGACTGCCTTTATCGATTCTCTCTCATATTTTCTTAGAGTTGAAGCTCACTTTACACCTAATGACTTATTTTTATCTTAGAGGAAATATATAAGAGATCTCTTGCGGGGTAACATGGCTGATGTCAAACCTGTTTCTACACTTCTTGTCACTACTGAAGCTCACAAATTGTCTGATGGTTCTCAACCAAATGGTGTACCTTGTATCACCAAACTCTTGGGGTCCTTACAATACCTCTCCTTGACTCATCTTAATGTTTCTTTTGCCATCAACAAGCTGTCTTAGTTCATGCACTCTCCTTCCACACTTCATTGGTCTGCAGTTAAATGATTACTCTGTTATCTTGTTGGAACTCTTGAATATGGCATCATGCTTCGCACCAATCCTCCTCAGACACTTCACGCATTTGTAGACGTTGATTAGGCAGGTGATTCTAATGATCAAACTTCAACCTTTGCATATGTTCTTTTCCTTGGTGCCAATCCCATCTCTTGGAGTTCCAAAAAGCAAAAGACCATTGCTCACTCCTCCACTGAGGCCGAATACTGAGCAATTGCCTCCACAATAGTTGAAGTAACTTGGGTAATTGTGACGACCAAGATTTTTGCTAAGCTTTCTATGCATTTACTAAATATTGTTAATTTCGGACAAGAGAGGAGGAATAACCCATTTAGAAATTACGTTGGAATAAAATGCATATGAGATCTTGAGGAAGGCCCAAGCCCAGGAGGAATTCAGCCTTGTAGTGGAATTATGGTTTTGGACCCCATTGTAATTAGGGTACACGCCTACCCTAAGGAATGGATTCCCTTTTGCCATGTGTTATACATGCAAGAAGGCTTTCTTGTGAGGTGATAGTATGGTGACACTTGTCACTATAAGGGAGAGCTTCTAGAAGAAAGATGAAGAGACATGAAAAGTTGGAACTTGAGAGAAGCCCAAAGGGCATGGACAGAAACCATAGAGGGACATGATTTGATTTTTGTCATGTGTCATGCATGCAAATGGAAGGTGAAGAGTTTTGTCTTGGAAAATAGCAAGATCTTGTTGGAAGGAGGGGTTACACACCTACTAGGGTTTCTAGAAGGATTTTTGTAAGAAAATCCCTTGAGGTGGACGGCTAGGGCAAGGATGTTTGTGCACTTTTGCCACCTTTTGACCAATCATTGGTAGAGGAAAAATCTTCTTGGGAAGTAATAGACTTTTCAGCGATCATGCACACACACACTCCTCATGTGCTACTTGGCACACATGCACACTTGTAGGAAATTCAGGAAGATCTTAGTTAGGTAGAAGACCATTTTGCCATGAAGTTCATTGAACCAAGACATAAGATGAAGGGCAATTAGGGGATGGAGGTTTCAGTTTTGAGAGGGAGATGCCACTTGTCCAAAAAGCTCCCTTATATTCCCAACACAATCTAATGATGGAGAAAGGGAAGAGGCTTAAGGGTGAGGTGCCACTTGGCATCCATGCAAATATGCTTAGTTTGTACAAGAAGCCTCTTATGTCTATAAAAGGGAGAGGATGCCAAAAACCCTATTTTTTTTAGTCACTTGGAGGACTTTCTCTTGAGTCTTTCGGCTAACACCTTTCTCTCTACTTCCCATCACTTTCTTACCATCCAAACACCACCCACGCTAGTCTCTTTCTTTCAAACACCATTTTGAGGGCAACAAAAGTTAGATGATACCTTCTATGGAGGAAATCACATAAGGTAGAAGCCAAAAACCATCTTTCCATTTCACCCCACACATGGCCATGAGAGGCAAGTTTCAATTTTAGCAAGTTCACCATGAACTCATGCTCTCATGCACACACACTCGAGCTAGAGGAAGTTAGCTCTTGTTTTGTGGAGTTTCCCATATGAGCTCACACATATACACACACAGTTTTAGGGTTTATTCTAAACTAGGGTTTGAGTTGATGCAAGTTTCGGACTTGAGTAATGGAGGTCCAAAATATTGGGTCTCAAATATTGGGTGCTTTTCCTTAGACTAGATGTCATGAGCTTACATATACACACATGGGTTAGGGTTTTAAATAACCGAACTTAATGATTTTTGTATATATAATTTCTGCTTGCTATTTATCGATTGTGAATTTTTGTAAGTAAACTTCTAACTTATAATTGATATTTTATGTATATGCAATGTGGACTTACTTGTTGTTTGGTTGTATGATTATGCTTGATATGATGATGTTCTTCTATGTGATATAATCGGATCCTTGTGTGAATGACCAACCTATGATTGAAATGGTTCATTGTGGTTATCTTATATCGTGAATATGGAGTGGAAGGCCATATTTAGGGTTTTGGATTTTTGCATGATTCTTAACATGTTCGTGAAGATTGTCACCTTACCTAAGCTCTTAAAGGGATTAAACTCAAAGAAAAGCTTGTTTTTGCTAAGCATGCTCACTCATATGTTTTATACATGGAGCTTCAATGATAAAGTTTTGTTAAGCACATTAGAAGATTCTAAGTTCATGAAAGTTGATGTCATGTATATTCAAGAATAATAGGTTTCGTCTATGACCATAGATGAAGGGTTAGCATGATGTGATAAAAGTTTTAAAGGCATAAAATTAATTCTCATGCATGCTAGTGTTTATGTGTCTCAGCCATTGCATGAGACATGTGAAGTTGTGAATGTTCATTTTTTGTTTGTTGATTGAATGCCTTGGAATTTATCAAAAAGAACATGGTCACATATTCGAATATTTTCAAGCCGTAATGCAAAATGTACATGGATATGCATGATTGTTTGTTATATGGTTATGATTAAGTTTCAGGATTGCATGTGTCCCATGAAAGTTCAAAGTTTCATAGTTCATGTTACATGCATTGGGTTTGTGAAATCTTTCAAAAAGAAAATGAGTCTTTTAAAAGTTTTATCACGATCCCAAAGGCTAGGGCGGGGAAATGCCCTAGTGGAACTCTCATGTCCCCTCAAGATTGTCTAAAAATGGAGTGGTAACCCCTTGGTCGACAAAATATAGTTAGCAAACCTTGAATGGTTCCTAAAAGAAAATGATACTAGAGCGGAGTTACACCTAAAACTAGTAGGAGGCCTATGGTGAAAGCAAAAATTGAACTGTCATAATATGAATGATTAAAAGTAAGATGTAGTCACCTTGGTCAAAGTAGGCCAATGGTTAATGCGGTAACTAGCGGAGAACACACGATGGATAGGGGAGCCATGAGGTATCCATTTATAAGTTAAAAGTCAAAGAAAGGTCTTGAACTCCAAGTTATGTTATTCTATGTTATATGAACAAGAACCCGAGCTCACAAATATGTTTAATGAACAAGTATGAAATGATGAAAAGATGTTTAATGAAAGAAAAGGGTTATGAAAGCCATGATGTACATGGTATTCTCAAAAATTCAAATGCATAAGTAAAGTTTCATATCCATGCATTCATTTCAAGTTTGCTAGCATACACTTACGATATCTGATAAATGTTATTTGTTTACTTACTGAGATTTTTTGAAATCTCACTACTGTAATTTTCACTACCATTCTCCACCCGAAATGGTAGAAGTTGTGCCAGGTACGTGAGACCCATAGGTATGGATGTGATTTGTGAAATAGTGGAGGACGAGTATACTGTGGAGGCTCACCATCACTTCACTCTAGACTTGCTTAAGGCCACGGCTCAGCAACTCAAGAAAATCTTAGCGACCCTCAATAACTCAAGTGTCAGGATTTCCTCCCTAGATCCTAAGAAGGTTTTGAGTTTTAAGCATGATATGAATTTTGTGTCGAGGTATCGTAAGCAAGCCCAAAACTCTACTATCGAAGCAAATGAGGTCGCTGTTGAGTTGGGATTACTAGAATCGGATTCCTGGAAGACCAGGGGAGTCTTCTTGAGTCTGATAGAGGATGGAGCTTTGGTTTTGATCCATAAGGCTTTTTGATGAATGACTTATTTTGATGACACTTGATGTGATGGTCCCATGTTTTGGGAGTTTCTTTTGGAACAATTAAATCTTTTGATGACTATTATGAAAATTTCCATTTTGGGATTTATGTACTTCGGTACCATGATATTTGTCTTGTTTATTTGACCTAAGTAGAATTTCCACTACGATATACAACATATCGTTAGATATCAATAGGTGCACTGCATCTTAACTATTATGTACGAGAGGTATGTAGCCTTGTATTACATGTCCCGACGCTTCAGTCACCGTTCAATCCCAAGCGGGAGCTGGGGGCATCACAGTAATGAATCTTCTTCATGACCTTCGTGTGCCAGTATCCCCCACTCCGGTCATCTACTATGATGACGTGAGTGCTACGTATGTTTGTGCCAACCTAGGCTTTCATTCTCATATGAAACACATCGCTATTGACTTCCACTTTGTTCATGATCAAGTTGCTATATGTTCAAATGTATAAAACTACATTTAATGATATATGTTTGAACATATAAAACTCTAAAATGATGGCATATCATTGACATTTGAATGTAATTTGTATACGTGCAAACTTTTTTCAAATAATATTCTGACTTTAGTCACAATTAAATGAAACCGTCACTAAAAAGCATCTTTGGTGATGGTTTCATGACCGTCACAGATTCTAAACCGACACAAAATTTTAAATCTGTTGCTGTGAAAGTACTATTTTAGTGGTGTGTCATTGCCCCTAAATGGTGCATCCACTACACTCCACACTTCAGTTTTGGGACCTTAGTTCCACCCTGTTCTTAATAACCAAAATCATAGTCCTCCTAAAATCAATATATTTTTAATTTTTTTATTATTTTATCATTGGTTTTAGATAGAAAAATTGATTAAGAGGCATAAATCCAAGTTGTGATTTAAATTGATTAAAAGTATAATTTATACTTGATTTTAATACTTGTGATTTAATTGTGTAATATTTCTTCCATGCACAACACACCTTTAATATTTTATTCTTCATTTTTTTTCTTCTTTTGGTTTTGTTCTATTTTATTTATGTTTTGATTTTATTTATTTATTTTTTGTTTTTGTTGTTTGTCTATTTTTATATTTATTTTATTTGTTTTTGTTTTACAGCCCACGCCTAAACGACATGTAGTTTTGTCCATAGACCAAAACTACATGTCATTTTTATCATCTTCAACCTGTACGTCCAATACAACAACTCGTTGCCCAACCAAGCAACACCTTCACGCTACAGTGCTCCTCCGCATGTCCAATTGACTCGTTGCACCATCGCCATGCACAGCCCCCAGCTACACCTGTGCATCTCTACCCAGCCTCTTCAAGCACTGAACTGCCACTCCACGGTGTTCGGCATCACCAACAAGCTGCACCTTCATGCTAAGCAGCAACACCACTTCATGCATGCACCTTACCTCCATGCAGTCGCTACCACCCAACTCCATGTTGCACTGCATCCTCAAGATCAGCAGCACGTTGTAACCACAACCTCTTCCTGCACAGCTGCAGCCAAGCACCACCTTTCGCCATCACCATGCACGGCCAAAAACCAAACCAATCCCCTATTTTTGACACCCAAAAATAGAGCAAGCTGCAGCTCACATGCAGAACCCCTCAAGGGATTGCGGTACTGTAAAGTGGAAATACAAAAGCAAGCAAAAGAAATAAATGGTGAAAATGAATGGGATGCAAAGAGCCGAGATGATGCTGCTGTTAAACGCACGACGGAAAAGCTTCCATTTAGAACATAGAGTGTAAAAGTTGGGAGAGAAAGAAATGACAAGAAAAATGCTAGGCAAAAAAATGCACGCTGGGAGATACAAATGAAGACTATTGAAAGCACGGAAGAGAAGAAAGAAGAAATGAAAAGCTTCGGACTGAAACACAGTAGGAAGAAAAAGAAATAAAAGCAGTTTGCACATGGGCTGCTTCCTTTTCAGTCTGGACTCACGGGAAGACTTGAAGGGATGCACTGCAGAGGAAAGAAAACAAAAAGAAAAGAAAAATGCAGATTTCACAACGCTGGGCAATGGCAGTAAGAATAAATGAACTAAAAAGAGGCCAAGATTTCTTCTGCATGTGGGGAACAAGATAGACGCACATGGGCAACCAAACGAAAAGAAAAAAACTATAAATTTGGATCTTATTTTTCAGTCTGATGCAAGCTTTCGGCGCAAATAAATTTTCTAAGTGGGAGACATAATGACCTAGCATTAGGGACGGGTGCAAGCAACAAGTGTTCTTCTGAAGTCTATATAAGAGCTTGTAAATGGACGGAGAAACCATTACGAAATAGGAATTAGAAGTTAGAGTAGGGTAGATTTTAGGAGTAGGAGCAGAGCAGAGTAGAGAGACTTTCGTTTCTTTTTATTTTCCAATTTTGGGATAAAGCTCGGGTGAAGAGAGGAAGTCTGGTAACACAGTTGAGAACCTAATGGACCAACTGTTGTTTCCGAGCTTTCCTCCTTCACCTGTAGCCTCCATTTTCAGTTTTATTTTTATTTTATTTCAGTTTGAAGTTTATGAAAAATTATTGCAACGTTTATTTCAATTTCAGTTCATTTAAATTACTGTCATTTATTTTTTCAGCACTTTTAATTTCCATCATTTAAATTTATGTCATTTAATTTCCTGCAATTTAAATTGCTGTCATTTATTTTTCCAGCACTTTTAATTCCAGCATTTAAATTACTGTCATTTATCTTATCCGCACTTTAATATTTGCAATTTAAATTTTAGTCATTTAATTTCTAGCAATTTTAATTTACTATCTTGCATCTCAACACTCAAAATCAACAAAATGAATCTAGTTCACAACCAATAATCTTTTCATTTTCATTGCACTCTTCCATCCATTGTATATATTATCATTTTTATTTTTATTTTCTCATTGTAAATATTTCCACCATTTTGCATGAGTTTATTTTTAGCACTTTCCTTGTGGAGACGATTTAGGAATTTATTTTTAATTATTACACGACACGCTCCTGCACTTGAGATAGCCTTTGTGCTACTTATTTCTGAACGAATCAAGTTTTTGGCGTCGTTGCCAGGGAGAGATGCTTCTTGTAAATTTAAACTCGTGTTTTATTTATTTATTTATTTTTATTTGTTGTTCTGCTTATTGAAAAAATAAAAATAAAAAATAAAAAGCATTTTCACCTACTACTCAATTGCTTGAATCTTCTCTTTTCTATTTGGACTGATGTTTCATGAATTGGGTGAGAAACAGTTCAAATAGATTGTGTAGAGTTGCATCAAGCACTGATAGTAGTTTACACAGCTTAGAGACAGATACCCTTCCTGTCTCCTCTACAAGCGACAACTTTGAAACTAAACAAGCCATGGCTGCACCTACACCACGCACTCTTAAAGAATATTTGTAGCCCACTCACACAACTACACCTTCATGCATTGTGTTACCTAATGATGCACCTAATTTTTCCATAAAGCATGGCATGATGTCAATAATACCTCAATTCCACAGGATGGATTCTGAGAGTCCTTACCAATATCTAACAGATTTTGAGTTGGCCTGCACTACTTTCATTAATAGGACCAATACTGATGAATACATTAGGCTTCGGTTATTTCCTTTCTCTCTAAAGGACAAAGCCAAAATCTGGTTTAATTATTTGATGGCTAATTCTATTTCTAACTAGTCTGATATGCAGCGTGAATTTCTAAAGAAATTCTTCCCTTTTCAGAGAACTCACTCATTACAAGAGAAATGAGTAGTCCAAATAGCTTTATTCAAGTTTAGCCTATGTGAGCATGGGTAAAAAAACGCACGCTAGGAGATGTTCATCAAATCCTTAAACCTTTCCCAGCTGATATGGAAAGTTTCGTCCGACTTTTGGTTGAGCTGGCTGATTTTCTCTTGTAATGATTGAGTTCTCTTAAAAGGGAAGAATTTTTTTAGAAATTCACGCTACATATCAGACTAGCTAGAAATAGAATTAGCCCTTAAAGCATTAAACTAGATTTTTGCTTTGTCCATTAGAGAGAAAGGAAATAACCGAAGCCTAAAGTATTCATCAGTATTGGTCCTATTAATGAAACTAGTGCAGCCCAACTCAAAATCTGTTAGATATTGGTAAGGACTCTCAGAAATCCATCCCATGGAACTAAGGTATTACTGACATCATGCCATGCTTTATGGAAAAATTAGGTGCATCATTAGGTAACACAATGCATGAATGTATAGTGGTGCGAGTGGGCTGCAAATATTCTTTAAGAGTGAGTGGTGCAGGTGCAGCCATGGCTTGTTCAGTTTTAGAGTTGTCGCTTGTAGAGGAGACAGGAAGGGTGTTTGTCTCTAAGCTATGTAAACTACTATCGGTGCTTGACGCAACTCTACACAATCTATTTGAACTGTCTCTCACCCAATTCATGAAACATCAGTCCAAATAGAAAAGAGAAGACTCAAGCAACTGAGTAGTAGGTGAAAATGCTTTTTATTTTTTCAATAAGCAGAACAACAAATAAAAATAAATAAATAAGATAAATAAAAAAACCACGAGTTTAAATTTACAAGAAGCGTCTCTCCCTGGCAACGACGCCAAAAACTTGACTCATTCAGAAGATTCAAGAAATGAAAAGAAAAATTATGGGTAAAAAAATGCACGCTGGGAGATACAAATGAAGACCATTGAAAGCACGGAAGAGAAGAAAGAAATAAATGAAAAGCTTCGGACGGAAACGCAACAGGAAGAAAAAGAAATAAAAGCGGTTTGCACATGGGCTACTTCCTTTTCAGCCTGGACGCACACGAAGACTTGAAGGGATGCACTGCAGTTGAAAGAAAACAAAAAGAAAAGAAATAGACAGATTTCATGACGCTGGGCAGCGGGCAGAAAGAATAAATGAACTGGAAAGAGGCTAAGATTTCTTCTGCATGTGGGGAATAGGATTGACACACATTGGCAACCAGACAAAAAGAAAAAAATATATATTTGGATGTTATTTTCTAGTATGATGCAAGTTTTCAGCGCAAATAAATTTTCTGAGTGGGAGACATAATGACCTAGCATTAGGGACGGGTGCAAGCAACAAGTGTTCTTCTGAAGTCTATATAAGAGCTTGTAAACGGACAAAGAAACCCATTAGGAATTAGGAATTAGGAATTAGAAGTCAGAGTAGAGTAGATTTTAGTGTTAAGTAGGAGTAGAGTAGAGTAAAGTAGAGAGTGTTTTTATTTTTGAATAAAGCTCGGGTGAACCGAGGGAGTACAGTAACACAGTTGAGGGCCTAATGGACCAACTGTTGTTGTCGGGATTTCCTCTTTCACCTGTAGCCTCCATTTTCAATTTTCTTTTTATTTTATTTCAATTAAAAGTTTATGATGAATTTCCTTGCACTCTTAATTTTCGCTCATTTAATTTATGTCATTTAATTTCCTGCACTTTAAATTTCTGATCATTTAAATTAATTTTATTTACTTTTCTTGCACTATTAATTCCAGCATTTTAAATTTCTGTAATTTAAAATACTGTCATTTAATTTTTCCGCACTTTAAATTTCCTGTCTTGCATCTCAACACTCAAAACAAACAAAATGAATTTGGTTCACAGCCAGTAATCTTTTCATTTTCTTTGCACTCTTCCATCCATTGTATATATAATCATTTTTATTTTTATTTTCTCATTGTAAATATTTTCACCATTTTACACAAGTTTATTTTTAGCACTTTCCTTGTGAAGACAATCTAGAAATTTATTTCTAATTATTACACGACATGCTTCTACACTTGGGATAGCCTTTGTGTTGCTCATTTATGAACGAGTCAAGTTTTTGATGAATTAGGAACTGACCCACATCATGGTTTCTCTGGGAGATGTTCAGCCCTCGACAACAGCGCCAAAAGCTTGACTCACTCAAAAATGAGCAGTACAAAAGCTATCCCAACTGCAGGAGCGTGTCGCGTAATAATAAGGAATAAATTCTTAGATCGTCTCCTAAAGGAAAGTGCTAAAAATAAACTCATGTAACATGATAGAAATATTTACAATGAGAAAATAAAAAATAAGGTGATGATATGTACAATGAATGTAGGAGTGCAATGGAAATGAAAGTTTACTAGTCATGGACTAGATTCATGTGTGTTGGTTTTGAGTGGGCGATGAAAAGTAAGAAATTAAAATGCAAAACAGTAATTAAAATTGCTGGAAATTAAATGACATAAAAGTAAATTGCAGAAATTGAAGGCCGAAAAATTAAATGACAGTAATTTAAATTGTAGGAAATTAAAAGTGCTAGAAAATTAAATGACAGTAATTTAAATTGCAAGAAATTAAAAGTGCGAGGAAATTAAATGACATAAATTTAAATTAAATAAGAACATGAATTGTAAGGAATAAACTTAATGTTTGGAAATAGAGACTGCATTCTCCAATCCAAAACTCCGAGCTTCCATTGTAAGGAATAAAATTGATGTTTGGAGATGGAGACTATGTTCTCCAACCCAAAAATCTAAACTTCCAATTAAAATGAATTTTCAACTGAAATAAAATAAACTTAAAACATTCCTCGAAGAGAACTGAAAATTCGCTCAATAAACTTGATTCAAGACTTAGAATTTAAGACTTATGAAAATGAAGTTTACTGAGCTATAAACTAAAACTAACTAAAACTAACTTTGAAACTGATAAATGGATAACTCAAAACTAACAACTGAAAGAAAATGAAAACTGCCTAAAAACTCACTGACCGTCTCTTCTCTCCCCCTCGGCTTTATTTAGGCTCACAAAAGGTTGCTTTGATACCCAAGTCTTCAAGTCCGGATGAGATGGACAGCTCATGTTCATGCCTTTCAATGTTAATTCCTTTTCTTTTGTCACCCGTGCCTTATTTTTTTTTTATTTCCATTTCTCAGTCTGTTTTCTTTTCTTTACTTATTCATTCCTTTTGCCCAATTTGCATACGTGCATCCTAGCACCATAGCAAAAATATTCTAAACAAAGTCACTGGGGTCCAGCGTGCATGGAAACCAATCCGAAAGCCAGCTAAAAAACAAACAATTCTTCCTTGCATCCCAGACTGAAAAGGAAGAGCCAACTATTTTTTTTTCTTGTTTCCTTATGGTTGCCTTTCAAAGCCCATGTGCGTGTGTCCTGCTGCCTCCGAAAGTTTCCCTTTTATTTTTATTTTTTCTTTTCATCTTGCTCCGTCCCTTTTTGCGTCGTAATTGCTAAACTCAATCTGCTACTTATCACTTGTTTCTGCACAGCTTCTGAGTTCGCACCATCTGATGCATTTATCACCATCTCATGAAGTGCAGCATTGCTTCATACTCCTCCACTGTGTGGACGGTTGTTCATGGAAGGTAGATGGTGGTGATGGCTTTACTGACCGTGGTGATGGAGGAGATCCTGGACGTGCGCAAGGTGATTGGGTGCTTTAGGCTTATGGTGGTGCCGTGTATGGGTGGTGGTTGGATGCATGGAGTGAGTTAAACATGGTCTGCGTGAGGTTGAAGATGGCGAAAATGACATGTCGTTTTTATTCATGTACAAAACGACACGTCGTTCAGAAGACAGCAATTTCAATCACAAGACATGTTGTTTTCCCTTTTAAGAAAACAACATGTCGTTTAGAAGAACCTATAAAACAGAAAATAAAAATAAAAATAGACAAACAAAAATAACAACAACAACAACAAAAATAAATAAATAAAAGCAAAATATAAATAAAACAAAACTAGAAGAAGAAAATAATGAAGAATAAAATATTAAGGAAAAATCTAGTTGTAAGTGATTATGCGCACTAATACGCACACTCATTCAATATAATTGGTCAAAAAGTAGACTTTATTGAAAACAATGCTAATTTAAATCTAGAATATGACGGAAAGAGCATTAGTACGCAGATTGGTATGCAACCTTGCATGTACATAGCAAAACTCAAATATTAAAGGTGTGTTGTGCATGTGAAGAAACATTACACAATTATCACAAGTCATATTATAAAAGCATAAACTATGCTTTTAATCAATTTAAATCATAAATTGGATTTATTCCTTTTAACCATTTTTTTCATATTTAAAACCAATTGAGTCAAAACAATTTTGGCGCCGTTGCCGGGGAGAGTTGCTTAAATTTAAACTCGTGGTTTTTATCTTTATTTTTATTTTTGTTATTCTCGATTTTTATTATTAAAAAAAAAACCATGTCAGAGTCTAGGATTTCCTGACATGATGATGTGATACTGACACGCAATTGCACAATGATCGCAAGTGTCCGCTTTGGCAAAGTAGTTATGTAACAACCCGATCCTGAGATTAGGTTATAAGATAAGTTTTATGCATTTTTTTTCATATAACTATAAATATTTTGTTGTTATTATTATTATTATTATTATTGTTATTATTATTATTATTATTATTATTATTATTATTATCAGCTTTATATTTTATATTTATTTTTATCCGAGTTGTACAAAAGCCACTAGAATTCTCGATCTATTATTTCTTCCTATCTTCACCCGTTAGCACCATGTTTATCTTCTAGTTGAAAAAGTTTCCTAATAGGAAATCAAACTCTCCACTACACGTTCTCCCTCTCCTCTCGACAGTTCCGTAACTGAAGACTTAAAACTAGTATTTATATTTGGACTCTTTCTCTCCTTCTGAAAACTTCCTAAAAATCGTAGTAATTATCCTCACGGCAACACCCTCCATCATCACGCATCAACGCTCTTCCTCGGCAAACAAAAACAACAAGCCTTCCCCCACGTCTCATCCCTTGCTTTGCCATCAACCACAGTGGAGACCACCTCCAGCCACGTTGCTGCCGCTAGCCTACTGCACTTCCACATCCTTCCTGTGTGAAGCCAGCAGCACAGCACCCCCACGGCTCGGCCACGAGCCACCCAGTCGCACCACCTAGTCACTGCAGTGCATCCCTCTTCGGCCACCAAGGTTGCACCACACGGCAACTGTAAAACCATACCACTTCCACAACAAAGAATCCCCTATTTTTAGCCCTCAAAATAGAGCACCGGTTATTTCTTGCATGGCAAACCTGTAAGCCTCCTTAACCATCCAACTCCACAGAAAACAACCACCCAAACCTCCTACGGTTGCCACGGTTCAAGTACAATAGGAACACCGTAGCCCACTGCCGTCGCCACCCGTCTGTTCTCTCTCTCGGTTGTTTCGGCTTCAAGAACTCTCCCTCCCTCTCTCAGTGTCTCACTACCGTGCTCAGAGGAGCCTCGTGTTGCACCACCGTGACCCCCACTAGCCACCAAGATGTCGTTGCATTCGGCCCTCTCTCGGTCATGAGCCCCTACCTTGTACGTTTCTCTCCCACTCTCCCGGTTTCTCTGCAGAATATATATTAGTTGCTTTAGGTTTTAGTTTACTAAGTGCAGTTGTGGATGAGATTACATGTATGCCCTCTTTTAATCTAGTACCTTGGGCGATGGTTTTCAATTACATTTATAAATTTACAGCACTTAAGTTTATACTAATTTTGGAGACTCTGACATCATTTTATTTGAAGTTATGTTGGGCTAAATATTTTAAATATGAGTTTTTACTTAAATATATATATATATATATATTAGTTAAAGACTTAATTATTATAAACAAGTGTTTGAAAGAATTTTAAATATATTTTAAAGTATATTATTGAGCTTAATAATTTAGTTAATATTACTTTACCTATTTAATATAATTTAATAAAATCTTTAAGCTATATTTTAAATAGAAAACAATTAAGGAATTTTAAACTATATTATTTAGTATTAATTTTACAATTAAATTTCAATAGTAAATAGCAAGTGTTTAATCGTTTATTTTTAAATACTTTAAATCTATGGTATGTAATGAATCTCTAATATTTTTATAGTAGATTTTGATATATTTATGCTATTGAAGTGTACATTTTCAAAATAAAGAAATATGTTAAGAGTATTAAAATAGTATTAGATTTCTTATAAGATTGAATAATTATGTTAAGGAATGAAAACTATTTTAAGAATTTAAGTTTATGACTTATTTAAAATAGCCCAAGTGTTTTAATTAAGTAAGAATATGCTATTAGTATTTCAAATAATTTAAGATATAAACATTCATTGATCTTATATTAAACAAAATATTTTCTTCATTATATTCTACAGTATGAATTTTATTAAGTAGGATATTAGGATATGGTTTCCTAGACAGATTTAGTGACGTTTAATATTTTATATAGGTGATGAGCTACGAAGTGAGATTCAGGAAGTAGCGCTACGAGATAAGTTATTTGATCACAATATTTGGATCATCACAGTTTAGCTTATATATAAGTATCATTCAAGCCAGTTCATTGACAGCAAAATTTTTATTTATCACTCATGTCATATGCAAACATATCATCCAACATAGCACACGATCAGTTCATTCCGCATCATGTTCAGATTTAGAAATTATAATTATGTATGTATTATGTCATGCATCTCATGGTCATAAAACACGTAAGCTATCTTAAGTTCAAGTGCAAGATAAAATCAGTTCAGTTAATCAGATGGTCATTCATATGCATGGTACCAATGTAGTTCAGTTTCAGGGTGGATGTGCAAGCCACGGACTCAAGCGTGGTCCACCATAGTATGTCAGAATACTATCAGCGATTCCCCTTGCTGCAGCAGGACGTGGGGCCGGTGCACAACCTCGCACACAGGATTAAGTGTGTTGGCTAGTCAGAACAGTCAGTTCAATCAGCTCAGTCAGTTTAGTCAGTTAACTCAGTTAAGTCAATTAAATCAGATCATTCAGTTAATTCAGATAAATCAGTCATGCATAGCATAAACATCAGTATCAACAGTCATGAATTTTAAGCTCTCAGCATGAAAATTTTTATGAAAACCTTATGTTTAGTATGTTAACATTGTGATGGATTTCTTACTGAGTATTCGACTCATTTTAGTTTGTTTTCATTTTTTTAACCACCCAGGTGAGGATGATGATTACGAGCAGGCTGACCAGGATTAGAAAGAGCAATATTTTAGTTTCAGACCTTCTAGAATAAATTTATTTTATTACTTTTATGACATGACCTTTATTCAGTTTATTCATTTAAGTTTTTGAAGACATTTTTATTAGACAAAGTTTTATGAAATAAATCTTAAATTATTTTTATTTAATATGAGATCTCTTACCGGATTTATTTTATGAAAAACACGTGACACTCCTATCCTGCGGGAAGGGGGTGTTACAAGTTATCTTGCCTGTTATCCCATTTGTTTGGCGGTATTTCTTTAGGGATATTGAGTCTTAGAAAACCCGCTTTTGAATGAGTCATTTCTTTTCTATTTTTGTTTCATTAATTTTTAAACCAAAAAAAAAAATTGATTAGCATGTGTGCATGTGATAAATAATATTTTGCCTTAATGCGATATGCACTGATATACACATGATTGACACACACTCTATTCTATCATTTTGTGAAATTTGAGCATCTTGGTGGTGTAGTTGAGCGGAATTATTTTATGAAGATTTATTTTCAAGCCTGAGCATAGAACATAATTTTTGATGCATCATATTTTGTTTGATGTGTGGCTTGAAACATGAGGATGCTATATTTATTGAGATAGACTTGGCATGATTTATATCATGAAGGAAAAATCTTGAAGGATATTTTACACATGCTTACACCTGTAGTGTTCTTCATTACTATTCATTGATTCAACACAGGAGAAGTAAACTGCAGGACTACCAAGCCTTTTTTTAAAAAAAAAAAAACATGGATCTGCCTCAGTGGTAAGGGTGAACTTGGGAATGTGTGGGTTAGGCGCACGGTCCTGGGTTCGATTCCCCACTGTTCGAATCCTTTTGAAAAAAGAAAAGAAAAAAAAGAAAAAAAATAATAATAAAGGATGAAGCGGTGAGCTTTCCTAAATAAAGGGCTAGAAACAGTTACCCAAACTTTGAGGGTTGAGTGTTCAACTTTTAAACAGAGTTGGCGTGAAAACTGCTAGACCCTTGGGGTTTGAGGTAGTTAGAATCATAAATGACTAATCTTAAGGTTGAAAAATCCTGTGACAAATCATGGCTAGTAATTAAGAACAATTTAACTACACATCTGAGTTCTGAGATATTTTTCCCAATTCTTTGTGAAAGATTGTTGAGACAGTCTTGTTGGATATAGCTCCATGGGGTTGAGTAGTCATGTGTTGCATTTTGTGAGAATTCATTATTATGTTTGATTGCTTTTGTTTGGATTTTGAGTTTTATGCAATATTTATCTCAATTAATTTTCACTATTTTGCTCAAAGACTAGCAAAATGCTAGTTGATGGGGTGTGATTGAGCTGCATTATTACATACTTTATACATTTAAAATCAATATATTTTTAATTATTTTATTATTTTATCATTGGTTTTAGATGAAAAAATTGATTAAGAGACATAAATCTAAGTTGTGATTTAAATTGATTAAAAGCATAATTTATGCTTGATTTTAATACTTGTGATTTAATTGTGTAATATTTCTTCCATGCACAACACACTTTTAATATTTTTTTCTTCATTTTTTTCTTCTTCTGGTTTTGTTCTATTTTATTTATGTTTTGATTTTATTTATTCATTTATTGTTGTTGTTGTTTGTATATTTTTATTTTTATTTTTATTTGTTTTTGTTTTACAGCCCACTCCTAAACGACATGTAGTTTTGTCCATAGACTAAAACTACATGTCGTTTTTATCATCTTCAACCTGCACGTCCAAGACAACAACTCGTTGCCCAGCCAAGTAGCACCTTCACGCTGCAGTTCTCCTCCGCACGTCCAACTAACCCGTTGCACCATCGCCATGCACAACCCCCAACTACACTCATGCATCTCTACCCAGCCTCTTCAAGCACTGAATCGCCTCTCCACGACGTTCGGCATCATCAACACGCTGCACCTCCATCCTAAGCGGTAGCACCTCTTCATGCATGCACCTTACCTCCATGCAGCCGCTACCACCCAACTCCATGCTACACTGCATCCGCAAGATCAACAGCAAGTTGCAACGACAGCCTCTTCCTACACAGTTGCAACCAAGCACCACCTTTCGCCATCACCATGCACGGCCAAAAACCAAACCAATCCCCTGTTTTTGACACCCAAAAATAGAGCAAGTTGCAGCTCACATGCGGAACCACTCAAGGGATTGCAATACTGTAAAGTGGAAATACAAAAGCAAGCAAAAGAAATAAATGGTGAAAATGAATGGGATGCAAAGAGCTGAGATGCTGCTGCTGTTTAATGCACGATGGAAAAGCTTCCGTTTAGACCATAGAGTGTAAAAGCTGGGAGAGAAAGAAATGAAAAGAAAAATGCTAGGCAAAAAAGTGCACGCCAGGAGATACAAATGAAGACCACTGAAAGCACGGAAGAAAAGAAAGAAGAAATGAAAAGCTTCGGATAGAAACGCAGCAGGAAGAAAAAGAAATAAAAGCGGTTTGCACATGGGTTGCTTCCTTTTCGGTGTGGACGCACGGGAAGACTTTAAGGGATGCACTGCAATGGAAAGAAAACAAAAAGAAAAGAAAAAGGCAGATTTCACGATGCTAGGAAGTAGGCAGAAAGAATAAATGAACTAGAAAGGCCGGAATTTCTTCTACATGTGGGGAACAAGACAGACGCACATGGTCAACCATTCGAAAAGAAAGAAGGAAAAAATATATTTAGATGATACTTTTCGGTCTGAATGCACGGATACAATGCAAATAAATTTTATGAGTGGGAGACATAATGTAACACCCCGCTCCCCAATAAAGACATTTTAGAATTTTTCGGAGAGCCAGTGTGCTACTACTGAACTTGACTAAAACTTTTTCCTTTTAACAACGAGCCAGATGCAAAAGATTCCATAAATAAAATATAATTTAATTAATACTTAAAATCCAACATAGAGTTTGCGGAAGCACTTATTTAAAAAAATATACGGAAGTCTCATGTGCTTATCAAAATAATTTACTTAAATCTTAAACCATAAAAGCTAATCATATCATAATCTGTCTAGGCCTCTGTCTCGCCTCCCGGGGTCAAATCCTGTCCTGCAGTCTCATCTTCATAAATTTCATCACCTGGGGTGGTTTAAAAACATGAAAACAAACTAAAATGAGTCGAATACTCAGTAAGCACACATCATACAGTAAACATAATAAACATAAGGTTTCTTGAAAAATGTGCTTACTTATAAATACATACGTAAATAACATGAACATGAACATGAGCTTATCTTTCACTTGTCATAGGCCGTTACCCACTGTTGACTCCCATGAGTTAAATAGATTCCGATTCCGCCCGTGACCGCGGGTTGTGGAATCCATACATAAGGAAGACATACTGGGTGCACTACCAGCATGTACGACCTGGCAATGCAATATGCCCATAACATAGGTACCGTCTTCATATCATAGCATAGGCCATTACGTATCTTATCATTCTTATTTCATCATAATCATACTTGCATACTTGTCATATCATAGATTTCAAAAGAAATCACCTTCATACTTGTCATATCTTGTCATATCATATCATAGATTTCAAATGAAATCGCATTCTTTCATAACATGTCGTGATGCATGACTTCTCACATAAAATCATAACTTTTTATAAATCTTTTGATGCATAACTCTTTTAAAAAAATCATGAATTTTCATAAATAACTTGATGCATAATTATTTACATAAAATCATGGATTTTCATATTTTTATCATGTCTTGGGTACGTAAAAAGGGGCTTCCAATAAAGGGCAAACATGCATAATATTTTTATAAAAGTGCCGTTTTACCGTACATACGTGTAAGGGTATGATCATGCTACTTACCTTGCAGCGCTATTTCCTGAATCTCATTTCGTAACTCGTCACCGAAGGGTACGTGACGGGGGTTGGCTGGACGAGACGACGGTGGCTTTGGGTGGCTAGGAGTGAGGCGACGCGGCTGGTTTACTGGGCTGGGTGGTGCGACGCTGAGAGAGGGAGAGAGAGAGAGAGAGAGAGAGAGAGAGAAGGGTGGCGATGGTTGTGGTTTCTTATGTTTTCTTCTGGAGGTCTCGGCTAGGGGTGGGTTTTATAGGTAAGGAGAAGGGTATTGTGACCATAAGGAGATGGGATAGGATTTGGAGTTGAGAGTTTGGTTTCCTAATAGGATTTGGAGTTGAGGGTTTGGTTTCCTAATAGGATTTGGAGTTGAGAGTTTGGTTTCCTAATAGGATTTGGAGTTGTTAATTAGAGGATAAGGATGAGGCTTATGGGTGGAGATAGGGAGAAATAATGTTTAAATTCAAAAAACTAAAATTCTTGTGCTTAAAACAAAAAAATCCGTTCATGATAAAATACTAATAATACTAATAATAATAATAATAATAGAAATAACAATATTAATAATAATAATAGTAATAATAATAGTAATGGAGGCTTAATTCTAAGTTAAAAAAAAAATAATATGTTTGATAAATTCTTTTATAGGCTTAAACTCATTTATTGAGCCTAATAAAATTATCCATAATTTATTCTTAAAAAATATAGAATCGGGTTGTTACACATAAGGACCTGGAATTTGGGACGGGTGCAAGCAACACTTATTTGCAGCGTTATTTTGAAGTCTATATAAGGGCTTGAAAACAGACAGAAAAACTCGATAGATTTTAGGAGTAGGAATAGAGTAGAGTAGAGAGACTTTCGTTTGATTTTATTTTTTAGTTTTTGAATAAAGCTCGGGTGAAGAGAGGGAGTCCGGTAATGCAGTTGAGAGTCTAATGGACTAACTGTTGTTACCGAGCTTTCCTCCTTCACCTGTAGCCTCTATTTTCAGTTTTATTTTTATTTTATTTCAGTTTAAAGTTTATAAAAAATTATTGCGATGTTTATTTCAATTTCAGTTCATTTAAATTACTGTCATTTATTTTTCCCGCACTTTTAATTTCCGTCATTTAAATTTATATCATTAAATTTCCTGAACTTTAAATTATTATCATTTACTTTTCCAGCACTTTTAATTCCAGCATTTAAATTACTGTATCTCAATACTCAAAATCAACAAAATGAATCTGGTTCACGACCAGTAAACTTTCTTTTTCATTGCTCCCATTCATTCATTGTATATACCATCACTTTTATTTTTATTTTCTCATTGCAAATTTTTCCACCATTTTGCACGAGTTTATTTTTAGCACTTTACCTGAGGAGACGATTTAGGAATTTATTTCTTATTATTACGCGACACGCTCCTGCACTTGGGATAGCCTTTGTACTGCTAATTTTTGAGTGAGTTAGCCATTGCCCCACTCTATACAAGGCTCCCAGAATTAAAAGTGAGATGTTATTTTTTCATTTCTTTTAGAAAAATAAATGAAAATAAATAAAAATTTAAAAACACTGAAAACAAATGCATTCAAATATCAGAAAACACGAAGTAAAAATTGTGAGATCCCTATTTTGTGCTTTTTATTATTTATTGGCTCCTTTATTTCAAATTATTTTTATTATTGGGTCTTACCATTTTATTTTATTATTACTTAGTTGTTTATTTTTTTAATGTGTGCTTTTATTTTTGTTTTGGTCTTTTTTGGATTGGGCCTTAGTGTTGGTGGCTTTGTGTGTGTATTCTGTTGGGCCGAGGAAGTGTGTGTGTGGCGGGCCCAGCCAGTGTGCATAAGGGGAACCTAGCCCCTATGCCTTAAATGGCACCGTTTTGGCACTGCTGGAGAGAAACCCTTAGGGTTTCATCCTTTCATTGTTGCACCGCTGCCCCTCTTCTTCTTTCTCCTTCTCTTTTCTTTTCTTCTTTATTTTTTTCTCTTCTTCTCCTTCCTCCGTTATCAAGTCTCCTCCCACCCAAGCCTCTTGCGCAGTGCCACACATCCCCATTTGCAAAGCCCCTCCACCGTCGCCTACACCACCGCCCCTCATCCCCAATCCATGAGCCCTGTGTCCAGTTTTTCCCCCACCCCTCTCTATAACCCGTGGCCTTTCCAGCCATGGAAATGGCTCACCACTGCTGGTGGCGATTGGTTGTGTGCCACGCGTGGGTCTCTCACAGATCTTGCGCCATTCATCACCCCCAATGCAGCGGTTGCTATGATTGCCGAGGACCCCCATTTGTCCTATAAATAGGTCGAGCTTCTCCCTTTCAACACCTTCTCTAAGCTTCCTCTTCCTCTCTCAAACTCATCACCACCGTCTTCCTCTCCCTCAAATCCCCCTTCTAGAAGCCTATAGAGCTAGTTTTGCCCTAGCGTCGTCATGCTCAACCACCCCCAAGCACCCACCTCTCCTTTTCCGTAGTCCCTATCTCACAAATCCACCAAACTCGAGAGCTGTAGCCCATCCCTACCTCTACTCCACCGCTATCCTGCCGCTGCTCCCCACTTTCAATCTACAATGTTTAATTTAATTTTTGTTTTCCATTTTGACTTTTTACTAACGTTTTTTGGTGTCCATTAGCTTAGTGATTTGTGCGCTTGTCCAATCACGTGACCCGTAGACCAACGAGCACTCGATCTTCCAAAATTACTTGATCGCGTCGTAAGTATCTCCCCAACGCGATCCTTGGGATTATGACATCCATTTATTACTAACATTGTTTGTAGTCTAGTTGTGTTGAGATGGGCCTTGAGCCCGGTGAAGTGATGGGATTGATAATCGTAGTAATGGTTGGGAGTAGGCCATGGGCCAAATGGAGGATGAGATTATGCATATAGTTGGGTTTGTTAAACCGGGGACTCTATGAATGTTTTGATGATATATGTTATGCCATGTCATCCAATATACTATTTGTCATGCATCTGCATATTTACCTTTATTGATATCTGTCTTGATTATTTAACTGTGTTGTGTTTTGCCATGTGGCGTGATTCGAAAATTGGGTTTTCATGTTTTGGTAATATTTTGTGGGAGCATGCGTATCACGGCCCCAATATGATATTATTATCTCGGTGGAGCTTATTTGGTCACTCGGGAGTGTAATAAAACTAAGTGATGTCCCTTGGGTTTTCATCGTGTGACAATGGGCTTGGAAGAGACTATAACGCTCTCGTGCCGACTCCGTTGCCCCTCACTGGTGGGGGCTTGAGGATACCTAGTCACGTATGTGCCTAGCGTGGAGCTGGTCATCGCTCGTTACAAAGTTACATGCACAGACATTACCTGTGGTGTGACGAAGGGAGCTAGGGTGTGCGCATAGTCCATGGGGAAGACCATGGTGCATTTATAATAAATGGTTGTGTTTTAGGCCAAAGGGATTTTTGGCGTGAGTGTTCTGTTAAAATGTGTTATTTTGAGAAAGGGTGGAAAAAAATAGAATTTATGGTCTTATGCTTGTATTATTGTCATACTATGTTGGTTGTATAGATGCATGACTTAATCTCTTGGTTGTTGCGTGTTGATTTACTTACTAATATTGTGAAATCTCACTTTGGTACTCCTACCTACGCTTTTATGCAGAGGGAGAGTTTGAGCCAGAGGGACAGGCTCTGCCAGAGGAGTGATTACTGGAGCTTTCTATTTTTCTCCCATATTTTTCGTGAGTCTTATTATCGCTTTATTTATATTTTTTGCCGGATGATTGTATAACCACCTAGAGGATAATTGCTTTTGTTTTTTTTAATTTCTGGTACTTACCTTGACTACCATTTATTCATTTCCACTATGTTTATTATTGTTGCACACACCAGCACTTGGCGATGAGATGCGTGATCCGTATAATCATCATCCTGGTGTCACGACGTCCACCAAATCACACATGAGGGTTAAGGGCGCCACAAAAATATTCATAAACATAATGGCAAAACATTTATTATTTCACGATTAGATAGTGGGAGATAAGAGTGCATGAACCAAAATTTCATAACATTGTCACACAAGATTTACCCCCACATTCCTCGGTACTGTCTTAAAAGTTAACCTACCTCATAGTCTTAGATTTACGGTGGTGTTGCACTACTCCTTTTTTGTCTTCTTTAAAGTCGTTGGCTCCTTTTGAAGAATCCAACACTAAGGACTCTTAAAAGTGAGATTTTGTCTTTCGCCTTAAGCCTTTTATAGCATATGTAACATCCCGGATTTTAGTATATTTTTTAATGAAAGTTTATTTTAATTATTTATTGTGTAATTCTCTTATTTTAATATTTTAGAGGTTTTATTTTATTATTTTATTGGACTTTCCTATTTTTATTAATTATTATTTTTGGAGTTTTAGAATATTTTAAATTGTGAAAAATTATTTTACTGGGCTTTCTTATTGTTAATTATTGTGGTGAATTTAAATTGATCTGAAGATGGGTTGTTTATGTGATTTAAAATTATTATTGTTTATTAAAGCATTTCACTGCGTTTGATTAATTTTAATTAGTGATCTGCAATTTAATTCCTCTTTATTTTAAAGGATATTTTTGTCAGAGTTTAATATTTTATGTTAGTTGATTTTGAGTTAAATTGATTTATTTATTTTAACTGTTTTAAAACTAGTTATTGTTTTATTTGAGCATTTCATTGAGTTTGAATTATTTTATTTATCTAGTAGTTTTAAAATCGTTTTCGTTGAATCACTTTCGAAATCCAAGTTGAAAAAGGCTGGATCTCCTTTTTCTTCCTTCTCTTTTTCTTTTTATCTTTTTCTTTATCTTTTTCTTCTTTTTTCTTCTTCTCCTTCGGTTTCTCCCTGCCCAGCCGGTGGTCGACACCGCCGGTACCACCGGCTTCCCCGTGCGCCGGCGAGCCACCTCTCCAAATCCCAGCTTCCGCCGCGCCGTCGTTAGCCGCCAGTAGCCGCGTGAAGCCGCGGCGTTCCTTCACCCGTTCCGCCGCCGTCCGGCCACCTCCAGCCACCATCTCTCTACTACATCACCACCGGCCCTCAAGCAACCCTTTGGACCCAACCCCGGCTCCGATCCGTCGCCGGAGCCGCCCTATCGAACTCAAAATCCGAACTGACTTTTCCGGCCTTAAAACCACTGTTTCGACCGCCACCCACGGCCAACCATCATCACCATTAGATTCCCCACCTTCCTTAGGCTCTACCCTATCATTCCCAAGTTTTCGCTTGGCCCTGAGTGATTTTGGGTTTCACTGTGTATTTCGGCCACAGTGTATTTTTACACTGTGGTGTTGCTGTTTGGTGCTTCCAGTTCCTCCGTGATCCTCCATAAATTATTTTAAAGCACTGTAAGTATTTCTCCAAAACACTTTTAAGATTTACATATATTTTTGCAATGACCTGTTTTATAAACTGTGAATTGGTTATCTGATAGACTGTGTTGGTTATTGGAAAATGGTTGGTAACTGTTGGTTATTGGTTTTTTGGTCATTTTCATGGCATTGTGCACGCATGCGCTGTAACATCCCGAATTTTAGTGTATTTTAATGAAAGATTTATTTAATTTATTTCATGATTAATTATCTTGTTTTAAAATTTTGGAAGTTTGTAAATATTATTTTATAATATTTTTTTAAGTTGTGAAAATTATTTTATTGGGCTTTCTTATTGTTAATTATTGTTTTGGATTTAAATTGATTCTTTTAATTTAAATTGGTTTGTTTGTGGGTTTTAAAATTTCTATTGTTTTATTAAAGTATTTCACTGTGTTTGATTAATTTAAATTAGTGATCTGCAATTTAATTTCTTTTTGTTTTAAAGGATGTTTTGTCAGAATTTAATATTTCATTTTAGCTAATTTTGAGTTAAATTGGTTTATTTATTTTAACTGTGTTAAAAATAGTTTTGTTTTATTTAAATGGACTTATTTTTGGATTTTAATATTTTTACTGTTTTAATTGAGTATTTCATTGAGTTTGAATTATTTTATTTATCTAGTAGTTTTAAAATCGTTTCCGTTGGATCACTTTCGAAACTCAAATTGAAAAAGACGGGATCTCTTTTTTTCTTCTTCCTCTTTTTCTTTTTCTCTTTTTCTTTTTCTTTTCTTCTTTTTCCTTTTCTCTTCCCCGTTCGGACCGCACCCAGCTCGTTCTCTCTCTCTCCTGCTTCTCTCTCCTCTCCACCGTAATTCAGTCTTGCCGCCACTGCACCGCCGTCGGCCTGCGGTGGTCGACACCGCCGGCA
Organism: Cyclocarya paliurus; assembly: GCA_029856935.1. NCBI lineage: Eukaryota > Viridiplantae > Streptophyta > Magnoliopsida > Fagales > Juglandaceae > Cyclocarya > Cyclocarya paliurus. Next base: position 23,998,122 of record CM056950.1, read on the forward strand.
CCACCAGACTCCCCTTCGACCGGCGACCTCACCCATAAAATCTCAGACCGCCCCGAGCCACCGTTAGCCGCCACGGACCGGTTGAACCCGCGGTGGGTTTTTCCTCCTTCCGCCGCCGTCCGGCCGCCATTGGCCACCAAATTTCTACCACATCATCACCGGCCCAATACCAAGCTTTTCCACCCAAACCCGGCCCCGATCCATCGCCGGAGCCAGTCAAATGAGCATCAAACCCGAACCCACTTTTCCGGCCTTCCACTGCCGTTTCGGCCGCCACCCACGGCCAACCATCACCACCATTAGATTCCCCACCTCCTATAGGCCCTACCCTACCGTTCCCAAGTCTTCGTTTGACCCTGGGTGAAATTTGAGTTTCACTGTATATTTCGGCCACAGTGTATTTTTACACTGTGGTGTTTCTGTTTTGGCGCTTCCAGCTCTCCCGTGATCCTCCATAAATTATTTTAAAGCACTGTAAGTATTTCTCCAAAAGATTTTTAAGATTTTAAATATATTTTTGCAATGATTTGTTTTATAAACTGTGAATTGGATATCTGTTGGTTATTTGGAAATTATGGATATCTGTTGATTATTGGTTTTTGGTCATTTTCATGGCATTGTGCACGCATGCGTGGGTGTGTATTTTGAAAAGGCTTTTCGGGTGTGTGCATATCACCCCCAAGCCGAGATGGGTTATTGATAAAATGTCAAAATTGTATAATTAAGTTGTTAAAGTGATTAAATTGTTTATTCAAAAACCGAATTAAACACTTAATTATGCAATAATTTTTAGTACTTGATTCATTGATAAATTCTGATATTTTGCACTTAAAATGATTTACAATTTGTAAAATCACATCAGAATTTTTATCTCAATTTTATTCCTCATTGTGAATACTTAAATCTTAATTTTTGTAGGGGCATTTTTGAAAAGGAATTGATGTAGGGTATTTTTGAAATGAAAAACACTCACGCATAGCAGTTCACATACGCAGGAACGTGCGCACTCACGCACGAAGAAGGAAGAGCAATACACGTGGAGAGAGGCGGCGAAAGAAATAAAAAGAAAAGAAAGAAAGGGGGGGCCGAGAGATATATACATACATATATATATATATATATATATATATATATATATATTTTTTATTCTTTTGGTTTGAGATTTTTATTTTTTGACGGGTAGTTTTCAGCCGACGTTATTTTTTTTTTGGATTCTTTTGGCATTTATTGGTTTGGCAGTTTAGTTTTTTCTTCCTCTTCAATTTATTGTTTCAGTTTGCAGACTTTTGGAATTAATTGGATTGTTTTCATTCGGCAATTTACTTTTTGCTTTCTCTGCTTTTGGCTCTCGATTTTCGTTCGGCAATTTATTTCTTCTTCGTATTATTATTTCAATTTTCATTCCGCTTGCCATATTATTTACAGTTCAATTTTATTATTTTTAGTTTTCTTTTCAGCAATTGTTATCGTTTAGCATCATTATCTTTCTTTTACAATTTTATTTACATAGTAATTTTAGATGTTAGGGTTCATCATTTTTGTGCATTTTTCTAATTTAGAAATGATAGACTAGATTTTTAGCTTGAGATTCAATGAGTAACTCGTGACTGTTTGGGGTTGGATTTATTTCAAAGTTATGGAATTTTGAGTGATTAAATTGATAGATTGTATTTCATCTTGCCTATGGAAAGGATTAAAATGCTATGTACTTGAACTTGATCAGTCGTAGACGTAAAAGCACGATTAATACTTGAACTCGTAACAAGATTTTGATGTCTTTCTTTCACTTTACATTTGTTATACAATCTATCAAGTACCTTGATTAAACTAAAAAGTGTGCTTATTGTTTAATTAACCGATCATAATCTCTTGGAATGAGGAAATGATTGAGAGAAAATAAAACTAGAGGTAAATCCAACTTCAAATCAGAAATGGGCGAAAATTGCATCTCAAGTGTTTGTTTTATTGATTCTTACAAGTTTAATTCAACTTTTGCACATTGCATTTTTTTTACTTTTCATCTCTTTTAGTCAAGATAATTTTTATCCTAAAATCTCACATATGCTTTGATAATCCTTTGTCCCTGTGGAATACGATCCTGGACTTATCCTTGATACAACTTGACACTTCTACACTTGGAAGCACATTTGAGACCGAGTCAAGTTTTTGGTGCCGTTGCCGGGGACAATTGGTGTTTATCATAGCATTTTCTTTTTGTCGAGAGGACGTTTGTAGTGCTGTGAACCTCTTCACAGCTTGGGTGACATCTTTTCCTCTCATTTTACTTGTTTGATTTTATTTTATTTTGGTTGTTAAATTTGCATGTCTGTTTGGACTAGAGATAGCACACATAGACTTGTTAGGACTGAATTATCAATTTCATCTCCTGGTGCATCTATTTATCTTAATCCAGCATTTGAATCATCATCTGACATTCATAGCAGCATGGCTGATCATGAAGAAAACAATGATAGGGAAGTGGTGAATCCTAACAGGACACTTAGAGAATATTTGCAGCCTGTTAGGACAAGCCCACCCTCTTGCATCATTCAACCTTTGAATGCAAATAATTTTAATTTCAAACCTGGGATGATTCCACTACTTCCACATTTTCATGGTATGGAATCAGAAAACCCTTATTTGCACATCAAAGAGTTTGAAGAGGTTTGCTCAACTTTCATGGATAGAACATGTACTGAAGAAGTCATTCGATTAAAACTGTTCCCATTTTCTCTAAAGGACAAGGCTAAAACCTGGCTAAACTCCTTAAGGCCAAGGTCTATTGGGACTTGGCAAGAAATGCAAACTGATTTTTTAAAAAAGTTTTTCCCAATGCATAGGACCAATGCTTTAAAAAGACAAATTATGAATTTTGGTCAAAAAGATGTAGAAACATTTTATCATTGCTGGGAACGTTTTAAAGACTTATTAAATGCATGTCCTCATCATGGATATGAGAACTGGAGGGTTATAAGTTTTTTCTATGAGGGTTTGCAACCAAAGATGAGGCAATTTGTTGAAACCATGTGCAATGGTGAATTTTTCAACAAAGAGCCCGAGGAAACCTTTGAATATTTTGACTACTTAGCTGAAAATGCCCAGTCTTGGGACACAAGCGATGTGTATGATAGGTCTAAGCAAGTTGAGTCTGGTCATGGAAAATATGTCTTAAAAGAAGATGATGATTTGCGTGCTAAATTAACTTTGTTGTCAAGAAAAATGGAAGCCATGGAAATGAAAAAAGTAAATGAAGTGCATGCTGTCCCTAGAATTTCTGAGAAGTGTGGTATATGTGAGGATCATGGGCATACAACTAATGAATGTCCCACAATCCCTGCTTTCAAAGAAGTATTGTTGGACCAATCTAATGCTGTAAACATGATACAAAAACCATATTCTGGTCCTTACTCTAATTCTTACAATCCAGGATGGAGGAGCCACCCAAATTTCAGTTGGAGGGGTGACCAGCATGTAGCTCCAGCAACCTTGGCTCCAGGCCCCTCTCAACTCACAATTCAAGCTCCTCCAATGCAAAAGAAGGGACTTGAGGAGACTGTACAGCAGCTGTCCAGCACTTTACAGCAGTTTATGCACGGTCAAGCAACAATCAACAATCAAAATTCTCAAGCAATCAATGACATCCGGAGCACACTTACAAAGATGACCACTGCTTTGAGTTTTCAAGAAAAAGGAAAATTTCCTGCACAACCCCAACCCAATCCACAAAGTCAGCCACTTCAAGAAGGAGGTGAGGGTTCAAATGTAAGGCAAGTGAAAGCGGTGACCACTTTGAGAAATGGTAAGGTGGTGAACATTCCAGCTCAAGGCTCAGACAATACTGGTAAGGTCTCTAAACCAATACAAAATGAGGCTGAAAATGGTGAGGTTGAACAAGCTGAAATTGAAATTGAAAAAATTACATGTCATGTACCTGCTCCTTTTCCTCAAAGATTGGCTCCTTTGCACAAAGATAAACACCAATTTGAGATTTTAGAAATATTCAAGCAAGTTAGGATTAACATCCCTTTGTTGGATGCTATTCAACAAATTCCTACCTATGCTAAGTTTTTAAAAGATTTGTGTACTGTCAAGAGAAATTTAAATGTGCAAAAGAAAGCTTTTCTTACTGAGCAGGTCAGTGCCATAATTCAGAATAATACCCCACCAAAATATAAAGACCCTGGTTCACCTACAATTGCTTGTGTTATTGGAAGTTCAAAAATTGGTCAAGCTTTGTTAGATCTTGGTTCAAGTGTGAATTTGTTGCCTTATAATGTATATGAACATCTTGGTTTGGGGGAATTAAAACCAACTTCAATCATTTTGCAACTAGCTGACAGGTCAATTAAAATGCCAAGGGGGGTTGTTGAGGATGTTTTAGTTCAAGTAGATAAATTTTTTTACCCTGTAGATTTTGTTGTGTTGGATGTTCACTTGACACCAAAATCTTCTTTTCAAGCACCTGTGATTCTTGGAAGACCTTTTCTAGCTACGTCAAATGCATTGATAAATTGTAGGAGTGGTGTTTTAAAGCTAAGTTTTGGGAACATGACCCTTGAACTGAATATTTTTAATCTTTGCAGGCAACCTCAAGATTTGGAAGATGCACAAGAGGTCAATTTGGTGGAAAGCATATTGGAGGAAGAGGCTTATTTGGCATACCAGCCTACTGACTTGCTATTTGAGTTAGAAAATATTTGTGATCTCAACATTGATGATACCGCCATTGATGCTTCTCCTGTTTTTAATGTAGAAAATAAATTTGAAGCTAAATGGAGGCCTAAATTTGAGGAGCTCCCACCATTGACAGCAAATTTGAAGCCTTCAGAAGATGAAATCCCAACATTAGAGCTGAAACCATTGCCCACCAACCTGAAGTATGCATTTTTGGGCCCTGACAGCACATTCCCAGTGGTGATTTCAGCCCAGCTCACTCATGATCAAGAAGGGAAACTAATGGGAGTCTTGAGGCAGCACAAAGGTGCTATTGGATGGACAGTTGCGGATATAAAAGGTATAAATCCTCTTGTGTGCACTCATAGGATTTATTTAGAAGAAAATGCCAAAGTTTCTAGGGAGATGCAAAGGAGATTAAATCCTACCATGAAAGAGGTAGTAAAAACAGAGGTTTTAAAACTACTTGATGTGGGGATAATCTACCCTATTGCGGACAGTAAGTGGGTAAGTCCCATTCATGTAGTTCCAAAAAAATCTGGACTTACTATTGTGAAAAATGAGAAAAATGAACTAATTCCTACTAGGATTTCTACTGGTTGGCGAATGTGCATAGATTATAGAAAGTTGAATGCCGCCACTAGGAAAGATCATTTTCCTTTGCCCTTCCTTGACCAAGTGTTAGAAAAAGTTGCTGGCCATGATTTTTATTGCTTTCTTGATGGTTTTTCTGGTTATTACCAAATAGAGATAGCACCTGAGGATCAAGAGAAAACAACTTTTACTTGCCCTTTTGGCACTTTTGCATTTAGAAGAATGCCTTTTGGACTATGTAATGCTCCAGCTACTTTCCAAAGATGTATGCTTAGCATTTTCAGCGACATGATTGAAAACAGTTTGGAAGTATTTATGGATGATTTTTCAGTATTTGGTAGTTCTTTTGATGCATGTTTGACTAACTTACAAGCTGTGTTAGCCAGGTGTGAAGAGAAGCATTTGCTTCTCAATTGGGAAAAGTGTCACTTCATGGTTCAACAAGGCATAGTTCTTGGTCACATAGTCTCATCCAGAGGTATTGAGGTTGATAAGGCTAAGATTGAGCTTATCTCCAAGCTTCCTATACCCAAAACAGTAAAGGAAATCAGATCTTTTCTTGGACATGCTGGGTTCTATAGGAGGTTCATTCAAAATTTTAGTTCTATCTCTAAACCTTTGTGTGAGTTACTTAAGAATGATGTTGTTTTTGAATGGACCCCCTCTTGTCAAGATGCTTTTGATAAGCTGAAAATTTTGCTTACTACAGCCCCTATCATGCAGCCCCCTGTTTGGTCTATTCCCTTTGAGATAATGTGTGATGCTAGCGATGTAGCCATAGGAGCTGTACTTGGACAGCGTAAAAATAAGTTCCCACATGTCATTTCTTATGCAAGTAGAACTCTAAATGGAGCCCAAAGAAATTATTCTACCACGGAAAAAGAGTTGCTTGCTGTAGTTTTTGCATTAGACAAGTTTCGAACTTATATTCTTGGCTCTCCTGTGGTTATTTTTACTGATCATGCAGCATTAAAGTATCTATTGTCAAAGAAGGATGCTAAACCATGATTGATCCGATGGATTCTTCTTCTCCAAGAATTTGACCTTATCATCAAGGATAAAAAGGGTGCTGAAAACGTAGTTGCCGACCACTTGTCTCGGCTTACATTTGCTGAAAATGAGCACACTCTTCCTATCTTTGACTCTTTTCCTGATGAGCAGTTAATGTTAGTTGAAAATTTGCCTTGGTTTGCTGATATAGTTAATTTTTTGGTGACAGGACAAACTCCACCCAATTGGAGTGCTCAAGACATACGAAAATTCAAGCATGAGGTAAAGTCATTCTTTTATGATGATCCTTACTTGTTCAAATATTGTTCTGACCAAATCATAAGGAAATGTGTGCCTGATCATGAAATACAAGCTGTTCTTTCCTTTTGCCATACTGAGGCCTGTGGGGGACATTTTTCTGCACATAAAACCGTTGCAAAAATTTTGCAATGTGGTTTTCATTGGCCTCATATGTTTAAGGATGCGTATAATTTTTGTAAGACTTGTGAGTCATGTCAAAAATTAGGCACGGTCACTAAGAGGAACATGATGCCTTTACAGCCTATTTTGGTCATAGAAATTTTTGATTGTTGGGGGATTGATTTTATGGGGCCATTTCCATCTTCTTTTGGTTACTTGTATATCCTAGTGGCAGTTGATTATGTTTCTAAGTGGGTTGAAGCTATTCCATGTAAAACAAATGACCACAAAGTTGTGCTTAAGTTCTTAAGAGAAAACATTTTTGCTAGATTTGGCATGCCTAGAGCTATCATTAGTGATAATGGAACTCATTTTTGCAACAAATCTTTTGCTGCCCTCATGAAAAAATATGGTATACACCATAAAGTTTCTACTCCATATCACCCTCAAACAAATGGGCAAGTTGAATTAGCTAATAGGGAGCTTAAGCACATCTTAGAAAAAACCATCAATCCCAACAGAAAAGATTGGTCTTTAAAGCTAACTGATGCACTTTGGGCATATAGGACAGCCTTTAAAACCTCTCTTAACATGTCTCCTTATCGCTTGGTATATGGAAAAGCATGTCATCTTCCAGTTGAGCTTGAACATAAGGCATATTGGGCTGTTAAACAATTCAATTTTTCTATTGACCATGCTGGTTCTATGAGAAAGTTTCAGATTTCAGAATTGGATGAGCTTAGGCGAGATGCATATGACAATTCCAAATTGTCAAAGGAGCGCATGAAGGTGTTACATGACAAGCACATCCAGAGAAAGAGTTTTGAGCCCAATGAACAAGTCTTACTTTACAATTCTCACCTCCATCTATTTTCAGGCAAACTCAGATCGAGGTGGAGTGGTCCTTATTTAGTTAAGACTGTGTTTCCATATGGAACTGTTGAGATTACTAATCCTCAAAATGGAAATACGTTCAAAGTCAATGGCCAACGACTTAAACATTTTTGAGCAAACTTTTCACATGAGGATACTTCCATTCCTTTGGAAGATCCTACATATTCTCATGATCCTTAGTTCATCTCTTTGTTTCTTTTCATTTTTTTTCCCTTTTTCTGCTTTTGTTTATTTCACTTCTATGTTTTGTTCTTTCCTTTGTTTATTAATTTGTTTATTTTTTTTCTCCTTCCTTTTTCTTTAGTCTATCTTTTCAGGGTCAACATTGTTTATTTATTTATTTCTCTAGTTTCTTCTTTACTTCCATGATCCTTTCAGCCATCTCAGGTATTTTCCTTCGGCCCTACTCTATTTCATTCCTTGTTTATTTATGCTTTGCAGTGAGGACACTGCCCATTTTTAGTTGGGGGGTAAGGAGGTTCTTCTACCACTTAGTCTCTCAGGATTTATAATTGTGGAGTCTGAATTTTTTGGGGTCTGAATTTTTATTCTTGCTGCCAAGTTATTGTTTTCACACTTCTCTACTTAAGATCAGATAGTGGCAATCTTGGGTTACACTAATTTCCACTAGTTTGGGTTTAAGTTCAACACAAGACCTGATGATTTTCTTATCAGCTCAACCTTAGGCAATGTATCTCAAAGCTATTGATTGATGACCTTAATGGACACAAGACAGATACTTTTGTTGTTTGATTGATGTCAATCAGTGGTTTTCGTCTAAGCAACTAGCAAGAACTACAATGAACCATATCTCAATGGCCTAGGAAAAGTGAATGAGAAACTCCAAAAAAAAAAAAATGGAGTTAAAAAAAATATATATATATGAGAAAAGGCACAGGCCAGAGATCAAAAAAAAAATGAAGCAAGTACATTGGAAAAGGCTGCCTATCACCGGGATCTATTTGAAAAAAAAAAATAATTCCTTTAGGTAATCTAGTGGTAAGGGCAGACTTATGAAAGTGTGGGTAGGCGCACATTCATAGGTCTAATTCCCCCTAGAAAACCAAGAGGTGCGCAAAAAATGGGTCTTTCAAAGTGTGATAGCGTGAAAGCCGCCATTGTAATGGTTTTGAATTGGAGTAAAGACCTTTTGGTTTTTCTTGAAAAAGTTGCTACGCTGAAACTATTGTGAGAAATCTTGAAACCAACAATTGGCAATTTGTTCACACACTTGATGCACTCGAAGATTTGTAGCTTAAGTACATTTTCTTTGTTTGAGCTCTTGAGAATTTTATAAGCCTTTGTGTTGAGCTATAACCTGACTTGATTACATTCTAGTGCCCAAGACTTCAACATGATTTGATCTTTTGTAGAGATTTTTGAGTTCAGTAGCTCCCTCTTGGATCATTTTTTTTGTTATCGCATTATTTGCTAGAGACTAGCAATAAGCTAGTTGGGGGGTGTGATAAAATGTCAAAATTGCATAATTAAGTTGTTAAAGTGATTAAATTGTTTATTCAAAAACCGAATTAAACACTTAATTATGCAATAATTTTTAGTACTTGATTCATTGATAAATTCTGATATTTTGCACTTAAAATGATTTACAATTTGTAAAATCACATCAGAATTTTTATCTCAATTTTATTCCTCATTGTGATAAATCTTAATTTTTGTAGGGGCATTTTTGGAAAGGAATTGATGTAGGGTATTTTTGAAATGAAAAACACTCACGCATAGCAGTTCACATACGCAGGAACGTGCGCACTCACGCACGAAGAAGGAAGAGCAATACACGTGGAGAGAGGCGGCGAAAGAAATAAAAAGAAAAGAAAGAAAGGGGGGGCCGAGAGATATATACATACATATATATATATATATATATATATTTTTATTCTTTTGGTTTGAGATTTTTATTTTTTGACGGGTAGTTTTCAGCCGACGTTATTTTTTTTTTGGATTCTTTTGGCATTTATTGGTTTGGCAGTTTAGTTTTTTCTTCCTCTTCAATTTATTGTTTCAGTTTGCAGACTTTTGGAATTAATTGGATTGTTTTCATTCGGCAATTTACTTTTTGCTTTCTCTGCTTTTGGCTCTCGATTTTCGTTCGGCAATTTATTTCTTCTTCGTATTATTATTTCAATTTTCATTCCGCTTGCCATATTATTTACAGTTCAATTTTATTATTTTTAGTTTTCTTTTCAGCAATTGTTATCGTTTAGCATCATTATCTTTCTTTTACAATTTTATTTACATAGTAATTTTAGATGTTAGGGTTCATCATTTTTGTGCATTTTTCTAATTTAGAAATGATAGGCTAGATTTTTAGCTTGAGATTCAATGAGTAACTCGTGACTGTTTGGGGTTGGATTTATTTCAAAGTTATGGAATTTTGAGTGATTAAATTGATAGATTGTATTTCATCTTGCCTATGGAAAGGATTAAAATGCTATGTACTTGAACTTGATCAGTCGTAGACGTAAAGGCACGATTAATACTTGAACTCGTAACAAGATTTTGATGTCTTTCTTTCACTTTACATTTGTTATACAATCTATCAAGTACCTTGATTAAACTAAAAAGTGTGCTTATTGTTTAATTAACCGATCATAATCTCTTGGAATGAGGAAATGATTGAGAGAAAATAAAACTAGAGGTAAATCCAACTTCAAATCAGAAATGGGCGAAAATTGCATCTCAAGTGTTTGTTTTATTGATTCTTACAAGTTTAATTCAACTTTTGCACATTGCATTTTTTTTACTTTTCATCTCTTTTAGTCAAGATAATTTTTACCCTAAAATCTCACATATGCTTTGATAATCCTTTGTCCCTGTGGAATACGATCCTGGACTTATCCTTGATACAACTTGACACTTCTACACTTGGAAGCACATTTGAGACCGAGTCAGTTATTATCTCGGTGGAGCTCCTCTGGGCACTCGGGAGCGGAATATACTGAGTGTCGTCCCCTGGAGCTGTTGCTCGGGACTTGGACGGGATGGTAGCGCTCTCGATCTGACTCCGTGATCTCTCGGGCTGGCGGAGATCAGAGGATGCTTGGCTATGTACGCGATGGGCGCGAAACTGGGCATCACTCGTGTTGTATCACTCGCATGGTCGCTACCTGTGGGGTGACGTAGGGAGCCAGGGTATGTGGATGGTCCCTAGGGGAGGCCATGGTGCATACGGGTTAAAATTGGAACTAATGTAACTGTTCCTGGTTATTAATTTGCCAAATGGTGATTTTTGGCGTGCGTGGGAAAAACTTGTGATTTTCGAGAAATGGTGTTTTTCTCGGGTTTTGAACTTGGGTCATCATGTGCATGCATTGGTCGCTGTAATTATATATTTGTTATCTTGGAGTACTTTTGGGTTTTACTTACTGTGGTACCATTTATTTGGTACTGCAGATTTTGACACAGGTTTTGAAAAGGTTGAGCCCGAGGATGCGGCTCCACCTGAGGAGTAGGGACATTTGGTTATATTTTTATTTGGTACTTGTATTTTATTTGATGTCATTTTATGAACAACAAAATTGTATTATGTTGACTTGTGGATTTCTGTATTATTTTTGTATTGTATTAAATTCTGGTACTTAGTTATCTGACTTAACCTTTTCGCTGCATTTTATTTTGTACATGTGTTGCATTTCACACACTCGGCACGTGTCGTTGGGGTGCGTGACCGTGCTGTCTCGATTTCCGTGCTTGTCCGTACATGGAAGTCGGGGGCGCCACATGCGCGGGTGTGTATATTTTTGGAAACTGTGTTTTGTAAAAAGGGTTTTTCGGGTGTGTGTGTATCACCCCCAAGCCGAGATGGGTTATTATCTCGGTGAAGCTCCTCTGGGCACTCGGGAGCGGAATATACTGAGTGTCGTCCCCTGGAGCTGTTGCTCGGGACTTGGACGAGATGGTAGCGCTCTCGATCCGACTCCGTGATCTCTCGTGCTGGCGGAGATCAGAGGATGCTTGGCTATGTATGCGGTGGGCGCGGAGCTGGGCATCACTCGTGTTGTATCACTCGCATGGTCGCTACCTGTGGAGTGACGAAGAGAGCCAGGGTATGTGGATGGTCCCTAGGGGAGGCCATGGTGCATACGGGTTAAAATTGGAATAAAAGTAACTATTCCTGGTTAATAATTGTGCCAAATGGTGATTTTTGGCATACGTGGGAAAAACTTGTGATTTTCGAGAAATGGTGTTCTTCTCGAGTTTTGCACTTGGGTCATCATGCACATGCATAGTGGTTGTTGTATTTTTATATTTGTTATCTTGGAGTACTTTTGGGTTTTACTTACCTGTGGTACCATTTATTGGTACTGCAGATTTTAATGCAGGCTTTGCAGAGGCTGAGCCCGAGGATGCGGCTCCGCCTGAGGAGTAGGGACATTTGGCTATATTTTTATTTGGTATTTGTATTTTTATTTGATGTCGTTTTATAAACAAGAAAATTGTATTATGTAGACTTATGGATTTCTGTATTATTTTTGTATTGTATTAAAATTTTGGTACTAGTAGACTTTATTACCTTCCGCTGTGTTTTTATTTGTGCACTGTTTATTTGTTGCACACACTGACACTTGTCGTTGGGATGCGTGACCGGTTGTCATCATCCTGAGTGTCTCGATTTCCGTGCTGGTCCATACATGAAAATCGGGGGCGCCACAGATGGTATCAGAGCGGTTTGGCTCTGGGTAAAGCCACATGTCCCTTAGGTGAAGTACCAGAAAGTTTTAAAGTTGTGATTTAAATTTATTTGGTTTGAAGTATGTTATTTTTAATAGTTTTAATTTATTAATTGTTGTTATTTTATTGGTTTCATCTATTTTGTTGAATATTATTTTATTTTTAATTTTTTTTTATTATTCTGTGGTCGATTATTTTATTTATTTTAATTATTTATTGTGTACTTCTTCATTGTTTTATTCATTTATTCGCATGTCATCTTATTTATGGAATTTTTTTATTTGTGAGATTTTGTTTTGTTTTGATTTTATGTTGTTTGAGGTATGTTACTTTAAATGTTTTAATTTATTTTATGTTATTATATTTGGTTGGTTTTATTCTATTTTATTTAATGGCATTTTGTTATGCTTTAATTTATTTTTTTCATAATTAGATTTTAATCGGTTTGAGTTAAAAAAGTAGGTTAAGGGCTACGCTATGACAGGAAGATGGTAGGACTGTGAATGTCATGGTTAGGCTTGAACATTTAGTGTAATAGGCCTGAACTCTTAGCGATTGGTAGGTTTTAATATCAAGACTCGAAGGGAACGGCCTGGTCTAAGTGAACTCTTTGGAGTAGGAACTCAAGTTGCCGCTAAGGTGGGAATAGATTTAGTTTGCCTAGGATACTTAAGGTCTTAAGTTCCATAGGATTAATTGTTGGGTCTAGGGAATAAGAGGTCATAAGTTCAACGAATTTCGAGGATAGACTTATGAGAAGTTATCTAAGGTTTGAGGCCCTATAGTTTTAGGGAATAAGTTTATAGGATTTAAGGTGGTAGGTTCAACAAGCACTTGAGGGACTAATTAAATTAGAAGTTTTAGATTTTTGCCGACTCAGTTAAGCACTTTGGTATTATTTCGGGTTTAGCAATTTTGCAAGGTTTGTAAGGTGAGTGCTTTAGATTTAAGGTCATCGAATTTGAAGATTTCAAGAAGTGATTTTTTTTGGTTTAAGGTTTTAGAATTACAGATTGAAGGATTGATTTGAAATAAGATTTAAGTTTTTAATTTCTTGAGCTTGGTGTGCTAGTTTGATTTATTTTGGAGATTGATTAGTCGGTGACCATTAAAATGAGGTTGATCAGAGTTCAGTGATTAATATAGGAATTTTTAATGAGAATATTCTTTGGAAATAGAAGGTAATGTTTTAGCTCGTGTATTTTCTGAGGATTGTAGATTTGGATCGAATTCGAGAAAATGATTGTTTTTAGCTTGAGGTTACAATAGTAGGTTTAAGATTTGATCCATATCAATGTTAAGGATAAATATAGTGTTGATTTTAGAAATGATTCTTGTTGATTTCGATGATATAGGTCCAGATGATGGAAATGGTAGTGATGGTTCACTTGCACGTTGGAGGAATTTTGATTCTAGCTAAGGATGCACGAGATCGACGTGTAACAGTTGTGAGTTGTAGGAATTTCGAAGAGTACAGTCGAAGCAGGTTACTCGATGGAATTATGATTGTCAATAATTATTGTGATTACCTAAAGGAATTAATTGTGACTTGAGGTCACATAGGAATTTAAATTTTTGAGACTATACTTTCCTTTGGAAATGGAACGTCAAGTTAAGTGAGTTAAGGACATTGTTATTTGACTTAATTGATGAATCTTGGAAGTTGAAACTTAGGCATCAACGGTGGATAGTATAATCAAGTATGTGAGATATTTAAACATTAGGATCCTTGAATGTTGTATAATAGTTTTTGATGGATTGAAGATTTGAATAGTAGGGCGTGCCTTGAGGTTTATTAGTGAGGTGCTATTGAAGGATCTAGTCATGCAAAACTAGCTTATAGGAGTAGAAGTAGGTGGGCAAGTTACCAGGTTTCTGTAATGTTTTAGAGAAGTTTTTGGTGGTTCGTAGTGAGTTTAGTCACCGCTAGATTAGATGATATTTAGAACTTGGTTGTTTAACTTTCGGGATTAGTTTGTCGGGTAGAATTTATAGATGCTCTTACTGGTTGACTGGAGTGGATTTGAGCCTTTAAGATAAGTTCTTATCTAAGTTGAGCGGGTGTATTTTGAGATGCTGAGGTTGATTAATATTGTTTTTGTTTAAGACATTGGGAGTTAATTTTGAGGAATATGTGTGATAATTCGTGATTTTGGAAGAGGGTATTTCCACCAATTGTGGTAAGAGTTTCTTGGTTAGTAGGTATGGAGCTACCTTGTACTCAATGGTGTTGTTTTATGAGGACATAAATTTTCGATATATAGTGATTATCAGAGTGCGCAGCAGGAGCATGATACTTTGGTTTTAATTAGGAGTTAAAATTTTGTGTCGATTTTGAGGAATTAGTGGTGACTTGAAATTTTGAGAAGATACCTGTAATCGGAGATTGATTATTGTGTATGCAATTTCGTTATTGATGGTTAATTTGTGGAAGTGGCCACTAGGTTGCTAAAGTGTAATATTCAACGAAGGTTTGGAAGTTTTACCGTAGGAACCAATAGAGGTTAATTCAGATTATTATTTGGAGCTAGTAATCATTTGAATTCCTTGGGTGTTGTGTTTAGTTTTGTAGATATAGAGATCTTGGATTACATGGCCGCTCTAGGAGTATTAATCGTGATGTGCCTTTGGGAGAAAGTGCAAACCGCCTTCGTTTTGGGATGAATTTGGTGAGAGTATATTAATTGGGCCAAGTTAATAAAAGAGATGTTAGATCAAGTTCGGGTGATAAGAGATGTTATGGCGAAAGTGTAAGGTTGTCAGAAAAGTTATGCGGAATCAAGGAGAATAAACTTGTCTTTTGAGGAAGGTGATTGAGTTTACCTTAAAGTCCATCCTAAGAAAGGCGTTAAGCGTTTTGGTAAAAGAGGAAAACTTAGCCCAAGATTTGTAGGACCTTTTCAGATTTTGGAGATGAATGTGGCTGTTACTTACAAGACTGCTTTGCCAGAGTATTTTGGAAAGGTTCTTAATGTGTTCCATGTGCTCTCAAGAAAGGTTTTGGTCAGCAAGAGGTGCGCTTTGTCGACCCAAGACGCATCGAACATCAACCTGACCTTATTTAGGAGGTTGCCCTAATGCAGATTGTAAATTGGAAGGAGTAAAAGTTAAGATCTAAGTCGATACATTTGGAGAAGGTAGCTTGGGGTGATCTACTGGTTTAAGATTTCTTTTGGAAAAGAGAAGCAGATATGATGGAACAATATCAGCAATCGTTTGATTGATCGGCAGTATGTCTTTTAAGACTACTTTTGGTCGCATCTCATGCCTGTCTTTAGCATTGATATTTGACCCTTCAATTTTGAGGACGAAATTTATTTTAAGGGGGGGAGATTGTAACATCCCGGATTTTAGTGTATTTTTTAATGAAGGTTTTTATTTTAATTATTTATTGTGTAATTCTCTTATTTTAATATTTTAGAGGTTTTATTTTATTATTTTATTGGACTTTCCTATTTTTATTAATTATTATTTTTGGAGTTTTAGAATATTTTAAATTGTGAAAAATTATTTTACTGGGCTTTCTTATTGTTAATTATTGTGGTGAATTTAAATTGATCTGAAGATGGGTTGTTTATGTGATTTAAAATTATTATTGTTTATTAAAGCATTTCACTGCGTTTGATTAATTTTAATTAGTGATCTGTAATTTAATTCCTCTTTATTTTAAAGGATATTTTTGTCAGAGTTTAATATTTTATGTTAGTTGATTTTGAGTTAAATTGATTTATTTATTTTAACTGTTTTAAAAATAGTTATTGTTTTATTTGAGCATTTCATTGAGTTTGAATTATTTTATTTATCTAGTAGTTTTAAAATCGTTTTCGTTTAATCACTTTCGAAATCCAAGTTGAAAAAGGCTGGATCTCCTTTTTCTTCCTTCTCTTTTTCTTTTTCTCTTTTTCTTTTTCTTTTTCTTCTTTTTTCTTCTTCTCCTTCGGTTTCTCCCTGCCCAGCCGATACCTTCCTCTCTCTCCTCTCCCCCCCCCCGTGTCTCGGTTTCTTCTTACCTGAGCCACCGCTGGCCGGCGGTGGTCGACACTGCCGGTACCACCGGCTTCCCCGTGCGCCGGCGAGCCACCTCTCCAAATCCCAGCTTCCGCCGCGCGTCGTTAGCCGCCAGTAGCCGCGCGAAGCCGCGGCATTTCTTCACCCGTTCCGCCGCCGTCCGGCCACCTCCGGCCACCATCTCTCTACCACATCACCACCGGCCCTCAAGCAACCCTTTGGACCCAACCCCAGCTCCAATCCGTCGCCGGAGCCGCCCCATCGAACTCAAATTCTGAACTGACTTTTCCAGCCTTAAAACCACTGTTTCGACCGCCACCCACGGCCAACCATCACCACCATTAGATTCCCCACCTTCCTTAGGCCCTACCCTATCATTCCCAAGTCTTCGTTTGGCCCTGAGTGATTTTGGGTTTCACTGTGTATTTCAGCCACAGTGTATTTTTACACTGTGGTGTTGCTGTTTGGTGCTTCCAGTTCCTCCGTGATCCTCCATAAATTATTTTAAAGCACTGTAAGTATTTCTCCAAAAGACTTTTAAGATTTAAATATATTTTTGCAATGACCTGTTTTATAAACTGTGAATTGGTTATCTGATAGACTGTGTTGGTTATTGGAAAATGGTTGGTAACTGTTGGTTATTGATTTTTTGGTCATTTTCATGGCATTGTGCATGCATGCGTGGGTGTGTATATTTTTGAAAACTGTGTTTTGTAAAAAGGGCTTTTCGGGTGTGTGTGTATCACCCCCAAGCCGAGATGGGTTATTATCTCGGTGGAGCTCCTCTGGGCACTCGGGAGCGGAATATACTGAGTGTCGTCCCCTGGAGCTGTTGCTCGGGACTTGGACGAAATGGTAGCGCTCTCGATCCGACTCCGTGATCTCTCGTGCTGGCGGAGATCAGAGGATGCTTGGCTATGTACGTGGTGGGCGCGGAACTGGGCATCACTCGTGTTGTATCACTCGCATGGTCGCTACATGTGGAGTGACGAAGAGAGCTAGGGTATGTGGATGGTCCCTAGGGGAGGCCATGGTGCATACGGGTTAAAATTGGAATAAAAGTAACTATTCCTGGTTAATAATTGTGCCAAATGGTGATTTTTGACATGCGTTGGAAAAACTTGTGATTTTCGAGAAATGGTGTTCTTCTCGGGTTTTGCACTTGGTTCATCATGCGCATGCATAGTGGTTGTTGTATTTTTATATTTGTTATTTTGGAGTACTTTTGGGTTTTACTTACCTGTGGTACCATTTATTGGTACTGCAGATTTTAATGCAGGCTTTGCAGAGGCTGAGCCCGAGGATGCGGCTCCGCCTGAGGAGTAGGGACATTTGGCTATATTTTTATTTGGTATTTGTATTTTTATTTGATGTCGTTTTATAAACAAGAAAATTGTATTATGTAGACTTATGGATTTCTGTATTATTTTTGTATTGTATTAAAATTTTGGTACTAGTAGACTTTATTACCTTCCGCTGTGTTTTTATTTGTGCACTGTTTATTTGTTGCACACACTGACACTTGTCGTTGGGATGCGTGACCAGTTGTCACATCTCGGGTGTCTCGATTTCCGTGCTGGTCCGTACATGGAAGTCGGGGGCGCCACAGCATAGGTTTGTCAAGTCTCCTTCAGACTACAACTCTGTTACAGCAACCACATCTATTTTTTTACCAAACCAATGGAGAGGTTTCTCATCTTTTCTTTCCACTCAACTCTATTGGTGGTCTATCCCTTTGCGTTGGCGGGGTCTTCACATGCAGTCCCTTAAAGGCCCATGTTCAATTACAAGCTCATCACAATGTAATGATATAAGAAAGAAATGAAGAAAGGGAGGGTATGCTAGCTACAAAAACTAAATTTTTTTCATAAAACTAGGATGAGACATGAAGTTGAGGGTAGGTGGGACATAATAGGGACAAAGGGACTTGAAAAAAGGGGAGAGGCACTACAGAAGGGGATCAACTTTGAAGAGGAAAAAAGAGTGAGAGAGCTTATAAGACCATTTCTCGTAGAAACCTACATCAGAGTGATTGTAGAGACCGCAATGAGAATGTAGAGCTTGTATTAAACTCTATTCATGTTGGGTTTTGCACCCCAAGACCTATGGACGTAGGCATCAGTGCCGAATCACTTAAATCCTAATATAAAATTTTCAACCATTTATCATTAAATTAGCCAGGGATGACTTAATGATAAAAATTTTAGAGGAATCAAGGAAAGTATATGGAATAAGATACAGAATTGGAAGAAACATTTCTTGCCTAAAGTTGGAAAAGAGGTGTTAATCAAGGCTGTGCTTCAGGCTATGCCTACATACACTATGAGTGTATTCAAATTGCCAAGGAAGTTGCGCCAAGATATTTCAGCCATAATAGCAAAGTTTTGGTGGGAAAATAAAATTAGAGAAAGAGGTGTGTTCATTGGAGAAGTAGGTGTCAGCTAGGAACATCAAAAACTTGGGGGGGGGGGGGGGCGAAGAGACTTGGATTTTGAGATAGAGAATATTTCAACACAGCAATGCTTGAAAAACAGTGCTGGAAGTTTTTACAACAACCTGAATCTTTGGTAGCTCGGGTATTCAGGAGTAAATACTTCAGGCACAATAACATATTGGAAGCAACAACAGGGTCATCATCTTCTTTTGTATGGAAGAGTATAAGTTCAACACTTGGTTTGTTAAGGGAAGGGTTGTTATGGAGAGTTGGTGATGAGAAGATGATAAAATACGGCAGCATAAATGGATTCCTAAGGAGTCCTCATTCAAAGTTCAATCTTCCGTTAAGGTTTTGGACCCTACAGCGATTGTCAATGAATTAATCTGGATGAAACAAAGGAGTGGAATGTGTCTCTTATTGCTGAGATCTTTGAGAAAGATGAAGTTCAATTAATCTTGCAATATGACTATTAGCAAGATTTTTTTTGGGGGGGGGGGGGGGGGGGATAAACAAATTTCCAAAAATGGTATGTTTATAGTCAAGAGTGCATATCACCTCACACAAGCAATGAAAAGGAAGGAAGAAGGTGAATCTCGAGCAAAAGAAAAAGATGCAGATGGATTATGGAAGAGGTTATGGGAGTCAGATTTTCTTTTGTGGAAAGCAGGCAACAATATTTTGCGTACTAAACTAAATTTATTTCAAAGAAATATTAATGTTGATACGCCTATATGTCCAATATGTCTAATGGAAGAGATGCATGCTATATGGAGTTGTCTTTCTACTCAAGATGTGTAGGCAGAGAATGGGAGTTTATTAGTTCAAAAGAGATCTTTTGCAGAAATTGATTTTATGCAACTCTGGTGTTCCTCAGAGAACAACTAGAAGGTATTGGGTCGATTATGAAGGGGATATGGTTCAGAAGAAATAAATTTATTTATGAATCCACTTTTGCAAGTCCAAGACAGGTTGTAGAAGCTGCTGCAAATAGCTTGGAAATTTTTAAAGAAGCACAGATACTGGAGGGATGTATGGACAAGGAAATTTCTTCTGAAGCAAGAAAGCAATGGAAATGTCCAGCTACAGATGAACTTAAGGTAAATTTTGATGCAGCTGTTGATGAGGGTAAACAGAAAGTAGGGACTGGTGTTATAATAAGAGACTTACGGGCAAATAATGGCCTCAACTTGTTTTGAAAAAGACTCTGTGAATCAGCCAATTATAGATGAAAGTATGGCTTTGTGGAAGGCTGCATGTGGAGCTTTGCTTTGATTTGGGTATAAGGAAACTCACATTTGAGGAGATGCTTTAATGGTAGGGAGGGCTATCGGAAGTAAAGAACCGTGAAAGAAAAGTTAGCCAGCGATGAACACTTTAAGCATTCCCCCCACGAAGCACCACCACTTAGCTGAGAAGAGATAGTCATCGATCCGACCCTAGTGTTGAGCTCCCAGATCAGTGGAAAAAAAAAAAAAAATGCATCAACATGACTTCCTATTATTATTTTTATGAAAATAACACAAAAATTATTTAAGTGAGAGTTTCTCCTTTTTCTAGTGGATCGACATTAACAACATTTCGATGCGTTTAATCCTTGATTTGCTTAATTTTTCCTTGATCATGATCATCATCGTATCCGTCCATATATTTCTGTACCGACAAAACATGACTACATTAATCGAATCACTCATAATAATTGTAAAAATGTTTCATTTTCAAGTACTATCACAACATGATTCAATAAATTGAATGGACAATTGTCCAATATAATGAATATTCATTATTATTTCTTTTTCATTCGAATTTTTAATTTATTGGTCATGATAATACCAGCACTTTTACACTTTCTACATGAACAAAAAGTATTACATATATAAAATCCTAGCTAGGCCAGAAAAGCTCAAATCTTGGGAACTGGGAGAATCCACTCGTTTCCTCCGATGAAAGTGTTACTCAAGAATGGCTTTGCTTCTTCGTCAGTAAGAATCTTTCCAAATGAACGTTTGGAGGAGCTTGACCCTGGTCCCGAGCATTTGTATTCTCCGTAAAACAAGTTCCTAATTATTAACGTGTCAATATAATAATAGACATGCATATACTTAAATCTATTAAAATTAAAAAGATAAAATAAAAATGGGAAAAAGACGAGTTAGAATTGGTTGCATACCCTTGGGCCTTAGACGACATCCAGCCGTCGCTATTGATGAGTTTACCCATGAATGTATAGGCAAAGATAACACGAGAAGACTCCTTCCATGCTCGACCAAGGTACATATCACCGGTCCCCGATATCTTGCAATTGATGAAAACGAATCCGCTGTCCTCTGAGTTGCCGTCCACAGACTGTGCTGCGATCACACCCAAATTCTCTGCAACCGAGTTTATGGTGGTGTTCTGCATATTTATACATACATATACATATATATACCGAGTTTTAGCTCTGCATGCATTCTTAATTTAATTTTTAACTATCGAAAAATGGCAGAGATGGTTGGCAGCTTACCTTGTAGATGGATTTTCCATTTCCAAAGATGAAATCAACTGTGCCTTCGATGTAGCAGTTCTCAAACAAGTGCCTGCCCTTGTCATCACATAAGGTGTCTTGGAACCCTATGAATCTGCAATTATGAAATGCTGCCTTGTCCCCTGATATCCTCATTGCCACTGCCTGTCCGTCTAATTTACTGGGATCTGGCTTTGGAGCAGAATTCTGTAAAAAACAACCATCCACAAAACGGATATTAGCTGTAAACAATTAGGTTATTATTAAGATTCATAAAATAGTTTTAAAAGAGTTATAGGGTTGGGTTTTTTTTTTTTTCTCTTTTACGTTGAAGAAGAAAAGGAAAAGCCAAGACGCACCTCAAAGACAATATTGACGGCCATGAAGTTGTCAGACTCAACGACGACCGTGGCGCTGTTAAAGGTCCCATACTTCTTTGCTGTACCATCATACGTTATGGTGGGCATATCGCCCGGTTGTCCATAGAACGTCACGAAGGGCTTCAACCTATCGACTAGAACCTTTTCCCTGTACTTACCCGCACCAATCGATATAATCACTCGATCTGTATTTCCTGACGGAATACTCTTTACCGCCTCGTTAATCGTCTTGAAATCTCCAGAACCGTCTGCTTTGACCTTAATGATTTTCGGTGGAGCACTGCTAAGGCCCGCGAGGAGGGCATTGTCGAAAAGTCTGTGCTTTGAAGCCTCCTGATACTGTTTCGTGTTCAGCGCAATCCATGCTTCTAGTTTTGATGTTGGCTCCGATGCCACCGTCTGGTTGGCACGGCATACAACTGTTGGGAGTAGTCGGAGAACGAGCAACGTGGCTAGAAACCACACCGGAGCAGCCAAAAGTGTGAGTTTCAAAGCCATTTCCGACTATATATGTTCAAGGAATGTGAGTACTCTCGCTGTCTGCTTCATGCGTATGTTCCTGTTATTTATAATATGAAAATGAAAGAGAAACAGAGAGAACACGAGTATGTGGGGTTGAACGTGATTTCCGCGCCAAACTTCAATCTTAGGGTGGAGCGCGCGCGGCTGTTATTTTAGGAGTCTTAGAGAGCTTCCTTTTAGAACTATAAGGCCAGCCGTAGTTTCGGGAATAGTATTTATGGTTAAAAGTTAGAGGTAATAAGACCTTGTTAGGGGGTTGTTGCCTTGTTGGCCGGGTTTGGTTTAGGTCTGATTTTTGTTGGAATTCAACACCTTTAATGCATGTGAGGCGGATAAAGGGACACGTGTTCACTGTTTCATGGTTGGGACCTTCGTTTCCCACCTTTCCCATTAATTTAGGATACTACGTACTTTCCTTTCCAATCTTTTTGGTTTGCCCATTAATTGTTAGCGAGATTTAACTTGGAATAAGCAGTACGAGTAAGAGATGCATATAACAGTTAGGAGTAAAACGTGTTTAGTAATATAATATTTATTATTCTTGTTAAAATTTTTGGACGACCCAAACCGAAGCAAGATACTCCTGTTTAGATAGGAAAACACCCTCAACATGCGAATTAACAAGTTAGAGAAAGAAATCATGCTTACTTCTATCTCACTACAATAGATTCACTACAACAGATTACATATTTTATGACTAACAAACCATCACAGAATATATTTTTGTGACAATTAGAAACCGTCAACATACTGACACAAAAGCGGCATCACAAACTATATATTGTGTCAGTTTACTGTTTAACCGTTATAAAAACGAATATAAAAAGTTCTTTTTGGTGATAGTCGAAAGTCTATCACTCGTTTTTCATGCGAATGTGATGACCTATATGTGACAATCAATTTCCATCATAGAAATAACGTTCGAACATATGTTTTAATATTTGGACATGAACCCAATTGGCTAACTTCCGAACATTACTTTTTCTAATGTTTGATGTTCGAATCGTTAATAAATACGTTTGCACGTATACTTTGTTCAAATGTTTTAAATATGATGAAAAATGATACAACAATTTAAGTTTGAACGTTAGTTTATAATTATTTTGGATGTGAAGAGATAGACGTTTGGTCGGTTAGTAAATAAATTCAAACGTATACATTGTTTGAACGTTTAAAATGTGAGGTTAGATCATGGTATAGTACTTTAAGCTCGCACGTCAATTTATCATTAGTTCGGGTATGAAGAGATGGACGTTTGGATGTGCAAGAATACATTTAACGTTTTACAACTTTACATGTTTGAACGTGACATGGTACATTCAAATGTTTATAATTGCACCTATCCTAATTTATGTTCAAACATTGTTTCAAACTTGAAGAAACGTTCGAACGTGTGTTGTTACATTTGAACATAAATTCAATCAGAATTAATAAATAGATAAAATTATATATCCAAATTGTATCATGCACAAATAACAAACATAGTTTATATATGTCATACTATAGCATAGTATATAGTATTATTATATGATACTATACATACTACAGCAAAATTATATACTAATTTATTGATAGAGTTTATATATAATGATTTATATATAGTGATTTATAGCATATATCATATTATATATAGGTATTCTATAGTATAGTGCCTTTTAATAGTGTAAATCTATATTAAACTAAATTACTAACTTATGAGTAATAATACATTCGAATGATTTTACTATACGTTCAAATAATTAGCTCAGTGTTTGAACGTTCCCAATATAGAAAAATACACGCTCGAATGTCAATTTTTATATTAGTGCCTTATCACCAATATGACGGTATTATGCCGCACAATTAACAAAATATGTAGTCTGCATTTGAACGGTATCTATGTCCGTTTGGACATTCTGATTCTAATTGTGCTTGCGAACGTATTTGCTCACAATTGGAAATGCAATACTGCATACATTTGAATGTTCACAACAACACATTCAGATGTTACGTAACAATGAATACATAATCCAAACGTAACTCATTTTCACAAATTCAAAACCCTACTATCGCGACTTTGCCATCCAACTCCTGCAATGTTGCTGCCAAACACCACCAAGCCCTCATGACAAGGTTAGTGCCTCTCTCCTATGCTTTTTATAGTGTTTTTCATTGATTTTAAGTGGGTTTCCGTGTGAACTGAAACCCATTCTAAACTTAGCTCATTTGGCCATTTTTCAACCACTATGGCCGGCCACTGGCCAATGGCCACCATAGGAGAGTAACACTGAGTTTATCCTTCATATTTACAATGACCATTTCCCCAATAGTGGTGTGATTGGGAAAATCCCTTCCATTATACATTCGAATGAAGTCCACTTGAAACGAACATTTGAATGTAGATATATACGTTCAAACATATCTTATGCATGCAAACTTTATAAGTATTTTACGTTCGATTATAGATATAGTTCGAACTATAATTGGAGTATGAACGTTATATTTGCCTTTTTTAACATAACCATGACGTGCAAACGTAACTCACTTTAGGAATCATTGTTTGAACGTTAATACTATTAACGTTCAAAAAGTGACCCTATTTACATTCAAATGTTACTTGTTACGTGCACAAGTGATTTTTCACATTCGCAAATAACGGGCCTTGTACTTCAAACGTGAGTCACTCATGTTTGAAGGTATTTGTGTATGTTCGAACATACCCATATACGTTCAAACTTTTATATGACATAGTTCGAACATACATTAAAACGTGTTAGAATTTTACCAATCTTGTTCCTCATTAGTACAAAACATTTAAATTTAATGAAATGAGTATAGAGCAAGACTAATTTTTTTAGCAGGATATGTCTCATCACCTCACAAGACGATCGTCTTGTGAGGTGATGAGTGTTGTGAGGTGATGAGGTAGGGAAGGAACCGTGGACACGTCAAGGGTTGGCCAGGCTTTCAACAGAGTGTTGCTCACCCATATGCTAGACTAGCTACACGTCTATCATTTCAAACATTTGTACTTGGTAAGTTAATGTCAATTTATATTATATATATATATATATAAATTTGATATTTCCAGCTTCCTCTTACCTATTCAATTACTGGGTCACGTAGATATCCAACACATAATGTGTATGGTCTTTCTAATTCATTAAATATTATTAAAATGTATTAACTGTGCGTAAAATTAAATTTTCAGCTGCAGTGGAAATATTCAAATAACTAAAATGAAATGCACGAGAAGAATTAAACCCATAACCATCAGACCATACATCCACATATGTTAAAACTCAAGTCCAACTTTAACCAACGTGGGCTCATTAGCTTCAAATATATATAACCAACACTAAACTTGTTAAGCTTCAAATACACATAAACAAATATTTTCAAGGCATTATTTAGCAAAAGGTTACATCTCAATCTAATTTCAACAATTTTTTACTTTTTTTTATAACTAATCTCTAGGTTTTGTGGTCAACCTTGGAGCTGAACATTTAAACCATGTACCCAACCCAACCCACACTACAACAGAAACGGGTTTTTCCCGCGACCATGTTTGTCCATATTACCCGTCTGGAATGCCACAAATATCTTTTTCTGGCATTTTCTACTCGTGGCAGTTTCGTCAGGAAAAACTGGCCGAACATAGTGGTATTTCCTGCAATGTCATTTTCTATCCCAAAAAATATTATTTCCGGCATTACCATTTCCTCACATAAAGCATACTTGTCGCTGCAAATATGTGGTTCATCAGTTCGGGATTTCGTCAGAAAAAATTTCTTGTGGTGACATCAAACCGATTTAATGTGCAAGTATTTCAAGCCATAGTGTAATGTCGGTATCGGGTAATTAATCAACCCGATTTAATCAACCCAAAACAAAAAGGGCAATAGAATCTGCTTATGAATTGGTTCCATTAAAAATGGTACGGTATCGGGTAATTATTCGATACCAGAAAATGGTCATTTAACTGATTTGAAAGGCGTTGTTTTATCATATTTGTTGAATGTAGCCTTGCACTTTCAAGAATCAGGTCTCCCATCTTCAATTCTTTACTCTCTCAATTTTCCAAGTCTTGACTGTCAACTCCTTTCTCATACTCAGTCTCGACTATCACAGGCTGGCCAACCTCCTTTGCTCTCCTAGTCGCATCTTCACTCTCAGTTGCATCTCCACTCTCTTAGGTAAGAATTATCTTAACTGTTAGGATTAGGGTTTATGTTTGTATGGTGTTTTGAAATGATTCATCAAATATTGGTAGCTTGTAAAAATGAGTCCCAATAATACTTGTAAGAGTTACATACGAAGGAAGCTAGGTCAAAAGAAATTTCAACAAACCATGATAATTTTGCTTTTGGTACCGTAGGTATCGATGGACCCTATAGTTATTAGCTAGGGGGTTAAAAATAGCATCTAAACAGTTGGGGCCTCACTGATTGAAGGCTTGTTTATATAAGCCTAAAATCTCATACAAAAGATTAAAGAAATCAAAACAAAAATTGATTGTGGGTAAAAAGGGTTTCTCATTTTTAGCTTCGATACTCAGCTTGTAAAATTATTATTATTATTATTATTGTCTTTATCTTTTGTGATCAAAATTCCAAAATGTGCTTTTCCAAATTTCAACATGTAGGAGTCTACAATTTTGCTGCTTTACTCCTCAATCTTGCAATTCAGTTTTATTTTTGATTCAGCAATGGGGGTGGGTGTTTTGATGTTGTTTGTATCTTGTTAATTGATGATTCTTGTGAACTCTGTCATGTATTCCTACAATCATTTTGGTGAGTAGTGTCCATTTGTGCTCAATTTTAAGAATTTTTCTTGTTCAGCCTTTCAATTTGAGAAGTCTTTTAGATTTAAGGTGCAATAATCATGATTATAAATGTGATACCCTGCTCCTTCCTTTCTTCTAACGTAAGCAATTACGTCAGATGCGATAGCCTGTCAACTCCTCTCTAGTGTCTAAGAGCCCCGTTATGCGTGCTAGATCTCGATGGCGTGTTTTAAAAGATACTACGCAATTTATAAAGCTAGTTTTGTGTTTTAAAGTTATGTGTATTTTAAATGGAAGATTCTCATTATTATTTAAATAAAGAATATTTTAAATAACTCAATTATAATATATTTGAAGAGCTCCAAAAATATTATAATTGTGGGAATCATTTTATATAAATGATTCCAGTTATTTGGAATCTTTATATTAATTTAATGGTTTTATTCTTTTAAATATTTTAAGTAAGACTTCATCATTTTATAAATGATGAAAGAATATTATTTTAAATAATATTCTATCTTAATTCCTCTCAATGCTTTTAATTAAGTTAGTTTTTATGCATTTGCAAATCAGTATTTAAGATGTCATCGTAGACCATTTTATAGATCCCTGGATATCAAGTTTTAGGATAAAACCCCAGCCCTCTCTCATCTCCCTCACTTTTTCCCAGCCCTCTCTCTCTCCTCCCTTTCTCCCTCTTGGCGTGCCCAGTACGCTGCACCCATACCGAACGCCCCACTGCCCAGCCTGGCGTCGCCGTGTGCCAGTGAGTCTCACCTCCACCACCATCGGCCTCCTCTCCCTCCAGCGAGTCTCCCCATATCGGCATCTCCCCCTCACGCTCACCCCTCCTCTCCCTCGGCCATGCACAACCCGAATGGGCTTGATAGCTAATGCGCCGCTGTGCGCCGTTCTCCGGCGCCACCACTCCCACGGCAGCTTCCTCTGCCACCGACCGGCCTCCTCTAGCAAGCCCAGCCTCCATCTCCCCGCCGGTAGCTCCCCATGCACGGACGTAGCTCTCTCACGCACAGATTCACTGTGCACGTCCACAACGCCACCGTGCGCGGCCACCTTGGCCACCGGACACTGCCATGAGACTCCCCAGGTCTCCCCCTTCCTCCTCCCTTAAACCCACGACCGGTAGCCTCCCCTAGATCCACTGCACGAGGCTCCTCCTGGCACGGGTTAAGCCCGATCCGCCGCTGTATGCCGCCACCCATAGTGTGTGGCCACCCTCTCCGGCACCCTCAGGCCACCACGAAACCAACCGGACCACCCACAGCCCCGATCTGCTACCCATGGCTCCTCACTCTCTCTCACTCTCCCACGGCTTCTCCTCCCTCACAGTGCACGACCAGCCCTTCTCTGCCACCACGGATCATCGTACCACCACCACCGAGCCTCCACGACTCCATCGGTTGTTTCTCTTAGCCAAGCCCTAGGTCCAAACCACCACTTTACGTGGTGGGTAGTCACTGGACGTGATGGACAGTCACTGCCCGTCACTGACCGCCACTGTACACGACTAGATCCACAGTGATACACTCCCTTTCCAGCATCACAAGGCCATCATAAGCCATTCCAAGACCACACCTAGCTATCCAAATGCCTAAACAGTCACCGTACGTTCCTCCGGCGTTACCGCTGAGACAGTGAATGAGCGACGCACGAGTTATCCCTTCGATAGTATAATTCTCTATCCCTCGCTATTTATATTAGATGTTAGCTAGTTGACTAGGTTGTGGACTATGCTGCTAGTATTATAGGGTTCGCTGTGTAGTATGATGGTGTGGATTGTGACGTGTAGTGTTGGGCGTAGTTGGGAAGTGTGCTGTGTAGTAATGTGGACTGTGCTGTGAAGTGTGGTTGTGGTTTTGTAACAACTCGACCCTAAGATTAGGCCATAAGATAAGTTTAATGTGTTTCTATAACTACTATTATTATTGTTATGAGTTTATTATTATTATTATTACTATTACTATTAACCGATTCTGAGAATGCAATAAAGTTCTTCTCCTAGTTTCTTTCTACCTTTACTCAAGTATTTATCTCCTAGTCGAATAAGTTTCCTAATGGGAAACCAAACTCTCAACTCCAAATCCTATCACATCTCCTTATAGTCACGATACCCTTCTCCTTGCCTATAAAACCCACCCCTAGTTGAGACCTCTAGAAGAAAACATAAGAAACCATAGCCACCGTAGCAAGCTTCTTCAAACCGAGAACTCAACTCCCTCATGCACATGTCCCATGCAAACAGAATTTTTCCTCATCAATCTAGGGTTGTCGTCGACCCTCTTATGCCACCAAGCTTCACGCCGCTGCGAAGCTCCTCCAAGCCAGACCAGCGTTGCATGCCTCCCACGTCAATCACGACCGCATCTGCACCGCAGTCCCTGCATGATCTCCGCCGCAACAGCAAGTCGCAGCTCACTTAGTTGCCGCGAAAACAACCTCCACAAACCACGATCCTCGCCGTTCCATCTCCAACGCAGCCTGGTCCTCACCCACTCAGAAAACACCACCCTCAACCTCTTGGGGAGCCCCTGTTTTCTGCACCAAAAATAGAGCACCTATTGATCTCCGACCGTAAGCCACAGCCCAGCCACCCTCAACCGCAGAGCACGCCGACCAGCACAACCCCGTGGCACCCATTCCATCCCAGTAAGCCACGGTCGTTGCCACCCTTCTTTCTCCCTCTCGGTAAGCTGTGACAGAACTCTCTTTCCCTCTCTCAGTGTCGAACCACCATGCCCAGAGAACCACCAAGTTGCGCTGCCATGACCCCTGCTAGTTGCCTGAACCGCCACACATCAACTCCTCCCTCAGTGAGTTTCAGCTCTATCGCATGCCTCTCTCCCCAGCCACCTCTATTTCTCTTTATAGTATGAAGATGTATTTTTGTCAGGTTTGTAATTTACTACAAATAGATGTTAATAGTATTACGTATATGCCCTTTTAATTCCTTTCCGTAGTATCTTGAAGGAGTGTTTTAAGTATAATTACATGTATAACCTTACGTTTAAGTATATGTTAATTATGAATATTATTACTTCATTTTATTTGAAGTCGAGTTTAATATTTCCAGTTGAGTTGAGTTTAATTTCATTTAATAAATATATTAGTCATAAGTTTTTTTTTTTCATAAGAAAGTGTTTAAAGAATTTGAAATATATTTTTAAGTATATTATTGAGCCTAATATTTTAGTTAATATTACTTTGCCTAATTAATAGAATTTAATAAAACTTCTATGTTATACTTTAAATAGAAAATAAAGAAATATGTTCAGAGTATTAAAATGATATTAGTATTTATTAGATTTCTTTTAAATTAAATAATTATGTTAATCATGGGAAAGTAAACCTATTTTTACGAATTTAAGTTTATGACTTATTTAAAATAGCTTAAGTGTTTTACTAAAGTATAATATGTTATTAGTATTTAAGTAATTTAAAATATCAAGATTTATTGATATAGTGTTAAACAGACAATTTATTTGACTATCTTCTAGATTATAATTAAGTAGGTTATTATCAGTATATGTTGTTCCTAGACGGATTTAGTAATATTTAATACTATGTATAGGTGATGAGTTACGAAGTGAGATTCAAGAAGAAGTGCAGCAAGGTAAGTTATTTGATCACAAAATTAGGATCATCACAGTTCAGCTTATATATAAGTATTATTTAAGCCAGTTCATTGATAGCCATTTTTATGTACCACTCATGTCATATGCAAGCATGTCATCCAACATAGTACACGATCATGTCATTCCGCATCATGTTCAGATTCAGAAATTATAAATATATATGTATTATGTCATGCATCTCATGGGCGTAAGACACGTAAGCTACCTTAACTTCAAGTGCAAGATAAGATCAGATCAGTTAATCAGATGGTCATTCAGATGCATGGTACCAATGCAGTTCAAATCAGGGTAGATGTGCAAGCTACGGACTCAAGCGTGGTCCACCATAGTATGCCAGAATACTATCAGCGGCTCCCCTAGCGGCCGTGGGATGTGGGGCCAGTGCACAACCTCGCACACAGGGTTAAGTGTGTTGGTTAGTTAGTTCAGTCAGTTAATTCAGATAAATCAGTCATGCATAAACATCAATATGAACAATCATGAATTTTAAGTTCTCAGCATGAAAACTTAAAATCCATGAGCAGACATTTTACAAAAAAAAAGAACAAAAAGTAATGTTTTTAAAGTATAAGTATGTACGACCCTCTTTGGCAGCACCTGTTCACGCACCCAAAAGTATTAATTGTACGCATGTGAATGGATGACTATACGGTGTATCTATTGTATGTATTTTCAAAGAAAAGACATGGAACAAAAAGACGATTTTCGGGCTCTCGCCCTAAATGAAATTTTCTCACGAAAAGAAGTTTTCTCACGAAATGACATTTTCTCATGAAAGTATGAAACGAATGAAAGAAATGAAAAGAAAGAAAGCCCATGCTCATGCACATGAAATGAATGAAAAATGCAGCTCTCTAGAGCTGCCATGAACAAATGAACGTAAAGAAAGAAAGAAAGAAAGAAAGAAAGGCATGAGCATGCATGAATGTATGAAGCTACGTAACGGCCACATGAATGAATGAATCGGGTACCCAAATGAATGAATGGGCAGATTGAAATGCCGGGTAGTAGTATCTGGTAGTGCACCCAGTGCTGCATCCCTGATGGAATGGGATTCCAACCCATGGCCAGGGCGAATCCATTGGCCATAGGGCCGCTAACCCTAGCACGCGGAGCGTTACAGTGTGCACTGGCCTATGAAAGTGAAAAGAAAAGAATGTATAAATGCATGGCATTCTTTAAGAAATGAAGGCAGTGACGGGGGAACGTTTTAAAGAAAAGAAAAGCATGTTTAAAGATGAAAACCCCCGTCTACTGATGTTTACGAATGAAAGCATGTATACATGTACGTATAATATGTATGGAATGATGAATGCATGACTGAAAACCTATTTTGTTATATTTTAACGGTATGAAGTAATGCTTACTGAGTATTCAACTCATTTTAGTTTTTATGTCTGCCCCTCCCCCCACAGGAACTGAATGAGCAGTACGCTCAGGAGGGACACGGCCAAAGGAGAAGAGTACGGAAGTCTAAACATGAGGGTTTTAAATGTATGAAAGGTCCTTTTTATTTTAAAAGATTTATATTTTTCACTATTTTAGCCCGCAAACCTCTTTTATTATAAAAGCACATTTTATTTTATAACGTAGAGTCTTGCACCCTGGGAAGGACAGTAAAATGTTTTAAACCGGACGGTAATTCCCGTCGTATTTTCTAAAATATTTCTTAAAAAGACCCAGCTCAAGGACAGACGTTACAATAAAATAAAATGTAAAGTTGTGGGTTTAGTAGAGTGGGGTAAATAAGTTCTTTAGAACTCACCAAAAAAGGAAGAACAAAACCCGAAAGGGTGGTGGGTTTATGAATCTCCATCCCTAATACTAAAGGAAAATGCTTGGGATCCCACTGCAGCTCCCACTCCATTTGTTTTAGTTTTTTTTCATAATGATTAAGAAAGTGTTGCTGAATAATATTGTGAATTTTCTTCTTTTTTAAAACATAATTAGAAGTGTTGCTGAAAAGCTTAGGTTTTTTGTTTTTTTTTTCACATCATTTTTTAATACTTTTAAATATTTTTGAAAAAAGTTAAAAATTCATAGTATTATTAAACAACACTTTCTTAATCACTAATTAAAAAAAACTAAAAAAAAATGGAGCAGGAGCTCCAATGGGATCCCTAGCATTACCAATACAAAATGCCACTTGAGCAAGATATTCCAAAGCTACTATATTTGGTTTGCAAGACATATGATGCATGAATATCACCTATGGAAAATCCTTTTACTCCAGTTACTCATTTCCCTTCATAGAATAACTAGCTAGCTACAATGTTTCTTCTCACTTGCAATCACACCAATTTTGTGATCTTTACTGTAATTGTATATAGCTTTGTACGCATTGGTACTATACGATGTAATTGTATATAACTATGTAATACTCTAGTTATGTTTGTTCGCATGTGCTTTTATTGAGAACATTTGGGAGGCTAGAGAAAGAGAAAACAAAAAGAAAATGAGAAAAATATGGCACTTGATTCAATTGGCCTGGGTGACGAAAGATCCCTATAGTACAAAAGATTAGGACAAGTTTGGGGAGTGAGATGAGATCATAATTTTGTGAATAGTAAAAAGATGTTTGTTAATAATAGTGAGATAGTTTGAGTTAATGCTTTATGGGGTCTTAGGAAAGGAGAGAGAAAATGTTGAATTAAAAATAATATAAAGTTAAAATATGATTAGAATATAGTTCTTTAATATTATTTTTGTTTGGAGATTTGAAAATGTTGAATTATTTTTTTATTTTTTCTTTGAAAGTTTGGGAAAGTTATAATGATTTGTTTAAAAAAGTTGTAATGATTAGTTTAAAAGTATTTGTGTTTAGATGGTGTTTGGGAAGAAGATTGGATGAGATGAGATGAGAATTTTGGAATGGAAACTTTTTCCAAACAAGCCCTAAATAGTTTTATGCACACATCCATAAAACTTGTAAATCTTGTGATTTTTTGTTTTGTTTTTTTGGGTTTTGTTTGGTTTAGTTCACAAGCCCTATTACTTTTTGGACTTTTTGATACAAACAAAAATATATAGTACGCTAGTTGCATGCATGTTTATGGAGAATAACACAATTTTCATTCATGTGCATATATGCACTAATAACATGCTAAGTCAAGTAGTAATAGTATGTTGCTTATATATTAACAATTTGAATGAGGTCAATTGTAGATTACTTGAATTTTCCCTACTTGAACTTGTGGTAATTGTGAAGTTCCTTATGATGTTTCACAATTTTATTTATACCTTTATATGGTTGTTATCTTCTTTAACTTGATAATTTTTTTAGGTAAATATGGATTTTTTTTTTTTAGGTAATTGTTCTACCTGTTATCTTTATGTTTGATACTAGAAATGTTCTTTGTTGCTACTGCTTTTGGGACTCCAGTACTTCAACCAATAAC
Organism: Cyclocarya paliurus; assembly: GCA_029856935.1. NCBI lineage: Eukaryota > Viridiplantae > Streptophyta > Magnoliopsida > Fagales > Juglandaceae > Cyclocarya > Cyclocarya paliurus. Next base: position 24,032,049 of record CM056950.1, read on the forward strand.
TTGTGCATAAATGAGGTGGCAATATCAAACTAATAATACTTCAGCCCTTTTTTTGATGTGGTTGATGATGGCTACAATTGTTGGAAATAAGCGATTGTTGAGGACATGTTTCACCACCGATTGATCTTGACCAATAAGCTGCAATAGGTAAAAAAGATGGCTCGGCGCACCTCCGATTCCTTGGTCAGAAATATGGGTGTATTGCTTGGCAATAAGGGGTCTAGAATTGTTCCTTGGGTTGCTAGGGGTGGATGTTGCTAATAAGGACAATTTATTTCCCCCAAATCTAGGGGTCTTAATTGCCATATTCTTGGGACATGATAGCAGAAGGAAATGGTTGACATATTGTGGACTACTATCCTGAATATCTCACCATTTTCTTAGGGGTAAATAACTTCTATCAAAGTTAGTAATCCTATTAGGAGTTGTATGATCTCGTGGTAGGGAACATACAGTGTTCCTACAGGTTCCTTGACCTGTTGGGCCTTTTACATGTGCCTTTTTATTTTGTATCAATGGGCCCGTTTAATAGAGATTTAAACAACTCTCTAATTATCCCTCAAATTCTTGCCGCGTCGGCATGGCGGGAACTTAAATATTATAAAATGTTCTTTCCTGTCGCGTCCTTCATTGCAATTGGCCGTTCATGCTTTTGTGTCAAAGGGGGTTGCAATAGCCTCGCATCTACCCTTAGTCACATCATCAAATCATGGGGTGTGCTCGGGGCAATAGTGTTGTCAAGCTGCCTGTATTCTTCCTGAGGCATTTCAACCATCGTGTCTCTCGTTATAAATGACCCCCTTGCTTTCACCGTCACCACTTTCACTTTCGCATATTCCCCTTCATTATTGCCTGCATTCTTTGTCGAAACCTATTTTCTTTTCCCCCAAGTCTTTAGTTTGTTTCTATGGCTCATGAGAGTTCTTCTCTCCCTTCTCTTCATGGCTCTCCCCCTCTAGAGTCTTCGTCGATAATAGCCTCCAAAAATTTAGTGGAGGAATTTCTTTATGCTTTTGGAATTTCTGTCAACATAGTCAGTATTGTCACTTGCTAAGCTGCCAAAAGTGCAATTTTATTTATTTCAGATGCCTAGAAGTTTCAGAATGAGATACAGTTTACGCTATTACACTCAAGGGAATATTTAGGATCTTAAGGCACAATAAACAATTTTTTATTTCTAGACAAAACGCTTGTTTGACAATGCGTTTTAATTATTTCGAGGCATTTTGTAGTCAAATTTTGTTAAACAATTTGTACTCTAAGGTTAGTATGATTATTTAGGATTTTATAGTACAAAGTTTATTTTTTACTTTCCGAAGTGAATAGTAATTTTGATAATAACACCAACAGTAATGTTTTCAAAATCACAGTGTGAAATGTCCAAATAAGGTTAGCAAAACTTTATTTGGACACTTGACAAGATCTTGGCCACACTTGGTGAATAGTATTGGAAACTTGGCATCAAAAGAAACCATGAGATTGAAAAAAGTGAAGGAAATCAAGTTTTGTGATCATGCCACCTAAGAAAAACCCTATTCCATCCAACCATCCAATTTGGGCCAAACCAAAGAGGGTTTAAACCCTTCAGAAATCCTAAACACTTGGAATCCAATTGAAACTCCAAAAACTTGGTTGAAACTTAAACTCAAAATGGTTTTCCTAAACCCCAAAGTTTACCCCCAAACGCTCAATGAACCCAATTTTAGCTTAATATCTAATCATTTGATTAAATCATTTCTACATATTATTAACCACTCAAATTCATGTTATGATATCATTATTTATTCTTTTGAACCATGGTAATTTTATTGGGTCAAGAAAAATAAATTTGGGTTTGATAGCAACCCAAACCCCAACCAAACCCTATTGAAACCCTAAATGGAAGCCCATCCAGTTAAGGCCCATTAAGGCCCACGAAATTGAGCCACCAAAGAAAAGCTTGTGGAGGAAGTTTCCCCCCTGTCATGGCAGTCCAAACCTGCCCAAAGTAGTCCCAAACCATTTATGATGTGAAGGCCAAGAGCCACCTCACCACCACCGTACACAAGGAAGCTTCCTTTGCTGAAGCTATGTTTGGATGTTGAGATGAGTTGAGTTAAATTGTAAATAATATTATTTTGTTGGTCCAATTGATACGAGTTTAATTTTTTTAGTTTGAAATGTATGAAGTAGGTTGAGATGAGTTAAACTTTTTTATGGGAAGTTGAAAACGTAGTGGCTCCCATCAATAATTGGTTTGAGATGAATTGAGTTTGGTTCAACAACTAAACACAACCTAAGTGTCATTCACACCCCTCATATCACCCTCCAGATTTGTAAGAGGTGTCCAAGTCCTTTTTCCTTACATTTGGTCACTCTCCAATTCTATTCTTGGAGAGAAAACCAGAGAAGCTCTTACGCAGATTTTCGGGCTTACCTTGCTCGACTTTTTTAAAGTAGTTGTAAGTATTTTCTCATGAAGTACTATCCTTCATAAAAGCTGTTCCTCTTCGAGTCTAGTTTCTGTTGGTAAGTTTTATATTGATTTTCGTGGTCATTTGATGGGTCAAAAGTTGGTTTATACATGAACATATCTGAACAATGTATGATATTTTGATGATTTGGACCAAGTTATTGGCAAGATCTTTATAGAGTATAATTAACATGCTAGCACATAATTTTGATGAAGTTTGGTTGCATGTTATAAGCTTTTGATGAAAGTTTTACTTAGATCTAGAAAGTTGAAACCTGGAAGGTTGAAAACAGTTTCTATTTTCTATAAACTTGAATCTTTTGATGAGAAAGCATGCTCCAGTGACTTTGATATTTTAATATGATGGTCCTAAGACTTTGATTTATATGTTAAGATGTTAGTTAAAGGGTTTTTTGTGTTGGTTTCAAAGATATGATTTTTTAGACATGAAGAGGTTGAGTTAGGTCATGTATTTGAGGTTTTCAAATGGATTGATGTTTTAATTTAATTTTGGTGATGTGATCTTGAGTTTAATGCTTGGATCTATTCTGGGACATGCTTTTTAACATATGATGTTATTGGTTTGTGAGTTATATCATGCTATGTTTTGGAACAAATGGTTTGATCAAAATCAAACCATGAAGGAATCGGTTTTGGTGAAAGTGTTAAGGGTGAAAGCTTTGTAATGGATTTTTTGTAAATTTTGTGATTTTTTCTTGATGTTCAGAGCATGTTAGTTCTTAGGAGTATGTTATTGTAACATCTCGCCTATTTATCCTTATAGATTAACTCTTAGATCAACACTAGAATTTAGAAGACTAGCTCATTAGAGTAGTCAACAACCCTAAGAGCTTTAGAAAGAATTAAATTAAGTTTAGAATCTTGGTTAAGAGCATTGATCGATCATCATACGATTAGTGATATTGAAATCATGTTTTAAGCTTGATTTTTATTCTTATCATTTCTCATCCTTTTGTTCTAAAATTTTCGTGTTTGGTTATCCATTTCTATTACTCTTAGATCATATTAGAATTTTAGATAAACCTTTACACATTTCATTTAGGGTAATTACATGTCAAACCCTAAAATCATACCAATCGGCACCTATGTGCACTTTTGTGTGCAATGGACTAATGTGCCCCTAGCTCGAATATTTTTATACCATTCTTATCAAGGACATTTCTATCATTGGCCCCTAAATTTATTCATGAAATTTCCTACCAAGCTTGATTTTCAAAAACCCTAGCTAAAATCCAAATTTTGTCCAATCCAAAAATGCCCTTGAATTTTCGGCAACCACACATGAAAATTCCCCACTTATTTGATTTTACGTGACATCTCAGACTTTGCAAAGTCCCCATTCATATTTTTATTTGGATATCATTTAAGTTGTTGGATAAGTGCTAGGTGTTATAGGAATGCCTTGATATATGTTCTATTTATTCGGACTTTAGAATCTTAAGCATAAAAGCCCACAAGAGAAAGAAGAGGAAAAAGCCAACAAAGGCACATGTGGATTTCGGCCAACCAAGCTAGGATTAGGGTTTGGAAGCCCAATATTGCACTAAATAATGGATGAGGCTCCACATGGCATGAAAAGATATTTTTATTTTTCTAGAAGCTCATCATTTGAAACCTAGGAAAGTAGCAAAGTGTGACACTTGTCCAACATGCAAAGAGGTTCTAGAAGAAAGTGAGTGGATGAGACAAAGAGAGATGATTCAACTGCCTAGGGAACATGCCACTCTCACCAACCATATGCCATGTGTCTCGCATCCACAACTCATTTATAGGTCACTTTGAATTAGGACTTGAAAGAAGGCAAGGGGAGTGAGAGAAGATTAGGGTTTTGGTGAACCCAAGAGACCTATATGTACCCATGAGATTTTGACAAGTTCCAAGAAGTTTGTAATGATTGAGAAGACATAGAGGCACCTAGGAGCACTACAAATAAGATGGCACAAATACAAAAGGATTTCTAGGGTTCAGCCATGGGGATTACGCACCCCACATGCAAGCCAACCATCATGGCTGACAATTGTCATGCATAGAGGAAGGGCTTTAGAGTTTGAAGAGACTTGGGAAGAGGAAGAGACTCATGGGAAGGCATGCACCTGAAGGGAAGTGCAAGGGGCAACGACAAGGCTGCAAGGGCAAGCCAAGAGGCACACGCCACCTACCACCTAGGGAAGAAGAGACTTTCTTGGGGAGGGGAATGGGTTTTCGGCACACCCCACTTGCCACATGCAAACATCCACACATGTAGTGGTTCAAGATTGATTTAGGTTTTTGAGATTTACCTTTTTGCCAAATGAAGAAGGGCAAAGAGGGAGAGAGGGTTTTGGTTGGGAGGCCACACGCCGTGACACCCCATATTTTAGTATATTTTAATTGAAGGATTATTTTAATTAATTCAAATATTGATCCTCTTGTTTTAAAATTATAGGAGTTATGATATATTATTTTATAATATTTTGAAGTTGTGAAAATTATTTTTGATATGCTTTCTTAATATTAGTTATTGTTTTGCATTTACATTAATCTTTAATTTAAATTAGTTTGTTTATGAGTTTTAAAATTATTATTGTTGATGAATTTTATTATTATTTTATTTAAGCTATTCACTGCTTTTGAATTATTTTATTAAACTTATTGTTTTGAAATCTTTTTCGTTGGATCAATTTTGTCACCCAAGTTGTGAGGAATGGACCTCATTCCTTTCCCTTCATTTTTTTCTTTTCCTATTTTCTTTTCTCTTTCCTTTTTTCTTCTTTCCCTTTTTCTTTTCTTTCTTTTCCTTTCTCCACCCCACTTTTCCTCCCAGCCCGTGCGACCCCTCTGTTTTCTCTCTCCTGTCCGTGCGTTTCGTTCCTCCCTCTGCACTGTTGCATGCCACCGTGTCCGACACCACCCCTCCCAATCTTCTCCCCACCGGCCGGTGACCTCCCACCTCCATTCTTAGCCCCTCCCACGACGTCGTTGACCCACACGCACGGCACCAAGCCGCAACACCTCTTGAGCTCCAACGTCGCCGTTGCACCACCACTGGCCACCATCTTTTCACCACATCATTCTTGACCTCCCAACAACCAAAACCACCCATCCTCAGCCCCATTCTGTTACCGGTGAAGCCCAACGAACCCCATTTTTTATTTGGGTATTTTGGTCTTCTACCACCTCCCTCGCCGCCACTCACAGCCAAAGGCCACCACCATTAGCTTCACTGACACCTCTAAGCTATTCCCTAGTAATCTCGAGTCTTAGTTTGTTCACGTTCAAAAGTGAATTTTTTAAGACGCACGGTCATAGTGCATTTTGAACTATTTTGTTGATGTGTTGCCACTCTTAGCATCTATATGATCCTTCAAAAATTATTTTATAACGCTATAAATATTTTTCCAAATAAATTTTGATATTTAAATGTATTTTTGCACTAATTCATTTTTATTGCGATTTGGTTGGTTATGCCGGACTCAGTTCGAGGAGTAAGGGGGTCGGGTGGACTGGAGAATGGCATTGTTTGTGTGATTGGTTACATTGGGATTTATTGGTTGTTGGATATCGATGTCGTGTCTTGTACATTGCATATTTGCATGCATGTTCATGTTTGTAAATGAAAACTGAGTTTTCGCATAATTGCATACATGTTCATGTGTGTATTTGAAAACTGAGTTTTCATGTGAGAAAGGATTTTAGATGCGTGTGTATCACGATCCCAAGCTGAGATGGGGCATTTCTCGGTGGAGCTCCTCTGGTCACTAGGGAGTGGAATATACTGAGTGACGTCCCCTAAGTTGTCGCCGGGCCACAATGGGATCGGAAGGAATGGTAACACTCTCATGCTGACTTCATGGCCCCTCTATTAGCAGGGGCTAGAGGATGCTTAGCCACAAACATGTTGGGCGCGAAACTGGGCATCACTCATTACAAAGTCACTCGCACGTCCATTACCCGTGGGGTGGTGAAGGGAGCCAGGGTGTGTGGATGGTCCCTAGGGGAAATCATGGTGCATAAGGATAAAAATGGATAAATTACTATTTTATGGGAAAATGACATGTGTTGGATAAAAGGATTTTGTGTGAATCATTTTCTGGGAAAATGATGGATTATTGTTTTGAGCCATTTTTAGGAAAAATGGTGGAAAATGTTTTGGGCCAAATGGGATTTTGGCATGTGTTGGAAAATATTCATTTTCGAGAAAAATGATGTTTTGGGTTTAATGCATATTTTATCACATGCATGCATGATGGTTGGTCGCATTAATGTGTTTTTATCTCATGGTTGTTTGGATTATTACTTACCTGCAGTACCATCTTATGGTATTGCAGATTTTGATGCTGATGATGCAGATGTTGAGCCTGATGATTTGGCTTCGCTGGAGGAGTGATCTAGGCTCACTCTTATTTGTATTTTCAGCCTATGTATTATTTTACGGGATATTTGTATTATTGTTTTTAAAATGCTTTTGCTTTTATTTAGAATTTGTATAAAACAATTCTGATACTTAGTTAACTTATTTATATTATCCACTGCATTTTTGTTGTGCACTTTTTGCATGCTGCACACTTGAGCACTTATCGTTGGAATGCATGAGCCGTGTTGTCATCATCCCGATGTCACAATTCTCGCGTTTCCGTACATGGGAGTCGGGCCATCACAGGTGGTATCAGAGTGGTTCGGCTCTGGATAAAACTATATGTCCCGTAGGTGAAGTACTAGATTTTTTTTTTTAAATTTTAAATTGGAATTATTTATTTTAAAGTATGTTATATTTATGGGTTTAATTCTATTTTATTTTATGTTGTACTATTTTATTTTATTTTATTTGGGTGTTGCTTTTGGTTGTATTTGATGTTTGGTCCGGAGATTTAAGTGGGGTTGAAGGTTATGCTTTGGCAGGAAGATGGTGAGACCAAGAAGGGCGACTGATGTGCCCGAGGATGAGTTGCCACGGGGTGACGGAAACTATGCCATAGCTAGGGCATTGAACAGAATGATGGTGTTCCTTTAGCAAAATATACAACCGTCACAAGGAGATTTGAATAGAGCGGTTCAAGCTGGGTGCACCTATGAGCGCTTTCTGGTGTATAGGACCCCTGCTTTTACTAGTGAAGAGGATCCGCTTCGGGCTAGAAGGTGGATAGAGGAATTGGAAAGCACGTTTGAGATTTGTTGAGGACCAAGCGAGAGTTGTTGGTGATGAAGTTGGGATCCTTTGCTGCTGTGTCTTGGCAGTGATTCAAGAAAGAATTTGATGATCGATTCTTTCCCGTTTCTGTGAGGCAGCAAAAGGCACTGGAATTTAGTAATTTGGTGCAAAGGAATATGTCTGTTGAATAGTATGCCCAAAAATTTATGGAGCTCGGGCGATTTGCTACCCACTTGATTGCCACTGAGGAGATGCGAGCTGAGCATTTCCAGGAGGGTCTACGGCACAAGATATGCAGACAAGTGGCTTGCCATCAGGTTTTAAATTTTCAGAAGTTGGTTGATATGGCCACCATTGCGGAGTATGAGAATAGTTTTGTAATGGGCTCCCTTCTAGGTCAGAAGAGATGGAGTTTTACTGGAGAAGGCAACAGTTCTAGGTCGCCATAGAAATTTGTGCAGAGAATTGGGGCCCGATTGCAGGCAGCCTCTGGACTGGGTATTGGGGGCTGAGCCCCAGTTTGCGGTAGATGTAATAGAGCCCATGAAGGTGAGTGCCATCAGAGTGGGACCACCCACTATTTTAGATGTGGCCAGTAGAGGCACTTTGCTTGCGAGTGTCCTAATCAAGCACAAGGAAGTCGTGGAGGTCGTCATGGTGGAAGGAGTAATCAGAAACAAGTGGTGCAAGCTCGGGTGTATGTTATGACTCCCAGGGATATCGACTACCTAAAACTTAATAAGGTAACTATCAAGAATAAGTACCATCTTCTTCGGATAGATGATTTATTTGATCAGCTTCAAGGAGCAGCTATTTTCTCAAAGATTGACTTGAGATCAAGGTACTACTAGTTGAGGATAAGAGATAAAGATGTACCTAAGACTGCTTTTAGGTCGTGGTATGGGCATTATAAGTTTAAAGTGATGCCTTTTGGGTTGGCTAATGCCCCTGCAGCCTTTATGAATTTGATGAACCATGTATTCTAACCTTATCTGAATTCTTTTGTGGTGGTGTTCATTGATGATATTTTGAATTATTCTCGAGATTTGGAAGAGCATGCTTATCACCTTCGTCTGGTGCCTAGGAAATTAAGAGAACATCAGTTGTATGCGAAATTAAGCAAATGTGAATTTTGGTTAGAAGAAGTCAAGTTTCTTGGACATGTGATTTCCCGAGATGGAGTGACTGTAGATCCTAGCAAGGTGGAAGCTGTTTTGACATGGCCTTGTCCTTCAACGGTGAGTGAGAATCAGACTTTCTTGGGACTTGCCGGGTATTATCAGAGATTTTTGGAAGGATTTTCTTGATTATCCGGACCTCTCACTACTTTGACTAGGAAGAATACTGAGTTTGTTTGGTCAGATAGATGCGAGAGGAGTTTCCAAGAGTTGAAGAAGAGACTGACAACAGCGCCTGTTTTGGCACTTCCGGAGCCACACAAGCTGTTTGTGGTGTTTAGTGATGCATCCAAGTTTGGGTTAAGATGTGTTCTTATGCAGGAGGGACGAGTTATTGCTTATGCATCTTGTCAGTTAAGTTCATGAAAAGAATTATCCCACGCATGATTTGGAATTAGCAGCCATAGTGTTTACTCTTAAGATCTGGCAACATTATTTGTATGGAGAAGTCTGTTAAGTCTACACTGACCGTAAGAGCTTGAAGCATCTGTTTTCTTAGAAGAATCTCAATATGAGACAGAGGCGATGGCTAGAGTTGATTAGCGACTACCAATGTGAGATTAAGTATCATCTAAGAAAGGCAAATCTAGTCGCTGATATTGAGTAGGAAGTCTCAATTGGTGGATGTGGCAGTGTCATCAGGTTTGGACTCTCTCCTTTGTGGGATGAGAAGACTTCTTATTGAGAGTTCACAGCAAGAAGAACTGTTATCTTCGGTTTTGGATGTTCGAGTAGTTGATTTTGAAGAATTGAAAACTCTCCAGAGAAGGGATCCAAGGTTGTTAGGTATCAGGAAGAGAGTCAGGAAGGCTAGAGGACCCTTGCAGTATAGTTTGGATAAAGATGGTATTCTTTGGTTTTGAGATCGTAGAGTGATTCCCCGAGATTTAGAATTTAAAGAGCGAATTTTGACAGAAGCTCATGCGACTCCTTATTCAGTTCATTCTGGAAGCACAAAGATGTACTGAGATTTAAAGAGAAATTTCTGGTGGGAAGGCATGAAGATGGATATCGCCATGTTTATTGAGAAATGTGACACATGCCGTCAAGTTAAGGCTGAGCATTAGAGACCTGTGGGTAAACTTCAACCTCTCCCTATTCCTGAGTGGAAGTGGGATGACATTTTTACGGATTTTTGAGTGGGTCTTCCGAGGACTCCTAGTGGAAAAAACTCGATTTGGGTGATTGTTGATCGATTGACCAAGAGTGCCCATTTCTTGCCTGTCAATAATACTGACTCTTTGTGAAAGCTGGCTCGGTTGTATGTTAAGGAGATAGTGTGATCAACTTATAATTTCGAGTTCCAAGTGCAGAAGCTGTCAAAGTAATACAAGGGTAAATCCCAAGATTGAATTCACAAGGACAATGAGAATTAACCAAACTTTTTAGATTTGCAAGATAACGTTTATGGTGACAAGAAATTTCGAAAAGATAAGAAAGTATTAAACTAAAAGATCTAACAATGAACACACACAAAAAAAACGTCATCCAATAACTATATCAATACTAAAATCAGGGTTGTTTTGGAAGTTCAAGCACAAGTAATGCTGAAAATAAATGTGCATCTATGTTTCTAAAATTACCAAGAACTAAGGGGTTCAGAGGAAAAGTATAGAAATTTAGTTAAACTTGTAAGAAACAATAAAACAAACACTTGGGATGCAATTTTTCACCCACTAATTTGGTGATGGATTTACTTCTCTTTTCATCTTCTCTCAACCATTCTCTCATTCCTAGAAATCATGGTTGGATAATATATTAATGAACCACAGATTTCAGCCTAATAAAACTACTTGACAGATTATATATATCAACTGTAAAATAGTGAAAGAAAACCATTAAAGTCTTGCTACTTGTTCAAGAATCAATTGTGCCTTTATGTCTACAACTAAGCTAAACCAAGAACAAAGCACTTCAATATTTTCTAAATGCAAATTGAAATATAATCCATCAAGTTAATCATCAAAACCACATAACATTGAAGAAAATCCAACCCAAAACAGTCATGGGTTACTTCTTGAATCCCAAGCTGAAAATCTAGCCTATCATCTCTAGATTAGCAAAATGCCAAAAACGATTAAATCCCAACATCTCTGAAGTTGCTGTCAAAATAAAATTGCAGTAGTGAAAATTGTTCTCTGGTCGACACCCAAAAAGTAAACTGTAGGAAAATAAAATCCAAAAAAAGAACTACTCCTTCCACCGAAGATAGGATATATATTGGTCTATATTTGCTGTACGCCCCTCTCTACTCCAACTGCCCGTGCAAGACATCACCAACTCAAAGATAATTTAAAATCTGCCGATCCACTTCTCTCCTTGAGGCCACGTTCTGCATGAGTGAGTTTCCAGCTTGAGGCCAGATGCTGCCCACATTTTCTGGTTTGTTGGTGCGATCTGCATGAGTGAGTTTCCAGCTTGTGGCTAGCTGCTGCCCACGTGAGTGCCAACCAACCCAGTGAAACCAAAGCTTCTTCTACGTGGATCTACTGCAATGTTTTCTGCACTTGAAGCCACGTTCTGCAAGTGAGTGTGTCTGCTACGTGTGACATTGCCAACCGACAAGAAAAATAAACCAGGCGTGAATCTGCTACAATTTTTATGCACATTTTCATCATTTCCGCAGCTCTTTTCCTAGTGGGTCAAGTCCTCTGCATGTGCGTGAGTGCTGCTGCTTTCTGCTCTTGTGAGGTCACAATCCACTCTGGTTTCCCACGTCCTGCATAGCTGTCTGCAAGTACATATATTTCCCCTTGAAGTCTGCTGCATGTTCCTTTCCATTCCGCTGCTGCGAGCCTACCATGTGCGTGAGTCTGCTGCAACATTTTCTGCTTATAGCTCCTGCAGTCCGTGAGTGAGTTTCCAGCTTTGGTTTCCCACGTTCTCTGCATAGCTGTCTGCATGTTCCCTTTCATCAAGACTTAGCACACGTTACTTCCAATAATGCCCCCTACTCTCATTCTTTCCAAAAATGCCCTGAACATATAAGTATGTTATGAGTGTTTAATTGTTTTAGAGGCAAATATGAAACTTTTGTGTGCAAAATATTGGCATCGATTGGTTTGAAGTCTAATATTAAAATTTGATGTGTAATTAAGTTTCTTAACTCTTATTTGATGAAACATATCTTTTACTTTAACAACTTAATTATGCATTTTTAACACTTTATCATAGTGCGTTTGCACAGAGTAACCAAGAGCATTGTGTCGGATAGGGACCCATGGTTCAGGTCTCATTTTTTGAAGAGTTTGCAGGCAGCTTTAGGCACTAAATTGAAGTTTAGTACTGCTTATTACCCTCAAACTGACGGTCAATCAGAGCGTACTATTTAGACTCTTGAGGATATGTTGTGGGCTTGTGTCATGAAATTTCAGGGAAGTTGGGAAAATCAGTTACCATTAATAGAATTTGCTTATAATAACAATTTTCATGCCTCCATTCAGATGGCCCCGTATGAAGTTTTGTATGGAAGGAAGTGCAGATCGCCTTTGTGTTGGGATGAAGTTGGCGAGAGTAAATTAATTAGGCCTAAGTTAATTTAAGAAATGAAAGATCAAGTACGGGTTATAAAGAATAAAATGGCGGAAGCGCAAAGTCATCAGAAGAGTTATGTAGATACAAGGAGAAGAAACTTATCATTTGAGAAAGGTGATTGGGTTTACCTTAAAGTCTCTCCTATGAAAGGCATTAAGCGCTTTGGTAAGAAGGGAAAGCTTAGTCCGAGGTATGTTGGCCATTTTCAATTTGTGGAGAAGGTTGCGCTTGTTGCTTATAAGGTTGCATTGCCGGATTATTTTGGGGATGTTCATGACGTGTTCCATGTGTCATCATACTCAGATTGTGGATTGAAAAGAGCAAAGGTTAAGGTCTAAGACGATACCTTTGGTGAATGTGTCATGGGGTGATCCGTTGGCTCAAGATTTCTCTTGGGAGAGAGAGGCCGACATAAGGGAGCAATATCCGTATTTTTTTGGTTGACCTTGTCAGTATGTTTCTTAAGTCTGCTCTTAGATGAATCTTATCCCTATCTTAGCTTTAATGTTTGACCTTGCCAATTTCGAGGACGAAATTTTATTTAAGGGAAGAGGATGTGACACCCCGTATTTTAGTGTATTTTAATTGAATGATTATTTTAATTAATTCAAATATTGATTCTCTTGTTTTAAAATTATGAGAGTTTTAATATATTATTTTATAATATTTTTAAGTTGTGAAATTTTTTTTTGATATGCTTTCTTAATGTTAATTATTGTTTTGCATTTACATTGATCTTTGATTGATATTAGTTTGTTTATGGTTTTTAAAATTATTATTGTTGATGGATTTTATTATTATTTTATTTAAGCTATTGACTATGTTTGAATTATTTTATTAAACTTATTGTTCTGAAATCTTTTTCGTTTCATCAATTTTGTGATCCAAGTGATGAGGATTGGACCTCATTCATTTCCCTTCATTTTTTTCTTTTTCTCTTTTCTTTTTTCTTCTTTCTCTTTTTCTTTTCTTTCTTTTCCTTTTTCCCCCCACTTTCCTCCTAGCCCGTGCAACCCCTCTGTTTTCTCTCCCTCGTCCGTGCGTTTCATTCCTCCCTCTGCATCGCCGCATGCCACCATGTCCGACACCGCCCCTCCTAATCTTCTTCCCATCGGTTGGCGACCTCACTCCTCCATTCTCAGCCCCTTCTGCGTCGTCGTTGACCCACATGCATTGCACCAAGCTGCGACACCTCTTGAGCTCCAGTGCCACCATTGAACCACCACCGGCCACCATCTTTTCACCACATCATCCTCGACCTCCCAGAAACCTAACCACCCATCCTCAGCCCCGATTTGTCACCAGTGAAGCCTAACCAACCCTATTTTCAATTTGGGTATTTTGGTCTTCTAGCACCTCCCTTGCTGCCACCCACGGCCAAAGGCCACCCCCATTAGCTTCACCGACACCTCTATGCTATTCCTTAGTAATCTCGAGTCTTAGTTTGTCCCCGTTCAAAAGTGAATTTTTTTAGACCCACGGCCATAGTGCATTTTGCACTATTTCGTTGCTGTGTTGCCGCTCTTAGCATCTCTGTGATCCTTCAGAAATTATTTTATAACGCTGTAAGTATTTTTCCAAATAACTTTTGAGATTTAAATGTATTGGAGATTGGAGTTGTTTGTGTGATTGGTTATATTGAGATTTATTGGTTGTTGGATATTGATGTCGTATCTTGTACATTGCATATTTGCATGCATGCATGTTCATGTTTGTAAATGAAAATTGAGTTTTCGCATAATTGCATACATATTCAGGTGTATATTTGAAAACTGAATTTTCATGTGAGAAAGGATTTTGGATGCGTGTGTATCACGACCCCAAGCCGAGATGGGGCATTATCTTTACGGAGCTCCTCTGGTCACTTGGGAGCGGAATATACTGAGTGATATCCCCTGGGTTGTCGCCGAGCGACAACGGGATCAGACGGGATGGTAACGCTCTCATGCCGACTTCGTGGCCCCTCTATTGGTAGGGGCTAGAGGATGCTTGGCCACTATCGCGCTGGGTACGGAACTAGGCATCACTTATTTCTAGGTCATTCGCATGGTCGTTACCCATGGTGTGACGAAGGGAGCCAGGGTGTGCGAATGGTCCCTAGGGGAAATCATGATACATACGGATAAAAATGGATAAATGACTATTTTCTGGAAAAATGGCTTGTGTTGGGTAAAAGGATTTTGTGTGAATCATTTTCTAGAAAATGATGGATTATTGTTTTGGGCCATTTTTAGGGAAAATGGTGGAAAATGTTTTGATGAAAATGTTTTGGGCCAAAATGGGATTTTGCCGTATGTTGGAAAATATTCATTTTCGAGAAAAATGATGTTTTGGCTTTAATGCATATTTCATCATATGCATGCACAATGGTTGGTCGTATTAATGTATTTTTATCTTGTGGTTGTTTGGATTATTACTTACATGTGGTACCATCTTATAGTATTGCAGATTTTGATGCTGATGATGTAGATCTTGAGCCTGAAGATTTGGCGCCACTGGAGGAGTGATCTAGGATCACTCGTATTTGTATTTTCAGCCTTTGTATTATTTTATGGGATATTTGTATTATTTTTTTTAAAATGCTTTTGTTTTTATTTAGAATTTGTATAAAACAATTCTGATACTTAGTTGACTTATTTATATTATCCGGTGCATTTTTGTTGTGCACTTTTTTCATGTTGCACACACTTGAACACTTATCGTTGGGATGCATGACCCGTGTTGTCATCATCCCATTTGGCGTATTCCAGAGGGGGAGGGAGGGGGAGATGTCTATAAGATTGTAACGCCCGTCCTCGTGGTGGGTATTTTTACAAAATATTTTAGAAACTATGACGGGAATTACCGTCCGATTTAAAACATCTTTTACAGTCCTTCCCAGGGTGCAAGACTCTACTTTATAAAATAAAAAGTGCTTCTATAATAAAAGAGTTTTGGAGTGGGAAATAAAATCTTTAAAATAAAAAGACCTTTCTTACATTCAAAACCATCATGCCTAGACTTCCGTGCCCTTCTCCTTTTGGCCGTGTCCCTCCTGAGCGTACTGCTCATTCAGTTCCTATGGGGGGAGGGGCACACATAAAAACTAAAATAAGTCGAATACTCAGTAAGCATTACTTCATACCGTTAAAATATAAAAACATAGGTTTTCAATCATGCATTCATCATTCCATACATACTATACGTACATGCATACATGCTTTCGTTTGGAAATATCACTGACGGGGTTTTTCTTCTTTAAAAATTGGTTTTCTTTTCTTAAAACGTTTCCCCCGTCAGTGCCTCCATTTCTTAAAGAATGCTGTGCATTCTTACATTACTTTTTCTTTTTGTAAACGTCAGTAGACGGGGGTTTTCATATTTAAAACGTATTTTTCTTTTAGTAAAACTTTCCCCCGTTACTGCCTTCATTTCTTGAAGAGTGCAATGCATTCGTACATTCTTTTCTTATCACTTTCATAGGCCAGTGCACACTGTTACGCCCTATGTGCTGGGGTTAGCGGCCTTTTGGGCCAATGGATTCGACTTTGGCCACCGGTTGGAATCCCTTTCCGTCAGGGATGCAGCACTGGGTGCACTACCAGATACTACCGCCCGGCATTGCAATCTGCCCATTCATTCATTTTGGGTACCCCATTCATTCATTTCATGTGGCCGTTACGTATTTTCATACATTTATGCATACTCATGCCTTTCTTTCATTCTTTCTTACGTTCATTCATTCATGGCGGCTCTAGAGAGTCACAGCTTTCATTCATTTCATGTGCATGAGCATGCCTTTCCTTTCTTTTCATTTCATTCGTGCTTTCATGGAAAAACATCTTTTCGTGGAAAAACGTCCGTTTGGGGCGAGAGCCCGAAAAACATCTTTTCGTGCATCGTCTTTTCCTTTAAAAATACATACAATAGGTACTACGTATAGTCATCCATTCACATGCATACAGTTAATACTTTTGGGTGCGTGAACAGGGGCTGTCAAAGGAGGTCGTACATACTTATACTTTAAATACGTTACTTTTCATTCTCCTTTTCGTAAAACGTCTGCCCTTGAAAAGGAGACCATTTCTTTTCTTCATTTTCGTAGGGAAAAACATTTCTTAGGGAAGAGTATGAACGTAACACTTACCTGGACTCCATGCTACTTTCATACCGTACAGTCCATTCATGCGCGTGTCAGATGGCAACCTACATGCATACATAACCTTAACGTTATTTTCTATCTAGTGCATAAGCAACTGACTATAAATAGAGCTATGCTTTACTTAGAGAACACTCTCCTTCTATCTCGTGCTCTTTCACGTTTCTTACTATAATATAACCCTTAGAGACCTATTACGGTCTTTACTTCCTTCAACCTTGACGTTCTACTTCGAGTGCTTACTCACTAGGATGAACTCATGTTCATCTCAGGATTAAGACACTAGAACCATTATCCTGTTCTTCTTGTTAACCACATTCCGACACATGACTTAGACTTACTAAGCCATGCATCCCATTTTTAGACAGTACCTTCATCATTACCCTCATGTATCTTAGCTCACTCTTCTTCTCATGACCATCCATTCACGTCACACGGCTCTGAGCCACCCTGAGGCTTAATTACCGTATCATCATACATAGGACAGATTACCCATTATATATGGTGAATCCGTCCGGCATATGTGTCTAACCAGACAACACACGTACTTTACCCTTTTATCTCTTAAGACCATCATTTAATACATTAGTCACGGACTCGTATGGCGAACGGCATACTCCGTTACCAACCTTCTCATACCCGGCTAGCACGACTCTTCGTGCTACCAGGCCCTCATGACAGTTTATCCCAACTGTTGACATGATAGGACTCTGTTTATAACCGTACTTTACGTCACGCTATATAGCTTGAGACTGTTCCCAAGCTACACCATGACCTTGTCACATCACCTTACATACATCTTAAGTCATCACAGCACAACTCCATGATGGACCACGTCACTTCACGACGTTGCCCAATCATGCTTCCGCTGCACTGCTCTAATACTTCTTAGCCACTTCGCACTTATTCCCCATCATAAACCAATCACATGGCAACATCCGTCGCCTTGGACTACAGCCATACTTCGCAGCCATTTCGGGACACTGCTCCACAGTTCCCGACACCATACACTAAGTTCTTCCCCTAACAACTACGCAACCATCCTCATTCTTGCGACACACCATACGGTGTATCGCTGCACATTAGGGAGTACACTCCATGCATGTTCCCTCCCAATACTATGCCACATCACCACTACGGCACACATGCCACATGGTGCAGCACTTACCACATAAAGTATACTCCGCGTATACTCTACTCACAACACTACACCACATTACCGCTATGGCATACATGCCATACGGTACATCACCTTACCACATGGAGTACATCCCACATGTACTCTATTCACAATGCTTCGCCACATCACCGCTACGGCACACACGCCGTACGGTGCAACATCTCACCACATGGAGTATACCCCGCGTATACTCTATTAACAGAACTACGCCAATCACCACTATGGCACTCACGCCATTTGGTGTATCGCTCTACCACATAGAGTACACTCCACGTGTACTCCCTTCACAAGACTACTCCACATCACCGCTATGGCATACAAGCCATACGGTGTATCGCTCCACTACATGGAGTATACTCCATGTATACTCCATTTATGGCGCTCTGCCATATCACTAATACGGCACACATGCCGTATTGTGCATCGTTTCCCAACATGGAGTACACTCCATTTGTACTCCATTTACAATACTCTGCCACGTCACTGCTATGACATACACGCCATACGGTGTACCATCTCATCACATAAAGTATATCCCGCATATACTCCACTCATAGAACCATGCCACGTCACCACTATGGCACATACGCCATATGGTGCAACATCTCCACCACATGGAGTACATCCCACGTGTACTCCATACACTCTTTGTGTACTCCACTCACAGAATTACGCCACATCAGTACTACCGCACGTGCACTACAACCACACATCACAGCACAGTCCACAACACTACACAGACAGACCAGAACACCAACAGCACAGTCCCCAATACTACACGGCACACTTCCCAACTACGCCCAGCACTTCACATCACAGCCCATCACATCACCATCATACTACACAGCTGTCCTATAATACTAGCAGCACAGTCCACAACCTAGTCAACTAGCTAGCATCTAACATAAATAGCGAGAGATAGAGAATTATACCATCGACGGGCTAACCCATGCGTCGCTCGTTGACCGTCATAGCGAACACACCGGAGGAACGTACGGGGTGGCTACACCGCGTACAGTGACTGTTTAAGTGTTTGGATAGCTAGGTGTGGTCTTGGAGGGGCCTACGGTGACCTTGATGATGATGGCAATGAGCGTATCACGGCGGATCTTGCCATGTACAGTGGCGGTCAGTCACGCACAGTGACTGTCCATCACGTGCAGTGATTACCCACCACATAAAGTGGTGGTTTAAGCTTGGGCTAGGCTAGGGGAGGTTGCTAGTGGAGTCGTGGAGGCTCGGTGGTGGTGGAAGAGGGCTATCCATGCACTGTGAGGGGGAGAAATGCTGTGGGAGAGTGAGAGAGAGTGTGGAGCCGTGGGTGGCAGATCGGGGCCGTGGGTGGTGTGGTTGGGTTCGTGGTGGTCTGAGGATGTCGACTAGGGTGGCCACTCGCTGTGGGTGGCGGCGGACTGCGGCGGATCGGGCCAAACCCGTGCGGTGGAGAGGGGGACACTGGGAGGTGGAGGAGAGGCCTATTGGCCGTGGGTTCATGGGAGGAGGAAGGGGGAGACCTGAGGAGTCTCGTGGTGGTGGCCGGTGGCCGAGATGGTCGCGCACGACGGCGCTAGGAGGCCGCACAGTGAACCCGTGCATGGGTTTGCTGTGCTCATGCATGGTGGAGGAAGGTGGCTGCATGGGAGGGGCTGAGGCTGCTGGAGGGGACCGGTCGGTGGGAGGGGAGGCTCCCAAGGGAGTGGTGGCACTGGAGAACGGCGCACGGTGGCGCTATGGCTTCTAAGCCCATTCGGGCTTGCACCACCGAGGGAGGAGGAGGAGAGAGTGTGCGGGGGTGATACCGGTGCAGTGGGACTCCCCGGAGGGAGGGGAGGCCGGTGGTGTGGGCGGTGAGGCACGCCGGCGCACGGCGGCGCCTGGCTGGGCTGTGGAGGAGATCGGGCGAGAGAGAGAGGGGCCACGTACACTGCAAGCCGAGAGAGGAGAGAGAGAGGGGAGGGAAAAGTGAGGGGAAAGGGAGAGGGGCTGGGGTTTTATAACATCAACAACAACAACAACAACAACAATAACAATAGAATATTTACAAGAAAAAATACATAAAACTTATCTTATAGCCTAAACTTAGGTTCGGATTGTTACAGTCGGTTACTCTTATATTAAGTTGCTCTTATGTTTTAGTTTTAGTAAATGCATATATTGATGAGATTACATATATGTCCTTTCTAAACCAGTATCTTGAACTTGAAGGAGTATTTTATGTATAATTATATTTATAAACTTACATTTAAGTCTATGTTAATTATGGATATCATTACATCATTTTATTTGAAGTTGTGTTGGGCTTAATATTTTATATGTGAGCTTTTACTTAAATACGAGCATATAACCTGCGCAATTCGCGGACCATTATTAATGATAAATTTGATACATAATTAGTACCACTATAATAAAAGAGTTCACTTTACCAATAGATATATGGTTGTTCAATTTAAAACAACGTAAAATAGATACAATTAATATGAGACACAATTGTTCAATTAATATTTTTTCTGGATCTTTCTCATCTTGGATGATGATGCCTGAGATTTATGATCTTCTTCCTTCATTTTTGAGTTGATGTCGAGATCGATGTCTACAACAGTTTCCTAAATATAAAACATTTAAAACATTATATTTCTAGTATATTATACCCGTGTACTGATCTACATCCCAACAAATTGATTGAACAATGAGAACTAAAACCATTATAAATATAAAATCTGATAGAAAATATGATTCAATACCAAATCATGTAATTTATTGTTACCTTTTTAATTGACTTGGATTCTATAAATTCGGGATCAAATATTCGCTGAATCGTGTAGTTTTCTCGTCCATATTTTAAGTTGTACTCATCAAGTCGTAGTAGAAAAATGTATTCTTTGCCAACAATTTGTTGTAAATCATTTGGGAAACCATCATCATACTGGTCCTACACAAATACAAATATATATGTTATAATAAGAGTATATCTAATATTTAATGTACTTATTATACTTTCTATACCAATATTCAGTTTAAAAATGTTATATTTACTATTTTGTTACCTGGTCTTGTTTTTTTGTAAGTTCTCTTGCAGTTTTATGCAAGATTTTCTCAGCCTCCTTATCAAATAGCACCGACGACGTTGACCCTGAATCATCAACCAGCTCCATATTTATCCGATACCTAAATACCAAAACACTCTTTAAATAAATTGCACATTTAATTAAAATATAGATGTTCATGTGTGTGTCTGTGCAAATGAAAATATACATGGAATTTGTTTTGTAAACTTACCTTGGTACAATAAGTTTGGGTTCTGCCTTACATCATTCACACCAAGAAGTTCCGTCAATGAATTTAACTTTTGTTTTGCATATAAGGCATGAACTATAATACCATCCAAATTTGTTGTCTATCTTGAGAATTTTGCATAAGCACGTTACTAATATTTCCTACAATATTAAATTGTTATTAGTTATTATAGGAAGTCTATAATCTTAAAGAATGGTATATTATATTAAAATTAAAATACAAAATCAATACCTTTGTCTCTACAGTCCATTCGAGTTCTTGAATTTCAGCAATTGTTTTCCTATTGTAGAATGGAAGTTCTGTATTATATATCCCTGCTTGCTCTGGTTTCATGGTTATGACTTCCCTTTGGATGACTTCCTGCAACCTAATTCAATCAAAATAAGTTAATAGATATATATAATATGATGGTTAAATATTTAGAGAATAGAAAGTAATAAATGTTATTATTACTTTTCCCGAATTCTTGATACGTCAAGAATCTCAAGGTTTATGTACAACTTTGTTGCATTTGTTGATGATAGATTAAACTCGCCTGGGGAATAAAACATTATTTCAATACAGATTCCACAATAATATTAATTTCTTATGAAGAGTTTCCATTCCAATAATGTAAATGTTACCTCTAAATGCTTCACTAATGTCGACGTAACTACCACCACAGATGGTCCTGGATTATCCTTATAAAAATCATCATTCATTTGCATGGCGGCAGACCCCCATAAAGTTGCCTGTATATATTTATTCCTAAAATTTAACATGCGTGAATTAGTCATTTTTATAAGTAATACTATTAAAGAATAATGAATTTATCTATGATTTAACATTAAATAGATTGTACTTACTCTTCCAATAGTAATTGGATTGTCCATAGCATGACAGGATGACCCTTTGCATTTCTCTCCTCTATGGCTCCAACAGATTCTAACCTTCCAATTACATCTGCAAATGAGATGATAATATTTCGTAATGTCGAAAATTTTATTTAAACTTAAATTTAATATATGAGATGATAAGAATTTAATACATAGAAAATAGAATACTAGCTAGTCAAGTATGTTGGGTCATGACAATGTTTCACTATAGTTTCATAATTTGCAATGATAAGAACTTATAATGTAGAAAATAGAATACTTACCAGTCAAGTCTGTTGGGTCATGGAAACGTTTCGCTATAGTTTCATAATTTTCAAAATCAAACAGGAACTTAGGTGCTGATTGACTTATCTGATTAAGCTCAGTGACTGAAGTCATCGATGTGAAGAGAATCTTATAGCTTGTAGCCACCGGACGATACTTCCATTTATATTCTTCAACAACAAAATTCTTTATCGCATATGTAAACCCTTCATTCAACAATGGTCGAAATCGCTGAACCAAATTTTTCCTTATACTTGCATGAATTAGAGTCCCCTTTAAAATAAAATGAGAAGATATATTGGCTAAAATTCAGTAGGGTCTAAATAAATATAAAATTGAAGTACGACAAAATATTTAAAAATAACTTACATTGATATTGTTAGTATCAAGTCAAGGCTAAAAAGCTCATGTTGATTTGCTATATTTGTTGCATCCCACATACGTAATATTCTAACTTCAATATTTCATTATTCCTTTTCAGTTGATAATTTATTGAAAGGTGTGCAATCCATTCATCTCAGTCATTCGTACCTACATAAATTATAAATTAGAACATGTTAGAAGAGTGCAAATTTTTATATATTGCAAGTATAAAATATATAAAGGCAACATAAGAAACAAAAAGAACTGAGAAATAGATGATAATTAAATACCTTTCGGTAGATTGTTGAAGATTTCATTATATACAATATTTTTGTACAGAAACGACCATTGTAGGCTTTCTTTGTGATAAGAACTTTTAATCATTCTCGTTTCTTTACTCTAGATATTGCAACGTATAGTTGACCAGGACTGAAAACTGGTTTTTCAAGAAAAAGGTCGACATGTTCTAATGTTTGACCTTGACTTTTGTTGATTGTCATTGCAAAGCATACAGAGATTGGAAATTGTCTTCTCTTCAATATAAAAGGCAATTTAGAATCAGAAGGGGACAAAATGATGCGGGGAATGAATACTTTTTCTCCAACATGCATTCCAGTCATGATTTGTGCCTCAACAACCCATTTTGATAACTGGGTAACTATAAGTCAAGTGTCATTGCAAAGACCATCACTCTGATTTAAATTCCGAAGTATCATTATTGGTACCCCTACTTTCAATCTCAATTTATGATTTGGAATACTGGGAAATTTCAAAGAATTTAAAAATTCTACTGGAAACATCATTTGTTGTTCTGTAATATTGTCCCCAGCTTTACATATCGAATCAGCACTGTAAAATACTTGCTCATCCAAATCGATGAGCTAATCCATCATGTAGTCATTGATATCCTGCACAACATCATTTGTAGGTGCTAGAATTGCTCTTTCTGTCAAGTATGTTGAATTATTACATTTATCTCTCAAATCTGGATATGTAGCATTTACGATATCGGCAATAGGATGATTATTAGGCTGAACAATTAAATCAGGTGGTATCTCAATCATTCCTTCACTTTCAACACAACTCAAGTTACCGTCACCCATTCTTAAGATCCAATTTGCAAAATCTCTTGTAGCAATATCTCCCATATTTTGGTCAAGTCTCATATTTTGAGTCATTGTAAAAACTACACAATTCCTCCACAATGAAGATCTATTAATAGTTGCCTCAACTATTTGCTCTCTTTGACCATTGGATACAACCGACAATATTTGACAGAAATCACCACCGAGAACAACTATCTTCCCCCCAAATGATTTTTCTACACTATTTACATCAGTAAATTGTAAAATATCTCTTAATGAACGATCCACAACTTCAAAACAATTTCGGTGAGCCATAGGAGCCTCATTCCAAATTATGAGACTGGTTCTTTCCATTAATTCTCCAAGTTGAGAACCCTGTTTAAATTAGCAAGTTGAATTATTTGACACATTAATTGGTATTTGAAATCTTGAATGAGCAGTTCCACCACCAGGCAATAATAGAGTCGCAATTCCAGATGAAGCAACTACAAGTACTATTTTTCCTTCTGACCGCAATCAAAATATCAATGTTTTCCAAAGATAAGTTTTTCCTGTACCACCATGTCCATATACAAAAAGAAACCACCATTTCCACCATTCACAGATTCACTGACAGAGTCCTATATTCTTCTCTGTTCAACATTAAGATTAACAAATAACTTGTTATGTTCCTCCTTTAACCCAGCCCTATTATAGTCTAACTCATCATGTAGTAATCTGTTATTGCTTTGCCCAGATACTAATACATCTGGATACGGCATATTTTCAAACTCTCTTAACGATCTTCCACTTCTTACCAACAACTGTTCAGTTTCACAAAGTGCATAATTTTTTATCTATATCTCGGTAAGATGCAAGTTTTCACAATTACAGACTCGTCTTTGGTGTTGAAGAATGTCTTCAGATAACAACTCCCAATTAGCAATCCATAATTTATAAGGATCTGCAACCTCACAAAAAATTAATAATGTGACAAACAATTCACGTAGTTGCTTCCCAGATGCCCATTATGAAGCATGATTTAGAGCTTCATGCCACTCCTTATCATCATCAAGTAAACCAAGGGCATAACATGCCGATTTGTAAGATGGGTACAATACATTATTTATTGTTCTTATTTCTTCAAAATTTTGAGGTCCTTTGACTATATTAAGAAGCATGCGTAAATAAAATCGTTCACCACTCCCAAGATGTGAGTAATATATTCTACCTACACATCATCCTTGCTTTCTTAAATTCCATTCCTTATCTCTATTATTCCAAACCCATTTAGATGGAAAATCTGAATATGTTAAATTTCTTGCTTCCTCATACATAGCATTTGCTTTCATCCATTCAGTAAACTTTGTTTGTAAAATATTTGGTCGATTGAGTACATTTTCTAAGTCATCTGAATCTTCAAATATGATTGACTGCTCATTTTCAAGATGGAAAGTTAGCCTCTCCACTGCCGGTTCACGATAATGAATGTCAAACTGAAATATTCTCCAACATGCTTCCGTTGCAGATAGATATCTGCAATCTAAATACGATTTAATCTCATCAATATTAGTAACGTGTTGTGACCCTGTAGAACCATCTATATGAAGATTTTCTTCCAGAATTAAAGTCGCACGATCTGGTCCTTTATTGATGTCCTTGAACAAATACTTTATAGATCTTGAACGATTGCACCATTCGACATTTATATGTGCTTGATATTTCACCAATAGGTCCACATTGTAAGGAACAATAAATCTGTTGTCCAACTTAAGACCATTCTTTTCAATATACATATCAAGATCATCTCTTCTCTTATATACTGCAAATCCATCTTCACCAATTGATGTCTCTCTACAAAATCTCTTCGAAAAACTTTTACTACAATTGTTATTAATCATACAACTTGCTTTTGGATTTATAAATCCACATGGACCATGAACCATATACTGCTTCACCACATCATAAGCAATTTTATCTCTGTTAACATCTGGGATCTCTGCGAATATTATTCTATCTATTTCTCTCAGAGTTGGATGTTTGTCATCATAATGTAAAAAGAGCATTATATGTGCATGAGGTAGTCCTCTCTTTTGGTACTCAATAGTGTAGATAACTGAAAAGTCACAATATAAATTTAATTAGATAAATACATATTTCTATAGTTTAGGATACTAATGAATATAACAGATGATAAAGGAAATATTACCAACAAGCACCCTTCCGAAGTGTTGGCCATGTTTTAAGTCATGAAGAAGTTGATCAAGTTTAATTTTAAAAACCCTTGTGACTATATCTGGCCTATCCTCTTCTTTTTGTCCCGGGTTCTTAGATAAAAAACTTTCAATTTCTGTCCATTTTGCATTGCATATGAATGTTATAAATAAATCAGGATAACCTACCCACCTGCAAATGGCCATTGCATCTTGATAATTCTCAACCATATATCTTGGCTTCCTGTGAAACTTGAAGGTAATACAATTCTCTTTCCTGTAGATGCAGGGGTTGTATCTCCTCTCAAAACTGCATCTCTCAATCCACTATATAACTCAACCCTTGCTTTACGTTGGTTTCTTCTCACCCACATTAGTTGGAATAAACGATTTCCATATATTAATGTATGTCCTTCTTGTTCACGTTCTTGTAATCTGTATGAATAATATTCCCTCATAGTAATGAATTCTTTCTTTCTTGATGTACTTCTATAATCAGTCCTACGTAAAATACCAAGCCTAAATCCATCTTCCCCGTATGGAAAAAGAAAAGGATATTGTAGTGCCATATATGATGGATGCAATTCATTAATCCTTTTCAATCCACCTTCTTTATATTTGACAACAATATCTCGATGAGCATCCTCAATACCAATATCACCAATAATAATTGCAGCAATCTCAGAACAGTTAGGCAAATTATGTTCTCTTCCATCTGTTGTTCTTGAACTAATAAGACGTAGTCTCATTTGATGAATATCATCCTCTGAGAAACGGTCCCTTACCATATGAAACACTTTCACTAATTCATTCGTTTCATTAAGCATCTGGACTAATGCAGTAAGAATTGATGACTCAATATTTTTGTTGGAGCTATTGTGATTCAGTACACTCATTCGATTTTGTACCTCATTCTCAGTGTCATAGAAGTATAACTGTGCAAATCGAGGATTAGAACCATCTATTGGATGTAGGGTTCCAATTTTATGATGATTTTGACCATTAATTCGAAAGATGTAAGGACCACCTCCGCCATTGATATTCTTGTCTACATTTCCACCCATTGAAGTCATAGCAAGAACGGCATTATAACTTCATATTTGTGTCTTAAATCTTTTACAATGTTGACCACCCGTAGGACTTAACAGTTCCTCTAAGAGAGAAGGTGGCTTCTGAAGTAAAGGTAGCACAACTTGACCCTCCATACAACAAAGAGAAAATCTCGGTTGAGTGGGCATCCTTGATTTCTGAGTTCTCTCTTCATACCATAATATTGCTCCACAATAATCACATTCATAAGATGGAGGACCAAAATTCCAAGGCTCTGTGTATTTTCCTAGAACGTAGAAAAGAAAATAAAAAAGCATCATTACTATTAAATCTATTATAAAAAATTATGTTATTATACATCAATTATGTAATTGAGTCATTTACTTGGTGGTTCGACAGTCGTACTATCTTCACTTCGTTTACCATCAACACACATAATTGCTCCACTTCCTATATCGTCCATTATCATTCATCTTCGACGTTGCACAATTATGCCATCATTTATACTGTCACTACTTTGTTCATCATCACAATGCATTCTTGCTCTACTCCTTTTATCATTAATAATTGTTCGTCTTCTACTACGTGCTACTCTAGTATTTTCCATTTTAAATTTTTCTGAAGAATGGAAATGGTCACAAAGGAAAAAAAATGAACATAAATACATCAGATAAAGATCAATAGTTTAACTTAACATAAGCCAATTAATTAAATCACTAATATATGCATGACAATAGTTACCATGAAACAAATTATCTCAGATAAAAGAATAAAGTAACTAAAGATCATAAGTGAACATAAATACAACAAAAAAAGATTATTAGTTTAATTTAAAGCAAATTAATCAAATCACAAAGATTATTTCATAGCAGTAAATCGTAACCCACTCATATTTCAGACTCTCTCTCCAAACACTCCCTCTCAACGTTTCCAGATGCCTCGACTTAAGACCACTCATATTTCTGACTCTCTCTCAAACACTCTCTCTCAATCTGCTTAGACCTCTCTCTCTCTCTCTCACGTGAAAATGTTAACCCTAGCCGCCATGTCTCTATTTCAAGCTTCGGCCGCCGTTTCTCTTGTTGCCATGTCTCTCACCGGTGAACTTTCAGTAAAATAGCTCAATCTTCTCTTTTTTTAGAATATGGGTGTTTTTTTTTTTTTTGGGTTCTGTAGCTTTTGATTCGTGGATATCTAGTATAGGACTCGTAGAGATCTGTAGATTTGGATGTAGAAGGTATATTTTATATTTTTTGCAAAGGTTCTAGGGACACGATTCTGAAATTTTTTGGTCCTTTGTGTTAAGGT
The DNA here is from genome assembly GCA_029856935.1 of Cyclocarya paliurus. Taxonomy (NCBI): domain Eukaryota; kingdom Viridiplantae; phylum Streptophyta; class Magnoliopsida; order Fagales; family Juglandaceae; genus Cyclocarya; species Cyclocarya paliurus. Next base: position 24,060,111 of record CM056950.1, read on the forward strand.
TGAAATCGGTGTGATGGTTAAGGGTTTTTCTTTGTATCTGCGTAGGTTTTTGGGTTTTCTTTGGGTTTTCATGACTCTGTTTGGGTTTTTCTAGGTTTTTCTTTGTGGGTTTTTGGGTTTTCTTGACTCTGTTGGTGATCTAGTTGCTTGAATGTTTGGTATGTGTCTGGTGTCCCATTTCTATAACTCTGGTCTTTGTACTTTTAAGTTCATTGAGTGATTTATGTTATAACTGTTTATTAGAATCCCCTGTTAGTGAGGAATTTTTTGGTTGAGAATTTTTGAAATTGATGTGAATTGCATTCACCATTAGTGAGGAATTTTATGCTTGAGATTTTTTTTTTCTTCATAATGCATGGTAGTATGCATTCCAGAACTAACACATTTTATGTCTTCATTCCTATAGAGATTTGGGTTGAGGTTTTTTAGAACTGATGTGAATTGCATTCACTGTTAGTGAGGAATTTTTTGGTTGAGATTTTTTGAAACTGATGTGGGAAACCAATCTAAAGGAAGAAGAAATGAACCTAAAGAATAAAAATTAATTTGAGTCTGGACATCATACAACCCTTAAATCTCCAAATGTTGGTTTGGGGTTTTTTTATTGTTAATTATATGTGAAACTCTATACGTACCAAGTAATGGTACCTGTAAAGATCTAGTTTCCTTGTGATTTTGGGTGTAAGTTGTGCTTAATGAAAAGAAAATACTAAGAAAGCTTCAGTTCTTATTTTGGGTGTAAGCGAGTCTTAAGTAATGTTCTACACCATGGTAGTGTTGATAGTATTGATTTTAACATATTTTGCGCACAGAGGTGGATTCATTGCTTTATGCCTGCTATTTATGCTTTATTTTTTTCTGTTTTAGAATTTAGTAATTAGATGGTGTTGTTTTCTTATATTATTGCTTAAGCCTTTTGGAATATATAATGAAGAGAGACATGTGGTAAGCTTGTTTGTATATGATGAATAGAGTTCATCATTTAATAATCTATCTTGGGATAACCCTGGTAATTATTTATATGATTTTTGAAGGTAAGTTTTGATAGAAAACAGAGAAAGTTAATTGTATTATGTTTTGATATAAAACTGGGGCAATCATAGAATACTTAGCTAGGAGCTCATATTATATGAAAGATACACCTGCCAAATCTTGGGATAACCTTGATAATTATTTATATCATTTTTTAAGGTAAGTTTTGATATAAAACAGAGAAGGTTAATTGTATTATGTTTTGATATAAAACTGGGGCAATCATAAAATACTTAGCTAGGATCTCATATTATATGAGAGATACACCTGCCAAGACTCAAAAATTTCAAGACTCAAAATTCATAAATCTCCTATGCATCCTCTATGGTCGGAAAAATATATTGCACCTTCTAAAGATGCTGTGTAATTTCCTCTCCACTTCGGGTTGTGACCTTTTTCTTTGTTTTTTCCTTATTGATAACTCTTGTTGTAACCTTTGTTTTATTTTGGGGTATTTAATAAATCTGATTTTGGATTTATTGGGTTTTAAAAATTTTGTTTTAGTGTTTATAATTTTATTGTGTTTTAATAAATCGGATTTAGGATTTAGGGTTCTTTATAGATTTGGATATCTGATTTATGGTCTATATTTTATAATTTTGGAGTGTTTGAAAAATCTGATTGTGTTTTATTGTGTGTTAATAAATCTGATTTGGAGTTATTACTTGACATATTATATGTTTTGTTGATTATGAGGCATCTCATGCATTTGGGCTAGGTTGGGTAAAACCATTATTGGATTTTGCGAAGAATAACTTTCTTCCCTCAAGTAATGTGAATATATACTGCCTATGTTATCTAAAGAAGAAGAAATTTAGCCATCTAAAGCAATCACACACACACAGCTATAAAGTATGTCTATATATTCGTGAACATGTATTTTGTGGATCTGGATTTGATTGGATCTGGGTTTGGATCGGGATCATTGGGCTATTCTTAAATTCATATTTGAATCTATTTTTGGGATTTGGGTTTTGATAGATGCTAGAGACCTTCACAGACTGTGTTTACACACCGTCACACATTTTTGAATTCATTTCTTAGGACTATGAACAAACATGTGTAATGCTAGATAGAATATTGGATTTTGCGACGAATAACTTTCTTCCCTCAGGTAATGTGAATATATACTGCCTATGTTATCTAAAGAAGAAGAAATTAACCCATCTAAAGCAATAACACACTGCTATAAAGTATGTCTATATATTCATGAACATGTATCTTGTGGATCTGGGTTTGATTGGATATGGATCATTGGATCTGGATTATGTCTATATATTGCTAGTGTTCTACTTATGTGTGTGTTTGTTCATTTCACTATGAACAAACATGTGAAATGCTAGATACAATATATATCATGAACACACAAAGGCAGTTGGACTAACCTGTTAATTTTGCTTTGAACTTCAGCACATCCACAACCGTGAGAACAGTGGAAAGCATAAACAATAGTGGCGTGGCCTCGCTTTATTTGAGATAGAGACAGAGCGAATAATAAATTGTAAGAAAGAACTTTTCTTTGTTGGTGAGCAATTAGTACAGCAAACTGCTTTTAATTGTGAAGAGTTTTCTCTGGTTTTGTTCTTGAATGCCGAAAACTTCCTGAACGCTTTTTGGAAACTGTTTTAATTGTGAAGAGTTTTATTCGATTTCTTTTGAGTTGGTAGTTGTGCTTGCCATTCGGTTAATAGGATGCACCGCTTGATGATAAATTAAGATACAAAAAACATGTAAAATAATATTGGCATTTTTAATATTGTCCACAACATTACATGTCTAAGAATTTAAGTTATTCTTCATCGGTTGACGTTAAGATAGGAATAATATGTAAAATAATATTAAATAGATTTTTAATACTGTCAACACCACCGCTTGGTTATTATCAAAGTAAAAAAGACTCCACCGCTTGGGTCTATTAACTGCAAATAATCAACTGCTACCCATCATTTGAAACCAATGCCTGATGCCAAATCAGGTGCCCCCCTCCATTGAATTTCGGATTTTGCCGAATGGATGCCAATTCAGCATTTGAAACTCGGCTTTTATATAATTAATAGATATATATATATTAGTTAAAGACTCATTTATTATAAAGAAGTGTTTAAAGAATTTGAAATATATGTTCAAGTCTAATATTGAGCCTAATAGTTTAGTTAATATTACTTTGCCTATTTAATAGAATTTAATAAAAATTTTATGTTATATTTTAATTAGAAAACAATTAAGGAATTTTAACCTATATTATTTAGTATTAACTTTACAATTAAATTTCAACAGTAAATAGCAAGTGTTTAATTGTTTATTTTTACATACTTTAAATCTATGGTATGAAATGAACCTCTAATATTTTTATAATACATCTTGATATATTTTTGCTATTGAAGTTGTAAATTTTAAAAATAAAGGAATATGTTAAGAGTATTAAAATAATATTAATATTTATTAGATTTCTTAGAAGATTGAATAATTATGTTACAGAAGGAAAACTACTTTAAGAATTTAATTTTATGACTTATTTAAAATAGCTCAAGTGTTTTACTAAAGTATAATATGTTATTAGTATTTTCAGTAATTTAAATACCAAGAATTATTGATTATGGTGTTAAACAAAAAATTTATTTGATTTGACTATTTTCTAAATTCTGATTTGAATTAAGTAAGAATATGCTATTAGTATTTTAAATAATTGAAGATATAAACATTCATTGATTTTATATTAAATGGAATATTTTATTCATTATATTCTACAATGTGAATTTAATTAAGTAGGATATTAGTACACGTTGTTCCTAGACAGATTTAGTGATAATTAATATCATATATAGGTGACAAGCTATGAAGTGAGAGTCAAGAAGAAGCACAGCAAGGTAAGTAATTTGATCACAAATTAGGATCATCACAGTTTAGCTTATATATAAGTATTATTCAAGCCAGTTCATTACATCCATTATTTATGCACCACTCATGTCATATGCAAACATGTCATCCAGCATAACATACGATCACGTCATTTCGTATCATGTTCAGAATAAGAAATTATAATTACGTATGTATTATGTCATGCATTTCATGTGTATAAGACACATAAACTATCTTAAGTTCAAGTGCAAGACAAGATAAGATCAATTAATCAAATGGTCATTCAGATGCATGGTACCAATACAGTTCAGATCAGGGTGGATGTGCAAGCCACGGACTCAAGCGTGGTCCACCATAGTATGCCAGAATACTATCAGCGGCTCCCCTTGCTGCAGCGGGACGTGGGGCCGGTGCACAACCTCGCACATAGGGTTAAGTGTGTTGGCCAGTCAGTTAGAATGGATCAGTTAGTTCAGTCAGCTAGAACAGATCAGTCAGTTCAGTAAGTTAAAACAGATCAATCAGTTAATTCAGATAAATCAGTCATGCATAGCATAAACATCAGTATGAACAGTCATGAATTTTAAGTTCTTAGCATGAAAACTTTTATGAAAACCTTACGTTTAATATGTTAATGTTGTGATGGATTTCTTACTGAGTATTCGACTTATTTTAGTTTGTTTTTATGTTTTTAACCACCCAGGTGAGGATGATGATTATGAGCAGGCAGGCCAGGATTAGAAGGAGCAGTTGATTTAGTTTCAGACCTCTTAGAATGAAAAATTACTTTTATGACATGACTTTTATTCAGTTTATTCATTAATATTTTTGGAAGATATTTTTTTAGACAAAGTTCTTATGAAATAAATCCTAATTTATTTTTATTAAATATGAGATCTCTTGCCGGATTTATTTTATGAAAAACACATGACACTCCTAGCCAACAGGAAGGGGGGTTACACTTGAGGTGCCCAACCATGTGTTATAAGAAATGATCAAGGCGTTTAAGCTCTATGACATGATATGATACAATATATTATGATATCCTAGGATATATTATGATATGAGATAAAATAACACGAATTGATATGATACGATCATGATATGGCATGATATATTATGATAAGAAAAGGCATGATATGTTATGGCCAGAACGCATCATTAAACCAATCCAATTACGAGCAACATTGAATAGAGCATGCAGTCTTTTTCCGTTTTTACCCTTTTCCTCTCTATGGAATAGGTTTTCGTTTTCCTGCCACTAGGTTTGCAAACTACGTAGGGCTACATGGCAGCCGCTGATGGAGCCACCGGTCGGCCTCCTTTGCTGACCTGGTGGCTGCCGTCCCTCAACCTATACCAGAAATGGTTCTAGCGCCCAGACCTCCAAAGATGGTGGAAGGAGAAGTTTATTTCCAGTTCACCAAGGACGAAATTGCACGTTCAGCGGAGCCTTTCCGCTTCTCAGTCGTGCTAAAGTTTCTGAAGCAACGCCCTTCACTGGATGCAGTTCAGTTATTTATTCAGAATCGCTGGGGACTTTCAGCTAACCCTGTTGTTTCATCTATGCGGAGGCCTCGTAATGTCTTTGTACATATGGCTTGTGATGCAGATTTCACCAAGGCATTATCTAGGGATGTTTGTGAGATTAATGGGAGTTTTTACCATGTATTTTGATGGTCACCTGAGTTTAATGAGGATGAAGAGCCTTCAAAGGTTCCGGTATGGATTACGTTACCTGGACTCCCCCCGAATTACTACCGTGAAGCATTCTTAAATATCCTGATGGCACCGATTGGGTCGTTCATTGGTAGGGATAATCCGATTTGCTGCTCAACGAGAACCGATGGAGCTAGATTATGTGTGGAAGTGGATGCTACTAAGGCCCCCTTGACTTATTTCTAGATTGGAGCGATGGGGCTGTCATCAAGCCATAAACAAGAGGTTATTTATGAAACCTTACCTGCATATTGTTCTTCTTGTAGAATGCAGGGTCACAATTCCAAGACTTGCAAACTGAGACAAGGGAGAAATAAAAGAAAGGAGCTAGTTGTTAATACAGGCCATCTGGAAAAGGAGAAGGCTGTAGCAGAGGTGGGTGCAGGACCTAGTGCACTTCCACTACCTGTTACTGCTGTGGATGATATCACTGGCATGGCAACAGAGGATGGGGAGGTTTTGGTGGCTGAATTAATTCCTCCGTCGGTGGTGCAAATGGCTAATGAAGAGGAGACTCAAGTGATGCAGTTAGTGTCTGAAACGGCATGTCAGCTGGTGCAGGTGGTCCATGATCAAGTGGGCCATTTGGAGTCCGAGAAGGAGGATCAAGTGGTTCAGTTAATGCCTGGTATGGTGCAGTTGGTGAATTCGGAAGGTGATCATTCTGGTTTGGAATTGTGCCGAGTGGAGGCCTCGTTTCAGAATATTGAAAAGCTTGGTGAAAATCTGCCGAGTGTAGTAGTAATTCCATATGGTATTGCTGGTTTGGAATTATGCCGAGTGGAGGCCTCGTTTCAGAATATTGAAACGCTTGGTGAAAATCTGCCGAGTGTAGCAGGGTAGAGTGCAGCAGTAGGGCAGTGTGAAAATCATGAAAAGCTAGAGTTCCCGATTGCAGAAGTGCAGAACGCAACTATTGAAAATTATGTTGTCCCGATTAAGAATATGCCAAACATTTAGGGACAAATTTTGGAGGCAGAAGATTCAGAAGCCGAAGTTGATGAAGAGATTATAATGGAGGAAAACTTTTCCCTGAACCAGAACCAGTGCTTCACCCAGAGGTGTTTTCACAGGATAAAGAATACCTTACAGAATCGGAGATGAATGAAGGTAAAAAAAAGTATAAGAAAAAGAAGTTTATTAAAATGCGGAGCTCTTCTCGGGTATTAGCCCGAAATTCTAATCTTAATCAATGATTGATTCCATCTTGGTATGGAATATTAGAGGGGTTGGGACCTCTAAAAGTAGATTAAAGGTGTTGATTGGAAAATTTAAACCGAAACTTGTTGCTCTTCTTGAACCTTTTCAAAATTTAGAGGGTGCTCGTAAATTGGCACGTTGGCTAAATTTTGATAATTTCAGTTCTAATGAGGTGGAGGGGGGGAAAATCTGGCTTTTTTGGTGTAGTAGTTATGAGGTGCAAATTGTACGGAGGGGTATGCAATTTATATCTGTTTCAGTAGGTGTTGGTGTTGAGAAATGTTTACTAATAGTTATTTATGCTAAATGTACTTGGGCGGAAAGGCGATATCTTTGGGATGATCTTAATGTTAATAATTTGGGGCCGGATTCTTGTCTTTTTGTGGGAGATTTTAATATTATCCAAACTGATTCTGAAAGGAGGAGAGGTAGACCTCGGCCGTGTGTGGCTATGGATGATTTTAATGATTGGATTCATCAAGGGGGTCTTATGGAAATGGCCACAAAAGGAAGTGCTTTCTATGGCGCCCCCAACTTCCATGCACGGACACGCACGGAAATTGAGACACCCGGGATGATGAAAACATGGTCACGCATCCCAACGACACATGCCGAGTGTGTGAAATGCAACACGTGTATAACAAATAATACGCAACAGAAAGGTTAAGTCAAATAACTAAGTACCAGAGTTAATACAATACAAAAATAGTACTGAAATCCACAAGTACAACATAATACAATTTTCTTGTTCATAAAACAACCTCAAATAAAATACAAGTACAAAATAGAACATAGCCAAATGTCCCTACTCCTCAGGTGGAGCCGCATCCTCAGGCTCAACCTCCTCAAAACTTGCATCAAAATTTGCAGTACCAATAAATGGTACCACAGGTAAGTAAAACCCAAAAATACTCCAAGATAACAAATATATAAATACAACAGCCTCTATGCATGCACATGATGACCAAAACACCAAACCCGAGAAAAAACATCATTTCTCGAAAATCACAGTTTTCCACGCACGCCAAAAATACCATTTGACACATAAACAAAATCCAGGAATAGTTACATTAATTCTAATTTTAATCCGTATGTATCATGGCCTCCCCTAGGGACCATCCACATACCCTAGCTTCTTTATTCACTCCATGGGTAACGGCCGTGCGAGTAATAAACATGAGCGATGCCCAGTTCCGTGCCCACCGCGTACATAGCCAAGCATCCTCTAATCTCCGCCAGCCTGAGAGATCACGGAGTCAGATCGAGAGCGCTATCATCCCGTCCAAGTCCTGAGCAATAGCTCAGGGGACGACACTCAGTATATTCCACTCCCGAATGCCCAAAGGAGCTCCACCGAGATAATAACCCATCTCGGCTTGGGGGTGATACACACACACCCGAAAAGCCTTTTCAAATTACACACCCATGCATGCGTGCACAATGCCATGAAACAGATCAATTACCAACAACTAACAGTTATCACTAATTTCCAATAACCAACACAGTCTATCCAGATAACCAATTCACAGTTTATAAAACAGGTTATTGCAAAAATATATTTAAATCTTAAAAGTCTTTTGGAGAAATACTTACAGCGCTTTAAAATAATTTAAGGAGGATCATGGAGGAACTGGAAGCACTAAAACCGCAACTTCACAGTGTAAAAACATTGTGGCCGAATACACAGTAAACCCAAAAATACACGGGGTCAAACGAAGACTTGGGAATGGTAGAGTAGGGCCTATAGGATATGGTGAAGCTAATGGAAGTGATGGTTGGTCGTGGGTGGCCGCCAAATGGACGGTAGAAGGCCGGAAAACTCAAATCGGAAATGGAGTTTGATGGGACGGCTCCGGCAACGGATCGGGGCCGGGGATTGGTGGAAAAGGTTTCTGGAGGGCCGGTGATGATGTGGTAGAAATTTGGTGGCCGGAGGTGGCTGGACGGCGGCGGAACGGTGAAGAGAAGCCCGCGACTTCGCACGGCTACTGGCGGCTAACGGCGGCGTTAGCCGGCCTGAAAATGGTGGGGCAAGGTCGCCAGTCGATGGGGAGCCGAACGGCACCGGCGGTGTCGACCACGGCGACCGCGAGGGTAAAGCCGAACGGAACGTGGGAGAGGAGAGAGAGAGAGGGTCGACTACGCATGGGAAAGGGAGGAAGAAAGAAGAAAAAGAGAAAAAGGAAAGAGAAAAGGAAAAGAGAAGGGGAAAAAGAGAGATCCAGTCTTTTCATCTTGGGTCCCGAAAAAAAATCCAACGAAGAGGATTTTAAAACTGAAAGCTAAATAAAATAATCCAAACACAGTGAAATATTTAAATAAAACAATAACTATTTTAAAACTCATAAACCAACCCATTTAAATTAAAGATCATTTTAAATGCCAAAACAGTAAATAAAATCAAGAAAACCCCATAAAAATTAATTTCCACAATTTAAATATTATAAAATAATATTTAAAAACTCCCAAAATTTTAAAACAAGATAATCAATCACTAAATAAATTAAAAATAATCCTTCATTAAAATACACTAGAATACGGGGTGTTACACTTTCACTTGGTGTAATGGGCAATCGGGTTTGGCCCGCTCATGGGCACAGTTGGACCGAGCTCTCATGGATAGCTCTTTTCTTACTTTGTTTCCTAATGCTATTTGTTCCTATTTGCAGCGATCAACTTCGGATCATGCTCCCATGGTCATTGAATTCAAGAAAGATCCTTTCTCTTATGGACCGTCTCCTTTTCGGTTTCAAAATATGTGGGTGGATCATCTTGGCTTCTTGGATTGTGTTCGGGCAGCTTGGGAGGTACAGGTGGATGGGTCTGCATTACAGATTTTGGCAAGAAAATTAAAACAGACAAAGGTGATGCTTCAGGCATGGAATAGGAGGGTTTTTGGTCATACTTTGAGGTGCATTGACTCTCTTGAAGCACATGTTGAGGTGATTGATCAGCAACTTCAATCAAAATGGGAGGTTAGTCTGGAGAGGGAACTTCATTCGGCTGTCTCGGAGTTGGCTACTTGGAGGCGTAGGGAAGAGATGAGATTGGCTCAAATTGCCAAATTGAAATGGCAGGTTGAGGGTGACCGTAATTCTAAATTTTTCCATGCTTGTTTAGCAAATAAAAGAAGAAAGGGGTGCTGGAAATGAGTGCTAATGGGATGCATTATGAGTCTCCGGAGGATATTCATCAAGGGGCATTGGAATTCTTCCAAAATTCACTTCAAGGTGAACCAACTAATGAGCGGCCTAATCTTGAAGGGCTCATTGATCCGACTATTTCAGATGAGGAGAATGATTCCATTCTTCTTTTACCTACTATAGAAGAAGTTTTTGAGGCGTTGTCATCAATTCCTAATCAGAGTACTCCAGGGCCAGATGGTTTTGGGTCGGGTTTTTATAAACATAGTTGGAAGATTGTTAAATTGGATGTTTGGAAGGCTGTTTTGGAATTCTTTACAACTAAACATCTTCCTAAATTCTTCACTGCTTCTTATTTGGTTCTCATTCCAAAGATGGAGTCGCCCACAGGTTTTGATAAGTTTCGCCCTATTAGTCTTTGCTCTATTTTTTATAAAATTTGCTCCAAGATTATTGTTAACCGTTTAACAGGTATTTTGCCTAACCTAATATCCTCGGAGCAAGGCGCCTTTATCCCTGGGAGAAGCATTTTTGAGAACATTAGCCTCACCCAGGAAATGGTGCACTCTATTAATAAAAGGAGCCATGGGGGTAATATAATGTTAAAAGTGGATATGGCGAAAGCTTATGACCGTGTAGATTGGGGTTTCTTGATTTCGGTCTTAATGAGGTTTGGTTTCTCTAACCAATTTTGTGATTTGATTCATTCCTGTATTGCGACTCCGTGGTATTCTGTCATGATGAATGGTACTGTAAAGGGTTTCTTTTCGAGGGGATGTGGCCTTCGTCAAGGTGATCCTCTGTCACCCTATTTGTTTACCATCCAACAAGAGGTTCTTTCCAGATTGATCCATAGAAGTGTGCAAGAAAATACTTTTGGCCTTTTTTCTCAGGCCCGAGGTACGCCTATTATTTCTCATTTGATGTATGCTGATGATCTTATGATACTCACTAATGGTAGTCAGAGATCGGTATGGGTTCTTCATCATATTCTAAGTCAATATGAAAGGTGGTCGGGTCAGGCCATTAATGTCCAGAAGTCTGCCTTGTATTGTTCGGAAAAAATATCTCCTGGGCGTAAGCAACGGCTTTCAAATATCTAGGTGTACCGATTATTCAAGGAAGACTTAAGCAGGTCCATTTAGATGACATGGTGAATAAAGTGAGGCAGAAGATCAGTGGATGGAAGATGCGGTTGCTTTCCATGGGTGGTAAACTTGTGCTCTTGAGACATGTTATTTCTAGCATGACTATACACCTTTTTGCTGTTTTACAGGTTCCTCAAAGTGTTATCTCCAAGATTCATAGATTGATGAGTTCTTTTTTGTGGGGAGAAACTGATGGGCGTGATAAAAAGAAATGGGTGGCTTGGAATCGTATTTGTAAACCTGTGGAAGAAGGTGGACTTGGGGTACGGAATCTTCAGGACTCTCAAAAAGCCTTACATATGCATTTTGCCTGGAACCTTATTCTAGGTAATTCTTTATGGGCTAATTTCTTTAAAGCTAAATATGTTGGATCGAAGCCATGGGCTATGATAGAGACAAATAAAGGAACTAGATTTTGGAGAATGGTTGCTAGTTGTTTTCCTTGTTTGTTAAATAATTCTAAGTGGAAGCTTAGAGAGGGTGATCTTTTTTTCTGGTATGACAAATGGAGGGATAATGGCCCTCTTATTAATGAGATGCCTCTTATGGGTTCACCAAGTTTAAAAGTTAAAGATTGTAGGTTGGAGGGGAGTTGGGATGTGGAGTTGTTGGAAATTTTAATAGGGCAGGATAAAGTGGATGAGATTTTAACATGCTTGTCTGGTATGAATTATGGGAAGGATGTCTTAATTTGGACTCCTACGGATTCAGGTTTGTTTTCTACCAAATCTGCTTGGAATTGTATTCGTATTAGAGGTACTCCTATGGAGTGGCATGGGTGGGTCTGGCATAAGAGTATTCCTTTAAAAATGTCTATTCATTTTTGGAGGGCTTGGCATATGGCCTTGAGTGTGGATGATAGATTGCGACGTATTGAGATCCCTATTGTTTCTAAATGTGATTGCTGTAACAATGGTCATATTGAAGACATTAACCATGTGCTTGTTTAGGGTGATTTTCCTCGAAAAGTCTGGTCATTTTTTGGAAATCTTTTTGGTATTCCTCTTGCAAGGTCTTGGAAGCAAAATGTTGGGGCCTGGTTCTGGCGGGCTAGCTCTTCCACCCAGATTGGGTTTATTGTTGGCATCATTCCCATCATAGTTACTTGGCACCTATGGAGGAGGAGGTGTCTTACTAGAATGGAAGGTACTTTGGAATCTCATATTACTATTGTGAATTCTATTTGATTTTGGCTAGGATCTCTTAGTCAGATGGCTAAGTAGGTCAAGAGCGTGTCACGTAGGGATGGTATGCTCCTTGAGGCCCTACGGATTAATCAGGTGGTCCCAAAAATTCCAGTCTCTAAATTGGTAAGGTGGTTAAAGCTGTAGATGGGGTGGTATAAATTGAATACAGATGGTAGTAGCATTGGTAATCTAGGTTCTTGTGGCATTGGAGGGGTGATTCGTAATGATTCTAAGGCGTTGGTTCAGGCTTATGCCTCTCCTATTGGTTTTGGTTCTAATAATAAAGCTGAACTCCTAGCTTTCCTTCACAGTTTAAAACTTTGTAAGTCTTTAAACATCTCCAATGTGATTGTTGAAATGGATTCTATGGTGGTTATCTCTTGGTGGCTCAAAGGAAGATGTGGCGTGTGGTACCTTGAGGACTTTTGGGAGGAAATTAGTGAGTTATCTACAACTATTCAATGTCATTTTCAGCATGTCCTGCGTGAAGGTAATAGGGTGGCGGATTGGTTAGCCAAGGAAAGGGCTTCAGGTGCTTCTTTGGTTTTTAATAATACTTGTAATATGCCTCGGATCCTTCGTGGTTTGTTTCGTTTGGATTTGTTAGGCCTCCCTTCGATTCGAAGTTAGGTCTGGTTTATTTTTGGTGGCTTTTCTTTTTGAGCTATAGGTTTGTATTTGTTTTGGGTTTTGTTTGTGGTTTTTTGGGTTACCCATAGACCTTGAATTGTTACCACGGTATTCTTCCACCACAAGTGAGGATTTTTATTAATAAATGTAGGAGGGGGTCACTATTGGACATGTGGCCTTCCGCTCGTCTATTAAAAAAAAATGTTATGGCCAGAACAAGAACCCAAGCTCAAATGATATGAACATGTGTTAAGAAGATTAAAAGATGAAAAGGTGTTTTAAGGTCTATGTTGCATATGTCATGCTTTATGTCAAATTATATGTCCATGCATTCATTTGTGGTTTGCTCTTATATGCTTGTGATATATGTTGTATGTTACTTGTTTACTTACTAAGATATCTCGAAATCTCACTGTGCTAGTTTTCACTAACATTCCCCACTCGAAATGGTAGAAGTTGTTACAGGACCGTAAGAAAGTGATCATGGGGAAGCACAAGAGGCCAGCTCCCCAAATAGACAAGGAGACCCCGAAGAGCAGTGAGAGCTCATAAGAGCCATCCATTCAAGATACGTTGGAAGCGACGACCAGTTCAACACTGAAGTTTTGCAGCTCTTTGAGGAGCTAAGGAGGATTTCAAACAAGGACAAAGCCAATTAGAGATGACGTAGCACGATTGTATTTTGAAAAAGGATCAAGAAGATAATGGAAGAAAAGAATATTTCCTAAGGTGTTTGGTGAAAAGATGTCTTTAAATGGTCTCGTGTTTTGGGAGACTTTTGAAAATGATATCTATTTTGCTTAAGAGTCACCCCATCATCGAAAGGAACATGATTGAGGGGAGGCATAGAAACCCTTAGGCTCTCCTCGAAATGAAGGGATTTCAAGAAGACGCTATTGGTGTTCTTTTTCACCCACTCCCTAACAAGGGTGATACGTCGCGACTCGATAGGGGTAGCCATCGAACGCACCACCTTATCCTTAGGAACCCTTCTCCAATTAGTTTGAATCGGGAATTCACGAAGATTCACCTGACCAACTGGAAATTCCCATCCGTGGTGGGACATAAAGAAGAATTTCAGAAAGCAGTTCTTCACCTTGCGGTATCATGACTCCAGGTTGACGAGGGCATGCATCTCCCTGAAGCTACAAACGTTCCCCTTTAGCCGCAAAACCTTGTGAGTAAGGAGGAACTCACGGCCGATGAGGTCGGCCTACTTTGGGTTTTACTCTAGCAAGGCACATTTCCAGATGATATTGCAACAAATTAAAAACCTCCAAACATTCGGATGAAGCTAGGACTGGGCTAGACCAAGGCAATCTAGAAAATCACGGAAGGGGTGAGGGAAAGGAAGCCTCAAACCACATGGAAATAGACAATGAAAGAGAGCTCCATGGAAGAGCGGCATCGTCGGCACCCTCATGTGGATCAAGGACCTCGAAGATCACTATTTGCAGGACCTAATAGGTAAGGGCCAGAGATGCTAGCATTGTCGCTTGAACATTTGAACACCTAAGAAAAACGGCACGACATTACCAAACTTGGGAGCATCTTCCCCGCTAGAAGCCATGGGTTGGGTGGATTTCTCAGGCGCCATTGACGAAGAGGAAGAATGTAGTAGAGAAAGGAGAGATGAGTATAAGGGAAAAACAGGGGGAGTTAGGAGAAAAGAATGACAAGAGGATTACAGTGAGGAGAAAGGAGACAAGGCCATAATCCAAAAAGGGGGTCAATCTCCCATGCCCCATGGCAGAAGGAAGAGGTACAAGACACTTCGGATCTAGGAAAACACACACTATGAAGCAATGTGAAGGAGAAAAGCCACTCGACGCCCTTGATACTGACACAACTAAAAAGAAACCATCAAATACTAGTGTAGTTATCGGGAGACATGGCAATAAAGGTGGGAAGGGAATGGTACCTGGGTAGCTAAGTGACAAGGAACCACCTTAGACTTTGGAGCCAAGCACACGTCAATAGAGGGACCTTGGCCTTGACGTCAAGGTAGGTTTAAGATTAAAAATAATTCCCAACGTACAAGTCCGATGAGAATTAGCAGGGTAGTTGTAAGGGGTCCCCCCCCCCCCCCCCAAAAAAAATTTGGTATTAACAAGCCTGAGAACGACAACTAAAGGAATAACAAACGAAGGCCCAATCCAGAATGAATAGACACTTCAGCCCAACTCACAGGTAAACCCCTGGGACGCAACCTCTGTGAGGGAGCTTACTATAGGGGGATGGGACTCGTCACCTTGGAGACCCCTCGAGCACTGTCCAGCCCTTGAGTACCTGTCCTTGTAAATGGGCGAGAAGTAAAGGGGACTCTCGATCCTCTAACAACGAGACATCGACGAGCCATCAAGGACACCAGTAGGGTAAGGTAAATTGGAAAACCACGCCACATTAATGATACTACCAGCTGTAACAACCCGACCCTAATATTAGGCTATAGATACATTTTATGTATTTTCTTATAGCTATAATATTATTACTATTAGTATTATTATCATGATTTTTACATTGTTATTATTATCATCAGATTTTACATTTGTTCTTTTAATAAGATTATTATCATTTTATTTTTATTATTTTATTATGACCCGATTTTTACAATAGCCTAGAGTTTTATTTGAATTTAAACATTATTTCTCCCTATCTCCACCCATAAGCCTCATCCTTATCCTCTTATTAATAACTCCAAATCCTATTAGGAAACCAAACTCTCAACTCCAAATCCTATTAGGAAACCAAGCTCTCAACTCCAAATCCTATTAGGAAACCAAGCTCTCAACTCCAAATCCTATTAGGAAACCAAACTCTCAACTCCAAATCCTAGTAGGAAACCAAACTCTCAACTCCAAATCCTATCCCATCTCCTTCTGGTCACAATACCCTTTTCCTTGCCTATAAAACCCACCCCTGGCCGAGACCTCCAGAAGAAAACATAAGAAACCACAACCATCGAAGCAAGTCGTAGCAGACCGAGAACCCACCTCTCTCGTTCATCTCGGCTTCTCTTAAGCTTTCGGGCTTGCCCCAGCCACCGAGAGCCACCGTCGTCTCGTCCAGCCAATCCCCCATCGCGTACTCTTCTCGATGACGAGTTACAACTTGAGATTCAAGAAGAAGCGCAGCAAGGTAAGTTATTTGATCACAAAATTAGGATCATCACAGTTCAGCTTATATTTAAGTATTATTCAAGCCAATTCATTGACAGCCTTTGTTTGTGTACCACTCATTTCATATGTAAGCATATCATTCAGCATAGCACACGATCATATCATTCCGCATCATGTTCAATTTCAAAAATTATAATTATATATGTATTATGTCATGCATGTCATGGTCATAAGACACGTAAGCTATCTTAAGTTCAAGTGCAAGATAAAATCAGTTCAGTTAATCAGTTGGCCATTCAGATGCATGGTACCAATGCAGTTCAGATCAGAGTGGACGTGCAAGCCACGGACTCAAGCGTGGTCCACCATAGTATGCCAGAATACTATCAGCGGCTCCCCTCGCGGCCGCGGGACGTGGGGCTAGTGCACAACCTCGCACACAGGGTTAAGTGTGTTGGCCAGTCAGTTCAGTCAGTAATCAGTTCAGTCAGTTAAATCAGAACAGTCAGTTAAGTCAGAACAGTCAGTTAATTCAGATAAATCAGTCATGCATAGCATAAACATCAGTATGAACAGTCATGAATTTTAAGTTCTCAACATGAAAACTTTTATGAAAACCTTATGTTTAGTATGTTAACGTTGTGATGGATTTCTTACTGAGTATTCGACTCATTTTAGTTTGTTTTCATGTTTTTAACCACCCAGGTGAGGATGATGATTATGAGCAGATAGGCCAGGATTAGAAGGAGCATTTATTTTAATTTCAGACCTTTTAGAAGAAATTTATTTTATTGCTTTATGACATGACTTCTATTCAGTTTATTAAATTAAGTTTTTTTTAAGACATTTTTATCAAACAAAGTTTTATGAAATAAATCCTAAAATTGTTTTCTTAAATATGAGATCTCTTGCTGGGTTTATTTTATGAAAAACACATGACACTCCTAGTCTGTGGAAAGGGGGTGTTACACCACCCGAGCTACACGCCACATCAATGAGGCCGTCGCAGATATAAATAACAACTTCTAGGAACTAGAAAAGCTCTCAAATCCCTAGACTCTCTCATTATTTACAAACTTCCAAGATACTTTACTAATTTTTGCATCAGAGACTCCCCAGCCCCAAGACCACCCTCTCCTAACTACTTTCTACTTCATTTTCACAAGTCCAATTCTAAAGATTTGAGTTACTAGAACCAGGCCCAAAGGCATACGAAACACGACGTTAACACTCTGTTCTCCGCAAAATGCTTGACAAAAAAAATATCTCCCTCAAGCCAACATTCCCTACACATACACCCACTCTGCCAACAGCCACAGAAACCGTCGAGAAGGCACACCCTTCCACCTCTCACCATTTTGGTAAGCCCATGCCAGAATCTTCCTCCCTTTCTCATTGGATTTTTGGGTTGACAGCTCATTCTCTCTCTAAACTTTCTCTCTCTCTCTCTCTCCGAACAGCTTGTGTTGCCAGTCACCTTCTGCCACCAGATCCACCACCGCGTGATCATTTCTTCTCACTGTAACTCTGAAACTCCCCTATTATCACACGATTTCTTTTCCTCTCCAATGTTTCGTAATTTCCAGTAGGCTTCTTTTTGGTTTTGGTCTTTCCTGATATACCCATAAGCTTATATTTTTACATAAATGCCCTTTAACCCATGCATGTGGCAATTTGCAACCCACTATCAATTGTTAACTTTTGAGGGAATCCTTTCTTAGCAAAAATACCTTGTAGCCTCTGTAAAGTATGTTCAGACTTCAGGCCATGGGATTACAAATTTACATTGCTACCTTTCTTCTTAAGTATCCTCTTTAAATTGAAAATATTTCTAACCTTCCATGAGTTTACAGTGGGCTAGATGTAATTATGCTTTTGCTAAGTGCCCATGATGGTATATGTTTTGAACTTGTTTTATTTATGTGGGCTTTTGTGTTGGGCTGGGCTTTGTGCTTAAATTGGATTTATCTTTTTAAATTTGGTTAGGCTGGTTGTATTTTACAGAAAATCACCATGTTATATTTTACATGGGCTTTATCTAATTGAATAAATATGAGCTCATAGACTTAATTCTTACAAAAATATTAAGGACTGGTTTGGTTATACAAAACCAAACTATCTCATCTCATATAATCATGACAACTTTCTCAAACTCTTATACAAAATATAATAAATAATTCAATTTATTCAAATCCCAAAACAAAAATAATACTATAATAATATTTTAATCAACTTTTAATAAAACATCTCATCTCATCTCATTTCATCTGAATTGCGTAACCAAATAAGGCTTAATGTTTCCATTGTCCATTTAATCAAATTTCAATTAAATTATTATGTTATAATTTAAATAGAAAAATCAAGGAATATGTTGCGAGCTTTAAATAATATTAATATGTACTAACCTTATTACGAATGAAGATTTATTAAACTATTTCTAAAATATGATTTTAAATAATTAGAATGATAGGGCATGTTTTTTTAGAAGTTAAGTAATATCTAGTACCTCGTATAGGTCATGAGCTACAACATGAGATTGTGGATGCAGCACCAAGAAGTAAGTAGCTTGATCATATATTAGGATTATCATACGTTAGCTTGTTATATTTATATATATATATATATATATATATATATATATATATATTAAAGCCAGTTATTTGGAAGTCAGTGTTTATCTACCACGCATGTCATGATATTTGCAAACATGTCATTCATCATGTTTCATTTTGCATATTATAGTTATGTATTATGTATCTCACATTGCATAAAACACGTAAGTTTTCATTAGATCAAGTGCAAGATAAACTCATAATAGTTAATCAAATGGTCATTCAGATGCATGTACCAATACAAATTCAAAGTGGATGTGCAAGCCATAGACTCAAGCGTGGTCCACCATACTATGCTAGAATACTATCAGCAGCTCTCCTTGCGGTCGCAGGATGTGGGACCGATACACAACCTCGCACACAGGGTTAAGTGTGTTGGCCAGTCAAAACAACCAAATAAATCATACCAGCCAAGTAAGTCTGATAAAACTATCATGCATAACATAAGCATCAGTATGATCAGTCATGATTTTAAGCTTAGCATGAAGTATTTTATGAAAACCTTATGTTAAGTATGTTTACATTATGATGAGTTTCTTACTAAGTCATTGACTCTTTTTAGTTTGGTTTTATATTTTTAAACCACCTCCAGTCATAATATTTATAAAGGTAGAGCTACAGGATGAGACTTAGCCTAGGGAGGCATAACAATGACCTAGATCATGTACGGAGATTTTAAGTTTTGATTTTTATGGCACAGATGTTGAGAAATTTTAATAAATGCTTCTGCGCACTCTCATTTATGATTTCATTATTTTAATTCAAACAACTCTATTTATTATAAGGAATTTTTTTCCTTTACACTTCCTTTAGAAAAAAATAATAATATATTTTTAAGTCAAGTTCAATAGTAGCACTCCAACTCCCCTACATCTCTAAAAATGACTTTATTAATAACCATGGGGAGCGACGTATTACAAACTTAAACCGAATTATTTCAGCATAGAAAATTATATCCTATGTTTAAATAGCATACTAGATCGACCAACAAAATTTCTCTTCACAAAATCAAAACACTTTTAATACAAAGTTCCAAGCTCTTTAACTAAAAACACAACCCTTAATTCTCAAAGTCTTATCTCTTTTTAAAACAACTCCAAGAACCAAGTTCAAAAACATTCATCCAATACGTTCATAACATACTCCTAAGAACTAACATGCTTTGAATCATCAAGCAAAAACCACAAGAATTACAAAGATCCATCACAAAGCTTTAGGTCTTAACACTTTCACCAAAACTGATTCCTCTATGGTTTGGTTTTGATCAAACCCTTCAATCCGAAATGTAGAATGAAATAAATCACAAATCAACAACATCATATGGTTAGAAATCATGTCCTATAATAGATCCAAGCATTAAACTCAAGATCACGTGGCCATATTTGAATCGAAACATCAATCTATCCAAAAACCTTCAATACATGACTTAACCAAACCTCTTCATGTATAAAACTCATATCTTTGAAACCAATACCAAAAATCTAAATAACATCCTAATATGTAAATAAAAATCTTAGGATCATCATATAAAAATATCAAAGCCATTGGAGTATGCTTTCTCATCCAAAGATTCAAGCTTACACAAACTAGAAACTATTTTCAACCTTCCAGTTTTCAACATTCTAGATCTAAGTAAAACTTTCATCAAAAGCTTGTAAGGCCCCAAAAATATGTAATGTGTTTTCTTTTCTTTTCTTTAAGGGAAATTTCAGCCCAAATGGATGTTGGTGGGTTAATTGTTTGTTGTAGGTGCCGTGGGCTGAATTTTGGCTTGAGAGAGAGGGAAAATCAGGCCTAGCCTGTGAGCAAAGAGAAGCCCTGCATTCCCACCCAAAAAACCTCGTTTGGTTCGCAGGTGGGTGAGTTTTTTTCCCCTCCTTGGAACGACGTTATTTGGAGCCTAAGGGTAAAAACCCTACTTTCTTCTTCCCTCCCCCTGAGCCTCACAACCTCTCCCTTCCCTTTCCCTTTCTCTTTCTTTCCTTCCTCATCCTCCTCCCACCAGGAGACACATGAGCCTCGCCACCCCAAGTCATTGCTATGCCTTCACCACACGTACGTCAAGCACAAGCCACCACCAACGTCTCTTGCACCACGTCCCCTCCACCCAATCCACACGACTCTCCCTATCTTTTTCTCTCTTTCTCTCTACAACCCGTGAAACCCTCGACCATGCAGAGGGATTGTCACTGCTGCCCACCACCCACCAAGTGCCACCCGTGCTATTCTCATGGTTCTCCCACCATCCCGCACCCCCAATCACATCCGTGGCTGCATTCGTTGAGCCTTAACCCACAGCCTATAAATAGGCCATGCCTCCCTCACTCGAAAATCACCTCCCAACCTCTCCTCCTCCCTTAAGCCTCCTCCATTCATCTTCCCCATCCTTCGAGCTGCAACCCCATAGATTATAGGAGATTTTTTCCTAGCGAAAACATTCGCCAACACTTTCCAGCAACCTCACAATGGTTGTCCGACCCCTTCCCCTCTGCTAGGCCTTTTTCTCCCTCAGATCCACACCAACCTAAGGCCACAAATCCCCCTTTGGGATTTGCTCCACCATGCACCAGCACCACCCTCCACCGTGAGTTTTCCTTTGTCCACCCTCTTTCCTTTCTCAGATATGTCACCCTTTTTTAAAAGAACTCCATTTTAGCCCCTATTCTGCCCAGTTACATCACTACTGCCACTACTCCGCCGTGCTCTACCCTTCTAAATGCACAACAGTAAGCCTTTATGCCCCTTGCCTTCTGTTGCTTTTTTTTAGCTTGTTTAGATTTTATTCTAACCAACTCTATTCGTCTGCATAGTGACACGTGCACACACTCTATCGCGAGACACTGTACGCAATCACGCTCAATCATCCATAATTTTTTCTTCTGCTTAGTATGTAAATCTCCAAATCGACCCTTGACTTTCTAACATGGAATTATCGCTAACTTTGTTGCAGTCTAGTTGTGATTAAGAAGTGCCTTGGGGCCTTGCGGAGTGTTGGTTTTTTTAATGACGTAGTTATTGTCGAAAATATGGGCCGAGGGCTGGTTGGAGACATGTGTGGCTGAGATTTGTAGAATTGTGACTTTTGTGCTGTTGTGTGGTTGACAGTTTCTGCTATGCCATGCCATCCAATACACTGTATGTCAGGCATCTGCATATGCATTGTTATTGATATCTACCTTGATACTATGTGGCATAATCTGAAACTCGTTTTTGGTGTAATCGAAGAAAATATATTTTTTGTGTAGGTGTGTGCATGTCATGATCCCAAGCCGAGATGGAGTATTATCTCGATGAAGCTCCTTTGGTCACTCAAAAGTGTGTAAAACTCAGTGACGTCCCCAATGGTTGTGTTTTAGGAACAAATGAGATTTTTGGAATGAGTGGCTATAATTAAATGATTTTTTGGAAGGTTCTCAAATGGCTATTTTTGGGTAGTTGATTTCATGACTGCTAAACATGTTGGCTTGTATAATTTCATGTTTGAATCTCTTGGTTGTTGTTATGTTGATTTATTTACTGAGATTGTAAAATCTCATTGCGTTATGCCTACCTACGGTTCTATGTCATGGAACGTAGACTTTGATGCAGAAGATGGGTATGAGCAGGAATGACCAATCCCACCTCAAAAGTGATGGCTTGGACTTTTTCCGTCATTGTTGTTAGACCTTTTTATTTCTTTACCTTGTTTCAGCTAGATAACTGTAATAACTTTAAGAAGGTTTTTTGTTGGGTTGTAAGCTTTAAATTTTCTTGTACATAGTTTTGATTGCCTTATATTTTTTTTCTTGTTGCATTATTTATGTTGCATACATATTACATGCTTGCACACACTTGCATGAGGCGATAGGGTGGGTGACCCAAGTGGCAATGATCCCAATGTCACAACTCCCACCAAATCACACGTGAGGATCGAGGGCACCACATATGGTGTCAAAGCCGTTTGACTCTTAGTAAAAGCACAAGTCAAGTAGGTGCAGTACCAGAAAACTAGGCTTTAATCTTTGAAAATTCTTTTGTTTGAGTTGAGGAACGACGTTATGGGTTACGTTCTGGCAAGCAGAGATGGTGCGACCCAAGTTTCCATGTGACGAACCTTTTGGGCAAGCTCCCAAGGATGAACTACCGCGTGGTGCTCCTATGAGTGTTTTTTGACCCATAGGACCCCTAGATTTATAGGTGAGGAAGACCCGCTCAGAGCTGGGAGATGGATCAAGGATCAGGCGTGAACATTTGAGATATGCAGGTGCACCGAATCCTAGAAGGTGCTTTATGGGAGCTACCAACTACAAGGAGAAGTTTTCGCCTGATGGGAGACTAAGCGAGAGATCCTTGAGATGGAATTGAGGTCTTTCACAATAGTGACCTGGCAACGCTTTAAGAACGAGTTTAATGATCGCTTCTTCCTGAACACAGTGAGGCGTCAAAAGGTAAGGGAGTTCAATAGTCTAGTAAAAAGAGACATGACAGTGGAGCAATATGCCCGGAAGTTTATGGAGCTTGGTAGGTTTGCAACGCATCTCACTTCCACTAAAGAGATGTGAATCGAGCACTTTCAATAGGGATTGCATCGGGAGAACCACAGGCAAGTTCCTTGTCTGCAAATTTTGACTTTTCAGAGTTTGGTTGAGGTAGTCTCCATAGAAGAGTAAGAATTTGGTTGTCCTGTAGGCTCTCCGATAGACTAGAAGAGAATGAGCTTTGCAGGAGAGGGAATCAACTCGGGGTCACCTCATAAATTTGTATCAAGGATGAGGGCCAAACCACAACCATTAACTGGTGTCGTATGGGGGACCGAGCCCTAGTTTGTGGAAGGTGCAACCAATCCCATGAAGGTGACTATCGTTAGGGTGGGACCCAATGCTTCAAATACGGTCAATCGATGCACTTTGCTCGTGAGTGCCTTAATGCTAAACAAGGGGGAAGGATGAATCCAAGGCAAACAGTGCAAGCAAAGGAGTATGCTCTGACACCTGGTGAGGTCGATGATGAGGCCCCAGACACTCAGGACATGGGGATCATCACAAGTTTGAACTTGATCCATTTTTTTTAAGTTGTTGCATTGTGTGGTTTAAATTTTTAGAATTTGGAAGTGTTTGATCTCATTGGGGAAAGTTCAATTGTATGAATACTATGCTTGTACTTTGTTTGATTCGAGAGCATCCCAATCCTTTGTGTTTGCTACTTTTGTACGAATGTGCAACTTAGTCGTGGCCTTACCAAATAGAGAGACGGTAACGTGTTCAAAAGTCACATTAGGCTATCCTTTGAATTTTGGAAGGAGGACACTTGATGCCGACCTAATAGTGTTCAAGCTGCTTGGGTTCAACATCATTCTAGGTATGGATTGGTTGTTTCGGCACTTCGTGAGTATCAATGGTTGAAGTCATGCGATTAGTTTTCATCTCCCTAGAGGGGATAATATGGAATTAGAGGGTGGCAAGCTGAAGTCGAGACCCACAGTTATATTTGTGATTCAATCAAAGAAAGACCTGGCTAGTTAGGCAGATGCTTATCTAGTCCAAGTGGTGTCTAAACCATTAGAAAGGAAGTCTATAGAAGAGATCCCAATCATTGAGGAGTTCCCTGATGTCTTTGCGGATGACCTCCCCAGATTACCTCTTATTCGCGATGTCAAGTTTACAATTGATTTAGAACCTAGAGTGGCTCAAGTGCATAAGGCTCCTTATAGAATGACACCATCTAAGTTAAAAGAGTTGAAAACCCATTTGCAAGAATTGGTGGACAAGGGATTTGTTCAGCCCAATTCCTCAACTTGGGGAGAGCCCATGCTGTTTGTCAAGAAGAAAGATGGCACCCTTAGAATGTGTATTGATTATCAGGAGCTTAACAAGGTGACCATACAAAAAAATTACCCACTATCCCGCATCGATGATTTATTTGATCAACTTTAAGGCGCGGCCACTTTTTCGAAGATTGACTTGAGGTCAATATATTATCAACTAATAATAAGAGATAAGGATGTACCAAAAACTGCTTTCATATCGAGGTACGAGCATTAAGAGTTCAAAGTGGTCCTTTTTGGACTAGCTAATGCCCCTGCAACTTTCATGGACATGATGAATCTGGTGTTTCGGACCTATCTGGATTCTTTTATGGTAGTCTTTATTGATGATATTCTTGTTTATTCTTGGGAGTCGAAAAAACATGCAAATCACCTATGGTTGGTATTGGGTAAGCTGCGGGAGCATCAGTTATATGCTAAAACTCAACAAATGTGAGTTTTGGCTAGATGAAGTCAGGTTCCTCGGGCATGTCATTTTTTGGAAAGGTGTGGCTATAGATCCTAGTAAGGTCGAAGCAGTTTTGGCCTAGCCACATCCCACATCAGTGCATGAGATTCGAAGCTTCTTGGGACTCGCAGGGTATTATCAAAGATTTGTGGAGTGGTTTTCTAGATTGTTCGGATTAGTCACTACTCTGACTAAGAAGAATGTTGAGTTTCTCTAGACTGATAAGTGTGAAAGAAGTTTCCAAGAATTGAAGAAAAGGTTGACCTTAGCACCTGTTTTGGCACTTTAAAGCCGTGCAAGTCGGTTTTGGTTTTCAGTGATGCTTCCAAATTTGGGTTGGGGTGTGTTCTAATGCAGGAGGGGCGAGTTGTAGCTTATGCATCCCGCCAACTAAAGGATCATGAAAAGAACTACCCACTCATGACTTAGAGCTTGCAGCAATAGCTTTTGCTCTAACAATTTGGCAACACTATCTTTATGGAGAGGCATGTGAGGTCTACACCAACCATAAGAGCCTAAAGCATCTCTTCACATAGAAAAATCTCAACATGAGGCAAAGAAGGTGGCTAGAATTAATCAACGAATATCAGTATGAGATTAAGTACCATCTCAGGAAGGCAAACCAAGTAACTAATGCGCTAAGTCGGAAGTCCCACTTTGTGGATGAAGCTGAGTCATCAAGGATAGACTCTTTCTATGCGGGATGAGAAGGCTTCTTGTAAAGAGTTCACAGCAAGAGGAAGTGTTAGCCTCTATGCATGGGGTCAGAATTGTCAACTTTGAGGAATTGAAGGCTCTTCAAAAGAGGGACCCAAAGCTACTAGATGTCTGAAAAAAAGTCAGAAAGTCAAGAGGACCTACACATTTCAACTTGGGTAAGGATGGGCTTCTATTGTTAAGAAATTGTATGGTGATTCCTGCAAGTTCAGAGTTTAAGGGGAGAATTTTAGCAAAGGCACCTGCGGCTACTTATTTAGTCCACCCCGGTAGTATGAAGATCTACCGGGACCTATAGAGAAAGTTTTGGTGGGAAGGGATGAAAAGAGATATTGCCTAGTTCGTTGAGAGATGTGCCACCTGCTGACAGGTCAAAAATGAGCATTAGAGACCTGTTGGTAACCTCCAACCCTTCTCGATTCTAGAATGAAAATGGGATGATATTGCTATGGATTTTGTAGTGGGTTTTCCAAGGACTCCTAGAAGGAAGAATTCTATTTGGATAATTATTAATCGGTTGACCAAGTGTGTTCATTTACTACCAGTTACGAATACCAACACCTTAGGAAAGTTGACGAGGTATGTGAAAGAGATAGTCCGGTTGCTTGGGATACCCAAGACCATTGTATCAGATTGGGACCCGATGTATTCCATTTTTGGAAGAGCTTACAAGCAACCATGGGCACTAAGAGCATGTTTGGGGGTGAGATGAGATACAAAATTCTCATCTCATCTCATCATTACACCGTTTTTAAATTTTCATACAAAATATAATAAACAATTTAACTTTTTCAAATCCCAATTCAACTTTTCAAATCCTAAAACAATAATAATATTAAAAAATAATATTTTAAACTTTCATCTAAAACTAAATTTTCTCATCCCACCCCCCAAACCTACCCTAAGTTGGAGTTTAGTAGTGCTAACCACCCTCAGATAGACGGCCAATCAGAGCACACTATTCAGACACTTGAAGATATGTTGAGAGCTTGTGTTTTGGAATTCAAGGGTAGCTGGGAGAATCACTTATTGTTCATGGAGTTTGCATACAAAAATAGTTTCCAAGCCTCCATTCAGATGTGTTGAGAAGTTGGTTTTATATGAACAAGGTGCTTTCATTCTGAGGCAGAGCATTTTTGAGAACATTTCGCTTGCACAGGAAATGGTTCTTTCTTTACATAAGAAAAGGGCAGGTGGTAATGTGATGGTTAAGCTAGATATGGCTAAGGCTTATGACAGAGTTAATTGGGGATTTCTTTTGGAGGTTTTGAGAGCTTACGGGTTCTCAGTTCATTTCTGTAAAATCATAAAAAATTGTGTGGAGGCCCCGTGGTTTTCGATCATGATGAATGGTACTATAAAAGGTTTTTTTTAGTCAATAAGAGGACTGCGACAAGGGGACCCCCTCTCCCCTTTTCTTTTTATTCTTATGGAGGAGGTCTTGACGAGGTTACTCTGGAGGAATTTTGAGGATGGTCGTATTGGAAAGTTTTACCTACCGATTGGTGCACCTTTGGTTTCTCATTTGTTGTATGCAGATGACATCCTTATATTTGTAAATGGTGGGAAGAGGTCGATAAAAAATTTGATAAAGGTTCTTGAGCTATATGAAAATTGGTCGGGTCAGAAAATCAGTAAAATGAAATCTGCAGTCTTTTTCTCTAAACACATTTCATCTGTGCATAAGAGATGTTTGCTACGAACTACAAGTTTCGTGAAAGGTAGCTTCCCTGTTACATACTTGGGTGCTCCATTGGTTTCAGGGAGGCTAACATCCCGTGCTTTGGAACCACTGGTGGATAAGATCCGTAAAAAAATTGTCGGCTGGAAGTTTAATTTGCTTTCACAAGGTGGACACTTGGTGTTGTTAAGACACATCCTATCTAGCTTGCCCGTCCATTTGATGTCTATTCTGAATATTCCGTTGAGCATTTTCTCTCGCATTAAGTCTCTTTTGGCAAATTTTTGGTGGGGAGAGATGGATGGGAAAAAGAAATTTCATTGGTGGTCTTGGGGGAAGGTGTGTAAACCAACCTTGGAAGGTGGTTTGGGTGTAAGAGACCTAAAGGAAGTCCAGAAATCGCTTCATATGAAACTTGCTTTCAAGTTAATCACCTCTAATAATTTATGGGCAGCTTTTTTCAGGGCCAAATATTGCAGGAATAGCCATGTGCTGGCCAAGATGGAGAGGACTGCTGGTTCGAGGTTTTGGAGAGCTATGGTGGCTGTCATCCCAAAAGTGATGGATAATATGAAAAACGTTGGTGTGTGGTGGGAATTCCTCTTTTTGGTTTGAAAGGTGGCTAGCTTCGGGTCCTTTGTCGGTTAGCACAGAGGTTATTTCCAATATGAAGCTCTGTATCTGGGATTGTTGGCAGGAGAATGCATGGAATTCGGATCTCTTGCTGGAGTTGGTTGGTGCTGATAAAACAATGGAAATAATGCAGAATGTACTGGTGGGTAAAACTGGTGTGGATATTGACATCTGGAAACTGTCTCCTGATGGGAAGGTTTCCACAAAAACAACATGGGAGGCAGTGAGGAGGAGGGACGAGAATCTGGCTTGGCATAATTGGTTGTGGCATCTTTTACTGCCTAGAAGAATTTCTATTTGTAACTGGAAAGTATGGTTTCGATGTTTGGCTGTGGACTATAGAGTGCAGACGAAATGAATTCAGCTGGTTTCGGCTTGTGATTGTTATGTGCAGAGGTCTCAGGAGGATATGGATCATATTTTCTCTATAGGGGAGATCGCTGCCGACGTGTGGCATCGAGCGAGCGTGCTATTGGGGATCTAGTTTAACCCATCTGCTACGTGGAAAACTAGAATGTCCAGCTGGTTTGTGTATGCCAGGAAATCATCTATTAAGGGCATGATAATTGGCATAATACCGTGTGTGATCACATGGTGTTTATGGAAGAGAAGGCGTAAAGCAAGAATGGAGGATGCTAAATAGAATGCAGATTAGGTTTGGAGGCAAGTAAGATATTGGGTGAGTGCTATGGTAGAACAGTCAAATGCCGTGTGCAAGCTTAAGCAACCAGACTTGGAGATTGTGAGGGAATTACAACTGCTGATTCGTCCGTCTTGTGCAAGACCAAGAAGAATGATTTCATGGGTTAAGCCTCCTCCCGGTTGGGTGAAATTGAACTGTGATGGCAGCTGTAGGGATAATCCTAGTAATTCAGGTGGTGCTGGGGTCATTTGAGATTGCCGCAGCGAGCTGAAAGCGGCTTTTTCTAGTCACTTTGGGCAAGGAACGAATAATAGTGCGGAATTAAAAGCTATCCTAGAAGGAATTCGGTTGTGTAAATGGATTGGGTATTTGAATGTGATAATTGAGAGTGACTCGCGAATTATTATGGACTGGTTGCGGAAGGCACATTATGGTATCTTTGGGATTTTTGGGAAAGTCTATAGGAGGAGTTACAATGTGTGAATTTCAGGGCGACACATCAATATTGGGAAGGCAATAGTGCAGCGATTTTCTTGCTAGAGAGGGGGAAATGGGGAAGAGAGTGATCTACGAAGGGAGTCATATGCTACGTTTTTTACTTAAGGGGATTCTTCGGGTGGAGAGATAGGGTCTTCGATCCTTCCGTAAATAGGTTGTTTAGTGTGTTTATTTATTTTTTTGTTGGATTGTTTTTTTGGGTGTTATGGGTTGGGTTGGTGTTATTATGTCGGTTTGTTACCATGGTATTCCTCCGCAAGAAGTGAGGTTTTTCCAATAAACTTGGGTCGGGGCCATATCACGAGTGGCAACCGGCTATTTTGAAAAAAGAAAAAAAAGCCTCCATTCAGATGGCACCTTATGAGGCTCTATACGAGAGGAGGTGTAGGTCACCATTATTTTGGGATGAGGTTGTGAAAAGAAGCTTATTGGGCCAGAAATAGTTCAAGAGATGAAGGACTAGGTCAGAATCATAAAAGGCAGGGTGGCAATGGTGCAGAGTCACTAGAAGAGTTATGCAGATACTAAAGAAAAATACTTGTCATTCGAAGAAGGCGATTGGGTATACCTCAAAGTCTCACCCATGAAGGGCATTAATCGGTTTGAGAAGAAAATGAAGCTTAGCCCAAGGTATGTTGGCCCTTTTAAGATAGTGGAGAAGGTTGGGCCTATTGCTTACAGGATTGCATTGTCGGGATATTTTGAGGGGGGTGCACGACGCGTTTCATGTATCCTCCCTAAAGAAGAGTTTTGGACAATAGGAGCCACGGCTAGTCGACTGAGTAACCCCCAACTGCAGCCTAATGTTACCTATGAGGTAGCTCCAATGTAGATTTTGGATTGGGAGGAACAAAAGCTAACATCCAAAGCAATACCATTGGTGAAAGTGTCATGGGGAGACCCAATGGCCTAAGACTTCACTTAGGAGAGAGAAGCGAACATGAGAGAGCATTACCCATATCTGTTTGGGCATTATTAATTGTATACCTTGTTCCAAGCATGTTTTGAGTTGTATCTTGTATTTTTTTTAGGAATTATATGGTTTAAGCTTGTCAATTTCGAGGACGAAATTTCTTTTAAGACGAGAGGATGTGAGGCCCCAAAAATATTTAGTGTGTTTTCTTTTCTTTAATGGAAGTTTGAGCCCAAATGGATGTTGGTGTGCTAATTGTTTGTTGTAGGTGTTGCGGGCCAAATTTAGGCTTGAGAGAGAGGGAAAATGGGGCCCGGCCAATGAGCAAAGGGAAGCCCAGCCATCCCACCAAAACGGCTCTGTTTGGTTGGCGGGAGGGTAAATATTTTTTCCCCTCCCCGAAACAATGTCGTATGTGTCTCTAAAAGTTTAGAAGGGAAGTCGTTGCCCCCATGTAACACCTCGCTTAAATTAACGGGATTATCTAAATGGAAGTGATATGCAACTTGATTTGTGAAGCTCAGGAGCTTTTGGAAGCCAGTAGATTAATCACGGCCGGGATGAATTATCCCACCGAGTTGATGTTGTGTGCACTAAAAATGAACGGGTGTGGTGGTCACAAAGACCACACGGCCCTCTTCTCGCCTACTGAGTGGAAAGACTCCAAACCAGGATAAAAACTCCTCTTGCCTTTTCTAGTTGTTGCCCGCGATGTTGTTTAGGTTGGCCTTTACGGTTGGTTGGTTAGACTAGTCGCCCAAGTCTTCTCACCTAGAACCTTGCCACCAAGTCTTCTTACCAAGAAGCTTGTCGCTAAGCCTTTGTGCCCAGGTCTTCACCCTCTAGTCGTGAATCTCCTCGCCTATCGAGAGGTAAGCCTTCTCGCCTTTGGACGAGAGAAATCTCTTTGTTGCCACGAGTATAAGCTCCTCGCCCAAATCTTGTCAGCTCTCTTCAGTTCTCGCTACCTCTCATCGGTCAGGACAAAAATCGCATAAAATCACACTTATCACCCCAGGACCTGGCCCCACTTTAAGGCCATTGTAGCCACAATAGGAAAGAAATCATGGTGGTTTCAGGCCACTATTCCCCTGCTCAAAAGGACGCAAACTGTAGAAGGTAGTATGGGATTTTAGCATGACACCTCCCTCCCATCGTCTTATATCGGGCTGCACCTTCATGATGGCTCAAAGGGATTAGTCCAAAACAATAATCAAAATCTGCCAAGGAAAAAACCAGCTGAACCCGTCAGCCCCCTCGGGTGGTTTTGAGGATTTTCCTTCCCTCTCCTCTGCCCCATGACTTGACCAGCCCTCATAGGAGTAATGTAGCAACCATAAGAGTGAAATCATGGTGGTTTAGGGCATTGTTTTGACTTGCACAAGATGACACGGGCGATGGACAGCAAATCTGGAAATTTCAAATTTATACACCATCTTCCATCATTTCCTTGACCAAAGCCAACGTCTCCTTCCCCTTGGCCGCCTATTAAAGGCCCCCTCACCCTCTCATTTCCTCCACACCTCAACTCCAAGCTTCCTCTTGAGCCTTGAAGAGCACTTCCCCCTCTTAGAGATCAAAAGAGTGAAACCAAGTGAGTTCTTGGTAAGTTTTTTGAGTGTTTTTGTGTAAAACTGTCTTGAGTGCTTGGAAGGCCACAAAATTTGTAAGTTTTCTTGCTTTTGATCTTCATTAGCATGTCAATCTCTATTTCCATGAGTTGGAATGAAATTGGGTGAGCTTTGGAAAAGTTAGCATGCTTAAATCAAAATCGGGTCACTTAAAGGATGGTTTGGATAATTAAATGATTTTAAGTGGAAATTTAGCTATGGCATGTCTTATGCATGATTTGAAATGATTTATTATTGTCTTAGTATAATTATCGAAGGTTTTAATTGTAGTTAGAAGCATGCCATGGTAGGTTTTGAATCTATCTTGTTTTGATCATCTAGTATGAACCAGTTTGGAATGAGATAGAGATTAAGGATATTTGTGATTAAAGAAAAACTCATATACATGTGACCATAAGGACCAATAGTTGAAATTACACTTAGGCATCAACTAAAGTACATGCCACGGGTTGGGATCATTTGGGCAAGTTCCACTTTGATTTTTGAAAATCCAAGAGCATAGATGGTTTTAGAATGCCAAAAATATGAAGTTCATGAATTTTATTGAACTTAGAGTTCGTTTGCAATTAGTGAAAATTTAGGGCCTTAACGGTAATTTTTTAGGGTCTAGGGGTACTTTTGTAAATATCCATTTTTGAAACATTTGATTTTGGACCTCACTCATAAAAGTATTAATTCTAACTTAGTACACACTTGATTTATGCAGCTACGACATTATTTTCAATTACTCCGAAAGTCTGTAAGTTGGCTTCTAAACTTACACCTAGATAAATTATTTATAAATTATTGATAAATGCCTCATTCATGTTTCAATTATCACTTCGAGTATAAAATATCATGTTATATGATACATGGAGTGTATATTTACATGATAAGTAATATTTCTACTATTTTAGCATATGCACCTATAAATGTCATTTTTACATAAAAAGTTGCTATGTATATATATTATAATAACGGGCCACATTCCATTCATTAAAAGTGGACATATAAAGTTGACTTAAAATAAGCTAGTTACAAACGTTAATAGCTTACCAACACACTTCCGTGACTGGCATGGTCTAATCCAGATGACAGATCTCTAAAGGCCTAAGTCTAAGAGAAAGTACAACTATATCCATGACATGTTAACAGTAACCAAGTAAAAAAACCCCATATCCAACTAATCAGAGTATGGAGCACCAACCCCATCAAAAGCACTGCCTAAGCGGAGGGGGGGACCACTCCATTCAGACTAAGGTCCAAAGGTATTATATTTTCATATTTTTATTTTTCTAGAAATTAAAGACAGGACATAAAATAAACTAAATTGTGAAAACACTGTAGAAACGAAAAAATAGTGCACAAAAACGCTGCTGGGAGGAAAACCAACAGTCAATCTTGGGAGATCCGGAGTCGTAGGTTCTGGAACAGCTGAGCATTGCAGGAGCAAAAGGCTCCTAGGTGGCTCATGATGGCCACATGCCGGCAAGCTCCTAATTTTTTGACGCACATGTGCAGGCTACACTCCACTCCGATTGGGGCTGCTTTTAGTGGTTGTGAAGATCAACGGATGGGCAACTTCCTAGTGGGGCTTGTGTAAGCTATTGGGTGTCAAAAAGTCTCGATCGGTGGTTCCCCCTTTATTAGGCCTAAAAATACACAAAAAAAATAAAAATAAAAAATAAAAACACTACACAAAAAGAAAATAGATGGGTAGAAGAGAAGAAAGGGGGGGAAGGAGTGGGCGGGGAAGGAGCCGAAGCTCCCACCCCCTCTAGCCAATTTTTGAATTTTGGGGAGTTTAGAGAGAGGGGAGATGGTTTAGAGAGAGAGAAAAGGAGGGACTTTCCTCAAACCCAACTATACCATAAAAAGTTGCTATATATGCACATGTCATGGAACACATTTTTAACTTAACATAAAAATAATTTTTGTCCCAACCCCAAAGGCTAGGATGGGGAATTATCCTAATGAAACTCCTCTATCTACTATGGAGTGAGTATGAATGGAGTGGTAACTCTTGGGTTGATGAAGAACAGTCAATGGGCTTCGAATGGGTTCCTTTTAAAGAACGCCGAAGCGAAGTCATATGTTATGACACCTAATTCCAGTGGGTGTATATGTTATGATGTTATGATGATGTTATGTTATATTATATTACCAATACATTGAGAACAATGTCTGCAGACAAAGACATAGTGTCAACACGAGTTGTGCTACAGTCACCGGCAGGTGCTCACGGTGCATATAGGGAACTGTGTTTTTGAAAGCAATGAAGTATGAAATGTACTCTTTCAAAATGTCATCTTTTTGGAATGAGAAAATGAAAATATTTTCTAAAGGAAAAAGTGCATCAAGGTTTTTCTGAAAATGTTGAGGAATCTGGATGGGAGACACAAACATTTTTTTTTTTGCATTTCATGCAATTCATATTTATCATTCTTCATGCATAATTTATCTCTATGCAAGTTGGTTGTTTAACCTATTGAGATTTCAAGTAAATCTCACCCCTTGTGGACCTACTATCATTCCACTCGAAATGATAGAAGTTGTCTCAGGATACAAAGAGGATGGACTAGATGGAGCTTTGGGTCTGACTGATTGAGGAGGAGCCTGACCTCAAGAAGAGACTAGATTTGATTATCATGTTTATAGCCTTAGTCTTTCATGCCTTAGATCGCATGAAGAGAACGATTTAACTCTGTACCTAAGTCTATGCTATGTTGGTATTTTGAACTTGATGATTTCTATTGAAATTGGGATGTTTTAGTTATTCTGGCAGAAGTTCTGTCTTCGCTCTTCTATCCGCTACAATTACTACATACTACTAGTTGCAAACTAGAATGGCATATTAATGGTCACAAACAAGGGTATGTACCTTTTGTTGCATGTCCTGATACTCTAAGTCTCCATTCCATCCCAAGCAGAGTTTGTGGACGTCACAGGGTGGTATCAAAGCAATTATGTCTCTGGGTAAACCCACATGTCCTTAGAAATTGTATGCCAGAATATAGGTTTGAGTCATTAGTGTTGCATAGGCTTGAATCCTGAAGTGGAGCTCGGTTTGATATGCATGCATCGTAGGAGTTGGAAGGATTAAGCCAAGATGACACGTGGAAGGCAAGAAAGGAATGCTGAAGGTTCTAACACCTGCAGAGAACAGGATCATTGCGTCAATGGAGGAAGTGACTTGGCAGACGCAATTCGCCAGATGACAGAGACTATGAGGCAGCAATAGGAACGAGAAGTTCCTGATTTATGGATACCCCAATTTCATGGGAACTGAGGGACCCATGAAAGCCAATAAGTGGCTATTGGATCTCGATAGGACCTTTTAGATCAGTGGTTTTACTGAGGAACAGAAGGTACAGTACGCGAGGCACCTACTTCACATTTGATCACCACTGATAGGATGCAGGCTCAAAAATTCCAAGGAGGACTACAAGCCAGGATTCGCAGTTATGTATCTGGGTTTCTCATTAACAATTTCTAGGAGTTGGTTAACGTGGTGGCAATAACAGAAGTAGAGCAACAAAGTGTGGCAGTCCAAATAAACTTAGATCAAAAAAGGGTTCTTCCTTCCCCTTCAGAGGGAATAATGCCAAAAGGATGATTATTCAAGGAGCCAACAAGGGCAAGGGAATTATGAAAGCTCCACCTACTACCTACAAGAACTGTGGAAACAATCATGGTGGAGAATTTCAAATGGGTTTAGGAGTATGTTTTCGATGTTGTCAGTTAGGACATATGATCTGAGAGTGCGCTCAGAATGCACAAGGTGGAATGAATGCTTCTAACAATCGGCTTAATCAGAGGCCACCTGTTCAAGCTCATGTGTATGCCATCACCCTGGAGAAATCAACGAGGAGGTAACCAAGGAGGAAGAGACAGAAGTCATTACTGGTATTTCTCCTTAAAATACCCCTTTCGTTTTAGAAAATCAATTTTTACAATAGTTGCTTAGTACTCAGTAGTTTATTACACCTTAGGTTATACGAATATACGGCTTGCGCTTTATTCGACTTCGGCACTACAAGGTCCTTTGTGTCCACAGCATTTGCACGCACGTCTAACTTGCCGACTCAGACGTTACCTCAAGCTATAGTAGTGTCAATTCCTAATGGGAGTATGATCATCTGTACCTACATATTGAAAAACTGCCCTTTAACCCTGAAGGAAAGATTGATGGAAGTTGACTTAATCATCTTCAACCAATTAGAGTTCGACATTATACTAGGAATGGACTGGCTATCCAAACACTGTGCTAGGATAGACAGTCAGAATAAGGAGATTATCTTTGATTCACCCATAGGGGGCAAATTCGTCATACGGGAGGGACTGTGAAGACTACTCCCTTTCTAATTTCTTATTTGCAGGCAAGGAAGTGCATCGTTAATGGTGCCATGGCCTACTTCGCTTTCATAATGGAGAATTTTGGTAGTAATAAGGAGATTCAAGGGATACCAATATTTGAGGAGTATCCTAAGATTTTCATCAAAGATCTACAGGGATTACCCTGTAATACCATGCTCCTTCCTTCCTTCTGATGTGAGCAATTACGTCTAATGCGATAGCCTGTCCGCTTCTCTCTAGTGTATAAAAGTCTCATTATGCATGCCAGGCCTCAATGGCGTATTTTAAAAGATACTATGTAATTTATAAAGCTAGTTTTGTATTTTAAAGTTATGTGTATTGTAAATGGAAGATTCTCATTGTTATTTAACTAAGTAATATTTTAAATAACTTAATTATAATATCTTTGAAGAGCTCCAAAAATATCATAATTGTGGGAAATCATTTTATATAAATGATTCTAGTTATTTAAAATATTACATGATTTAAATAATGATGGAATCTTTAATTAATTTAATGGTTTTATTCCCTTAAATATTTTAAGTAAGACTTCATCATTTTATTAATGATGAAGGAATATTATTTTAATAATATTCTATCTTAATTCCTTCCAATGCTTTTAATTAAATAAACATTTACACATTTTTAAATCAGTATTTAAGGGTCACCGTTAGATCTTTTTGTAGATCCCAAGGCGATGAGATTTAGGATAAATCCCAGCCCCTCTCTCTTTCTCCCTCACTTTTCCCCCAGCTCTCTCTCTCCTCCCTTTCTCCCTCTCGGCCTGCCCAGTACGCGACCCCCACGCCCGAGTCTTCCACAGCTCAGCTCGACGCTGTCGTGCGCCGGTGAGCCTCACCGCATGTTCCACTGGCACCGTCTCCCTCCGGCGAGTCTCCTCCCACCGGTCTCCCTCTCTCACGCTCTCTCTCTCTCCCCATTCGAACTGCAAAGCCCGAATGGGCTTGGTGTCCATTGCACCGCCATGTGCCGCCCTCCAACGCCACCACCTCCACTGTAGCTCCTCCTCCCACCGGCCATCACCCTCCAGCAAGCTCGGCCTCCACCATGCAGCCACCTTCCTCCCATGCACGGGTTCGCTGTGCACGCTCCTAGCGCGCCGTATGCTGCCACCTTGGCCACCGGACACCACCATGAGCTTCCCCTGGTCTCCCCCTTCCTCTTATGGACCCACGACAGGTAACCCCCTCCTCCACCTCCCAATGTCCCTCCCTCTAACGCACAGGTTTTACACCCTCCACCGCCTTATACCGCCACCCACGGCGTGTGACCACCCACTTCGGCATCCTCAGGCCACCACCAAGCCATCCTAACTGCCCTTGGCCCCGATCTGCCACTCATGCACGCACATTCTCTCTCACTCTCCCATGGCACTTCTCCCTCTCACACATGACAATTTCTCCTTCCACTAAGCCTCCACGGCTCCACCAGCAACCTCCCTCAGCCTAGCCCTAGGTCGAAACCACCACTTTATGTGGTGGGTAGTCATTGCATGTGATGGACAGCCACTGCGCGTGGCTGACCAACACTGTCCACGCCCAGATCCGCCGTGATATGCTCCTTGCCACCATCACAAGGCCACCTTAGGCCCTTCCAAGACCACACCTAGCTATCCAAATGCCTAAACAGTCACCGCATGTGGTGTAGCTGCCATGTACGACCTTTCCGGTGTCTTCAACTGTGACAGCTAGCGAGCAACGCATAGGTTATCCTGTCGACGGTATAACTCTCTATCCCTCGCTATTTATGTTAGATGTTAATTGGTTGGTTAGGTTGTGGACTATGTTGTTAGTATTGTGGAGTATTGTGCAGTAAGGTGTTGCAATGTGTAGTGATTTGAAGTGTTGGGCGTAGTTGGGATGTGTGCTGTGCAGTATTGTGGATTGTATTATGAAGTGTGGTTGTGGTTTATGTGTTGTAGGAGTAACGTGGTTGTAGTCTAAGGTGACGGGTGTCGTCGTGTAATTGGCTTATGGCCAGGAGTAAGTGTGAAGTGACTAGAAAGTATCAGAGTAGTGCAGCGGAAGCATGACTGGGCAACGTCATGAAGTGACATGGTTAATCATGGAGTTGTGCTGTGATGACCTAGGATGTATGTGAGGTGACGTGACACGGTCTGTAGCTTGGGAATAGTCTTGAGCTATATAGCGTGACGTAAGGTGTAGTTATGAATGGAGTCCTATCGTGTCAAGTGTTGGGATGAACTACCTAAAGGGACAAGTAGCACGAAGAGTCATGCTAGCTGGGTAAGAGAAGGTTGGTAACGAAGTATAGCGCTTGTCCATACGAGTCTATGACCAATGTATTATGTGTTGGTCTTAGGTGATAAAGGGGTAAGGTACGTGTGTTGTCTGGTTAGACACACGTGTCCGACGGATTCACTGTATGTAATGGGTAATCTGTCTTAAATATGGTTACACGGTACTTAAGCCTCGGAGTGGCTTAGAGCCGTGTGACGTGTATTGTCAAAGAATGGGATGCGTGACTTAGTCAGTCTGAGTCATGTGTCGGAACGTGATTAATGAGAAGAATGAGACAGAGGTCTTAGTGTCTTAATCCTAAAGTGAATCATGAGGTCACCCTAGTGAGTAAGCACTCAAAGTAGAACGTTAAGGCTAAAGGAAGTAGAGACCGTAATGGGTCCCCAAAGGTTTTATCATAGTAGAGGACATGAAAGAGCACGGGATAGAAGAAGAGTGTTCTAAGTAATAGCTCTATTTCTGGTTTAGTTGCTTATGCACTAGATAGAGAATGACGTTAAGGTTATGTGTATGCATGTAGGTTGCCATCTGACACGCGCATGAATGGACTGCATGGTATGAAAGTAGCATGGAGTCTAGGTAAGTATTATGTTCATACCCTTCTAGAGTTTTCTAAAAGATACGAAAAAGAAAATGAAAAGCTTTTCCTTTTGAAAACGAAGAAAAGAAATGTTCTCCCTTTTGAAGGACAAACGTTTTACGAAAAAAGAAGCAAAGCACGAATAACGTTTTTAAAGTATAAGTATGTACGGCCCTCTTTGGCAGCCCCTGTTTACGCACCCAAAAGTATTAATTGTATGCATGTGAATATATGACTATACGCAGTATCTATTGTATGTATTTTCAAAGAAAAGACATGGCATGAAAAGATGTTTTTCAGGCTCTTGCCCTAAATGACATTTTCTCACAAAATGAATGAAAGAAATGAAAAGAAGAAAGCTCATGCTCATGCACATGAATGGAATGAAAGCTCCAGCTCTTTAGAGCTGCCATGAATGAATGAATGTAAAGAAAAAAAGGCATGAAACATGAATGAATGTATGAAGCTACGTAACGGCCACATGAATGAAAGGAGTAGCCAAATGAATGAATGGGCAAATTGCAATGCCAGGTAGTAGTATCTAGTAGTGCACCCAGTATTGCATCCCCGACAGAATGGGATTCCAACCCGTGGCCACGGGCGAATCATTTGGCCATAGGCCGCTAACCCTAGCATGTGGGGCGTAACAGTGTGCACTGGCCTATAAAAGTGAAAAGAAAAGTATGTATGAATGCATCGCATTCTTCAAGAAATGAAGGCAGTGATAGGGAAAACGTTTTACGAAAAGAAAAGCATGTTTAAAGAAGAAAACCCTCGTCCACTGATGTTTACAAAGGAAAGTATGTATGCATATATGTATAGTATGTATGGAATGATAAGCACATGACTAAAGACCTATGTTGCTATATTTTAACTATATGAAGTAATGCTTACTGAGTATTCGACTCATTTTAGTTTTTATGTGTGCCCCTCCCCCCACAGGAATTGAATGAGCAGTACGCTCGGGATGGACATGGCCAAAGGGGAAGAATACAGAAGTCTAGGCATGACAGTTTTAACTATATAAAAGCCCTTTTTATTTTAAGATTTATATTTTCCACTCTTTTATTCCAAGGATACATTGTAAACCTTTTTTATTATAAAAGCACATTTTATTTTATAACGTAGAGTCTTGCACCTTGGGAATGAAAGTAAAAAGTTTTAAATCGAATGGTAATTCCTGTCGTCTTTTCTAAAATATTTCGTAAAAACACCCACCACAAGGACGAGCATTACATACCCCCCGATAGAGAAGCAGAGTTCACTATAGAGTTGGAGCCTGCAGCAACCCTTGTCCATAAAGCCCCTTATCGTATGGCCCCTCTAGAACTAAAGGAGCAAATAGAAGAGCTATTGGAGAAGGGTTTTATTCAACCTAGTTCATCACCTTGGGGTACGCCAGTTCTATTCATTAAGAAGATGATGGATCAATTGCAAGGAGCATCAATTTTCTCAAAGATAAACTTAAGGTCTGGTTATCATCAGCTCAAGACTAGGGATAAGGATATCCCTAAAACAGCGTTTCGGACTAGATACGGACACTATGAATTCTTAGTGATGTCCTTTCGTCTAACTAATGCCCTCCCGCATTCATGGGTTTGATGAACAAAGTATTCAAACCCTATTTGGATAGTTTTGTCGTCGTATTCATTGATGATATATTAATATACTCGAAGAACCAAAAAGATCACATGCAGCATCTCTGTTTGGCACTAGAAAGGCTAAAAGAACATCAGCTGTATACCAAACTTAGCAAATGTGAGTTTTGGCTCAAAGAGGTGAAATTTTCAAGGCACTTAATCTCAAGTCAAGGAGTATCAATTGATCCCAGGAAGATCGAAGCCGTGGTAGATTGGAAGCTTCTGTCTAATGTGCACGAAATTTGAAGTTTCCTAAGTTTGGCTGGTTATTATCAACGATTCATGGAAGGATTCTCTAAGCTGTCATGACCACTTACGACCCTAACCAAGAAAAATACTAAGTATATTTGGACATAGAAGTGCGAGCAAAGTTTCATAGAACTCAAGAAAAGACTCACAACCGTGCCTGTACTAGCCCTACCAGAACCCCACAAGCCCTATGTGGTTTTCAGTGATGCATCCAAGTCAGGACTTGGGTGTGTACTCATGCAAGAAGAGCGGGTTGTCGCCTACACTTCACGACAACAAAAGAACCATGAGCAGAATTATCCCATGCATGACTTGGAACTAGCCGCTGTAGTTTTCACTTTAAAGATATGGAGGCATTACTTATATGATGCAAAATGCGAAATCTACACCGATCACCAATGCCTCAAGTACTTATTCAGTCAGCAAAATTTAAATATGAGGCTGAGAATGTGGTTAGAAATTATTAACGACTACCAGTGTGAAATCAAGTATCACCTTGGCAAGGTTAATATA
Source organism: Cyclocarya paliurus (assembly GCA_029856935.1). Classification (NCBI taxonomy): domain Eukaryota; kingdom Viridiplantae; phylum Streptophyta; class Magnoliopsida; order Fagales; family Juglandaceae; genus Cyclocarya; species Cyclocarya paliurus. The sequence continues at coordinate 24,101,326 of CM056950.1, forward strand.
GTAGCAGATGCCCTGAGTCGGAAGATGCAAAGGATGATCCCAAAGGCCCCATCGTGGAAGTAGAGTCCCTTCTGCACAGCATGAGTTTGTTGATCAAGGATCTTCCTGCCAAAGCATGCCTAACCACAGTACAAGAGATTGTACCAATGGAACGAGAAGGGGTGAAAATGTGCCAGATGGAAGATCCCAAATGGGCAGAAATCAGACAGAAGGCTTCACCCTCAAGAATGATGGGTTGTTGTACTACAAGGACCGGAAGGTTATTCCAACTATTCAAGAGATCAAGGATAAGATATTAAAGGAAACACATCAGACTCCATACATAGCTCACCCAGGTAGCACAAAGATGTATCAAGATTTGAAACAACACTTTTGGTGGGAAGGTTTAAAAAAGGATGTAGCAAAGTAAGTTAATAGATGCTCGATTTGTAGAACAGTCATGGTAGAACATCAAAGACCCACTGGGGATTTACAACCACTTCCAATCCAAGAATGGAAATGGGAGGACATATCCATGGATTTTGTGATTGGATTACCAACAACTCCAAAGGAAAACAACGTTATTTGGGTCGTGATTGATCGCTTAACAAAAAGTGCTCACTTCTTGGCAATGAAAAATATAAAAGTTAACTCAGCTTTTTGTTTCAGAAATAGTGCGACTACATAGAGTACCAAAAACAATTGTATTTGATAGGGATACGCGTTTTACTTCTCATATTTGGTAAAGCCTTAAGGACGCTCTAGGCACCAAGTTGAAGTGTAGTAGTGCCTATCACCCTCAAACTGATGGGCAAACTGAACAGACCATTCAAACCCTGGAGGACATGCTAAGAATGTGTGTTCTGCAAGAAAATGGCTATTGGGAGAAGCTCTTACTGTTAATTGAGTTTGCCTATAGCAATAGCTTTCAGGCCACCATTCAGATGGCACCCAATGAAGCTTTATACGGAAGGAAATGCAGATCTCCCTTCTACTGGGACAAGGTAGGAGAAGGGAAGATTTATACTTCTTCAAGAAATGAAGGATAAAGGATAAAGGCTGCCCAAGATAAGCAGAAGAGCTATGCTAACCAACGAAGAAGGACCCTCAAATTCGAAGTTGGTGACTGGGTCTACCTCAAAGTATCACCCATGAAAGGAGTCTTTCGATATGGAAAGAAAGGGAAGCTAAGTCTAAGATATGTAGGACCCTTTGAGATACTAGAAAGAGTAGGAGCAAATGCTTATAGATTGGATCTTCTCACTGACTTTCAAGGAATTCACAATGTCTTTCATGTTTCTTCGCTCAAGAAGAGCTTCGAGAAACAGATACCAGAAGTTGTTGATACAAGGGATATTTCGCTCCAACTTGACCTAACTTATGAAGAGATTCCTATTTAGATCACAGATTGAAAGGATAAGGAACTTCAAAATCAAAAAATTCCTTTGGTTAAGGTTCTATGGCGAAATTGAGGAAGCCACATGGAAAAAAGAATCTAATATGAGAAGCAAATACCCCTACTTGTTTGGCATTGTTTGACATCACATTGGCATCCATTCATGCATGGCATCCATCGTCATTTCACCTGTGTGATCCACATTCTTTCCCATCATTTTTAGTTGCACCATGGCCTGTAATGATAGGACCGTCCAACAAGCATATATGACCCGCAGTCAACTTCAAAGGTTGACGGCTGAGCAATGATGAAGACGATTAGACCATATGGCAAAGGCATTTTGGGCCCAGCAGGAGAGGCTAGAGTACCATAGGACTCACATCCGAGGAGAGCCTAGCAGCATGAGGAACATCAACCTTATGATCCCATTTGTTGGATGGGAGAGACTAGGGCTAGATGGCTTAGACACTGTATGAGATCAACTTTCTCAGTTGCACCAAATCAATCAGAGTCAAACAAGGCAGCAGAGCAGGGTCTGTTTGAGCAAGAGTCATTCATCCCCACTCCCCTCGACACATCTGATATTTCTGACTCTTCCCCGAGTTGCGTTCGTTTTTGTGAGGAGGGAGACCCCTGGCTTGAGGACAAAGAGTATAGGCAGTGGATATGCCATGAGGAGAGAGTTAACACCTATTACGATTCAGATGAGGATGAGTACTTTTATAACAACCAAGATGAGACATCAGAGGATGGCGACGAGAGGCCCTCATCGAGCCTTGAGCAATAGCACAGTTAGTGAGTCACACTCAACTTTTGCGTATTGTATGACCCCGATTTCGAGGATGAAATCTTATTTTAAGGGGGGGAGGATGTAACACCCCACTTATATTAACGAGATTATCTAAATGGAAGTGATATGTGGCTTGATTTGTGAAGCTCGGAAGGTTTTGGAAAACAGCAGATTAATCCTGGTCGAGATGAATTATCCCACCGGGTAAATGCTGTATGCACTAAAAATGAACAGGCATGCTGGTCACAAAGACCACACAACCCTCTTCTCACCTACCGAGTGAAAAGACTCTCGATCGGGATGAAAGACTCATCTCGTCTACCGAATGGAAAGACTCCTGACCAGGATGAAAAGCTCCCCTTGTCTTTTCTAGTTGTTGCCCATGATGTCATTTAGGTTGGACTTTAAGGTTGGTCGGTTAAACTAGTTGCCCAAGTATTCTCGCCCAGAACCTTGTCACCAAGTCTTCACACCCAGGTCTTCGCCCATTAGTCACAAATCTCCTCGCCAACTGAGGGGTAAGCCTTCTCGCCTTTGGGTGAAAGAAATCTCTTTGCTACCATGGGACAAGGCTCATCGCCCAAATCTAGTCGACTCTCTTCAGTTCTCGCTACCTCTCATCGATCAGGATGAAAATCGCATAAAATCACACTTATAACCCCACGACTTGGCTGCCACTTTAAGGTCATTGTAGCCACAGTTGGGAAGAAATCATTGTGATTTCATACCATTATTCCCCTGCTTAGAAGGACTCAAACTGGAGAAGACAGTCTGGGATTTCAGCTGGACATCCATCCCATCACCTTATTTCAGGTTGCACCTTTATGATAGTTCAAAGGGATTAGTCCAAAACAATAATAAAACTCTGCCAAGGGAAAAACCAGCTGAACCCGTTAGCCCCCTCGAGTGGTTTTAAGGATTTTTCTTTCCTCTCATCTGCCCCACGACTTGGCTAGCCCTCATAGGAGTAATCTAGCAACCATAAGAGTGAAATCATGGTGGTTTACAGCACTATTTTGACCTGCACAAGATGACACAGGCGATGGAGTGCAATTTTGGAAATTTCATATTTATACACCATCTTCCATCATTTTCCTTGACAATAGCCAACACCCCCTTCCCCTTGGCAGCCTATAAAAGGCCCCCTCACCCTCTCATTTCCTCCACACCTTAGCTCTAAGCTTCCTCTTGAGTCTTGAAGAGCACTTCTCCCTCCTAGAGATCAAAAAAGTGAAACTGAGTGAGTTCTTGAGTGTTCTTATGTAAAGCTTCCTTGAGTGCTTCGAAGGCCATGAAATTTATATGTTTTCTTGATTTTGATCTTATTAAGCATTCTCAAGCTTTGTTTCCATGAGGCTTTATGAAATTGTGTGAGTTTTGGGAAGGTTATCATGCTTAAATCAAAACCGGGTCACTTAAGGGATGGTTTGGATAATTAAATGATTTTAAGTGGAATAGGTTCTTTTTAAAGAACGCCGGAGTGAATTCTTATGTTATGATACCTAATGTTGGTGGGTGTATATGTTATGATGTTATGTTACATTACCAATCCATTGAGAATAATGTCTGTAGACAAAGATGTAGTGTCAACACGAGTTATGCTATGGTCACTGACAGGGGCTCGTAGCCTCTTGAGATCGTAACCCTACACCAAGATTGCTTGAACGCTATGACAAGGGTGGGAACAAGGCTCAGCCCCCCACCCCTCGCGCACGCACGCGAGAACTATACAGAGGCGTTAAAAAAACTGTTAATCGAGCACGCAAATGTGTTCATCTAGTGTCATAAAGATATGCTGAGAAGTGACAATGCCATTATACAACACAGCATGTGTGTTGACCCAGAGGCAAAGAAGGTACACCAAAAAAGTAGAACTTTTGGCATAGAGAAGTGCACAGCCATTGCTGCCGAGGTAGATCGTCTCCTAGCTACTTGGTTTATAAGAGAAACATACTACCCAGAATTGCTCTCCAATGTAGTGCTAGTCAAAAAGGCAATATCAGAGTACCTGGACGCAGGAAAACTCTCTTAGGAGAAAGAGACAGTGAAGAAAATCAAGAGGAACACAATACATTTTGTCAAGATTGAGGAATGCTTTACAAAAATGGCTTTGATGCCCCTTTGTTAAGATGAATCTCGCCTGAGGAAGCATAATATGTCTTGGCAGAAATACACGAGGGCGTCTATGGCAACCATTCTGGTGGAAATGCTTTGGCACAGAAAGCCCTTAAGGTAGGCTACTACTAGCCCAATGCCCAAAGAGACGTCAAGCAGCTTGCAAAGAAGTGCATCATATGCATAAATATGCCCCCGTCCCACAATGTCCCCTAGAGAAATTATTTTCTATTATTGACCCATGATCGTTCACTCAATGGGGATTGATCTAGTAGACCCCTTCCCGCCAGGCAAATGAGGGGTAAAATATAAAATCGTCGTTGTAGATTATTTCACAAAATGGGCGAAGGCATAGCCCCATGAAACTATAACGGCAAAAGCCATCACCAAATTTCTGTGGAAAAACATTGTCTGTCGATTCGGCATCCCCCACAGCATAATCTCCGTCAATGGGAAGCAGTTTGATTCAAAGCATTAAAAACTCTGGAATCATCCAAGATAAACTCTGGAACTAGTTGTTATCAACATCTTCATACTCCTATACGCTCTGGAGTTAGTTGTTATCAACATCTTCATACTCATATAAATAACACCTGAAGGTAGCACATTGAGATTCATTCATATATTTACATTGAGAAAATTTCTCTCTAACTTAGACAACAGAGTATCCCCAGGCACCCAGGCTGCCATCTTATTTGTCGCAAGTTATCTATGCAGTTGGTGGTGTGAAACACATCCACTAGTAATACTAGATCCAATTGTGGAATGCGCAACTGTCGTACAATCTTTTTGAAAAAGAGTGAAATTCATTATTAAAAAATTAAATTTTTTCATATGGATCCCATATTTATTCACTTGTTTTAAAAGGATTCCACGGCGCTTGCCAACACAAATTCTCTTAAAGTAGATATTGGGCCAACAAACATACTCTGACCTTGATCTGTAACGCTCATCCTTGTGGTGGGACTTTAGAAAATAATTTAGAAAATGAGACAGAAATTACTAGCTCTTTTAAAAAAATGCTTTTCCATCCCAGGATATAAAAGATTCTATGTTTAAAATTAAAACATGCTTTTGATATTAAAAGAAAGTTTACAATGAAAATACTTAAATTGAATTAAAAGGGCCTTGTACAAAAAGTTCACTTTCATACATTACATAAAACAGGTCTAGGCTTCTGCCACTCTTCCCTTGGGTCATATATGTCCTGACGCTTCTTACTTATTTTGTTCTTGAAAGGGAGAGGGACATACATATAAACAAAATGAGCCAATACTCAGTAAGTATTACTTCATACTCTAAAAACATACTAATATAGGTTTTATTCATGCATTCATCATTCCTCTACATACTTTACATAAAATATTCACTTCCTTTGAAAACATTACAAGGTGGGGTTTTTCTTTAAAAATGTTTTCATTTCTCATAAAACATTTCTCACACCTTTTACATTCATTCATAAAGAGCTAAATGATTACACAACATTCAATTTAACTGTTATCACTTGTTCTATGGCCGATACACACTGTTAAGCCCCATGTGTTGGGGTCTTTTGGACCCAAATTCTGTCCATGGTCACAAGTTGGGAATCCCTTTCAGCCAAGAGGTAGCACTGGATGCACTACTAGTACTACTTACTCAGCATTGCAATCTGCCCAATTCATTGGTACCATCATTCATTCATTCAATCATGGTCATTACATATGTTCATAATTAAAACACTCATTCCTTTCCTTTCCTTACCTTTCATTCATTCATTCATTTCAGTCATTTCCTTTTCATTATTTTCATTCATCAGTCCATTTTATTTCATAAACATTATTTAAAAGTATAAGCATAAACATAATCAGTAAACACCATTTAATAGCATCCATTAAACATTCTTTCATAGCATCGTTTAAACTTCATTTCATAGCTTCATTGAAATACACTTTCATCACATCATTTAAACATCATTTAAAAGCATCAAGATTAAACTCAACATTTTATTTCATGGAAAATAAAGACAATAACTACTACATATAACATCCATTTATATGCATACAACTATTACTTTGGGTGTAGAAATATGGGCTGCCAAAGGAGGCCATTACATACGTATACCTTTAAACATTAATACTTAACATACTTTCATAAAACATCCTTTCATTCTCTTTCCTTGCAGAATAGTACATTTTCCATAAAAGCTTTTCATTTTCATTTCAAATCATTTAGAAAACTCTATAAGAGTATGAACATAATACTTACCTGGACTCCATTCATGTGCGTATCAGATGGCAACCTACATGCATACATAACTTAACGTCATTTCCTTTTCAAGTGCATATGTAACTTAAACTTGGAACTTACACAATACTACCATTTACTTAAACTTCCTTCACTTAGACATACTCTATCATCCAAGTCCATCTTCTATGCTTTTATTTATCACTTTTCTTAAATTCTCAAACCTATAGTGTGACGCTCCTAGATTCCGCTTGGGATCGGACGGACATCTGAAGCATCGGGACATACAACACAAGGTTACCTGCCCCCGTTCATGACATATAAGATGCAATGTCCCTAACATGCATCTAGCATTATGCAATATTCGCAGCGGATAATTTTTTTTTTTTGAGCAATACTATATACCAAACTTATAATATCCCAAATAATTAAAATGTAATCCATTCATACTTAATAAAATACATATCCACGATTACAATACGGGTCTCAGAAGACTGTAATCTCAAAATATTGGATACTTGGCTCCATAATTACATTGCCGAAATATACTATTGGGCTAGTTAGTTAAGTAACTCGCATAACTCGACTAACAATACCAGAATACTACCCAAAGACCTAACTATGGAGGCTACAAGCTCAGCATGGCGTCTACAGCGTCTAATCAACCTCTTCCAGTCTGCTAGTGTTTGCTCCCTGCTCTGATCTTGATACATCGCCTACCATTTGGGGGGAATGGTAGTTGGGACTACATCGGTGAGATTTGATTACAAATCTCAGTAAGTTAACAGGAAACTTTCACACAGGTTAATGATGCATGCATGGCAGTAAAAGCATGAATGCATAATTAAAGTCAATAGTAACATAACATAACTTGACATAACATGGCATGAAATAATAAGCATAACGTGACTTGACAGATCATGGCATGAGCTGACATAACTTGGACTAAAATTGAAACTTAGCTTGACGTGACATAACATGTACGTGAACTTAAAACATAACATGGACTAGCAACATAGCATGAACGTGAACATGTATAATTCGAACATGAACTTGAACATAACATGAACTTAAGCATAACATAACATAAACGTGAACTTGAACATAACATGAAAGTGAACATAACCTGACATGAACGTGAGCTTGAAACATAATATGGACTTGAAACATAGCATGAACGTGAACATACATAACATGAGCGTGAACTTGAACATGACATGAACCTGAACATAACATGACATAAACGTAAACTTGAAACATAGCATGAACTTGAACTTGAATTCTTTACTTAACATGAACTTGAACTTGAATTCTTTACTTAACAAGAACATGGACTTGAATTCTTTACTTAGCATGAACATGGACTTAAATGCTGACAATCAAAATGATTCTGTCAGTCGTTTCTTTAGGAATAGTGAACAATCAGAATGATTCCGCTCAACATATTCCATCAGAGATACTCAGACAATCAGAATGCTTCCATCATGAGTATTTTAAATGAAATACCCTAACAATCAGAATGATTACGCCAGGAGTATCTGTATAATTGAACTTGCACTTAATTCTTTACTTAACATGGACATGGACTTGAATGCTGACAATCAAAATGATTTAGTCAGTCGTTTTGTTAGGAATAGTGAACAATCAGAATGATTACGCCTAACATATTCAGTCAGAGATACTCAGACAATCAGAATGATTCCATCATGAGTATCCTAGACATACCTGACTTGAACGTAACTCAAAAGATATGACTTACTTGAGATAGAAACATTTCGTAATATGACATAACATGTAGCGGACAACCTACTTAACATGACCTACTTGCAACAATGAGTACTACATGACATGAAATATATGTATCAAATGGCGTACTTAACTTAACATGACATACTTTCAATGTATAGCAATATGTGACAGAATATCTTATGTAACAGATAAGTATTTTGTGATAGAATAAGTTGTGTAATAGATAAACATGTGATGACATGGTATGGCATGACATATATAACAACATACGAACATAATTGTAGTTCTTTTACCCATCACACATACATAGTAAACTGATAGTAAGTTAAGAGCTAACTTACCTCGATCGTCGTGTTCTACAAGAATAAAGCGCAAAACACGAGGAACTGAAAATAGTGATTCTAAAAATTAGAAATTTAATTACTAATAATTAGCAGTAAGGAAACAAGCTAACTTAGAGTAAAATTATCATTTTACCCTCTACATGTTATAAAATGACCATTTTAACCCTAACTTAAGGATTTCACATTCTAATTCTAAAAATTACCAAAATTTACATTCCTCATGTAAATTTTATCCTAAACTCAAATATCAACTCAGAAAAATTTAAAACCATACACAACTATTAAAACTCTATAGGTCCGAAACTTACATAGGCTATATTTCCCTTGATTTGTTGCAATTCCTTCAATTTTTAAAAACTCATGATCAAACCAAATTTTTGCAACAAATATCTTTTTATCCTATGTTTAAAAACACACTTAAAATCTCCATTGAGAAAAAGCTAATCATCAACACTAAACTTTTTGTAAAAAGATTCAAACTTTTTAACAAAAAGTAAACCCTTAAATCACTAATTTTAACCTTAATAAAAACATCTCCAAGAATTCCAAAAAATTAAAATCTTACTCCTAATATAATCATAACATCATCCTAAGATAAACCATGTTTTAAATCATCAAACAAAAGTCATCAAAAATCACAAAATAACACTTGGAATATTTGGTTTTACACTTAGTCCAAAAACAGAAACTTTTCTCTAAACTAACTTTAAAACATCACATGGTTTAAAAATGTGTCCTAAAGAAGATCCAACCATCAAACTTAAAATCACATGGCTAAAACTAAATAAAACATGGATCTAACTCAACAACATCAAATCTTAGGCCTAACCAAAATCCTCTTGCATAGAAAATCATATCTTTGGAACTAATACTAAATATCTTCAAACTAACATCCTAAAATGAAAATAAGAGACTTGGAATCATCACATAAAAATTTCAAAGCCTTTGGAGTAAGATTAGACCACGAAATATTCAAACTTTCTTAAAACAGAAACTGTTTTTCCACTTCTAGTTTTCAAATTTCTAGATCTAAGGAAATCTATCATCAAAAGCTTTATTAATGCAATAAAACCTCAATTAACATTCATAAACACATGCTAAAAAGACTCCATAAACTTTTCGGACCAAGATATGTCCATTAGCTTGGTCAAAAATTTCAAAACATAACATCCTCTCCAGTTTCACGCAGAGAATGAGCTTTCCATGGTTAAAAATACTTTTGACCAATCAAACGAGCATGTAATGAGACTAATAAGATATCTAAAAAAACTAGACTCAAAGAAGAACAACTTTTATGAAGAATTAATCCTGTAAAAATACTTACAAAAGGTTAGAAAACTCCACGCAAAAGGACACAGAAATCTGTCCGAGAGAGCTCTTTTGAGTTTCTCTCTAAGAACGGGATGAAAAAGTGATGAAATGAAAGGAAGAGTGCCTTGCACGACTCTAGAATTCTGGAGGGTGACATTATGGGCTTGAATGACCCTTGATTGGAGGTGGCTATGTGACATAAAGTGGAGAATAGAGAGGGGAAAAGACTGCCTGTAGCAGTTGTGAGATATGGGGGTTGATATGGTGGATTTCTCCTTCACATCAAGGCACTATTGGGTGCAGCCAATGGCAGTGGATGGTCTGCCATGTGGGGGAGGAAACTTCTTCAAGAAACTTTGCCAAGGTGGCAAAATTCGTGGGCCTTGGTGGGCCTCAACCAAGTGGGCTTCAATTTGGGGTTTAAAGGGGGTTTAGTTAGGGTTTGAGATGCTATCAAGCCCAAATTCAATTTTTCTTGGCCCAATCAAATTTTCAAGATTTAAAAGGTTGGATAAAAATTTCATAACAAGAATTTGAGAATTAATAACATGTGGAAGTGATTTAATCAAATGATTAAACGCAATGCTAGAAATCGGATTAAAAGGGGTTTGGAGGCCAACTTTAGGGTTTGGGGAAACTGTTTAGGATTTCGGTTTCAACCAAGCTTTTGGGGTTTCAATTGGATTCCAACCATTTAGGGTTTCACTAGGGATGAAACCCTCTTTGGTCTGGCACAAAAACAGATGAAAAAGAATAGGGTTTCACGTAGGTGGCATGGTCTCACACTTTGATTCCTTCATAATCCAACTCATGGTTCCTCTTTGTGCCAACTCATGGTTCCTCTAATACTATGTGTGGCTAAGATCTTGCTAAGTGTCTAAATAAAATTTCTCTAACCTAATTTGGACATTCCACATTGTGATTTTGAAAACACTGCACTTGGTGCACTTATCGAGATTACTATTCACTCCAAAAAATACATAATAAACTTAGTACTAAAAAATTCTAAATATTTATATTAACCTATAGTGAAAATTTTTTACCGAAATTCAACCCGAAGTGCTCCTAAAAATAAAATCACAGTTTCGAACAGGTGTTTCGTCCGAAATTATGAAAATGGGTTATTGCACCATAAAATCCTAAATTATCAACTGAGTCTAATGGCATAAACCATAACGTATTATGACACTTCTAATTATCTCAAATAATTAAACTCATATTTCTAGCACCATAGTGAATGATACCACTGACTATGATGACAAAATAAAACCTATGTGATTGGTCGATTCATGAAGACTTATAAGATTTTCACGAGGTTCCTGAAGTCAATAGAAATTTCACCAATGAATTTCTAGCAGGTTGTTACACATAGCATGGGACCCACATGAGGTCACCTTTCAAACACAACATTCTACTTCAAGTGCTTATAATTTAAAGTGTACCTCCATCATCCACTTTAAAGTTAAGACACATTATCACATTCATCATACTCTTCCTATCAAACCTCCATACTAATGTAAAACTTGAACCAATCAAATTATACATCTCAACTCAAGTCAATACATGTACCCTTTCCTTCACCCATACACAATAATCAACACTTCGTCATAATCTAAACCAAGCATAATACACAACTTTAAGCTAACTTTGAGGCTTAAACGTCATGTACTCATGCTTAAGACAAATTATTCATTACATATGATAAATCTGTCCGGTACATGCGTCCAACCAAATTACACATGTACCCTACCCCTATTATCACCTAAGATCAACATATAATCCATCAAAATATCAGCTTGTATGAAGCTTGTTTATATAATCCACTAAGCTCCAGCTCAAACCCATACAATCATCACGCTTCACAGTCTTCTCCAACCTTCACAATTCCAACACTTCACTTGACATCAAGCTATTGCATAAACTACACAACTATCCCAACACTTTACACAGTTTTCAACCACTTTCAAACTATACCGTGATCCCATCACTTCACATGGCATTCGGCCACTGCACAACTACCCAACCACCCCATTCTTCTCATAGCACAACTCTACATTTAACCCCTGTCACTTCAAACTACTTAGTCACATCACAAACCACTCCACAACACCATTCACAGTAATCCCAACACTTCACACCACCTATCCACAGAACACTCCACAACTACATCGCACAGCACATCACAGCAACAACACACAATTCACAATCCACAACACCATCAAACTTCACAAGCATAATAAACTATCAAGGGAAAGGAATAGGAATTATATCATGTGTTGGGGCTGAGTCGTTGCATCGCTTGCTATTTGGAATGGCCCCGTGCCATCAAAAGTCACTGGTTGGGAGGTGATTTCCCCTTGGTGGTCATTGTCGTGACCTAAAATAGGGGTTGTTTGGAGGGGTTGGAGCTAGGGTTTCTTGCACAAGGGCAGTAGGGCATGGTGGTGGAAGTCGGGGCTGTGGTACTAGGTCATGGCAAGGGCTACGAGGTGGCTGAAGGTGGCGAAAGGGCTATGGGGGAGGAGCTGAAGGAGGCAGCTGGGCTCATGGCAAAAGGATAAAATGGAGATATGGGGAGGGAGAACCAAGAAGGGTGCTCATGGGTGGCCATGGCCATGGCTGGATGCGGTGCACGGTAGCAGGGAGGCTGTGACAATAAGAAAAACAGAGGAGAGGTGTGGATTTGAGAGGGCTGGGTGTGCATCGGTGGACTTATGGAGGGGAGGTGGTGGCCGAGGCAATGGCTACCGGTTCACGGGGCTGGTGGCGTTACGGCGGTGTCGAGAAGAGAAGGGTTGAGCCCGTGGGTGAGGAGACAAAGAAGAGAGAGATGAGGCCAGATTCTGGGAGAAGAGGTCGTCGTCGACGATGGGCTGTAGTGGCGACACAGCTAGGCTACGATGGTGATGGACTACAGTGGCGACGCAACTGGGCTGCGGCAGTGCTAGGAGGCCGAGGGAAGAAGGGAATCGGGGAGACAAAAGGGTGCGGCTGGAGGGAGAGGAGGAGATAGAGGGACGAGGGAAAAGGAGAGGATTAGGGTTTTGGGATTTAATCCCAACCCTTCATTTAGAGGTCTCTAGATTGATCCAACAGTGGAAAATAAAACATGGAAACTAAACTAACTAAAAATAGGAAAATAAAATAGAAATACAATGGGACTAATTTAAAATCCGACTTTGATTCTAAAAATAATCATCTTTCATCATAAAATAAAATGATGAAGTTTACTAAATATTTTTAAGACAAATAAAATCATCAAAATAAATAGAGTTTTCAACGTAAAATAAAATAATGAATATTAAATAATATTCTTAAAGAAATAAAATCATTTAAATAAAATTATTTGTTGAAACTTTATTATTTCTAGGACTCCAAAATATAAAGAGGCTTACTTTAAAAATTAGGCTTGATTCAATAATATTAAAAATATCTCATTTAAAATAATTTTAGACATTTAAAATAGTTCAAAGACTTTAAAATACTGGGGCTCCATTTAAAAGGCATTTGCTAAATTTAAAACACCAATTCAAGATCTAAAACGTAAATGTGAGACTCGTGATCAATCGAGAGAAAAATGAACGATTGATCACAAGATCGAACTACGTCTCTAGGCCTAGACTCCTAGAAGCATGTATATATATAAGAAAAATGATGGTTGCAAGCGCCTAATGCAAACGATGTGCAACCAGCGTGCCCTCATCATTTAATAAAATGATGTATTTTTCACTCGTTTGCTTTTTTGTTCTTAATGAAACACACCATTTCATTTCCTTTGAAAAGTGATCGACAAGACCCAAAATACATACACTTACTTTGTACTACAGCAACCATTTTGGGTTTGGGAGCACTCACAGCTAGCCAACATCAACAAATTGAGGTTTATCTGGAAAGATCAGCAAGCAACAACATAAATGCGTTGGAAATCAATTTTGAAAAAATCTAGGAAATGGGTTGGGGAGAAATATGTTAATCATGAAATCTAAGAGATGAGTATTTTTTTTATTGGTGCAAAAATGCTTCAATATACCAATTTCCTCGATTCTGCTCTGGTCGGCCAGTTTTCCTTGGTGGAGAAATGCTTCAACATCCTATGAAACCTGGGTTGTGGCCTCGCATGAAGTACTTCAACAAAGTCTGCTCTAATTTACATTTGAAATGTGGTCTTTCTAGCATTTGTCTGCTACTCGCCCAAAGAAGAAAAATTGTGCCTTTTGCTTTACTTCCAGCATTTTTCTTTCTTTGCTTGTTTCTGTTGGTTCTTTTGCTTTTTTTTTTCTTTTTTTTTTTCTTTCTTTTTTCCTTCCACGTAAGCTCCCACGCATGCCACTTGTCCCTAACAAAACTATATATATATATATATATATATATATGGGTCTTTAATCCCCATGCATCAATTAATTAGGCTTGCAAACCGATCCACCTAAACCAGATTTGGGCTCAACTCGGCCCGCAAGGCAGCACATACCACACCAACCTAACCTGCAAAAGTTGGGTCAGGTCAAAACCTTTTTTTTTTTAAATTGCACTTGTTGTTCCTTATCTAGTCCCTAGTCCTTGTTATCAACCCGATTTGGAAGGTCATAGGCACAGCCTCAAAACACATGGTCATTCTCACCCAGCAGTAAAGTTACCTTCCACTAAATTTACATTTAAAGTAAAACACCAATTTTTTCTTCCCAACTTGAGATTAGAGTAGCTGTCAAGTTTGAAAAAGAGGCACTACTTAAGTATGCAAGATACAACACCAAATTAAACGAACACAATTCTAGCCAGCCCCGTTTGAATTTGGAAACCAAATCCTTGAGAAGTGAATGTCTGGACATTGGGATTTTGAAACTGGAAAATGAAAACTATATCAGCATCCCAATTAATACAAAGTTTATAATGAAAGTTGCAAAAACAACTCAACCCTGTCGTGCTGACCGTATGATGGTTTTCACTCTTCCTTTGCATCTCCTCCTTCAATCACTTCCACCCGGCCTTCTCCTTCAGTGGAGTAATCTTTGTTAAGAGAACTTCTATAACCACAATAACACAGCGTAGTCATACATTCTATGACTGATTTCAAGAAGAGGCACAAAATACAAGGGATGGAATATGTCCATTTCAATCTTTAGTTCAACATAGGAATCGAAACAAAAACAATTTTTTTTTTTTTTAAATAAAGCTCCTAGCTAAGAGTTTAAGGTGATGAACATTCTCTAAAGGAATTACTATTTACCCATATGCTATAAATAATTGTACGCTTGGGATGTTGTTATGTCTATGTAATAAATAAAGTTTGGGAGTATGTCACTGACCAGTCTTCTTCTGAAAAGAAAAGCCTTTCGGATTGACAAAGCTGGTACGCGGATTTGGCAACAGATGGCTCACAAACATGTCTCTACATGAAAAAATGGTTACAAGAAAATAATCTCACAAACAACGACAAAAACAGCAACCAACCTCATTTCAATAAGCAAAAAGTTGCACAATCAGCGTACATCAGCACACAAGCCAGACCTAAGCTTAAAACAGAAGTTTTTTGTCCATCAGCACACAAAACTTCCAAGTGCTATACTGATCACTTGGCTTCAATAGCACTCCAATCTTGTGAAAGACATTACAGAAGATAACACAAAGAAGTTTCAAGATCGAGAGATGTACAGTACTGTTCAAGGGAATTAAAGATCATATTCAATCAATTTCCTTTCCACCTCATTTTTAGCTTCAAATGATAATAATTAACAAAGGAGTACTACGTATTTCCTAAACATTAGGGGTAGGTGCAGCCCCTATCCTTCCCATATCCACTCAACTTAAAAAGTGCAATAACATGGAAGTAATAATCATATACTACAAAAACATATTATAAATTTCACTCTTGCGCAGACATTTCCAAAGTAATAATGTCAAATAGCCTGAGACTGCGCCCAAAATAAATAGAGCTGTTACAATGATAAAAATTACTTTAAATGCACATCAGATAAGGATAAAATAAATAAATAAGAATTTTATAAAGAGTAATGTTACATATATTTATACTTTTACTTATATTTTACTTACAACACTTATTTTGTTAGTTTTTTTTTAATTTTTAATTTTATAATTTTCAGTATATCATTATTTGAAAGATAAAAAAATAAGCTTTTTTATAAATTTTTCTTAAATATATTTATTATTTTTTTAATATAAATTATGAATGGTTGGGATTCTGTTCTGAACGAAACTGTGTTTTTTTAGGGGGTGTTGAGGTGCAAAGACAATTAATTACCACCACTAATTTCGCTATCAAAGTCAAGGAAAAGCTAGGCCTAGCTAGGGAAGATTAGTACCTAAGCTAATCAACTCACATTATATATACTATTACAGAATAAATGAATTGTAAACTATATATAATCAGGTTGATTTGGGTTTAGATTGGATCATTACTGGCAGGCATATGTAATAGACCATTGATATCCCGACAGACAGGCACAACAACAATGACGTCCCACGTTGACTGCACAACGTGCACATGTATTTGCCATCATCATCGCCGTCACGACTGCAAATGTATTACTGAATCCACATGCCTGCTGCCTAGCTAATAATTCTCGTGCTTCACGTCTCTCTCTTTCTCTCTCAAGCATGCATAGAAACTATAACCCTAAACACAATTTAAAGCCAGTAAGCTGTATACCACATGTCCTCAACAACAACAAAGAATTAGAGTAGGTTTGGTAAGGGAAATGAGATATAAAATTATTTTTTTATTATAAATTTTTTAAATTTTTATATAAAATATAATAAATTTTTTTAATTTTTTAAATCTTAATTTTAAATTTTAAATTTTTAAATAATAATAATATTAAAAAATAATATTTTAAACATTCATTTAATAAAGCTGACAAAAAAAAAACTATAAAAGTATAGTATCTATCTAGAATATAATACATTTGATTTATTTTATAAAAATAATATTTACAATTTAATATTTCATGATAAATCATATTAATCACGCTAATTTATAATTTACTAATCAAATTACATGGATCGTGTCTTTTGATTATGCACTTTTGAAGTCTAGCCGGTGCCTACAAAGTTGATCTGTACGTAGAAATTTAATGTTAGTCGTTGAAAGCAACCTATAGCGGCGTGCGTACGCCTTTCTTTCCTTTCTTTTCCTTTATCCCCATAATTAATTTCTTTATGATTTTGAAACGTGCTCGCCGAGTAGCTGTGAAAAACATATGTATATGATCACCATGTCTTTCAGGCCAGATTCAGCTGGAAGAACAACAATCTCATCAAATTCTTATCCCATGCATGCATGTATAGACCTCCAAAACGAACAGCTAGCAATTAATTATATATCATATAAAATGATACATGAACTTAGTTTGGTGAAGATCCGCCAGCTTTAGGCCCTCTAAAAGCACAAGAAACAGCTAGCCGATGAATCTTTTCTGTGGTATGGCTCTCTATATGGAGACCGTACGTCTTTCTCTACACTTGACGCTTTCTTCCAAGCACTTCTTGTCTTGTTCGCCGCAGTTTCGAATTCTAGGCCCACACCCACACGCAACCTCGATTGATCTATCTCTTTAAAACATGATGCTGACTGTCAACAGTATAAATATGCATGCATGACTTCCATTCCTTCCCATAACGTTTGGTTTCATTAATTCAACCGTATGTATTTGTTTCTTTCCAAGGTGCCTTTTGTCGATCTCCAGTTTCCGACAGCAAAACATGGGTCATTTGTTCATATTTTATGCCTCGTACGTGGATGAGTATATGATTTGAGGCAACCTAATTTGTCTGTATATATATTAATTGATTATAATGTGCCTCGATCTGTGTTTGGGTTGGCGCGCATTATTCTTAGAAAATTATAGAAGTTAATTGCAAATATAGAAATTTTGTCAAATAGATTATAGGTAGCAATTTAATTAGCATATATGAAAAAAAAAAATTTATCATATATAACAAGCTAGATATCACGTTTGAATAAATTAATTAATTGCAAAGATTAATTTCTAGTACATTATAATTGGCATTCTTCAAAGCAAACAGTTATCGAAATTAAGCTAAAATGGCATTAAAAGATATTTTGAGACAGGATATGTATTCTTCTTTGAGTTATTTTATTCATTATTTATATACTACATATTTGATAAAAGATAATAAATAAATAATTAACTAATTATGTGTGGTGTGTGGTGTGAAGATAATAAATAGAAATTTTCAATCAATATGAAGTGATTATCCGATTCTCTTTTCAATTATTAGAAGCTAAAAAAACATAAATTCCATTAATCAAATATATGTGACATGAGTCTTACATATAATAATCTCAAATCTCTAACATTATAAATGAAAGGTTTGGTCCCTCCCCTCCAAAAAGAAATTAAAAAAGAGTTACGAATTTATAAATGTGGGACCTAAAGATAAAGAATATCATAAATAAGGGACAAAAATTCTAATAGAGTAACATGGACTCGTGAGGTTGGGGGTCCCTATTGAATTTCCAAAATCTGATTTCTCGACGCTCTTCCCCACGTGGTCTGGTCTTTGGCCCCTGACTGGCTGACATACTGAGTCTGAGTTCACTGTTCCTAATGTGAAAGACATAAATGCCCCCAAAGGCAAGATACATGATTGGGGCATCTTTTCATTAAAAAGCCGCGAAAGATGGGCACGATCAGCTCTGTCTTGAAGTGTCTTCTTCGATTCTGACGAGGGTTTTGCAAGGGTATTTTGGTCTCTTGACTCTTTTTAAGTTACTTTTGAAATAAAATAATATTATACATCACACCTTCATTCAATTTTAATTTTATTATATAAAAAATGTGACATATTTTACATTATTAAATAATAAAAAATTATCCAATAATAAATATGTTATATCCTACAAAATGAGATAAAAGTATAATAATAATATAATATATAGTATTTCCTTAGTAAAAGTAGTATTACTCTACGGAGATACGTTGAGTTTGTAAAATGGGTATCGCTTATTTAAAAAATTAGGAAGCTGGAACAAGTACTTGTGGTCATGGTAAATTACAAAATGATCGATCGGTCAAGACTCCACTATTCTGGTAAGGAAAAATACTGAAATACTAATCATAAGATGTGTCATATTATCTAATCAGCATTTAAGATTTTTTAAAATTTCATGATCAATATGAATAGTAAAAATTTATTAAAAATTTTAAAATTATCAATAAATAGAAAAGGGATTTTAAAAGTTAAATAAATATATAAATTTAGAAAATCAACAAACTAAAAAATAAAGATACGTAAAATTTAAAAAAAATTAGATATTTAACAAAATCAGATTAAAAAAATTATAAACTAAATTTTAAAAAATAACATTAAAGTTTCTAAAACACATGAGATTATAAATAAAATATATATTAAAATTGTTAAAAAAAATTATTAAACACTTATAAAAATTTTAAAAAAAAAAATACTAAAAAAGATAAAAATTAAAAGAAATAAATAATAATAATAATAAACTAAACTAAAGCCCACCAAGGGCGGCTGTCCACAGCCCTCATCGTCCTAGAAGAAGATCCCTTCTTTTCTTTTTCTTTTCTTTCTTTTTGTTAATGCTTTAATTTTATCACGATCTAATTTGACTTTCTAATGCACTTTTACGATTTTGATCAAAACCACAAGATCATCTCCTCACTCATTCTCTTTTTCTTCTGTTTCATTCACAACCAACTTGCCATTTATTCATTTGCCTGTAAACTAGAGTGATTTTGATTCATCCACCTAAAAGTAGATAGGATATATTTTAAAATAAAGACTTGGCAGAGGAACAATTTTGACATACAAATTTTAGTTGTAGTAGATGGTCAACCATTTTGATTTAACTTCAACCATTGTGTTAATGTCGTGTTTCACGCGCCTTTAGGTTAGATTCTAGAAACTCAGGTATTCAGACTGTCACCTGCACAATTTAAGCAAACACGGAGAATGGAGGCCTTGGTGGTAGCCGGGGAGTCTCTGATGCTAAATTCAACATATCTTCTAAGTAATTTGTGCGTAAACTTAGAGGAATTAAAGAGAGTTTTTTGTACCTAGAGATCGACTTTTATACTAGGTTTCGGGTGAGGGCAACTCTTCCCTGATTTTGAGGAACTTATGTCATTTTCACTGTTAGTTTGTCAAAATCCTTTAATGGGGCGTGGCTCCTGGGGTGACGTCGTTAATGTTGCGTGCAATCTAGATAGTGGTATTATTAATGCAGCATGGCTTCCTGATTCACTTTACCCTACGGACGTTCTCTATTAAACCTCTTCATGCCTGCTGTCAGGAGATCGAGAATTCTCCATATTTCCTGTCTACCTGCCTGTGTAGGTTCCAGAGGGCAGGATATCATCGG
Source organism: Cyclocarya paliurus (assembly GCA_029856935.1). NCBI lineage: Eukaryota > Viridiplantae > Streptophyta > Magnoliopsida > Fagales > Juglandaceae > Cyclocarya > Cyclocarya paliurus. Next base: position 24,121,599 of record CM056950.1, read on the forward strand.
GATAGTGTCAAGGCGGCGAGTCTCATTTACCCCTACCGTTTACTTTCTCGATGCGTGGGTTACTTCGAGAGTGGGTTTTGCTCATGGGTCGAGTACTTTGTAGAGACCCACTAACTCCTTTGGAGAAAGGTCGTAGGTCTCGATTGGGCTTGGTCGGGCTCTCCAACTTACTTCCCCAGTGGCCCTCTGTGGACTTGCCTTAAGGGCCAATAAGGGAAAAAAACCCCTTACACATTGAACTAGACTTCTAAACATTAGTGAACTGTATAAAAATGGTCAAGTAGGAGACCAAGAATTGTTTGTGTTAAGTGATGGGTAAGTTCCGATTTAAATCGTGTAAGGGTTGAGCTAGGAAAGGTGAGAGAAATGTTAAGTGAGCAAAGTAATAAGCGACCAGGGTGTTAAGTGATCAAGTGTCAGGTGGGCAAAGTGTGAAGTCAGTAAAGTGATAAGTGAGCAGGTCTTAGGCGATGAAAGTGTTAAGCAAACAAAGTGATGGACGAGGAAAGTGTTGTAACTAGGAAAGAGTTGTAGCGAGGAAAAAGTTGTTGTCCAAGGAACTTAGACATTACAGGCTGCCTTTAGGCTTAGTTGCATCATGCATATTCCTATGCGGTTTAACATTAAGGATGTTTATTCCATCTCCTAAATATTTAAGGTTTTGATTAATGCTTGGAGATACATATTGTTAATTTAATTTATACGAGGACCGAGGTAAGTGACTATGATCAAGTCTTTCTACAGATTGCTTTATGTAAAATGTAAGGTCTCTTGTGCAACTATATATATATGTAAAGTAAATGTTTAATATATATATATATATATATATGTATATATATATATATATATGTATAAGCCTTCGTTTGTAGCCCCTTTTTATTTATGATGAATGAAATTATATATGATTTTAGAATTGCATGAATAATGAAGTAACTAAATATTATGTAGCATGACTATATATTTTAAAGAATGAAAGGTGGGGCAAGGTAAAAAGAAATGAAAATATATGACAGCATTTGTTTTATAAGGAAAATGAATGGGCCATAGTGATAGTGAAGAAGTTACCATGAGGTTGAGATAGATTGCAATGTTAGGATGTATCATTGACGATGCATCTAGTGATGACCCATTTCTAAGGATATTAGGTTCTTATCCACTAGCCAAGGAAAGAACAATTGACCGTAAGGATCGCTAACACTAACACATGGGGGTAAGAGTATGTAGCAGCCATTGAGGATATCAAGTTAAGAAAAAGGAGTGTTCTTTTTTCTTTTTTTCTTTTTTTTTTTGCATGAGGTAAATGTTTATGTATGTTAAAAGGTAAGGTTTTCTTGAAATGCTAATATTAACTAAAACCCTAGATTTTATTATGTTTACCACATAATATTGTTCTTACTGAATATTTGACTAATTTTAATATTTTTATATTTTTCCATACCAAATGAGGAAGATTATGAGAATGTTGCAGGCCAGGATGTTGTTCAAGGGGATGAAAATGAAGTTGAGGATTGAGGCACCGAGAAAGAAATTTTGATTTTTGTATTATAATTTTCAATGAATTTGCAGCACATGAAAAATTACATTCATTCAATAAGTGCTACCAACCAATATTGTTGTTTTAAGAGATTTCATTTTAGTAAAGATTTTATAACTGTTATGGAATCCTTTTATACATAATGCAAAGTGTAATGTTTTAAGATTAGTAGCATCTGACTCCTTTAGCTTTAAAAGCTCTAAAGGAACATAATGTTACAGGACTCCCCCTGTGTGGCACCCTAGGTCCCTCGATAGTTCTCCATTGAAGAACCGCGGTGCCCAAGATGTGAGCTAGTTGGCTATATCCCTTACAATCGCATGAAACTTATGTGTCCAAATGCTAAGCACACGTGTGTAATATAAGTTGTAGCGAAATAAATAAATGAGATTAGTCGGAGACTAATCTAATAGTATCAAGAAGTGTACAAATACTCATTTGTTTAATAAAAATAAACATATGTCATTGTTCCTTCATCCCACATGTATTTACAAACCATCATTAGATTATAGCCCATATCAAAAAATAAAGTACTATAAATTGTTTGACGTCTAATTATAGTAAGCATCTTAAAATTTTACAATGGTATAAACTAAACGAAGAAAGGCCCCCATGGCTAATCCTCAAGCTGAGTAGGTCTTTCCACCTTGGGGCAGCTCTCTTGGGCTAAATATGCATCAAAGTCTACGATTCCGATGAGCAAAACCATCGTGAGACTACCACAATGAAATTGCAATGAAATCTTAGTAAGTTAAAACTCATAACAGTGCTAATAATGTGAGACAATAGCGATGAATATGTGAGGCTAAGAACATACATATTTTAAGCATAGCGAGGAATCATCCTCTGAGTGAAACACATATATTCATAAGTAAGGCAAGGAATCACCCTCTGAGCAAAACACATATCTAGGAATTATCACAAGACTACCAAGTACGAGGAATCACTCCACCCATTCAACATGGGGAATCTCTCTACCGGTCAATACATTAAATATATTCACCAAAACACAACCAAAAATCACTCCAACCGTTCGACATGGAGAATCCCCTACCCAGTCAACATGTAAAATATATCCACTAAATTACAAAGAAAGCATCCACCTAATCAACATGGAAACTCTCGCTACTCGCATTATCATGTGAAACCATACGGAAATATCCCACCCTGACCATCACATAGAATTCCTCTACTCATATGAAACTCATGGTAATGTGCCACTAAGAATGGTATGGGGAATTCCCAACCCAATCCCATGAGTATAGAGTACATGAAAAGCATATTATTTTAAATCACATTATTGAACTAGTCAATAAATATAGTGTGAAAAAGTTTGTACTTTCATGCGATAAAGAGATGAGAAGCAGAATATGAAACCCTGAACATGTCCATAAACATTTACTCCACATTTCTAATATCGTCATAAGAATGAACATACCTGGACAATGACTAAATGCTAATGGTTATGCTGAAAATCATCAGTCTCCTTGTTGATGAAAAATCTAAGCTCCTAGCCTTCTTCAAGTTTTCGAATAGCAGAAGAGAAAAGAAAGAACCTAAAGAAGTATCTTCAATACGATGAGACCAGAGTAGAGCGAACCATTAATATCGATAGCTTGCTTGTTTTAGGAGGGCAGGGTGAGCTACCCCAGATAGGATGAGTACGAGAATTAATCAAGGTATCTTCAAGTTATATCTCCAATATTTTCTCTAGGTTTTTCTCTTTTCATCATCTAAATTCATTAAACTTTTCATTTTTTGTTTTCTTCTTATTCAAGCAACCATATTGGCTCCTTGAGAGACTATGGCGGTCATCATAAGGGGCCTTGGGAAAGCTATGATTAGCTTTGAGATTGAGAAGTTCAGTACCCGATATTCTCATACTCCTGTTGAGACACATTAGACGTGGAGCACCAAAACTTGGAGTTTGCATCCAAGAGGCTTTCAGATGACCATGAGAATTTCTAGTGTGAGCTTTTTATCGCCCTAAAGTAGTTTGCAATGTCCTAGGGCAAGGTCACCTTCAGCCCATATTGTTTTGGAAGATTGTACCTCGCCTATGGAAGGGATCCTAGGATCCTCAAACAAGATCGAACTTTTTTAGGGCCCGTAATAATCATTTTAGCTGTTAAGTGGAGATTGCATAGACGGTATAGCATTTCGTCAAGAGAATTCAATCACATGACCTTGGGATCCAATTAGAATATTAGTTGGGATTAACTAGTTATCAGCGGCTAATTTAAAGTGGTTTAAGTGATTTGGCTCAGTGTAAACCTACGTGGTTTGGTGATGTCGGTTTCAATGAATTCATTATCGACAAAGGTGGAGTATAAGAGATTAATCACAAAATCCTCAATCTCATAGCCCTAATACACGCAATGAACTCTCAGGAATCTCACAAAAGACCTCTCTTTTTCTCTCTGTATTCTTGCTACTCAAAAGTTACAATGCAGTGAAATGGCGCTAAACCCTAGTTACGGATATTCGGTTGAGCGGTGTGTCAAGCGAGGCTCGAAATAACATTATGGCTAGCGCTCGCTCGAGCTGAGTGTCAATCGAACTCTCTACCTGAATCTCGTTCAAGCTGAAGATCGAGCGAGTGTCAGGCAAACTCTCTATCTGGGTCCCACTCAAGCTAACTATCGACCAACTGTCAATCCAAAAATATGTTTGAGGCTTCGCTTGAGCCGCAGAACCACCGTTCAAGCGAACAATCTGTAGTGGCGCTTTTTCAATAGTAATCAAGCTACCTTTCAACAAATCTCCACCTTGGCTTGAATTTCGTCAAGCCTAAACAAGAAATTCATTAAATAAAGAGCCAACTCCCTTTACCAAATCCCTTAAGGGAATCACAAACCTCGAAGGCCAATCAAGTCCAAACAAAGTTTGTACTTGTACACTAGAACTGGCTTCGTCATGATATCTACTAGGTTCTCAGTGGTGGCAATCTTCTGAATTGCTAGCATACCCTTTATAACAACCACTCGAAGAAAATGATACCTGACATCAATGTGCTTGGTTCTCTTATGATACATTTGACTTTTGATCAAATGTATTACAATTTGGCTGTTACAAAATACTGAAATTCGATCTTGCTTTAGTCCCAAATAACTAATCAGACCTATCAACCAAATGGCTTCCTTCACAGCTTTTGCTGCCGCCATATATTCTACTTCTATGGTTGATAAAGTAACAGTTGATTGTAGTGTTGCTTTCTAACTAATAGCAGAACCATAAAAAATGAAAACATACTTTGTCAATGATCTTCTCTTGTCTAAGTCCCTAGTATAATCAAATCAACATAACCAACAACCCTAAAACTGAAATCAATTTCTCCATCAAAGACTAAGCCAAACTTTGAAGTTCCTTTCAAATACCTGAGTATCCATTTCACAGCCTACCAATGAACCTTACCTAGAGTAGCCATATACTTGCTAACAACGCTCTCTGCTTGTGAAAGGTCTATAGGAGTATAAACCATTGCATACATAATACTTCCCACTGCACTGGAATATAGAACACTAGACATGAATTGTTTCTCCTCATCTATCTGAGAAGATAAAGATGCTGAAAATTTAAAATGTGTAGCAAGTGGTATACTTACTAGTTTAGAATTAGAAATTCCAAATCTCTCAAGAACTTTCTCAATATACTTCCTCGAGAACAAGTACAATTTTCAAGCTTTCCTATCTTTGTGGATCTCCATCCTTAAAATCTTTTTTACAACACCTAAGTCTTTTTTTTCAAACTCATTACTGAGTTGGCTTTCAACAAGTTAATACCATACATGCCTTTAGCAGCAATAAGCATATCATTAGCATAAAGTAGCAAATAAATGAAAGACTCATCAGATAACTACATGTGATAAACACAACTATCATAGCTACTTCTCAAATAGCCATGATTAATAATAAAATAATCAAAACACTTATACCATTGTCTAAGAGAATGCATCAAACCATACAATGATTTCTTCAATTTGCACACATAATCTTATTTACCTCCAACAATAAACCCCCCCCCCCGACTTATGCATATAAATGGTCTCTTCAAGCTCACCATACAAAAACCCTATTTTAATATCAAGTTATTGTAGCTCTAGATCATACAATGTCACTATGGCAAGCAACACTTGGATTGAACTATGTATCACAACTAGAGAGAAAACTTCATTGAAGTCCACACCTTTTCTCTGACTATAGCCATTTGTAACTAAACGTGTCTTGTACCTTGCATCTATAACAACTTAGATTCCTCTTTTCTCTTGGAGACCCATTTGCAACTAGCAGTTTTCATCTTCTTCGACAACTTAAACCAAATCCAAGGTTTGGTTCTTGTGAAGAGACTCAGGCTGTGTTTGGGTACTTAGAGTACTTCAAGTATTCTCAAACACTCTCACTACTATTTTTTACTTTATTATTACTTCTCACCTACTTTTTCTACTATTCATTACTTTTCACCTACTTTTTACTACTATTTAATATTCTATTATTACTCTACTATTCACAAACATTCTCAAACACTTTCACTACCCAAACCAAGCCTCAATCTCTTCAGTCATCATTGCGCACCACTATGCAAACTCCTTACTCTTGACAACTTCTAAATAACTGGAAGGCTCCTAACCATCAATGTCCTCTACCATAGTAAGTGCATGTATCACCATATCTGCATTAGGATATCCCTAAGGTAGCCTGATCTGCCTCCTCCATCTACCAATAGTTATATTGGAGTCTTGCTCAACCTGTGTGCCATTATCAATATCATAATTCATCAAACTCACCTCTACAAAATTCCATACCATTTTCAGTTCGAAGTCGCTTTTCCTTCTTACCTGTCTGATTTTCAATCAAAGCCTTCCAATATTTAAAGCTAGCAAGTGCATCGCTCTTTTATTTCAGAAAATAAACCCACACCTTTATTGAGTAAGTAATCATCAATAAATGTAAGTAAATCCTAGTCACCACCTTTTGATGGAATCGAAGATGCGCCCCAAAGATTAGAATGAATATAGTCCACAGAACTTTTGGTTCTGTGAACCCCTTTATTAAACTGAACCCTACACTGTTTTCCAAAAACACAATGTTCACAAAATTCATGTTTTCCTATTTTCTGATCACACAACAGACCTTGCTTACTCAAAATAGACATCTCATTTTCACTCATATGACTCAAATGCATGTGCCACAAAAGGATATATCTGAGTCTGGATCATTTGAAACATACATTATAGCTGCATCTGTCATTGTACTACCTTGAAGGAAATAGAGACCATTAATCTTATCTCATTTCATTACAACCATAGAGCCCTTACTGACCCTAATAGCTCCACCTTCACTGGTGTACCGGAAACCCAAAGAATAAAAAATGCCCAATGGAATAAGATTTTTGTTTAAATATCAAAAATGTCTGACGTTAGACAAAGTCTTGACAATTCCATCAAACATCTTAATCCTAACTGAACCAATCCACAAGTTGTATCATTCTCCATCAGAACGAAACCACCGTTGGCTAGCTCATAGGAAGTGAACCAGTCTCTCTTGGGACACATGAAAAATACAAGCTGAGTCCATAACCCACTTGTCACCAAAGTGACTATTAGAGCTACTAATTGCTAGGACAATATTTGAGCCGTTAGACTTATCATCAGCAACACTAATGAAGTTAGAGGAACTAGTACCTTCTTCCTTATTTTTCAGTCTAGGACACTCATTCTTGTAATGACCAAATTTGTGACAGTAATGACACTTAACATTTTTCTTGTTAAACTTTGACTGTGAATTGCCCTTAGATTTACCCATGTTCTTCTCCAAACCCATCTCACTAGATCTACCCCTGCTAGAGGAACCCTTAACAAATAAACCACTGGCTTGGTTATTCGTACCCTTCAAATTCAATTTAATTCTCATTTTCTTAGAATTCAAAGTAAATTTCACATCTACCAAGGAAATAGTATACCTATCATACAACATTGAATTTACAAAATTATCAAATGACATAGGCAATGAACAAAAAGCAATTAAGGCTTGATTCTCTTCTTCAAACTTAATATCAATATTCCTCTGATCCATAATTATCTTATTAAATTCATCTAGATGTTCATATATAGGAGTACCTTCCTTCATTTTGAGCATGTATAACCATTGCTCCAGATACAAATGGTTTGTGAGCAATTTGTTCATATACATGCTCTCAAGTTTATTCCAAAGAATAGTAGCGGTCTCCTCATTAGCAACCTCTCTCAAAACTCCATTAGATAATGACATCAAAATAGCACTATGTGCTTTCTCTTCTTCTTCTCTTGACGGTTCAGGAGAATCATTAGATACCTTCCCGTCGAATACCTTTGACAAACCTTATTATTGCAGCAAAGCCTTCATCTTGATGTGCCATAAACTGAAACTGTTCTGACCATTGAATTTCTCTACTTAAAAATTTTCCATAGCCATCCCTCAATATCTTCCACAGAACCTGGCGCTCTGATACTAGTTTGTTGGGATTAAATGCTTATCAACGGCTAATTAAAGTGAATAGCATAAACAAAGCAAAATAAAATAATGACAATCACACAAAGTACACCAAGATTTAAGTGGTTCAGCTTGTGTAAGCTTACGTCCACTAATAGGGTTGGTCTCAATGAATTCACTATCAACAAAGGTGGAGTACAAGAGATCAATCACAAAGTCCTCGATCCTAGAGCCTCAATACACCCAATGAACTCTCAGAAATCTCACAAAATGATCTCTATTTTTCTCTATATTCTGGCTGCTCAAAAGTTACAATATAGTGAAAATAACATGTATTTATACTAAAACGGGGCAGAACCCTAGTTTACGGACATTTGCTCGAGCAGCATATCAAGCGAGGCTCAAACGAACATTAAGGCTGGCGCTCGCTCGAGCTGAGTGTCGAGCGAGTGTCAACCGAACTCTTTGCCTAGATATCACTCAAGCTGAGGGTCAAGTGAGTGTCGAGCGAACTCTCTGTCTGGGTCCTACTCAAGCTAACTGTCAAGCAATTGTCGATCCAACAATCTATTTGAGGCTTCACTCGAGCGGCAAGACCAGCACTCAAGCTAACAATCTGTAAAGGCACTTTTTCAACAAGAATCAAGCCACCTCTCAACAAGATCTATTCCAATCCTCAAGCAATTTGTCTTATACGACGACTCATCATATTTGACATGGGGTGATCAACTCGTTGCCTGAAAGAGCCTCCTCTTCCTTACTCTCCATCGCCTTTCCTTGTGTTGTTGTTCGCCATCTAAAAGGGTATTATGGTGATGCCTTCTAGATCACCATACACAAGCATGATCATCTTCTTTCCTCCTTGAGTTCTATATAGGCGTCCTCTATTCAAGGTAGGTTGATCTTTGCAATTTGTTGTTTCCAAATCACAATCTTTGCCTTCTTCCGGGTTGGGGCAATCAATGGTTTTAAAGGCAATCATTTATGTTCATCATGGAACATGTAGTCCTAATAAAAGAGGTATTTGACCAAGAAAATAGAAGACATATAATTAACATCCTTAGGCTACCCAAGTATTTGGGATTCCAAATAATTTACTAATAAGTTTTGGTTTCTAAAATGCCTTTTTTCTTCTTTTTTTCAAGGATCGTTACAAGTATATGGCTACCTCAATTCTCCTCTCTTTCATTAATTGGAGGTACCAAAACTAAGAAAATCATATATACTATATTATGGGCACCTGCAAATTTCAAAACTAAAAATGCTACAAGAAAATCTTACATTACACACTTCTACATAACTAATATATGATTTGTCATTTTTGTCCTTTTATTTAAACACACACATATTAAAGCATTAAAATAGAATGATAAAAATGACAAATTACATGTTAATTAGATGGAGGTGTATGGTGTAAGAGTACTTCCATGTAAAATTTCTCTTCCAAAGCAGATTTTTTTGATTAATCGCTTCTCTTCATTATTAATAATACCAGATAAGTGGAAAACCAAAAGTTCTGTTAACTGTGGATCAGGCACGACTTTATAGGGTGGCAATGCAAGCTTGCAAACCGCGTTACAGGTACTAAAGCGTGTATGGAACAAGTTAATTTTATGCAAGCCTTCTACTTTCCGATATAAAAGTCTTCAGTCTTGATCGATAAGCTTTATTAAAGAACTCTTTTTTATATCCAACCACCAAAGCAAAACATGTACAAATAGGCCGTTTTGTGCTTATATATATACATATAGTGCAAAAGCATCTCTGGCTAACAAACTAATCATTAGCACACCAAACTCTACGTTTTTAATTTGCATCGATCAAAAATATTATATGTCTCAATATAATAATCACACAACTTTAATATGCCTCCTAATTAATATTAGCTGTTGACTTCTAATTTGCTGCCTCAGAATATATATATATATATATATATATATATATTTATATATATTTTAATATATGGACCTTTTCAGCAGCAAGCTAGCCCTTGTTCTTGAAGGTGACCTTTTTGGTTTGTACCATAGAAAATGTTATTTCACCTTAGAAAATGTTTGATAAAAGGGAAGTGTTATTTCACCTTAGAAAATGCTGCATTCTGTGCTGTCTCCCTCTAATCTCTCTCTTATTTGGTCATATCATTCATGGGGTTATAGACAAGGGAAGAGACAAAAAAATAAAAAGCTACACTTTTGGGTGATGATTAAATATCAGTAACCCTACCACAAAACAAAGCTGGTTGAGTTGACATTTTAACCCCCAAACCCCGATGAGAACATTCCATGCACCATAATTGGTGCAGGTCTCATTGAAAAGCAAGGGGGTAAAAGTTAACTAGGCCCCCGATTATATTTCTAGAGCCGGCCCTAAATATTTCTAGAGAGAAGGTATATTTTTAGAGAGAAGCCCTGTCTTCTCTCTAGAAATCCAAAATAAAAACCACCCCTGAAGGAGATGGGAGTTTCGGCTCCTCCCTTCATCTCTTCTCCCAGATACAGTTTTTTCTTTAAGCATTTATTTTTTCAGTTGGTGTTTGGGTTTTATTTTTTTATTTTTTTTCCGGTAAAAGTATGAAGAAATGACATTTGATGTTTTCCAGTGGCCATGATCACCACGCGTCCCACCGCGGGGTTTTTAACCTACCGATCTTTCAGACTGTCAAAAGTTTTTTACCAAAAAGAGCGACGCGTGATCCACATGAGCAGGTGAAAGTGCGCGCATGGCCTCCATGCGCCACCACATAAAGGGTTCTACTACAGCCATGTGCAGCATTTTCTGGGGTCAACTATATCAACAGCTCAGGATCGAAGGCCTGGCACACTCCCAGCATGGCGCATGTCCTTCATGCGCCATTACAGCCTCCTTGCTCAGTGTTTTTTCAATTTTCAGTGTTTTCCAAGTTCTGTTTTGTTTTTTTTTTTCAATATTTCCTATGTTTTTTTGTTCTGTTGTTTGTGTTAGGTAATAATAAAAAGAAATAAACTATTAGAGTTGTTGTCCATAGCAAGAGAACCCTCTTCTCCTGAGGATGGAGGTGGTTGTCTCTCTCCTTCTTTGGAGGATGGAAATTGGTTATCTTAGGCAAACCGGGAATGAAATCTTTATTCTTACAGAGATTCATAATCTAATAAAGTTTTTTCATTAAAGAGCTTATAAAAGTTAAGACAATATCCGTCACAAAGAAATTTGTATGCGGAGGAACCTCAAATAGATGAGTAGTTTAGCTTGTAATCTAAGTTTTTTTACTGTATTTATCGGTCACAACTGTAACTTCGATTTTCATTGAATGAAATGAAGTCTATTTTCAAAAAAAAAAAAAGTTCCGGGCCATTGCCATCAAACACTATTACACAGCCCTATTTGGATTCAAAACTGAGTTGAGATAATTTGAAAAACTTGAATTGTTTATTATATTTTGTGTGAAATTTAGAAAAAGTTATAATGATGAGATGAGATGAGATAAGAATTCAAGAATGAGAAAAGCTAAGTAGCCTCCTAAATTTATCACACACCACACGAATTTTTGAGTCTCTGGCACCTTTTTTTCTTTTTATATTATTCCTATATGGAAAAGCTTTTTTACGATGGTTCTTTCTTTTTTATTGGTATGCGTACTATATCTTATTATGGTAATTGGCGAGACATAAGTCTTATGACAGATTGTTAATTTGTTTTTGTTTTTGTTTTTTTTTAAAGCCAGATTGTTAATTTGTTAGAGCACTAGTATTGGATTCATCAAATTCATCTTTAAATTTTGATGAAAAGTACATGTTTTCCATATATCCAATGTGCAGTTATCCATAACTCCACATTGAATTAGCCATTGAATTCATCAAAATAATAATATAATATTATTTTTTTAATAATAATATTTTTATTTTTTTTCATATTTTATAATCACACTAATCATATGCTAATTAATAATTTAATTTGATTCTTACATTATTATTACAAGATGGTTGGAGATTAAATGTGAATAGAAAAGACCTTTGGAAATTAAAAGTGAATAAAAAATAGATTTGATGAGTGAATAGTAGCCCTTCAAATTTGAAGAAACATAAACATTTACTGTAGCTAAAAGCTTCACATTTATCTTTTTGGCTAATCCAATGCAGCTCTCTTTTGATGAAATTCATCATATTTTACATTTGGCTAGACTTTTGATGAAGCCAATGCCAATGCTCTTACTAGGCTTTTTTGTTGCTTTTGGCTATGTCACTATTTATTAAGAAAGGATAATGTTAGTTTATTTTTTTATTTTGTTTATTCATTTTCATCGCTTGTATATTTAATTTTTTTTATTTAATAATTAAAATTTTTAATATATTGATATATTTTTTTTATTTTATAAAAATATTTAAATATGTTAAAAAATATATAAATAATAAAAATAAAAAGTCAATATTGGGGGGCAGCCTAGCATGACCCGAAAAGAAAAAGAACAGATGAAAAATAGGAGTTGAAAGAGGAGTTTGCATGATGACAATTATAACAATAATTTTGCTATTTACAAATGAGAAATGCTATTCTGCTAGGGCTGGATATTTTTTTATTTAATAATTAAAAAAATATTTTTAATAATATTATAATATTTAAAAAAAATATATTTAAAAAAAATTAAAAAAATACATAAAAAAAAAAAAGATAAAATGTATTGGCGAAAGCTTCCAGCAAAAAATCCAGTCGCTATAGAGCCACCTTTTACAAATTGACTAATATATTAATTGCAGATTGACTAACATTTTGCTTTGTTAATAAATAGTGACGTAGCCAAAAGCAACCAAAAACTCTAGTAAGAAATTAACAATCCGGCTTTAAAATAAAATAAAAACAAATTAACAATCTGTCATAAGACTCACGTCTCGTCATTACTATGAGAAGAAATAGCACGCATGCCAATAAAAAAGAAAGAACCATAGTAAAAAAGTTTTTCCATATAAGAATAGTATAAAAAGAAAAAAAATGTGTCAAAAGATCAAAACTTCTTATAGTATGTAATAAATTTAGGAGGCTGCGTAGCATTTCTCTTCCATTTCTCTTCAAGAATATTACTTCCAAGAATATTATTGTTTTATCTGTCGTATACATACAGCTTTGTCTTTCAAGACTGCAGCTGATGTAACAACTGAAATTGATAAGCCGATGGTCGTATATTATTATATAATGGACGATCCAGTTTCCATGCATGGGCCAGCAAAATATATATATATATATATATATATATATATATATATATATATATATATATATCTGCCGTATAAGTTTACCCCATCCAGATAAAAGGGTCGGGTCCTATTGGGTTTTCATCAATAATGGTACAAGAGAATTATGTACCATGTGACACTCGATCGAGTGTCACTTCCCATGTGACACTGGATCGACTCCCTTGATGGAGTTTTCCCGTAAATGTTGGTGTGGGTGGCTTTGCTTCATTGACAGATCTTCGATATGTACTTCGAAAGGGAGGACGTACAAACAAAGAGAAATATATACTGATCCCAATCTATGGCTAGGCACTTCAAGAATTGTCATGTTGATAGGGCATTGATCAATGACAAAATTTCCATATGATCAATCAAGCCCTTTCAATATCCACATGATCGGTCGTATAATTTCATTCCGTAAATAATCATTTAGCATTTCTTGCAATTAACAACCAGATAATCAAGCTGATTTTGTGGGAGATACATGGCCGGTGTTATTATGTTATCGATTCAAAATTTAACCAAATTAGTATCTAACAATTTTAAAACTTCCCAAACAATTAATTATTAGGCATTTAACAATTGGATCAGAGTAATTAGACATGTCACCAATTCACATCACGGATGGGACGGCATAGACTATATTGAAATTTGTCAACATTATTTATTAGCATGATTTTAAACTATTGAATACTGACAAATAAGTGAAATCGTAGAAAAAGTTAAACTCTTATTTGCTTAAAAATTTCGAATATAGTACTGTGTATATATATATATATGCGCTTGAACGACATATAAAAGTTAATGTAGACAGAAGAATAAATCAATATATACAATTATTAAAAAAAAAAAAAAGAATAAGGGAAAAGAGAAGGGAAACAACAAAGGCGAAAAAAAAAAACGATGGAGAACAAGGAAATACACGTTACCTTATTATAAGTACAAATAAAACAAGAACAATGACATGTCTACCGATAATAATTCCCACCAGGCCAAGAGATTAGCGGCCCGCAGAGTCAAAAGGGTTAATCCTTACCAGCTTTCAATCGATCACAAACATGCCGCTCTTCTCTACCTTCAATTTCTTCTCAACCTTTAAGAAATTTACACGATCTATAACTAATTAATATATCATAATCGTATGGATGATTAGAGATCGAGAATCACCCAAGCTCACATGTATATACCACCCTGCTCTTTGGTTATTTTAGTGATGATCATCACCACAAGTTACCATGCATTCACGAGCATCAGCAAGCATAAAACTCGACCAGTTCATCCAGAGACTCCGGCTGTGGATCAGCATTCACGAGCATCCAGAGCAAGTGCTCAAACAAAACAACCTCGCAGGCAACGTTGATGGTGCTGTCTTCAGAGTCGCCCCTAGTACTGGAAGACCTATCCACAAGCTCTCTGAAGAGCGGGTGGTCGACCACGTCGGAGCTAACGAGGTAGCGCCTCCGGGACTTGCCGACGTAGACGGGGTGGAGATGCAGGTCTCCAGAGATGATGCAGGAGGAAGCATCGTCCCCAACAGAGGCAATGGGACGGCTTTGCTTGCTGAAGGAATTCCATTTCTTGAAAACTGACTTGAGCTTGGTCTGCAGCTTGCCCCCTTTGGCCATTTGAATTGCTTCTATATGTTGATTTAAACTTTGAAATGGGAGAATGGGAGAGAAAGAGACTTTGAAATGGGAGGCCGGAGAGTGGGGGCTGGGTTTTGGGGGACTGAGAAAGGGGTGAGAAGGTTCGTATATAAAAGGACCGGGGAGGGCGCGCGAGGGCTGAAATGGTAAACTTGAATATGCATGGCTGGAAAGGTATAATGTAATTTGTCATCTTTCAGCCAATACATTTCATCTACGTCTCTCTTTTAACTGATTAATAATATATTCGATTTTGATATACAATTTTGATATATAATTCATATAAAACGGCTGCAAATTTTTTTGCCTAGTGAACAGCGGTTATAAAGATCAGTCCTTTGTCCCATTATAAATTTGTTCTATCCATATCACATCTGCTCATGCAATTTTTATAAAATGCATGTCAGTTATTAATATGTTGACAATCATAAAATTTGAAATTTAAAATTTAAATTTTAAAAGAAAACTAATAGAATGAGTCTTATAAGTAAAAGTGTATTAGAATAGAATTCTACAAGCAAACTATTCATCATGCACGCTTAATCGTCTGTATCATCGATGTGTGTGTATATATATATTTGTATAAAACAAAAGATATCTACATGATCTCAAACCTTAGATGAAATTATTGTTTAAAGAATGGGCCTTCCAATGATTTTCTGGGATGTCAATGTTATTTACCAACTTTTCAGAATTAATGCTCTACATATGACAAAGATAATTAAAAATATTATCAAGCTAGCCAGAAAAATACTAGAAGTTGGAAGATATATAGAGTAATAGGTTGGAGACCCTTGACCACACTAGTACTCTTGCACATGTCTATCGCTTTCACCAATTCCAGACGTTTGTCCCAATAATTTTTTTTTTTTTTTTTTTTAAAGTTAGAATAAACATAGTTTTGGTTAGAATAGAGAGGAATTCATCATTTTTATTGAAACCAACAACTATTAATTAGGTAGTATTTATTATGCGATGGAAGAGCTAGCAAAAGTGCACAAAAGCAATATATCTCGGCATGCTTACCGGCTGCCCCTTTCGTTCCATAGTCTGAAAATCTACTAGTTTAGGCTTTTCCTTTTCTTTTCTTTTTTCACCTAAAGAAAATGAGATTTTTTTTATAATCCCTCTTCCCTTTTATGTTAATTCTTTCCCTTTATTTAAAAATTTTCCGAGGGTTAAGTTATTAATTCAAAATAATTAAAAGAAGAAACGACGTTAATTAAAGATTGTTTCGAAAGAAAATGTATAATAAAATGCAGCAGATCTGAGATGGATAGAACAAATATATAATGGGACAAAGGACTGATCTTTATAACCGGCTGTTTACTATGCCAAAAAATAAAATAAAAAATTACAGCCGTTTTATATGAATTATATATCAAAATTGTATATCAAAATCGAATATATTATTAATCAGTTAAAAAGAGAGACATTCGCAGAAAGATGACAAATTACATTATCTCTTTCCACATATATGGAGAAGTAAGTTTTTTATAAATTTTACTTAAGTACATATAGCATTTTCTTCTATTTTTTACCGTCCGGGCCGGGGTGTATAGACCCCACTTATACTGTGATCTACTATAATGAAAAAAAAAAAATCAATACTCTTTAATATTTATAACTTATCGATGTAGCAGCAAGCCATGCTAGCTTTTTTAGGATGAAAATATGGTTAAGAGAAAATATTCTTCTTATCAGAACTAATTTCGTGTGTCAATATAGAAAATTATTAACTTTAATTGCTTAACTAAGTAAAGAAAATTATTGGGCACCACACCGAACACTATCTTGTCATCTTACGTGACAGCTTAATTTTTCTCATAATTAGCGATTCATCATGATTGTGCCAAGGAGTACTTAATTTCTTATAGCTAAGTAATGTTGTCGGTGTTTATTCTGCAGATAACATCCAAAATGGTTCATAATTATTGAGACTAATTAGGCTAAAGACGACAGAGAACTAAATATACAAAGAGCATTCGATTGTACTGATCATGATCATCAAGATTCTTCATGCATGTCCTTTGCTAAAAACAATATATATCTATTAGATCATGTATATATAGTAATTGGTGAGAGTCAAAAGATCATAGTCAAGATTTTGTGAAAATCAATGAACACATGTTTATTTTGTTGGGTAATGGATCAGTTTGATTCGCTTTTAGAAACACAATCTTGTATTTGCAAGATATGCAACCAATAGAATATAAACAGAAGCGTACTAAACCTGACTGCATCACAAGAAATGTTGTCTCTCTATCTCTATCTATCTATTTATCTATCTTTGTGCATGCTGGAGGGCCTGAAATCTGATGCAGGTTGCATGTGCGCCATAAGAAATCATTTTTAGATTATCAAGGTTTGAGGCATCATGTGCTTGATTAAGGCTATTAACCTTTAAAAAATGTCATCCTGAAGCCGCCCTGATGCTCTTAATACTCTGTTCAATAGAAAATCAGAAACTCATTCAGTTTAGCTCAGTATTTTATAAAACAAATTAGGGAAAATACGTTTTAATTCAAACACAAATTATAAAAAATGCATGACACATTGCAAACTTCATAAAAACTTGATGATTGGAACCCTCATTCAATTTTGGCCATTTCAATGGATACAGAATATGTTATATAACCCAATTTTGTTTGTTGGATCTTAAAAAATTCAAAAACTCTATATACAATTACTTTTGTGTATTCTTTGCGCACTTCATAATGCAATTGGCAGCCTCACTTTTTTTTAATATAAAATAACTACTTTGGTCAATTACATCAGTGCAGTGTACAAAGAATATACATAAGCGATTGCTTGTAGCATAACTCTAAAAAATTTGCATGAATATATCAATCTTCATATATAATGTAAGCCGCAAAGTATAAAAGTTTATAATTGGAATATGGAAAGTTTAATTTTCAAAGAAATTGAATTTATGGGCGAATCTAATGGTTCCTTTATATAGATATATATGCTGGCTACCATTTAGTTTACAACATGTCAACATGATATTGGGGACTCGATCGGTCATGAATGCGTAACCTAGTTTTTTTATTCATCAACGACTTAGCTTCTGATGTACCGTCGATGGCTCCCGATCAATTAAGTCCAAGTATAAAAACCAATAACCCATTAGAAAATCTAAATAATAATAATAAAAATATGAGGAATGTTATGCATAAGTTACTATTTACTCTCACACCCCACACCGATCTATATTTAAGTTAATTTTTACCATATGTAATCGAACAATGCTATATTAATAAAAACCCTACAATCATCATATAAAACATGAGAATTGAAAATTAATAACTTTCTGGTGCATTGCACGTACCGGTGCACAACTAGTTATATATGCGAATGACTGATGATCAATGGGTGGGGCTGATCAAATCCCTCGTGATTAGCCAATTAATGATTTTTCCCTACCATGAAAATCTACGAATATGTCCATGACAAGGTATTAGTAATGAAATGGGGTGTTAAGGCGCGAGGTAAGGGCCATGTCTATAGAAGAGCAACCATGCACCAACTTCTCTCTCTTAAAATCTCACAAGGATTAAGACCGGCCAGCAAGAAGGCACCGAGCATTGACCAGTTTGTCTTTTATACACAACGACTTGACAATCAGAGTAGTCTATCCGCCGGCCAACCCCAGGTTCACGCTTTTCCTGGTCATGTTTTCAAAACTTCTAGCAAGTTCTTTATGTTTTTTTCTTGTTAATTTGCCATCTAGACCAGTGTGGAGGGCAACAGATCAACTAAACTATTTCAGCACTTATCGTCATCTAATATTGTAAAATGTCGTTTACATTAGGTAAAAGATTGTACAGTCCTAACTAGATGATGATGATTGCCGAATGAACCACAGATAATTCTCGATGAAACCTTCAATCAGGAACCTAGTCGAAGCCTAGCCCCCCTAGCAAAATCATGAAGATGCACCTCCCCACCAACTAGTCTCCTACTTCAACAGAAGATAGAGCCAACTTACTAGTTCGTCTATATGTTATCATCCTCAAGATTAAAAGTTTAACTAAGTTGGTATACACAGTAGTTTAGGTCTTTTGAGTCAATAATTAAGACTAACAATTGGTATCCAAGTGTGGACCATGTGAGGAATCTGAGACATGAAGAGGGCAACCCATAAGCTGAATTAAAATATCTTGATTATATATATATTTATGTGTGTGTGGATTTGGTATTAAATCATTGAATATTAATAGGTGAATGAAGCAGTTTAAAGAGAAAAGACTATTATCGGGACAATGTCTAAAGAGTGGGTTATTGTAGATGTTGGATTCAGAAGTATGGTAGAATACTATGATCCTAAGAGTTGAAGGTCTAACCAAAATCATGCATTGTAGTTGAAAATAAACAATAAAACTCAGCCAAACCAACAATTTGATCAGGAGGAGGAAGAAAACAAATTAAAAGCAGCTACTGCCATGAGGGATGAAGATTAAGATAACCATGAATGCATGGTAATTAAAGGATTTGCGTAGTTCCGGGAAAATCTCTAGGGAAAACAATGAAGTATCCTATTATAATCTTTTACATGATACATAAGTGAATTACTTGCACGACAAGCTAGATTGAATGATGGGACTTGTGATTGGGAGAACCCTGAACAATAGTTGATAGGACTGACTTCGACACCCGAGATGAACAAATATAATTTTTGTAAAGTTTAATACTGCTTACTTAAGTGTCTTATATATTTTTGAGGATATAAACTGAGAGTTTTCTTAATCGACACTTTTTTTTACAACCTCAATGGAATTTTTATTGCAAATCAATATTACAAAGTTTATCAGCCAAAATCAAATTGGAAATAGCATCAGGTCCGTCTTCAATCCAGCAGTTTGATCCCTCAGAGGCCAAAGCACAATGCCATCTTTGCTAAAGTGTGGACCACTTTATTCCCTTCTCTATTATTAAATGCAATGTTCCAGTCACTTGCTTGCCTAGAAATTGCATTATGTTCTCAATGACTTGTTCATTCCATTCCCAATTTTCTCCATATTGTTGTATAGCTTTGATAATCACTTTAGCATCACCATCTAGAGTGGCTCTTTGAAGCCTAACTCTTGACATAGCTCCAGTGCCCTTCTTAGTGCTAAACCTTCTGCAACTTGGGCTATAGTTCTCTTTCCTCTGTTCATGTAAAGCTGCTAGTATTTCTCCATGCCAATCTTGAACTATTGTGATGTCTCCAACCTCCGCTTGGGATGGAATGAAAACTTAGAGTGTCGGGACATACAACACAAGGTTACATACCTCCGTACATGACAGTTAATATGCAATGTATCCTAGTATGCAACTAGATGTATACAATAATCGCAGTGGAATAAGGGTGATTAGTTATAACTCATGCTAGAATGGACTAAAAACATCCTAATAGCATTAATAATTATCATAAGTTCAACCTTAAGGATAGCATTTCCCTAATACAAACTACTTAATCCAAATTCCATGGTTAGATCAACTATTTCATACATTCTAAAGTATGAAGAGTCAATGCTTATAAGCATGAAAATTATTTGTAGTCTTCATTCAAGGTTCGGCTTCTCTTCAACCATCTGCATCCAGCGATCCATCATGTTCATCCTCTACCGGTCCTGTCACAACTTCTATCATTCTGGGGGGAATGATTTCTATCCAGACTGATGAGAGGCAGCGAGATCTGAATAGAGCCAACTAGATTTGGGCAAGGAGCCTTTTCCTGTGGGCATCAAAGAGAATTTTCTCCCCCAATTGCTCAAGAAGGCTTACCTCTCGGTAGGCAAGGAGATTTGCGACTAAAGGGCAAAGATCTAGGCGTGAAGACCTGGCACCAATATATTTTTACCTTCTGGGCGAGAAGACTTGGCGATAAGGTTTTGAGCGGTTAGATTGGGCGACTAGTCTAACCAACCAACTTAAAAGTCCAACCTAAACGACATCGTGGACAACAACTAAAAAAAAGTGAGAGGAGTCTTTCATCTTGGTCGGGAGTCTTTCCACTCGGTAGACGAGGATATGCGTATTTCATTCTTGTCAGGAGTTTCTCCACTCGGTAGGCGAGAAGAGTCTTTCATCCTGGTCGAGAGTCCTTCCACTCGATAGGCGAGGAGAGTCTTTTATCCTGATCGAAAGTCTTTCTACTCAGTAGGCGAGGAGAGGGCCGTGTGGTCTTTGTGACCACCACACCCCTCATTTGTGACCTCCACACCAGTTATATGCAGTGCACACGGTATCTACCCGGTGGGATAGTTCATCATGATTAGGATCAATCTATTGGCGACCAAAATCTCCCGAGCTCCACAAATCAAGCTACATATCACTTCCATTTTAGATAATTCTGATATTCTTGGGATAATTTCTTTTTATGGGCATCTTGGCATTGATCCTCAAAATTAAATAAGCATTAAAAATTCTCCAAATAATATCAAGCTCTAAAATTTTCATTTTTTCTCAAAAATCACTATTGCACTAAAATCTTCTAATAATTCTTCTAAACCCAAAGTATAAGGTCCTCTTGCCAACTCAAATATCCAAAATTATTCTTATCCTAGAATAACTCAACTCCTAATTAACTAGGATTAAGGTTACTAAGGTCAAGGCCTAAGAAGCTATTTAGGTAGGGTGTTACAACTATCATTCCAATTCTCATTATTTGGTTATCTGATAGCATCAAAATCTGCCTTTATACGGTTTATATTAGGGCTCCTCCATTTTTGTAGAACACTTTCTATCACCCTTTTGTTAGAGCTTTCTTCTAATATTTGCTAACCTTGTTGAAAGTCATCCGGGTTTGCAAGAGCTACTTTCTTCACCATCTTTGGCCCCATAAACTTATCTCCAAAAATAAATCTATTCCTTCTATCCCATATGTTGTACATGATTGTTGCTATTTTTTCTGATTGATCCTTCTTAAAAACCTAAATCATCTTATAACACCCCGCCTAATTAACCCTAGGGATTCACCCTTAAACACTATAGAATAGATTTTAATTTTGAGTTATTGCTTACATTAAGGTTGATGGTGAGATTAGCCTTAATCTTGGCACTTAGTACTATTAAGTTAAGGATTAGAGAAACAAGCCCATTAGTGAATTTGGTGAGGCTTTTAGGGCCTTAGAGCATTCATGGGCCTAGCCCAAGAAGCCTTGAACCAAGCCTGTAGGGAATTCAAGACTTGGTAGCTAGCCTTAGCGCAAGCTTAAGGAAGGTATAAGGCTTTTGGACCAAATTTGGTGTAGAATGGACACATGACCCAATTAGGCCAAGTCAAACCTTTTCGAGCCCATCTTAATGGATCTTGAGATTTCTTTTCAACTCTAAAAATCTAGAAATGAGGCCCTCTCATTCAAGCCCAAGAGCCCATAAACCATGAACCCACACACTAGGCCCTTTTTAAGGCTCACAAGGCCCAAAGCCATGTTTGGGTTATTTCACCATTCAATACACCATATCATTGGTTTTCTTAAACCCAAATCATACCCTAAGTACCCAAATTAAGTTATGAAAATTGACTAAGACCATTAACCATCATACTTGAGGTTAGTGAACTTTAAGCCATGCTTTGAAGCTTAATTTTGTTTAATCTTTTCTTAAACCTTTTAATTCAAATTTTCTTGAATTATTACTTCATTACATCATACTTAGACCTTACTAATACCCTAGATAAACCTCCCCACATGTCATTAAGGAAAATGACATATCAAACCCAAACCTTGCATCAATCAGCTTTGTGTATTGTCCTTTGTATACTTGGACTGTTTTGCCCTTTGGTCCAATATTTTTGTGGCTTAACCCCAAGTTTAATATGGTTCTTAAACATCTCATGAGACCCCTTAAAACCCAGTTTGAGCCTTGGACAAAATTTATTACACAAACCAACTCAAATGACCAAACCGAGTGCACCTTGGTCTAGTTTGTGTAGGAACTAATTGGGTTGGAATTTAATCAACTATCTGCCATGGTTGAGCCACCACCCCACACCACCTCCTTCACCACCCAATCTCCAAGAGGTCTCATGACCATTATGAAGAATTTGACTCAGTTTTTCCCACCCAAAACCAAAGTCCAAAATCTGCCAAATGAAACCACATATACCGCCGGTTTGCAAAGGTGGTTTGAGTGACTTCTTGTCACCTAAACCATGCCCCAAGACCTGGGAACCTCTACAGGGCCATGATGGCCTGCACAAGATGACTCAAAGCCTTGGATGCAATATGGAAAAATTTCAGACTTGTGCACCTCCCACTTCACTCAATCACCAAGTACCAAGGCCAACGTCCCCTCTCCTCTTGAACCCTATAAATACCTCCCTCACTTCCTCATTTCCTCCACACCTCAGCTCCAAGCTTTCTCTTGAGTCTTGAGAGCATTTCTCCCCCTTAGTGAGCAATAGAGTGAAACCAAGTGAGTTTTGGTGAGTTCTTGAGTGTTCTTGAGCAAGGCTATCTTGAGTGCTTGGAAGGCCATGAAATTTGTAAGATTTCTTGCTCTTAATCTTATTTAGAATTTCAAGCTTTATTTCCAAGTGTTGGTACGAAATTTGGTTGAGTTTTGAGAAGGTTATTATGCTTAGTTCAAAACGTCATTTAAATGATGGTTTGAATGTTTAAATATTTTTAAGTGAAAATTTAGCTATGGCATGTCTTAAGCATGATTTAATATGAATTATTAATGTCTTATTATGATTATGGAAGGTCTTAATTGTGATTAAAATCATGTCACGATAGGTTTTAAATCTATTTTGTTTTGATCATCAAATATGAATCAGTTTTGAATAAAGTGGAGATTAAGGATATTTTAGCCATGATTAAGTGTTGGGATGAACTTTATTACCCCAAGAATTAGCCTTATTATGTCATTAAATATGTTAGTGATCATTTGTGATTAAATAAAATCTCATATGCATGCATTCATAGGGATCAATAGTTGAAAACACACTTAACCATCAATTAGAGTGCATGCCACGGGTTGGGACTGTTTGAAAAAATTTTACTTTTATTTTTGAAAATCCAAGGGTATAGATGGTTTTAAAATACCAAAAATATGAGTCTGAATTTTGGTTAAATTTGGAGTTCGTTTGCAATTAGTGACAATTTAGGGCCTTAACGGCAAATTTTGAAAGTTTAGGGGTATTTTTGTAAATATCTATTTTGGAAACCTTTGATTTTGAACCTCAATCATAGAAATATTTTTCAAATTTCTCAGGAAGTTTGGAAGTTGGTCTCTTATTTACACCTTAATAGATTATTTATGAATTATTGATAAATGTTTCATTCATATTTCAATTATCATTTTGAGCATAAAATATCATATTATATGATAAATTGTGTGCATACTTACATTACATATTTTTCATTTTTCATACTTAATTTATCTTTGTGAACGTTAGTTGTTTAACTTACTGAAATTTTGAGTAAATCTCACCCCATATAGGACTATTATCATTCCACTTGGAATGATAGAAGTTGTGCCAGGTCTTAAGGAGATCGAGCTAGATGGAGCACTGGATCCAACTAATTGATGTGGAGCCAGACCTTGAGAGGAGATTGGATTTAACCCTGATGTTTATAGCTCAAGTCCTTCATGCTTTAGATCGCATGAAGATAATGATTTGACTTTAACTCTTAGTTGTACTAAGTCTATGCTACATTGGTATTTTTAACTTGATGTTTACTAATGAAATTGGGATATTTTTAGTTATTCTAGCATAAGTTATACTTTCACCTTTATTTTCACTACAATTATTGCATATTGCTAGTTACATACTAGGATGCATTGTACATTCACTGTCATGTATGGGGGTATGTAACCTTGTGTTGCATGTTTCAACGCTCTAAGTCTTTGCTCCATCCCAAGCGGAGGTCGAGGGTTTCATACATCATTTCCCACATTCTTGTGAAATCCTCTCCATTACTCAACCACTTATGCATTGGACTGTCTATTTCTGCCCATACATCTGAGGTTGTAGGACAACTCCATAGAACATGAGTAACTGTCTCTTCTTCATGCAAACATATCTAGCAATTGGTGATTCTGTTACCTTCCTCTTAAAGAGATTAGCTCTAGTTGGAAGTATATTATTGCATGCCCTCCATATAAATTGTTTAGCTATCCTTGAAATGCAAAGTCTCCATAGCTTTCTCCACTCACCTTCTTTAACCCTTTCACCAGAATACTCATTCCCTTATGTTTTTTCATATTTTGTGCTACATGATAAGCACTCTTCATAGAAAATTTACCATCCTTACTAAATCCCCATGATATAAGTCTATCCTTCATTCCCATCTTGCTTATCGGCATGCTATAGATCTATAAGGCCTTTTCCTTATTAAAGACCTACTTCACCAATGTTTCATTCCATTCTTTAGCCTCTTCATCTATCAATTCATTGACAGTAGCTTCAGCTCTTAGTAGTTTTATAGCAGATTGAACACTATATGACATTGGAATAGGCAGCCATTTACTGCCCCAAATCTTTATCTCCTTCCCTGTCCCAATTCTCCAAATAAGCCCCTCCTTCAAACTATATAATCCTAACCATACACTTCTCCATATTGTTGATGATGAGGATCCTAGTTTAGCCTACAAAATGTGAGAATTATTGAAATACTTCTTTTTGGACATTCTAGCAACTAGTGAATTAGGCTCCTGTAAAAATCTCCAACTTTGTTTGGCCAGTAAAGCTAAGTTGAAATTTTCAATATCTCAAAATCCCAACCCTCCATTATGTTTTGCCTCCCCCATCTTACTCTATTTCTGCCAGTGAATCCCAGTCCCATTCATTTGTTTACCCAACCAGAACCTGGCCAGCGTGTTTGAAATTTCATTACAGAGCTTTCCTAGCATCTTGAATACGCTCATTGTATAAGTGAGAATAGCTTGTAACACTGCCTTGATTAATTTGTTTTTCTTAGTCTTAGACAGAAAGTATTTTCTAGTTGTGAATCTTTTGCCAAATTCTCTCCTTAATATACCTAGATGTGTTATACTTTGATCTCCTAAGCAATGCTGGTAAAGCCAAGTATTCTCCGTAGCTCCCACTAGCTACCACTTGTACCTCCCTTCTACTCGAGTCCCTTATACTAGAAATTTTGTTTGTACTGAAAAAATTGATATTTTTTTGTTTGTTTAGTGCTGGACAAGAAGCCTGCTCATTCACCCAATTGTGCTTTATAGAACAAAATATAGTCGTCAGTATATATTAGACGACTGAGTCTAGGTCCTCCCCTTGCCACTGCAACTTCATGTATTTCCTTTTTTCTTTCAAACTACTGACTCAAACTACTTAACCCTTCAGCACTAATAATAAATAAATATGGGGAGGGGGGATCTCCCTACCTCAAACCTCTTGTTGGACTGAATGTTTCTCCAGGTTTGCCATTAATTAGAACTAAATAAATTACTTGTCTAAAACATGTCATAATCAATTGAAGTCATTTCTCTTCAAAACCCATTTTCCTCTTTATAGCTTCCAAAAAACTCCATTCCATTCTATCGTAGGCCTTAGACATATCCAGTTTCAAAGCCATGCACCCATTCTCTCCCTTTTGCCTAGTTTGCATAGTATGAAGAACTTCATATGCAATCATAATATTATCTGAGATTAACCTCCCAAAGATGAATGCACTTTGGGCTTGATCTGATGAAATGAATAATTCTTTTTAATTTGTTTGTCACCACCTTCGAAACAAGTTTATACAATACATTATATAAGCTTATCGGCCTAAAGTCATTAACTGTTATTGGATTTTTTACGTTAGGAATTAAAGCAATGTAAGTGTAATTCAACGAATGGGACATAACCTAATAGTTTAGGAACTCCATAGCAGCCGCACGAACTTCCTCCCCCACTATACACCAATGTTGTTGATAGAATCTAACTCCAAAGCCATATGGTCCAAGTGACTTTAGAGGTGACATTTGTTTTAGGGCTTCCTCACTTCCGCTTTTTTGAATTCTTGACCAAGGTCTTCATTCATCTCACAAGTAACTCTAGTCTCCACTGATTGTAGACACTAATCAATATCTTCTTGGGAATGTGAGCTTGAAGTCTAAATTTCCTCAAAATGAGTCTTAGAAGCCTGTTCAATTTCACCTATTTAAGAGAAAATTCTATTCCCTTTGTCCCTTATCTGTGTGATCGGATTCTTCCTTCTTCTCTATGATGCACAAGCATCAAAATACTTTGTGTTTCTATCTCCTAGCTTGTACCAATGTTTCTTTGCTCTTTGTCTCCACTATGCCTCTTCTTGTTCCAATGGCTTACTTGACTCATATTGAACATTTTTTATTTTTGTAATCTTTTTCGGTCCCTCTTCCTCTTATAATTCCAATAATTGAGAAGTTAAAGATTTGATATCATGATTTCTGCTCTTATAACTTAGTTTACTCCATTTTTCAAAAGCAAAGTGGCTTACTTAACTCATATTGAACATTTTTTATTTCTGTAATCTTTTCCGGTCCCTCTTCCTCTTGTAATTCCAATAATTGAGAAGTTAAAGATTTGATATTATGATTTCTGCTCTTATAACTTAGTTTACTCCATTTTTCAAAAGCAACCTTGCATAAATCCAATCTATCATGTACTCTGACCAATGGTGTTGTGATCTGAGTTTCCCTCCTCCACTCTTCTTCAATCATCTACCTACACTCTTGTTCTAGTGCCTATCCCATTTCATATTTAAAATTCTTCTTATTTTTTCCTTATATTTGTTTGATCCCTGCTAAAATGAAGAAGCAAAGGTTTTATGGTCCCGAGCATCTAGCTGCCAACACCTCCACTCTTACCTCTAAATAGTCCTCGGACCTAATTCCATTAGCCACCATCCTATCCAACCTTTTCTTTGAGAATGTCTCATCACAGTGCTTGTTACTCAAAGTATTTTACTCCCCACTCCATCCTAGATCAAATAAATTACTCTTCTCTAAAGCCTTTCTAAAGCTTCCCATCTAAGACTCACACCTCAGCCTACCCCCCTTTTTCTCTTCTTCTGCTGCAATTTCATTAAAGTCTCCTATCACACACCACCGACTATTCCCAGAAAGCTTAAAGGATCTCAACAAATCTCACCCCTCATATATTTTACTAGAGTCTGGATGGCCATAAAATCCTGTGAAAAGCCATATGAAGTTATTAATTTCATCATTAACTCATGCATTTATGTGCCTCTAGGAGTAATTTATTATGTCCACATTCATATCATCTCTCCACAACAAGATTAATCCCCCACTTCTACCCACTGACTCAACCACAAAAAACCCCTCCATTCACAACTTCCTCCTCAAATAATTTTATCTTGACTGCCTTAACCTTGGTTTCCATCAACAAAACCAAGTTGGGACACTTATCCTTCACTGGCAAGCAAAGTTCTTGAGCTGTTCGAGGGTTTCCAAGCCCCCAATAGTTCCAACTAAATGTTTTCATTGCGAGTTGCCAATTCTATCATCGGTGATTCAAAATTACCGTTCTTCTCAAGTTTGACCTTCTTAAGAATTGTAAAATGGTGTTCTCGTCCATCCTCATCAATAAAGACCCTTTTCTTTTCAAAATTACTTCTTATTGGGATAGAAGTATTACCTAAATCTCTCACTCTTCTCTTCCAACTCCATCATGCCTCATTTCTTCTGTTCTACATCTGCTTGTAAATTTGCTCTCTTTCTTACCCTTCCTGTTCTCATTGCCTAAGTGTTTTCTCTTTATTTTTACTACTTGGACCTTTAGCCAATTAGTAAAATTAATTTCACTACTGGGCTTATCAAACTTCAAATCCACCCCAGCATCCTTGGTTGTTGTTTCACAATCAGTTCTTCCATCTCCCAATTCAAATTCATCTGTCGATCTTTCCCCTCCTTTCGGCTACCGTATCGTGGTAGAATCACTGAATTTTGAATTTCTCCCATCATCCCATCCATTATTCCCGTTCGTTCCTCCCACCTTCCATGCCCTCAATATTTTTGCTTAGTTCTAATCCATTTCCAAAATTAGTTTCATATTTGGTAACGATCACCATGAAGCATCTCCAGCTTTCTTCCTTGTTTCCACCACCCATGTATGCCTGCCTGCCATTTACCCCTTGTACTCTTTCGTCCTTTGTGTTCTCCCTTTTCTTCTTGCCATAAGGAGAATTCCTTCATACCAAAGTTTTAGCCCAAAGCCAAGTCCCAAATTGATTATTCTGTCCATTTTTCCTTGGTCCCTTTTTTCTTTCTTTTAACATCCCTTAGACGTATGAACGATGCATTTGCAAGAGAAGCATAGCCTAGATAAATTCTCATATTTTAACAGCAAACACACTTTGTTACCAAGTACATTAATGTTCTGCCTCTTGCAATAGGTTTGTTCAAATCTACCACTAGTTCCACTCGAAGAGAAATTCGCCATCCGACCCACCCCATCTTCTTGCACATCCACCTCTGTAGCCAAGCCAACAGTATTCCCAATTTGCATCCCCACTTCTTTGGACATACAGGCTAGTGACATATTATGAATCTGAACCTAAAATTTCCCCTAATCGAATCACATTTGACTTTGTTTGTGTGATGACCCAATCTTGCGTAAGTATGGCCCATAAAGTTTATGCTTAGTAGTCGTGACTTCTTTGGGAGCTTTAGTTAATTTAGAAAGCTTTAGAATTTTTGAAATGATAACTTAAGCTCAAAAGAGGACTAACGCAAGAATGCCTTGTGAGAATTGGCCTTGTTTAGAAACCTAGGCCCATTGGCTTTAGCCCATGACCCAAATTTTTGTCACGAGTGCCTTGTGGCATGAAGGTACTACATTGTGAATCTAAAACTGATAATGGGTTAAAGGGGTGAGAGAAGTGTAGGAAAATACTAAGGGATGGCCTACACGCCTACCCTAGAGAAATGGACACTTGCCATTGTAAGAAACCTTCTAGATGAATCAAGGGACAAGAGGAACCTAGAGGAGACTAAGGGATTTTCGGCTAGACCCAATTTTCCACATGTTTAGACTCTTTGTCATGCCCAATTCGAGTTCCAAGGAAGATATCTTGGAAAGGGAAGTTTAGGGAAGTGAAATGGAACTTTTCTAGGAGATTAGCATCGAAAATTGAAATGAGGCTTATGGGATTTCGAATTTTAGTCAGATTTTGCAAAGTGTCAAGCATGCATAGAACTTCAAGAAGGATATGCGAAGAGACATTTATATGGAAGGACAAGAATGCCCTTAAGAATTCGGCTAGCACACTCCCAAACACTATGATCATTTGCCACTTGTCACTTAGGCTATTTTGGACCAATGGAACATGTAAAGTCACCTAGGGAAGAAGCATTGGAAGATGAAACATCATCTTCGGAAGAGAAGAAGGAGGTGGACTGCTAAGCTATGGCAGATGTCATTTGCCACTTGTCCACCATGCAAAAGGTTACTTGTTCGAAGAAAAGGAAGAGGCATAAGATGTTTTACCATGTTAGCCTTAAAAGAAACACACAATTGTTTGAAGAAATGAAGGGCATAAGGGAAGAGAAGAGGAATTCAGCCAAGGGAAGGGAAGCCTACACGCCAACCCCAAAAATGTGCCTTCCCAATGCAATCCACATAGGGAATTCCAAGAGCCATTTTCAGCCAAAGTCAAAGGAGGAAGAGAAACAATGCCACTTGTCTTAAATGCATTGGATTTCGACCACCAATGAGGGAATGAGGAGTCTTTTATAAAAGGAGAGGAAGACCACATGCCCAAGGGTTTTTCTTTTTGCCAATTTTGGATTCTTCATGCTCTCACCCTCTCCACACAACACTCTCAAATTTTCTTGAAGATTCCCTCACTTTCTTGTACTTTCTTACCAACCAAACAAGAGGATTTTCTAATTCCAAGAGGAGATTTTGACACACTAAGTCTAGTCAAGGTAAGATTTAGTTTTCCTTTTAAGTTTCACACACACATCACTCGTTCAACCTGAAAATGAGATTCAAATCTCATTTGGACTATGAGGATGATAGAACATCTACACTTTCTTGAGTTTTCTTGGAAATGACTTTGAGTTCTTAAGAAACCTTAGAAACCGAATAGAGAGAAGAGTTCTTCCTCTATGTTTTTCGACTATTACATGTATCTTTGCCACTTTAGGATTTTGTTTTATTCTATGATTCGAAATGAAGGAGTTTTACCCTAAAAATATGATTGTGTAAATCTTTCCTTTGCCATGTTTGTTTTGTTTGCTATTTCTTGATTCCTTGTTTGATTATATTAATATGATCTTATATAAATCCAAGGAATGAATTATATGCTTTGAATTTGTGATGAATATGCCATGAAATACTCATGTATGTTTCGGTTTTCACATATTTAAGAATGATGGTTGATGCAACTTGAAGTTTTGACCATACCATGTCTTGAGTGATTTGGATCTTAGCCAAATGTTATGATTTCATGCTTTGTTTTATTATGCTTTGATGCCTATGTTATATGCTTGAAGAATTGGAACACATTTAAGTGATGAATCTCATGATTTTTAACCCTAAGTGTTTCGGCCTAAGCATGTTCCCATGATTTCATGAATGTGTTCAGGTGTTTCATGTATTTCATGTAATCATGCTATGATTTGAACATGTTATGCTTGGTTATTTCATACATGGCATTCCATATATCACATGTCAAGTATAAGTACGTATGTCTTAAGTTTCATGTCTCATGCATTTGGGAAAAAGGTTTCAAAGAAAAGTGGTTCTTTTTAAAGAAAATAGTCTAAATGTTTTATCACGACCCCAAGTGCTAGGACAGGGGATTGTCCTAGTAGAATTCCTCTGTCCACTCTGAAGTGCTTAAAAATGGAGTGGTAACCCCTAGGTCGATGAAGAATCATCAACGAGTCTCGAATGGATTCTTTTCAAAGAATGTCGGAGCGAGGAAGCACCTAATGCTAGTGGGTGCATAAGGCATGTAATTCGATGAAGTAAGGTCGAGTTATTATGATTCTCTGTGTATCTCAAATTGTAGGGATGGTGGTAGAGTCCAACCTGTGATTCCCTCCTACAGATCGTTGATGGTACGATAACTAGCAGAAACAAATGGTGCAAGGAGGGGAGTCATGTTGTGTCCACCCCAAGAATAAGATTAAGAGGTCATGATTAAGGATCACTCGATGTAAATCTTGTGATATGTTCTGTTAAGAAAAGTTCTGATTAAGAATCAACATGAAAATGAAAGCTAAAGAAGTTTCTCTGAAAATGTCAAAGTCTCGGTACAAGTTTTTCTGAAAATGGTCAAATCCATATGTCAAGTTTCTGTTTAAGTCAAGTACATGTTCATGCACACATTTCATGATGTACCTCTTGTATGATGCTTGTGTTAACTTTGATATGTTGTGTGATTACTTGTTGAGATTTCTCAAAATCTCATTATGGTAGTTTACACTACCATTTCCCAACTGGAATGGTAGAATTTGTTACAAGTATAGAGGACGATACATATGACGAAGAGGAAGAGAATGGCACCTCCTCCCCTAAGGAGGATTGTGCCTAAGATGGCTATTAGTCTGCCTGAGCCCTCCATTCTGGAGCGACTCGAGGCTATTGACCGAGAGATCACTGGTATTTTGGAGTCCATTGTGCAGTTCAGACGGTGTAACAACCGAGACCAAGATAAGACGCTAGAGAAGCGTGTGAAACTCGAACCTCAATGAAGGAAAAAAAATCTTAGTTATTTTGGAGAAAAGAACTTGTGGTTTTAGACCTCAGCTTTTGAGAAACAATGCTTTTTGAGAAGGTCCCATGTGTTTTGGGAGACAAAACTTTTTTACTTGCTATTTTGGGATATTTTATCTGATGATACTATTTTATGGTCATGGACAAAGTGTTAATGTTTTTATTAGTATGGTACCATGTACTTTGCAACTGCTATTTGCGTTGCTTAGAACTTCCGACCTTTATTATTTCCGCTGCAATGATATTGCATACTGCTAGTGTACTTTGGTGCATAGCATATTATTTGTCATGTACTAGGGGTATGTAGCCTTGTGTTACATGTCCCAACATTTCAGCCACAGTCCAATACCAAGCGAGGCCTGGGGGCGCCACAGTTTGATAAATCCATCAAATGGTTTGATACAAAATAAACAATTGTCAAATATCTCAAGTCTCCCTCCCTCCACTTTTTGTTTATCGTCATGTGTTTCAAAAGTGATGATGAATACATTGTTTCCCATCTCTTTGAATAATGTCATTTTGCTCACCCTCATACCTTAGCATGGTTGATGAAATTAATTTGACACCCTCAACCTCCGCTTGGGATAGAACGGATACTTGAAGCGTTCAGACATGCAACACAAGATTACATACCCCCATTCATGTAAGATAATAGGCAATGCAACCTAGCATGCATCTAGCAGTATGCAATAATCGCAGCAAACAAAGGGTGACATCTAAAATAAATTCATGAGGATGAACTAAACATCCCAACATTTGAATTAAATATAGATAGAGTCTTACTTAACAAAGATCCAAATGGTAAAGCATATGTTCAAACATGGTTTGGAGATGATATCTCCTTATTACAGATAGACTTCATAGTGGTTCCATAAAGATAACTTAAGTCATTTCTCCAATGCATTGCATGGTAATCAGAACCATCTCTAAAAACATCACAATGAATCCCAACTTATGGTCATGGTCGGGCTCATCCTCAATCATCTATAGCCAGGGGTTGGAGTTCATCATCGTCTTGATCATCAAAGTTTGATCATGCTACAACTTCTACCATTACAGAGGAGGATGGTAGTTGGGATTAGCACAAGGAGGTTCCTTGAAATCTCAGTAAGTTAAACAACCAACACACACAGGGATCAATTATGCATGACAGATGATGAACATGAGATGTATGCATGATATGTAGAAGAATTGTATTTTTCTTCCATCCATTCTTCAACATCTCTCAGAAAACTTTGATATACATCTTCTTACAGAGAATATCTTTTTTACTCATATTTTTCAAACTTA
The DNA here is from genome assembly GCA_029856935.1 of Cyclocarya paliurus. Lineage (NCBI taxonomy): Eukaryota > Viridiplantae > Streptophyta > Magnoliopsida > Fagales > Juglandaceae > Cyclocarya > Cyclocarya paliurus. The sequence continues at coordinate 24,155,408 of CM056950.1, forward strand.
TCATTTCTTGTTATTCAAAGTCATCATTACAAACATATGGTATCATCAAAGTTCTCCATTTTGCATTGTGAGTGCCTGTCGGTGACCGTGGCACAACTTAAGTTGAGACTACGTCATCAGAGCTATGTAGACATATCTCTCAATGCATTTATCTTAAACATTTCATAACATGTACACCCATCAGCGTTAGATTCCATATTCAACTTTGCTCCAGAATTCTTCAAAAAGAACATATTCAAAACCCGTTGACTATTCGTCGTTAAGTCAGGAGTTACCACTCTATTTTTACTTACTCTAGAGTAGACAAAGGAGTTTTACTAGGATATTCTCACATCCTAGCATTGGGTCATGATAAAACACTTTCATGCCATGCTTCATGACAAAAATATTTTATGACATGCATTCATGTCGTAACATGTATTTTATGACATATTTTCATGTATCATGCTAAAACAATAGCAATTCATGCTTTTATGCAAAAGTAACATAGCGCATGTCATGTATGCAAGTAGCCAAATGCTCAATGATGTATCATATGATATTTCATGATCAAAATAATATTTATAACATGAGTGTCATGTTTATACTAGAGTCATAAATAAATTATTCAAGATTAAGTTAGAAACTAACTTACAAACTCCCTAAGTTCTAAAAATCATCGTGGCTGAAATAAAATATGTATTAAAGTTAGAAATCATGAAATTTTCAGAATTTAATAAACTAAAAAAGTATTTACAAAACTGAGCTTTCTTGAAATTGCTATTTTAGTCCAAAACTGTCACCATTTGGATTTTGGCCCCAAATTTCACCAAATTGCACAAACTCCATTTATCCCATATTCTTTTTCCATATATGACCTTAGAATTCCATGAATCGAACATCCACTATGAGAAATTAATCCAACCTACAGCATGGTTATGGCTTAATTTTCACTACATGTGATTTCAAGCCTTTAATCTCTATGAACTCTTTATAATGAAAGTTAACACAAAACCAAACATTGGATATGATCTTATTAACTTGCTAGTAACTCAAATTTAAGCCACATGGAATCATATCAACATCCAAATGATGAACAATAGCAAAAAACATCATGCAATCACCAAACGAAGTAACTAGCATGATGTATCTAACTTCTCTTTCACATTTGAACTCTTATAGCTCTAAGGAATCATGCATTCTAACATGATGATAATAGGCTTCTAGATGCTTATAACACATGCTTTGGGAACCTTAATTGTGATATCACAAGATAACCTTCAAATAAGTGGAAACTAAAACATGCTAGATGATCAAGCCAAGATATTGATTTATAAACCTATCATGACATGTTCTTTTCCTTAAATATAAACCTTCAATCAATTAAAAAAGACATTAACTAAGTTTATAACATCATATCAAGACATTTCATGGCAAAAATTTCATATCAAAACAATTTATTCATTAAGGACTCCAAATTTGAAACAAAACATGCTTCTCGAGGGTTAAACTCATATAACTCAATCCAAATCTCATTCTCATACCATAAGTCAAAGTCTAACATTTTATTCTAACTTCCAATAAAAAGATATGGTAAATTTACTCACCAATATGTGGCTTATGGAGCTCTCAAGAACCAACTCTCTCCACAGAACTCACTCTTGCCTCTTGGTTTCACTCTCCTTAACACTATGGGTGTTTTGCTCACAAGAAAACTAATGTAATGCTTGAGAATGGCATGGAAGGGAGTAAGTGGTATTTATAGATTCCCTTGAGGAAGGAAAAGGTGCAAGTGGGTTAAGTGGTGCACAGTTGGGCTGAAGTGGAGCGAAGGTGATTGGTGTTGGCTTTCAGCGGAGTGCATGCTTGTGTTTCCAGATTTGCACAGTTAAACACATCACATAATTGACTCGTGTAGAAAGACCAAAGGAGGGTGATAGGTGTAGGAGCTAAGTGGTTTCAAAATTTGGGACAAAAACCAATTGTTTCCCCAAAATAAATCGAGTGCATACTGGCAGTTTTGGTCTCCAAAGTTGTCTAGTTTTTGTTCAACTCTTGTCCTATTCAATAACAGTCGCTGTCAAGCATCTCCGGTTTTCTTTCCCCTCTCCACCACCCATGTTTTCCTGCTTGACATTTACCCATTCTACTTGTTCATTCTCTGTGTTCTCCTTTCCCTTCTTACCAAAAGGAAATCTCTTTCATACCAAAGTTTCAGCTTGAAGCCAAGTCCGAAACTAACTATTTTGTCCATTATCCCCCAATCTCAATTTTCCTAAACATCCCCCAAAGGTATGAGCAATGCATCCACAGGATAAGCATAGCCATGGTAACTTCTTGTTTTTTAACAGCACCCACACTTTGTTAACAACTACAATAATTGTTATACCTCTTGCAATAGGTTTGTTCAAACCTACCACTACTTTCACTCGCAAAGAGATTCCCCATCTTCTACGACATCCACCTCCCTAGCCAACCCTACAATATTCTAGATTTGCGTCCCCACTTCTTTAGACATTCAAGTTAGCAGTGGATTATAAATCTGAACCCAAAATTTATCATGATCGAATTGTATTTGATTTGGTTGGATAAATCCACCAAATGGTTTGATACAAAATAAAAAATTATCAAATAACCAGGGACTTCCTCCCTCCACTTTTTGTTTTTCAACATGTGTTTCAAAAGTGATGATGAATACATTGTTTTCCATCTCCTTGAATAATGCCAATTTGCTCACCGTCCATACCTTAGCCATGGTTGATGAAATTATCTCTTTGATAATAGCACACTTGATACACACCTTGTCCACCAGGCATTGCTCGCCTTTCCTTTGTTCTTCAACTATTGCCTTTCCATCAAAATCAATAGTGTTATTTTCCTCTTCTGTGAGACTCAGTTGCTTCTATAACCCTTGTCCACCACACTCTTGTTCCACCAGAAAACAGTTTGCAAAAGAGTGACTTACCATGCCTCCTCTATTTTCACTAGGGAGAAAACAAAGAGTGACTCGTTCCAACCTCTTAATCAACACTTGAATTATGTTTTTTATGAGTATAGTAGCCTCAATTGATGAAAATATATTATTGTTCATTTGGAGATAGAGAAGTGTGCTTGTATGATATAAATATAACTTCAACAATATGGAGATACAATGTGGGTAGGGAGGACGAATTGCCATACAAGTATATTTTTTAGAGGCCCAAGTCCAATTATAGATGGGCTTTGATTGATTATTACTAAAAATTTATTTAAGAAATAAATATACTGCTTGCCGAAGCTAGTATGAGATGCATCGATTATAATCTTAATATTACAGCCACACTTTAGTCTTTTTATCATTTTCATATGGCTTTTACATATGGAAGTAATAAACCAAGTAGTGGCACTTATTATATGAGAGTTGCATTCCATGAAGGTTGGAACTCCCCACATATGAGACTAAGAGACTCGTAGTTCCTGACGCAAGGGAAAGCCCTTTCAAACTAAGCAGGTGAGCAATAGTCTCATGTGGGTAATGCTAAGAAAAGCACAAATAGTTCACCATTTTTGGGCGACCAAAGGGACTCAAGTTCTATATCGGCCACATAAAATATGGGTAGGCGATGCGAAGGCAAGCAAATTTGAAAGCAAGCAGAGCTATTCAGGCCAGCAACAAGCAAGTAATGACAAGCGAAAAATGTGTAGCTCAGATGCAATTCAGAGCGAGTAACAGACAACAAAATGGGAGGTTGATAGGACTCCAAGAAACAACACAGAAGTTCTCAGAGAGTAATAGGTAACCTAGCATATAGATCATACTCAAGAGGTGATGTTTCTACAAGGAGCATGCACGTCAAAGAAAGATCACGGGTTCAAATACGCCGACCACACTTGTTTAATCATCTGCCCACACTCTTACTCTAATGCCCATCCCATTACATATTTGAAATTCTTCTTATTTTTTCGTCTATTTGTTTGATCCCTACTAAAATGAAGAAACAGAGGTTTGTGGTCCAAGTACCTCCACTCTTGCCTCACTATAGTTCTCAAACCAAATTGGATTAACCACCACCCTATCCAACCTTTCCTTTGTGAATGTCTCATCACAGTGCTTGTTACTCCTAGTATATTTATCCCCACTCCACCCAAGATCAAATAAATTACTCTTCTCTGAAGTCCTAAAGCTTTTCATCCAAGACTCACACCTCAACCTATCCTCTTTTCCTCTCCTTGTGCTACAATTTCATTAGAGTCTCCTGTCACACACCACCCTCTATTTCCAGTAGGCTTAAAGGGGCTCAACAATTCCCAACCCTCATATCTTTTACTAGAGTCTGGATGGTCGTAAAATCTTGTGAAAAACCCTCAAAAGTTATTTATTTCATCATTAACTCATGCATTTATGTGCCTCTGGGAGTAATTTATTATGTTCACATTTATATCATCTCTCCACAACAAGATTAATCCCCCACTTGTACCCACTGAGTCAACCACAAAACACCCCTCCATTCATAGCTTCCTCTTCAAATAAATTATTTTGACTACCTTAACTTTGGTTTCCATCAAGAAAACCAAGTTGGGAAACTTCTCCTTCACCACTAAGCAAAGGTCTTAAGCTATTATGGGGTTCCCAAGCCCCCGACAATTCCAACTAAGTGTTTTCATTGTGATTGGTGGGGCTATTAAGTAGCCTCTGCCAATTTTTCATCGGTGATTCAAAATTACCACTTTTCTCCCATCTGACCTTATTAGAATGGTCAACTGGTGCTCTCCATCCTCATCAATCAGAGTCCTTTTTCAAACTTACTTCAAATCGAGACAGAAGTATTACCTCGACCTCTCGCCCTTCTCTCCAATTCCCCCGTGCCTCATTTCTTATGTTCTGCGTCTGTTTGTTAATTTGTTTTCTTTCTTCCCCTTCCTGATCTCGTTGCCTGAGTGTTTTCTCTTGTTTTATCTCCTAGGTCTTCAACCCAACTGTAAAATTAATTTTATACTGGCTCTCTGTTGCCTGATCGTAGTTGAATCACTGACTTTTAAATTCTAAATTTCTCCCATCATTCCATTCATCATTCCCATCTGTTCCTCCCACCTTCCATGCCCTTTGTGATTTTTTCTTAATTATGACCCATTTTTTAAATTAGTTTCATATTTCGTAACGTTCGTCGTCGAGCATCTCCAACTTTCTTCCCCTTCTCCACCACCCATGTATGCCTTCCTGACATTTAACCCTTCTACTCGTTCATTCTCCATGTTCTCCTTTCCTTTCTTGCCATTAAAAAAAAAAATCCTTCATACCAAAGTTTCAGCCCAAAGCCAAGTCCCAAATTGATTATTCTATCCATTTTCCCCCGATCCTTATTTTCCTTAACACCCATCAGAGGTATGAACAATGCATCCGTTGGAGAAGCATAGCCTGGGTAACTTCTCGTATTTTAACGAAACCCACACTTTGTTACCAAGTACATTAACTGCAACGCCCTCAGCCACAGCTTGGGATTGGACGGTGACTGAAGTGTCAGGACATGTAACTCAAGGCTACATACCCCCTTACATGATAGTTATGATGCACTACACCTATTGATCTAGCAGTATGCAATAAATCTTAGCAAGAAAATTTCTTTACTACATAAAACTGGTGGCAATGTAATAACATGGTACCAAAGTGTAAGCATCCCAAAGTTTTTAAACTAAAGTACTTCCAAAATAGACATTGTTTTCAAAAGTCTTCCAAAACAAGGGACCATAAAAAAGTTAATTTCACCAAAACTCGAGTCATTTCTTTTTCTACCACTATTTCCACTGTCCCTTTCCAAAATAAAAATTTACAAGGCCGTCCCTATTTGGCCTTGTCTTTGTTCAAAATTCTCCTCAACTCCTCGAAGAGCTGCAACACTTCAGTAATGAATTGGTCGACATCTTCCAGCTTTTCTACAAAGGATGGCTCCGATGAGCTCTCATGGCTCTTTGGGGTCTCCTTGACTATCTAGGGAGCTGGCCTCTTGCGTTTCTCAATGGTTGTTCTCTTGCAGTCCAGTAACAATTTTTACCATTTCAAGTGTTGAATGGTAGTGGAAACTACCATAATGAGATTTCGAGAAATCTCAGTAAGTAAACAAGCAACATACAACAAATAACATAAGCATATAAGGACAAACCATAATGAATGCATGGACATGTATTTTGACATAAAACTTGACTTACGCAACATTGACATTTTCAAAATAACATGTAACAGAGACCTTTTAACCTTTTCAAGAAAATGTCTTTTCCATCTTTTCATATTTGATTCTAAAACCTATAACATATCATTTGAGCTCGAGTTCTTGGTCATTCACATATCATATCTTTGAGCCTATTGTCTTGTTCATTTCTTGTAACATATGGTTGGATACTTCAAGGCTCCCCTATGCACTGTGTGTTCCCCACTAGTTACTGCATCATCCAATGGCCCACTTGACCTAGGTGACTACGTCATATTCTTTAATATACTTATTACGGAAGTTCGCATATTTCACCTTTACCGTATCGCACCCACTAGCTTTAAGTGCAACCCCATTCCAGTATACATTCTACTAAGATCTATTCGAGGTTTATTGATTGTACTTCGTCAACCCAATGACTACCACTCTATTTTAAACACTCCAGAGTGGACAGAGAAGTCCACTAGGGCATTCCCCCATCCTAACATTTGAGGTCGTGACAAAACGTTTACTGACCCATTTCCTTGAAAACAGTGCACAAACCCAATGCATGTGACCTAGACTTATGATACTTATCATGTAATCATGCATGCTGAAAATTGTGCAATCTCATGTCATGTAAATATACACAAATAATGTACATCCTGCGTTATGGCTTGAAAATATTAGAACATGCTAATACTTAACTTATTCATATGAACAACGACATTCAACGATTAACAAAGGGTAAAACATGTTCATAACAACATTCACTATGCTAGGCCAAAACATAGAACCACTTGAAAACATGATTTTTCAACAATAACCTAAGCTTAGGACTTCTAAAATATTCGACATAGCATTATCAAATAGCACAGCAACATGATCATATAGATCTGAATACAAAACATGGTATTACAAGAGATTTCATGATAAAACAGAATAACAATCAACATGATAATATATAATGTTCAACATAGCAACATATATTTAGGTAAAACTGAATATATAACATGATAGGAGATTTCATCCAAATCAAACAACAAACAATGCAAGTTTACACATCATATACACAGATTATCCAAGAGTAGGTTGAAGGTCTACTTACAAAAATCCAATGATTACAAATAGCAAGCTGAAAATGCATATGGAGATTAATTAGACATGGTCATCCGAAACCCTAATCTCTTGTGTGAGTGTGTGTCATGTACATAGCTCATGAAACTCATTTCCACGACAAGAAGGGCTCCTTAACATTCAGACTTCACTCTCAAATCTGAAATTTCATGAAGAAATAAACCCTAGCTTATCTAAGTGTAGTGGTAGTGGCTCTTCTTCCTTTTCAAAGTTTCATATTCACTTGCTTAAGGCAAATGGTGGTTCAGGTCTCTCTCACCCTTTTGGAGAAAACCCTATCCCTCCCAAATGTGTGTGTGTGTGTTTGTGTGTATGTGAAAATTTATGAAGCCTGAAACCCTATTCTTGTTTCTCTCTTTGGCCATGTGTGTGTGTGTGTAAGAGACAAGTGAATGGTCCTTACCTCGTGTACTCTTCCTCCTTGGATGGTGTTGGTACTCCTCGGTGTGCTTGAAATTGTGGTTGGAGGAAGAAGGTAGGTGCGTATGTGCTGTTTGGGTGGAGAGAAAATAATGGAAAGTAAGAGAGAGTGGTGTGGCCGTGTAACACAAGGAAAAATTAGAAAATGACAAAAGGACTACCCGTTTTTGGCTCCCCCTTCTTATAGCCGTCTTTTCCCTCCTTGAAAAACCAAAAGTCTTGATGCATGGATGCACTTGGGATCTTGGCCAAGTATCTCTTCACCTTCCTCATGATGGGATTTTGTTGGAAAACCAAATATTTTTTGGACAAGTGGAGTGTGGCTTCCCCAATCTAGAATCCTGATTCCATCTATGCCCTCCTCCATGTGCCTAGGTTCATTGAACTTGGTGGCAAAAAGGACAAACTCAAACCCTAAATCAATCTTGGACAACAACACGTGTGCATGCTTGACATTTGACAAGTGGGGCGTTTGTGTGTGTGGTTGCCAAAAATCCTCTCATCTCCCCAAGAAAATCTCTTCTTCTTCCTAGATCTAAGGTAATGCATGGTTGGTTCTTAAGTGGGTGGTGGCATGTGCGACTCCTTGCCCTAGCTGACCCTCTCTCTTCTTCTCACCTTAAGATTTTTCTAGAATCCTCAATGGGCATGTAAATCATTTCCCAAGCAAACTTTTCCTCTTCCCCATGGTTCTCTCTCTAGGGTTTTGACAAGTGGCATCATATGAGGAAATGTGTGTGTTGGCCGAAACCTAGGGACTAGGTTTTTTCCCCATCCCAATACAACTCTTCCACTTCTCAATCATTTCACTCTTCTAGAAAGTCACACATGAGTGACACTTGGCATTTCCCATTGAAACCGAAACCCCATCCTCTTAGTGGGTCATGCCTTTGACTTTTGAACTCCCCTAGGCACCACTTCCCCATGGAATCCTCTTGGAACTCACACATTATTGACAAGTAGCATGCAAGCATGAGTGGTTTGGTAAGGGTGCATTGGCCGAGTGAAATACTTGGCCTTCCCAATGTGTCTTATCATTTCCTTCCTCTAGAAGCCCTCTAGGTTGGTGACAACTTTCAAGTCAAGTGCTTCTCTCAAACAAGGTCTTTTGCATGCATGACAAATGGCAGAAGGTAGGTGAGCATCCCTTGATAGGCAGGTGGGGCCTTTGGGTTACCAAAACCCTAAAGTCTCTCACCCCTTTTTCCCCATATCATGTCTTGGTTCATTACACCTAGTGTAGGAACAAGTGGAATGACATGTGATACTATGTAATGAGTTGGATGTGTGCCCTAAGGTCCACTTGGATTTCCAAACCCTAAACCTATGTGATAGCCAAAATCTATAGGCCTTGTGGGCTTCCCTTGTGAACTTAGATGCCTAATGTATCAGGTCCAAAGTTTCTAAGTATCCTCTACCATCTTGCTTGGCCCAACAACCATACATAGCCAAATAACGAAATATGAATGAAGACTTGGCTAAGTCCAAGTTATCACATTAACTGTTCGACCTCTTGCAATAGGTTTGTTCAAATCTTCCACTACTTTTACTTGAAGAGAAATTCCTCATCCGACCCCATCTTCTTGCACATCCACCCCCTTAGCCAACCCAACAGTATTCCCAATTGCATCCCCACTTCTTTGGACAAATAGGCTAGTGGTAAATATGAATCTGAACCCAGAATTTATCCTGATCAAATCACATTTGACTTGCTTGTATAAATCCATCAACTAGTTTGATACAAAATAAATCATTTTCAAGTAACCAGGGACTTCCTCCCTCTACTTTTGTTTATTTGCATGTGTTTCAAAAGTGATAATGAATACATTATTTCTCATCTTCTTGAATAATGCTGGTTTATTCACCCTCCATACCTTAGCCATGGTTTATGAAATTCTCTCTTTACAAATAGCATGCTCGATACACACCTTTCCCACCAAGCATCTCCCCCCTTGGCTTTGTACTTCAACTATTTCCTTTCCTTCAAGACCAATAGTGCTATTTTCCTCTTCTGTAAAACGTAGCTAAATCTATAACCCTTGTCCACCACACTCTTGTTCCGCTAGAAAAGAGTGACTTACCACCCCCCCCTCTATTTTCTCTAGGAAGAAAACAAAGAGTGACTCCTTCCAACTTCTTAATCGACACTTGAATTATGTGTTGTATGTGTATAGTAGGCTCAATTAGTAAAAATATATTATTGGTCATTTGGAGATAGAGAAAAGGGTTTGTATGATATAAATATACCTTGACCAATATGGAGATAGTATGTGGGTATAAAGGATGACTTGTCATACAAGTGGATTCGTTTGAGGCCCAAGTCCAATTATAGTAGGGCTTTGATTGATTATTACTAAAAATGTAATTATGAAAGAAATACACGGCTAGCCAAAGCTAGCAAGAGATCCATCAATTATAATCTTAATAATACAACCATATTTTATCATCCCTAAATTCTGCTTGGCATCAGACATACTCTAAAGAGTCGGGACATGCAACACAAGATTACCTGCCCCCATTCATGACAATTAAAGATGCAATACACCTAGCATGCATCTAACAATATGCAATACTCACAGTAGATAATTTCTTTTCTTGAAAAATACTATGCACCAAATGAGACATATCCAAAAAACTTTGAAACATAATAAATAAATATTAAAGTGGTAGACATTCTTGATTACAACATAAGTCTAAAAGGTATGTAATCACAAAAGTACAGGAGACAAGGCTCCATAAGTACATGCATAAACTAAAATATCTACCGTGCTAATCCGTTGAGTAGCTAGTGCAACTCAATCAAGGATGCCATAATACTATCTATGAATAGGATCATAGAGGCTATGAGCTCCGCATCATGTCTGCACTGCCTACTCAACCGTCTCTAATCGGCCAGCGTCTGTTGTATTTCCCAATTCTGATACATTGTCTATCATTCTGGGGGGAATGGTAGTTGAAATTACCATGGTGAGATTTGAGTACAAATCCCATCAAGTTAACAAAGAACTGAACTAACAGTTTAAAAATGCATGCATGACTGTAAAAACATTATCATAAATAAGCTTAACGTGACTTGACATTTAACATGATGTGTACTGACATGACTTGAACTTAAACTGAACGTGAACTGACTAAATGTTGAAATAACATGAGCATGAACGTGAAATACATAAACTTGGAATCTTGTTCAATAAATAAGCATGATTAATAAAAGTGACCATATGGGTGCTACACAGTTCCCCTTGAGCCATGTGTCCCTACCGATTACCACATTACAACACAGGTATCTGCACCAGTTGTGAGTGTGTTTATGTACTTACTAGTTCACAGGTATCTGCACTTGCTATGAAAAACGTAATGTACAACTCCGATGTTAGGTATCTGCACCAGCACAAGTACGTATAACATGAAATTGAAAGTGTGGGGCAACATCGACTTTAGTGCCTGTCTTCACTCCAGTGACCAGTTCATTAGGCCTCATTCGAAACCCGTTGATCTTTACCTTGTCAACCCAGGCTATTTCACACTAATTTAGACACTCCAACGTGAACAACAGAGTTCCACTAGGATATTACCCCATCCTAGCATTTAGGATCGTGATAAACATAAACAGACTTGACTAACTTAAAATTACTATTTTCGAGACACACTTTGTACTCGAAATATGACATGACATAAATATATTATTGTCCATTTGGAGATAGAGAAGTGGGTTTGTATGATATAAATATACCTTGACCAATATGGAGATAGAATGTGGGGATGGAGGACAAGTTGTCATACAAGTGGATTTGTTTGAGGCCCAAGTCCAATTATAGTTGGGCTTTGATTTATTATTACTAGAAATGTATTTATGGAATAAATATACAACTAGTTTAAGCTAGCTTGAGATTCATCGATTATAATCTTAATAAAACTGCCACACTCTAGGTTTTTGATCACTTTCATAGGGTTTTTATATATGGAAGTAATGAACCAAGCAGTGGTACTTATTATGTGAGAGCCGCAATTTGGAACTTCCTGCATGCGAGACTAAGATACTTGTCCTCCTTGATGTAAGGGAAAGTCCTATCAAATGGACAAGTGAGCAAAAGCCTCATGTAGGTAATGCTCAGACAAGTAGGGACCTAGGTGAGCAAAGGATTAGGAAAAGAGTATCTATGAATAAGTAAGAGCCATTTCTAGGCTAACAAAGGTAAGGCAACCAAAGGGACTCAAGTTCTATATCATCCACATAAAAGATGGACAAGCAATGTGCAAGGCAAGCAAATTCGAAAGCAAGCAAAAGTATTGATGCAGCAATGCACGACTAACCATTGGCAAACAATGTGTAGCTCGGATGCATTTCAGGGCGAGCAACAGACACGCAAAGTGAGGTTGGTAGGATGCCCAGAAATAACATGGGAGTGCTCAGATAGTAGTAGGCAACCTAGCATATAGATCATACTCAAACAGCAATGTTTTTACCAGGAGTATGCACGTGATAGAAAGATCACGGGCTCAAATACGCCAACCAGACGTAGCAGCTTCCACCACGTTGGCAACATTCACAAGCGGTAGACTGCACTCCTTGTCTCCTTGGCTAAAACTAAGACACACAAATTTTGTCATTTCTACTACTATCACCCCTTCCATCTAACGTACACCTAGACCATGGAGGACTCGCCAATTTACCAGCCAACCTATGTCAAGAACTATGAGACTCATGACAGGCCAAATGCTCAGTATAAAAGCCTCACCTCACTAAACTCTTTCTTCATGCTTTGGGATCTCCATAGAGCTAAAAAACCACTCTCTCTCTCATCCATTCCTAAACACGAGTGAAGGAAAAAGCTCTAACTTCGAAGGAAACCCTCAAATTCTCATTATTTTAGACGCCAGATTCCTCATCGAACCAAGGGAGGCCAGACCATAAGCAATCTTTCAGTAAAAGCTCATTGTAGAGGTAGGTCTTTCTTACGACAACTCTAGAAATGTCGGATAATGACTATGAATACTCTAGATTACAATCTATTGTGTTTTGTCTCCATACTTTAATGTTTTATGTATACATAATATGGGTTTTTATTAGGAGTGTTGATATTATTTTGTAAAAAGGTTCCTACTTTTTCTATTTTAATTAAGAGTTCCTAGGTTTGTGTGTGTGGATCACGACCCCACGCTGAGATAGGGCAATTTCTCAGTGGAGTTTGTCTGGTTACTCGAAAGCGTCTAAGAATTAAGTGATGTCCTCTAGGTTGTCATTAGGCGACAACATGCTTGGGCGAGATGGTAACACTCCCAGGTCAAAGGCGTGGCCCCACAATTGATGTAGGCTAGAGGATGTCGTGGTCAAGGACGGTGCTCGAAGCCAGGTGTCACTCATTATGAAATCATACGCAATGTCATTATCCACGGTGCAGCGAAGGGAGTTAGGGTTTATGTACGATCATAGAAAGGGGAGACCGTAGTGCACATGTTAATAAATGGAAATGGTTGGTAAGATGGATTCATGCTGTTAGATGGACTTGGGGTCCACTGTTGATGGTTTTCACGCTGAGTCTTGGACTTGGGGTCCATTGTAAGATGTATAATTTTGATGCTTTGGGCAATGGGTGCTTGGTACAAATGGTCATGATATTTTAATTTTGATGATTGGAGTATTGTATGTGTACCTTGTTCAACTTAGGTGTATCCTAGTCATTTGTATCTACCTCATTTGTCTAAATTTATAGCTTACAAATGATGATGATGCCATAATGTAGCAGTAGTCCTAGCCACTGGAGTAGTAGAATGCACGCAAGTGGCCTTGGGTTGCCCTTTGGGGCTAGAAGAAAGTTTAAACCTACTCAAGTTCGGCATTATTCTGAGGATAAACTAGTTATTCAAGCACTACACTAGTATAAATTATCAAAGTCGGGTGGTTAACTTCCAACTGTGTGAAGGACAGCTGATGGGATTTATCAAAAGCAAGCTTAGGACATTGCCAAAGGTTATTTTAGCCCTGCAAGCTAAGAGAGATCTTACTAGTGAAGCAAAAGCATACCTGGTGCAAATAATGATTAAGCCAATGGAGAATAAGTCGATAAGGGGAATTCCTGTAGTTGAGGAATTTCCAGAAACATTCGCTAACGATCTCCCCAGATTGCCTCCAATTCGGGAGATTGAATTTGCAATCGACATGGAACCATGAGCAACTCTAATGCACAAGGCACCATATAGAATGATGCCATCAAAGTTGAAAGAGTTGAAGGCGCAGTTGGAGGAACTTCTAGATAAAGGGTTTATTAGACTAAGTTTGTCACCATGGGAAGCATTGGTATTGTTTATCAAGAAGGATGGAACCCTTCAAATGTGTATAGATTCCAGAGACTTGAATAAGATGACAATAAAAAATAAGTACCCCTTACCCAGAATTGATGATTTGCTCAATCAACTATAAGGAGCAGCACTATTCTCCAAAATCGACTTTAGGTCGAGGTATCACTAGCTAAGCATTAAGGAGAGTGACGTGCCCAAGACTGCTTTTAGGAAAAAGTCCGTGCATTACGAGTTTATAGTTAAACTATTTGGTTTGGGCAATGCCCCTGCAAGGTTGATGGATATCATGAATATTTAAGCTTGCTGATAGAAAGAACTCGGTTCTAGATTAAAATATCACGATGGAATTTCATAAAGATCTTGTTTGCTTACCGTTGCTCATAAATGAGAAATACGAAAGGCACAAACTTGCACTAAATTATTTTTTGGAATCGCAAGTTTTGCTATCATGAAGCAACTTCCTCAACTATGCTACTATATTAGCATTAAATGATAATTAGTACTACTGAGCTAAAAAAGTAATTATTTCTCATTTTTATTATCATATAGTCTATCATTAAGTTAACTTAAAAAAATATACATCCAATTAAATTACTAATTTTATATAAAATTGTAAGTATATCACATAATTCTGAAAGCATGGAACTTTTTGCTCCACTCTCCAGTTGTGTTATTATTAAATAACATCACATCCAATTAAGTAATGCATTTCTTTTGCATTGACCCGATTTATGATATAGGATACTGTCGAAGTGCAGCAAGGGATCTAAAGAAGAACAGAGGCTAGACTCATTAATTGAACTACATAATTAAATCTATAATTTTATTTATATATAAAACTATTAAAATGAAATTTAATATATTTAATCAAATTATAAAATTTCTAGTCTTTTACTTTTAAAATGCGTGTCTTTTAGAAAGAAAAAACGAATCAGACAGATTATGATATGTTTGGAAAACATGTTTTACCTAAAATTTTTATCTTCATCTCATCTCATCTTTACACTTTTTCAAATTTCCATATAAAATATAATAAATAATTCAACTTTTTCAAATCCCAATATAACTTTTTCAAATTCTAATTCAATTTTTTCAAATCTCAAAACTAAAAAATAATATTTTAAACTTTAAAACAAAACACAAAATTCTCATCTCATCTTCCAAACATATCCTATAGAGATTTGATTTTTTTTTATGGCTTAAAAGCTTCACGTCTTTGAATTGATTTGATTTTTTGATGGGCTAAAAACCCAAGTCAAACATTTCCAACGAGCACCGAAGAACAAAAAGAAATCAAAGAGCCTTTGTCTATAGTCTCTAATCACAATCTCAAGAACAATGGCCATTATTTCCTCAAAACTCAGAAGAACACTACTCGTGGCACAGCCCCCAATGCTTCCTCCTCTTATTCACTCTTCAAATTTCCTTTACTCGACAGCGAGAGGAACAGAATCAGCCTGAAATGTAATACAAAAAAGATGGCTTACAACCAGAACCAACACATCATATATGCAAGCATGCATGCAAGAGAAAGAGCAAATGAATAAGTTATAAAATAGCTGTATGAATATCGTTATTTCAGCTCCCTTGTCGAAAGAATCTTACCAGCTTACGATACTTGAGTGCATAAAACATCTCAAGGTAGCGGCGGCTCTCACGGCGATCAAGTTTAGACACATGCTTCCAAAAGCCATAAACCCCAGTAAGGGTCAACAACCTCTCAGAATAAATCTGCCATGTGTACCTGTGTAAGGAAGCAGAGAGTCAGATAAGTAGGCATAAACAGTACCAATCTAAAGATAATAGGGGATGAAGAGGAAAGGAAGCTCACTTCTCTTGGATCCGCTTCAACCCTCCCTGAGAGATCTCATTCCAGTGGTTAGGGTCTGCCTTAGACTTCTCAAAGAAATTGACCAGGAGTTGGGCCGCTTGATCACCATGATAGGGATCAATGTGGAAACCAGACTTGCCATGGACAATGATCTCTGCTGGGCCGCCATTACAGGTAGCAAATGTTGGCAATCCACAGGTCATGGCCTCAACAACCGTCAGGCCAAAAGCTTCGTACACAGCAGGCTGCACGAAGGCTCCTTTTGTGTCAGCGATACACCGATAGAGTTCACCATTTCTCACTCGGTTCATCTGGGAAGAAATCCATCTAAACTGGCCATTCAACTTGTAGGTTTCAATAAGACCATGCATTTTCTTCATCTCAGCTTGTTCCTCCAAGTCCTTGGACTCCTTCCTCCGATCCCCAGCAACAACAACAAGGTTAACCAACTCCCGAAGGCGGGAATTCTTACCATACCATTCTACAAGACCTGTGATGTTCTTCACACGATCCAATCTCGCCATTGTGAATATGATTGGCTTGTTTCGGTCTTTCAATACACACCTGTAGCCAGGAACATCTGAATGACCATCGTTTGAATTGGATATATGAAGGAGAAATATAAGGAGTGGAAAAAAGAGATGGAAACTCACAAGTGTTCCTCATTCTCAACAGAAGAGTAGAGCAGCTCTTCGATTTCAGGGTGGAAAGATGTCAACCTCTTTTCCTTTTCAGTGTAGGAGTAGTAAATGCTCATATCTGCTCCAGGTGAGACAATGTTGAACTTAGGATCAAAAACATCAATCCCATGTACAACACGATAGAGTCCAGGAAGGGTGAAAGCAGTGTGGCTCTCGTATTGACCAACAGTGTCTTTGCTGAGACACATGACAGAAGGTAAAAACAATATTAGGGTCTCTGGATAAAGAAACGTACAATATCAATAAATAAAGAAGGGGAAAAGGAGCATCTCACCTTCCAGCAATTTCTTGGAAAGTAGAAGTGATGATGAAGTCGGTATGATTCATGGCTATAAGATCTGCAGTAAACTGGCAAGAGAAGTGATACTTCTCCTCAAATTGTTTCCAGTATATGTCAGAGTCAGGATACTTAGTCTTCTCAAGGGCATGTGCTATGGTGCACTGCACAAAGGAAAAAATGAGAATACATTTGTTATTTTAAACAGCAAAAAAGATGAGCAAATGCAGCAAAAACAAAACGAGACAAGAAGAATAGCGTATGACAAACCTCTGTAACCCCAAATTTATGCGCTAACAATGAGGCAACAATGTTCCCATCACTGTAATTTCCAATGATCAAATCAGGCTTCCCTTGTAACTCTTTAGAAAGTTCATGGGCAACATCCTTAAAGAAAGTCAATCATTCGACATTACAATCACATACAACAAGTAACAAATTTACAAGCAAATTAAGGTACAACTTTTGATTAGTCTACCTCAGTGTACGTTTCAAGATAGGGCCAAACTTCAAATCTTGAGATCCATTTCCGGACAATTCCCTTCTCTGTTCTAAAGGGAACTCGAAGAATATCCGTATGCTCTGTCCCAAATACTTTCTCAAGGCGCTGACCACATGTGGTTCCAACTGCATCAGGGAGGAGTCGTGTGACCTGGGAATGGAAGTAAAATTCAGCATCGATTTGAGGAACAAATGCCACTAAAACATAAAAAATGTCTGAGCTAAAACTGTTGCACCAAAACATAAGCACAGCTTACGATGAGGATACGAGGAGTGATATCCAAGCCTTGATGCTTGATACGAGTAAGCATCTCACTTTCCAATGCCCGAACTTGATCCAAGATATAAACAACCTGGATGAGAAATCAAGTGGACCGAGTCAGTCAATCTATATTGTCACAACACATCCAATTTAAAGAGGGTGCATTAGGCTCGCTCACTAACCTGGCCACCAGTGTCAGGATATCCCAAGACATTATCCTGGGCAAAATACCCATGGGGTGACATAATTACTACATTGAAGACCATAGGGATTTTCCCGAGGAACTTCTCAAGGGTGTATGGGTCAGGAGCCTCAAGAAGATGCAAAAGAAGTTGAATCATTTCTAATACACGTTCAGCAGTGTCACCCCACCCTCTTTCCAAACCAATCTCCTGGAACTTGTGCTCAAACTTAGAAAATGGTGTTTCAGGGGCAAGTTTAGAGAGATAATCCTCTGCCTTCCTAAGAACATATTGGAGGGAATTAACGTTCTGAATTCTATCATTCACCATCATACTCTGCAGACAAGCAACAACTCATATAGTAAGAAAGTCAATCATAAAATTCCAATCAAGTCCTTTTAGTCAGGCATGGAGACATACCAAGTATTTGGATCAAGTTATTCACAATTCAGAGTTTGAAACCCAAATCATTCCAGGATTTCCAGTATTTGGAAATAATTATTAATCTAGTGTCCACCTTGTAAGAGATGCCAAAATTACACTTTTTCTATGAGAGAAACAGAATATGCACAGACGAACCTTCCCCTTGTAGCAGTGTACTCTGAGAAATTCAAGCAGCGGGTGCATGCTTTCCTTGTCATGAAAGAGCTTTGCGGAAAGGTGGCGATTAAGGAACTCCACACCATTCCCAATGGACTTTGAAAGAGTGGGACGGGGAAAAGATGCATTAAAGGGCTCAAAATCCAACTCAAGCACAAAGTTCCCATTAGAGCTGCATTGATACGTATTGCATGATTAAGATTCCAAGTATATAAGCAACGAGTAAACTTGCTAATTCATGCAAACAAAATACAGAAGCTATATATAATCCAAGTATTAGAATGTCACCTTCCATCCACTAGTTCCTCTTTGAAATGCAGGTACTCCGCCACACGTAGCTCTTCAACCACAAGAGCATAGACATTCACTCTTATGTATTCCCAAACGCCAGGCCTTGGACGAACCGCCAAGGCAACCCAGGGAGGTAGAACAATGGCTTCCTATATTTACATAAAAATCAGCTAAAATTGTCAATTTGACAACCAAAATAAGTAGGAAAAAACCCACACCAAAGTGATCGATATGACCTGAGTAGATCTCAAAACTTCACCAAATGCCCCGTTCAGAAGTTTCTGTCTATTGGACTCAGAAATTGCTTCAAGCTCTGCAATAAGTTGATGGTGTTGCAGAATACCTTTTCCTTTGGCTTCGATCCTACAAAACCATCATCCCATGAGACAATATGTACGTATGTAAGCAGATATATTCCATTCTCATTCCCATCCTCAAACAACCACCTCTTCCTCAACAATGACCAATACTCCTGGAGGGGACAGACGAATTCCTATCCTGATTGCTCCTAGTTTTGAATGTTCCTTTTTCTTTTGTTTTTCCTCTCTCTCTCTCTCTCTCTCTCTCCCTCCCCCACCCTTTTTGAGGTATTATACCGAATCATGACTTAATTAACTTAAGCAAACTCTACCACACCTACTAAAATCTAAGCATATTTTTATTGAAACAGAAAAATCCCAATGCAAAAGATTTAGATCAATTACCTGGACAGGAGTGCCACAATTTCATTGCGACTAGCAGCCAGAGTCTCATCCACGCGCTCACGGAGGCTGTGCACGCGAGTCAAGGCACTTTCCGCCATTGCTAGCTCACGGAACCTTCAACTAACACGAAAAAGAATCAACTGTAGACAACAGATCCGACTTATTAAAAAAAAAAAAAACAAAGAAAAAAAATAGACAATAAAAAGGAGATGGGATAAACACAAGAAAGTCAAAGATCAAAACTTAGGTAAATTAAATACTATTCTAGAAGGAAGCCTCAAGACTTCTAAACCTACCACCACCGCCACCAACCACATAGAAAAGTAATAAACATAGATTTATCATTAATGGCTCAACTAAGATTGCTGTCTAAAACCAATGCAGAGATGACTGTACATATATATGATCTAGTGGTCTCTGTAGCAGCATGACCACTCTCCATTAAATAATTAGTTGCAACCTGAGATCACAAAGCATTCAACCACGAGTGCTTGGCAGATAATAAAGCTCAGATCCATTATATTAATAACACCTTTATGGGATTAACAAAAGAGATTAAAGCAGAGAATAAATTGTTTAGCATGACGTCAGTAATAGGTACAGAAACATTGAACTAAACCAGAAACTTCATGCTTGAAAGAGATGTTACTTTAAACCCAAAAAGATAATTCTGAT
Source organism: Cyclocarya paliurus (assembly GCA_029856935.1). Taxonomy (NCBI): domain Eukaryota; kingdom Viridiplantae; phylum Streptophyta; class Magnoliopsida; order Fagales; family Juglandaceae; genus Cyclocarya; species Cyclocarya paliurus. The sequence goes on from CM056950.1 coordinate 24,175,429, forward strand.
CGATTTTTCTTTTTTCCAGCGAAGAAGACAAGAAAATATTTTTGAAGAAAGAGAATAAAAGAGGAGAGATCGTTCTGAAGCGAAGGTATAAACACATGCGAAAAAAAAAAAGCAAGATTCAGGAGGGGTACCTAGAGAGAGAAACGGAAGGAAATGAATGGGGAGAGGGAAGGGTAGCAGGAGCTCGATTTTATAACCAGGAAAGTAGCGCGAAACATAAAAGGCCAAGGCCAAGCAACGATGTGACATGGGAAAGAGAAACGCCAGCTGTAAAATCTGTTGAATAAATATTTTAACTTAAAAAATTATATTTACAATATTTACTGTTTTATTTACAATTTTGAATAATGTTTAATTTTACTTGTAAATAATTAAATATAATTTGGTGGTGGATGGACGAGGGACCCTCAGGTTGGGAAAGGAAGGTGGTGATGATAACAGCTTGACTTTTTGGTAACTCTCACCCAATATAGTAATATACTATCAGAAGTTTTATATCAAATACTTTTATCTAATTAACAAGTGATTTGTAGTTTTATTATTTTATTTAAATATTTAAATATTTTTATATTTAAATAAAAAGATAAAAATAATCAATTATATATTAATTAGATAAAAATATGTGATGTAAAAAAATTTTATAAAATTTATAGTGTGTGTATTTATATATATATATATATATATATATATATATATATTCATAGGGTTGATGCAGCACTTTATTAAAAAGCTGGACCTCAGTATGTACCATATAAATGTGCAAGAACTTTTCACTTTTTGTGGTTAGTGTAGAATCTCAGCATTGATCATATATGGTTTGGTAACCACAAGAGTTAAACACAAGTTTCGAATCAAACAAAATAATGACAAAACAGAGATTTGAAGAAATGATTTATGATTTTATTCACCTTGGAACGATAAAAAAAGATAGGACTGACCATTCGGGTTCAGCCTGGAAATTTCGGTATATCTGGAGAGGAATTCAGATCAGATTAGTCCGAGTCAAATTTAGTTTGGGACTCAAATTGAAATCAATTTTTAAAAATTCAAAACCCTTTAAAAAAAAAAAAAGCTTCTTGACCACTAATAAAAAAATCACGTGGAGAAGAAAGTAAAAAAAAAATCATAAAATAGATAATTTATTGGATATAATCTACATTTTCGTTTTAAATTTATGTCCATCTAGTTGCTAGAGAGAACAAAAAAAAAACAAAAAATTCAAACCAAAAAAAATAAAAAATCAGGTATTGGGATTCGGGTGTATCCGGATTTTTTTTATGCGGATATCGACCCCAATTTTTTTGAGCCAGTTATTTGAGTTTCAGACCAAATCAGAAAAAAATTCCGTTCGAATGAACAAGCCTAAATATAAAGAAACATATTAGGTGATGAAAGAAGATGAGAGCAAAAAGGAAAACAAAAAAAATAAAGGCAGATCTTCAACATGTACTAAACGCAAGCATGAAGGCTCATCATACTCTTTTAAGGTATTGGCAACTGCTGGATTTAGATTTTGGATTAATTAGCAGCTAATTAATGTAAGAAAAATATATTTCTTCATCCGAACATTTATCATTTATAGTCACACTTGTTAAGTGGTATATTTTAAATGGCTACAATTTAAATAGTTGATATACTTTTAAATATTTTTCTATCAATCAATGTAATATTGAAGATGACAAGATCTATGATAGAGATTACTCATCATTATGATTTTTATCAACTAATAAGAATTTGGTCTAGGCAGCTAAAAATGTTTATAACGACTTGAAAAATAAAACTCTAATAGGATTTGAAAACATAAAAGAAAATTTAAATTTTATTAAAAAAATATAAAGTATGACAAGAAAGATTAAGGCCAACCAAGATATTGCGCCCCGACTCATTTTATTTACTTATGGTAATAGAATTTTTCTATTCAACAACCCTATACTATACATTTGTTAAAAAAAAAATAAAAAAGATAAAAAATAAATGTTGATGTGTGGTACAATTTTTCATGGTAATATGCCATTTAGAATCTGGTTAAAAAATAAAACAATAAAAACTCAGTGGAAAGGTTTTAATTAAAATAGAAATTAAAAATTAAAAAAATTAAGAATAATAAAAGTATAAACATGATGTGCCTAACTGAGGTTTTATGGTTCCTCTCCGTAGAAAGGAATGCTTTGATGATCAAGAATTTTACGAGACTAAATTTATAAATGGATATAATTTAATGTAGTATGTCAGATTGTAAAATTATTTTTATTATAAAGTATAAATAATATATATATCACATTAAAATTATATTAATTTATAAATTTATTTTTATAAAATCTCTTTATAATTATAATACTTCTCTTCATAATAAATCGCATTTGTGTTTTTTTTTTCATGGGTCTAAATTCTAAATTCCCTCCTTTTTCATGGGTCTTTGTCTTAGAAGATTCCATCCCCATTTTTCTTTTAGGACGTGTTTGATCAGTAAGAAGGAAATTCTCATTTTTCTTTTGTCAGGACTAACTATTTCTCATATTGAAAAATAGTTAAAAGTCATAGAATGACTATTCTTCATCTAAAAAAGACAATCAAACAAAAGGATTTCTTTCTAGTGTCGTATTGATCTGTGAGAAAGTTACCTAGCCACCCTTAAAAATGCATTTCCTCCTAGTCTACGTCCTTCTTCCTATTCTTCTTTTAAACAATATTCATTTATTTTTATCGAATGAATTGAGGTTTTCTAGTTAAGATCCGCCTGGCTTTTCAATGCTTTCTGTTGCCTTTTGACTCTACGATATTGGTTTGCTTTCTTTCTCAAACGTTTCCAAGGTGAAGGTGGCGTCATTTGCTGAAACGTCCGCGGTCCGCCTAAAACAAGCTTTCTCGAACACGGAAAACCGGCGGCTGTTGTCAAAGGAAAAAGCTAAAAGTCACCGAGATAATGTCCAATGATGTGTCCCAACACTTGTTTTTATTTTTTATTTTTTTTAATAATAAATGAAGTATTTTTTAATGATGTAATTTTTTAAAAATAAAAATTAAAAAAAAATTCAAATAGCCTTATCGAAACTCATTCTCGAGTTACATCATCTATTCATTTTCAAAAGCAAAGTATAATTATTTTTTTTTTTTTTTAAAATAAACGGATCTCATTCCCTTTGATAAATAGGACATACAAAATTGATTTAAAGATAAGCCAATTACAAACGTTAATAATGCCCCAGTACACTTTCATGACTGGCTGGTCTAGTCCATATGGCTAATCTCTAAAGACCTAAGTTTAAGAGATAGTACACATCTGTCAACGACAGAGGTAACAGTACCCATCCTACAAAACCTCCATACCCGACCAAGCCGGACATGGAAGAGGGGAGCCCCGCTATCTCCGCCTACGCAGAGTGGGGAGATACTCCATTCGGACCTAGTCCGAATGGAAATAACATAATAAGAGTTTATAAATTAGAAAATACAAACAATACATAAAATAAATTACAATGTGAAAACACTATAAATCAAAAAATCAGTGCACATAAAACATAACAGATGGAGGGAAAACCGACGGTCGAGCTACGGAGATCCAGTGACGCCGGTTCTGAAACGGCCGCTCGTTGCAGTGTCAGATGATTGCATGGTGGCGCGTGGGGTCAACGCGCAGGTGAGCTTTGAATCTTCGCCCCGTGCGTGCGGGCTACGCGCCGCTTCGATGGAGGCCGCATTACTAGGTTTTGCAGATCGGCGGCAGGGAAGGTTCTTGGTGGGGCGCGTGTATATAGATGGTCACCGGATCAACTCAAATCGACTAACCCCTTATTTAGCCGAAACCTGAAAAAAAAAAAAAAACACTAGAAAAACCAAAGAACATAAGAGAAAAATCGTCGGAGACACAGGGCCGACGTTAGGGAGGGAGGAGAGGAGAGGGAGGAGGGAGCCGAAGCTCCCCCTCCCCCAGCTGTGATCGGACGAGGGGGCTTCTTGAGAGAGAGGGTCTAGTATCGGCTTTTTGAGAGAGAGGGTCCGCAAAGTATAATTATTGATCCCTACTACTGCCACCAAGAAATCCACCTAACGGCAAATATTTTTTTAAAATATTTTTTAGACTCTTTAAACATTTTTAAAAAATAAAAATTACAAATTTATTAAAAATACTTTTTTAACCATTAAGTAAAAAAAAAAATTGTGAGAAAAGTGTACTTGAATTTTGTAAATGAGAAAAGTGTTTTCTATAATTATTACCTTGTCTTTATACTACACAAAACGTACGATGGGATATATATATACACACACCTCAATAAAATATATACAAATGTTGCATTTATCATGCATCTAGATAAATTAAGCATATTAAAAAATAACTTGTACATTCTTATTAAGGTATACAAGTTTTACCTATTTTTTTAAAATGTTGATAAATTTAAAAACTATATGAAAATTTTATTTTTTAATAATGGGTCTCTATTTTTAAATGGAGTGTACGAATTTGCAAAGTCTGAAATTATATTTTAACATTACTCAAGGACATTATCCACTGCTATTTAAATTTATCACTTTTAAGAAATAAGGATTAACGAAGTTAAAGTGACCGATTGACTTTTTTTTTTAATTTTTTTATTTAATGATTAAGAAAATGAATATTAATGAACTCATATTATTTTCTATTTTTAAAAAAATATAAAAAATAATTAAATAAAAAAATGTATTTGTTCTTATCGGTTGAAATAATCGGTTGTTGTATCAGTTCATATAGTACTACCCTTTAATGTAATGATCAACAGCCATATATATCAACGCAATGATCAGATAAAAGTAGATCAATGGCAGTCTTAACATATAATAACACTCAAAAAAACCCATCAAGATGTTGTTTGCCCACATAATGCACATTGGTAGTAGTACATAACTTTATGGAATATCCATCCAAATATGATCATGCCTTGCAACCAGAAGAACAACCTAACGTAATCATTCTTTGCCATTTTCCCAAGCATTCTTTTGTTAAGACTATATATATAAAGAAAAATTCTAGACATATGCCTCACATTCTTGCACACTACTTAAAATTTATGATTTTATTTTTTTACTCTCATACTTCATATTTCTCTCTCTCATTTTTTTTTTCTGTTCCCTTCTCCTCTCCCCCCCCCCCATCGGGCCGCCCTTCTCCTCTGCTCATGGTAGCAAACCTATTCAACCCCAGGCGGTGCGCTTTGGACGACGACTATCTCCTTGCATTCTTCTCTATTATGTAGTTCAAATTTCTCTAAAAAATTTTGAACCTCTTCTCTGCCTCCCCATGTTGGTAGCCATTTTCTGGGATATTATCTCTCGATTGAGGCAGGCGTGTCCTTGGTAGGCTGAAATAGAGGCAGGTGAGTGATGCACAAATGAAAAAAATAACAAGCAGTTGAATTTGCTAGAAATCCATTTTCTCTAAGTGGATCCCAAAAAAGGACTTTTTTTTTTCAAGTTCATGTGAGTTTGATGTATAACATGATTGTATTCAAGAGGGCCTTCCTCAATGATGCTTGTAAAGTCGGCAGATTACAAGTCTTTGGTCTGTGAATAAGACGTGCATTTAGTTTTGTTTGAAGAAGAAATGTTTGTGATTCTTCCTTCCTTTGGTTTGTAAATTATGCGTCTTTTTTTGTTTTTAAATAAAATAGCGTCATGTCACCGGGTGTGCAGGATGTGCAAAATAACGGGACTTCTGGGTAGCACGACTCTTTTATAAATATGTCTCTCTTCATGAGCTCCCCATATCATCTTGCTTTAGATTATAAATTATAATTTTTCAAACATATGGAGTTTTACAAGTCATTGTGGTAGTAAGCTGGAACAAAAAAACGATACTAAAAAAAATTATTATAAATTATAAGCCTTTCTACTCATCATCCTTATACCACACACTACATTTAATTTTTTATTTTTTATTTTATTCTTGCTAGACTAAAGGAATTCTTTTACTCATTATCCATACACTTAGGAGTGACAATACGTGATACAGCCCGTTAATCTAATATAAACACGATACAAAATTAGCGTGTTTATATTTGATGTTAATGGGTTCGGGTCAAAATGAATTGACTCGTTAAGACATGATTCATTAACAAGTCACTGACTCATAGACCCGTTAAATTCTTTACTTAAAATTATAATTATATCATTTTTAACCTAAAAACAAAAATACTCTAACCATATTTCGTATTTCCTAACTCTCTCTCATACCGTCATTCTCGGTTAATTCTCAATTGAGTCAATTTTTACGAGTCAAGACCACTTTCACACTTCTTTTGCATTGTAATTTTGATATTTTTATTATTTGGATTGTAATTTTGGACTTATGTAGTTAATTTTATATTTTTGGAAGATATTATGATTTTAATTTTTATGTAGAATTATGTTAATCAGATCAAATGGATTATTTGGGTTAATTCAACTCATTTACATAAACGATTTGACACAAATCGTGTCATGTCGATATATTTTTAATTGATTCATAACAGCTCAAAATGAGTCGTGTCCTGTTAACCCATTATTTTAATAGGTTGTGTTAAGGTTTAGAAATCTAACTCGTTAAATTTAACGGGTCGTGTTCGAGTTAGCCCATATCGTATAATGTACACAACTTGACACAATACGAACACGACCTGTTAACACGATTTGCTACCCCTGCATGCACCACATATTTGATAAGGAAAAAAATAAAAAAATAAAAATAAAAAAATTATATGTAATGTGTGATGTAAAAATGATGAATATAATTTTTCATAAATTATAATCATACTCAATCCTATTGTTAGAGACCAACCGTGGTGTATATATGGGGAGTATAAAAATTGTACCTTAAAATCAAAAGAATTACGAGGTGTCACAGATTACGAACACGCATTATTCTCGTTTTAGCATACGGCGTTATATCATTAAAAAAATTAATACTTATTGTAAACTCTTTTAATGGCATGACATTTTTTGGCTGGATATGAGCACCAAATCATTTATATTCTAGGAGTATCGGATCATTTTCCTAAAATTAACTGTTTATATTTTGTAAGGGTTTTTTCATAATCAATCCTATTATATATAATACGTTTTCGTCTATTTGTCTCTCACTTTACACCTTAGAGATCGAACATAAACTCTCAAAGATCTTATGTCATTTTTATTTTTATGTTAATTCTTTTCCTTTAACAATTGCTTTTGATTTCAATTTTCAAGAGTCGAACAACTTAGAATAGAAGAGAAATAATCATATGTGACACACTATACTTGTTTGATAGTCGTGTGAATTTCTTGATCAACATTAAATATTTAATAAATATAAAACTCATTCTATATATTTGTTTTTTGCATTCATCTTAAATATTAAAAATCAAGTAACAATTTTAGAAGTTTAGTTAGTAGAAATTTTAAGAAGTTTTAAAAGTTTTGAAGAAATGTTGAGATGTTTTATTTGGTTTCATAAATTTAGTAAGAAAAATGAGAAAACGGTTGGACAAAGTTTTTATTGAGATGTGTTTTTATTGGGAAAATAGATTTAGACTGCGTTTGGATGTTGAACTAAGTTGAGATGAAAGTTTGTTAAATAAAATATTGTTAGAATATTATTTTTTAATATTAATATTATTATTTTAATATTTGAAAAAGTTAAATTATTTATTATATTTTGTGTTAAAATTTTAAAAAATTATAATGATTAGATAAGATAAATTGAGATGAGTTTAAAATATAAACTGATCTTAAGTTTTAGGAGCGTTATTTTTTTAGTTTTATAAAACATTTTAGATTTAAAAAATGTTTGGATTGAAAATTAATTAAATCTATTTTAAAAAATTCAAAAGAAACATGGCCAATCAAATCTAATAGGTCGGTAGATTTGGAAAGAGAGATGAAAATAGATAAAATATTATTTTTTAATATTATTATTATTTTAAAATTATTTTATTATATTTTAAATAAAAATTAAAAAAAATTATAATAATGAAATGTAGTGGCGTTTCCGTCACTGTCTGAAAGGGCGTTTCCGTCTTTAAGAAGTGGATAAAACTTCTTCAATTCAGATAATTAGGGAAGAAAAAAGAAAACGTGCTTTCTGAGCGACAGCGCGCCCCGTACGGTGCAGGGTCACGATGTCCGAAAAGTGAAACAAACGATTTTTGTACTGCTTTGACGTGTCATCTAGGATGCTTGATATACCTGACTTATCCGGAGAGGTGGGTTCGTCAAAGTTTTTATTTTGGAAAATACTATTTTCACATAAATTTTTTATCGAAAATGTTTACCGAATTGCATTTTAATTTTTTTCAGTTAATGATTAAGAAAATATTTTTAAATAAATTTATGATTTCTATTTATTTTTAAAAAATATTTAAATACTTTAGAAAAAAGTTAAAAAAAGAAAAAAAAGCCTGATCGGTCTCTGTGACATAGCATTGTCCATTCTTTTGGGATAAAGTATCAGAGTTTTGATTCACATGTCTCACGTTCCTCCGGCTCATGCACATAGGTTGTGGGTCCCTGGGAAGGGGGGGTAATGCAGACAAAGTCGAATGTTGAAGCTGGGTTGTCAATGTCTGACGTGTCAATGACACCGACATCTGCTCTAGATTTATTTTTCCTTTTTGAAAAATTACATATACTTAAATAATTTAAAATTATCACTTGATCCTTTTAGTTCAACTATAGAAAAATAATTTGAAGTTACGCCAATGTTGATAATCATGGAATTGAGGAAGAAAGCGGATGTGAACCAGTTGTTAATGGAAATCCAGATTAAAGGTGTAGAGAAAGACGATACGAATTACTCAAACATGCCTTTTGTAAAGTAAGAAAATTGCAGAGAAAGAGAGAAGATAGTGTCCAACTCTGGTGTTGGGTTAATCTGGAGTGACTAGTGAGAGGAAAATGGGATAAAACCAAAACTATTTTTTTTTTAAAATATGACGTTGTAATGCTGACATGTATAAAGTCATGTCAAAAGATTATCCGACGATTTCCACCGCCGGTTGTATGTAAAAGAACTATCAACTATAAATTATACTTTTTACCCTTATTAAAAATGATCGATAGGCAAGTTTGTAAAGCTGCTTAATCATCAATTTTGATCATCTCTTACATCAAATGATAAGAAAGTAAATAATAAATAATGAATAATAATAAATACTTGATTATTAAAAAGTTTATAAAAAATATTTTTTTATCATTAAGATGAAAACTCTTGCATGAATTAACGATCCATAATGAAAGACACATGAAATGCATGCAAAAAAACTTTAATTCCGTTTTACTTGCTTTTTTGATTTTGGCACTAGAATGCAATTATTTTAGCAAAGATTGTTTATTCAGGTGTGGGGGTCTGGATATACCCAGAGGCGGTCGGGATTTGTTAGACAAAGTTGAAAATTGGAAAATAATCTCCTTGTAAAATAATCGTTGCAATTAATATCGGGTATGGAATGTGAATTCAGTTACCAACTTTGAGACAATAGCAATAACATTTATGCGTTACAAAAAGTTTTTATCCATTGGCAACAGTTTAATTTCGTTGCAAAAACATATATGTTGCTAATGATATAATTCTGTTGCAAAACATGTATCCACGTTAGCAACGAAGTTTTATTCGTTACAAAACCATGTATCCTCATTATCAACGAATCAAATTCGTTGCAAAAATATGTATCCTCACAACTAATTAATATATCATTACTAGTGAAATTGAATCGTTGCAATCTCTCATTAGCTAAGGTATAATTCCATTGGTATCTTCATTAGCAATAGTATTATTTCTTTGCAAAAATATGTTTGCAAGTACGATTATAAAAACTTCATTAGCAATGATATAATTTCCTTGTTAAAACACATTAGCAACGATTTCAATTTACTTGCAAATAGAAGATCAGAATTATAAAAACGTCATTAGCAACACTATAATTTCCTTGCTAAAACACATTAGAAACAATATTATTTCATTGCAAAAACATGTTACTAACAATGTCAGCATACTCTACGATGTTTTGTGGTTCAAAACATCAGGTTTGTTGGACATCAACAAACCATTATCCACTTTTGTGCTTGGATATGCATGGCACTACAATACTTGCATGCCATAGAGTATAAAATGAGTCATGAAGGCATGATTTTCGGCCATGCAGATGTTATGATGTTTATGAATCATTCATACTCTTTGGCAATCCTGAGTTGAGGCCTTCAACTGGGCTTTCTGGTCTGCAGGGACTTGGTCGGTTGAGAGAGAAGCTGGAAAAGGAAATGAGTGAGCTTTGTGATATGGTAATATCTGAAACTGTGACTAGATGAAAAATTATGTAATAGATTGTAATAAAAGTAATAACCATTTATTTTTCTCACTTATTGATAGATTGGGAAAAATCTCAATATTCTAAGTCAGATAGAGGGTGTGGATCTCAAAATGTACAAAGATATTGTTCTTCCCAGAACATTAGAGCAGGTTTATTTTGGTTCTCTTCTCGGAGTTTTTATTTCGTTTTATATCAAAATTTTTGTTGTTATTATAATATTACATTTTCACATGAGAAGCCTTTTTTTTTTATTAGCTCTTAAAATAGGATGAAAATACACTTGTGCAGATTGTCAATATTATCTGATGGATTGCATAATCCAGCTCTTTCCTCATGAGTATCTGTAATATCCCCTTCACGTAAGTTAGGAATGTCACGTGTTTTTCATAAAATAAACCCGGTAAAAGATATCATATTAAATAACATGAAATAACATTTATTTCATAAAAAGATTTGTCTAATAAAATGTTTTCCAAAAATATTGAATGAATAAATTGAATAAAATTTATATCATAAAAGCAATTTTATTCTAGAAGGATTGAAACTAAATCAACTGTTTATTCTAATCCTAGCTTGCCTGCTCATATTTATCATCCTCACCTGATTGGATAAAAAACATGAAAACAAACTAAAATGAGTCAAAAACTGAGTAAAAAATCTATCACAGCGTAAACATAATAAACATAAGGTTTTCATAAAAGTTTTCATGCTGAGAGTTTAAAATTCATGACTGTTCATATTGATATTTATGCTATGCATGACTAATTTATCTGAATTAACTTATTGGTTTGACTGGCCAACATTTTTAACCTTGTGAGCGAGGTTGTGCACCAGTCTCATGCCCAGCGGCTGCAAGGGAAGCCGCTAATAGTATTCTGGCATACTATGGTGGACCATGCTTGAGTTTGTGGCTTGCACATCTACCCTGAAACTAAACTGCATTGGTACCATGCATCTAAATGGCTATCTGATTAACTGATCTGACCTTATCTTGCACTTGAATTTAAGATAGCTTACGTGTCTTATGTACATGCATGACATAATACATACATAATTATAATTTTTGAATCTGAACATGATGCAGAATGACGTGATCGTATACTATGTTGGATGACATGAGTGGTACATAAAAATGGTTATCAAAGAACTTGCGCTAATAATAATTTCAGCAATGTTGGATACAACCGCACGGGGGAACCGGGGCATAACCGCATCCTACGTGGAAAAAAAAACGCATCGTTTTCATTTCCCCACCCAAAACCAAAAACAAGCCAAATTCCTTCGTATCCCCCCAAATCACAGAGACCCTTCATCTTCCCTAACTCACTAATATCCCCTCAAATCACAGAGACCCTTTGTCTTCCCCAACTCACATAGCAGTCTTCCCCAAGTCCGTGGAACCGAGATCAAACCCGAATTAGAGTCCGAGCACTCTTAAGCAGAATTAGCGACACACACGAAGGAGGAATGCACGACGGGTTCCTCCACAAAATGGCGTAACTGCCAAGCTACGAACCCCCTCTCACAAAAGAAGGAGGAATGGACAGCGAGTCCGAGCAGTCTTTCCAGTGTGCTTTTTTTCCCTTGTGAGCCATAGCAGCCAAGTCTTCATCAACGTGGGTCTTGGATGTCGTTGGCTAAAGGTGGTTGTCGTGGTTTAGTGGTGCTGTGGCTTGGAGCAGCAGCGGGAAGAGGAAGTGCTGCTAGCGGCTTGCCGTGGGAAAGAAACGGCTTATGGCGGTGCATGTTTATGACGAGCGGCAAGTGCATGCTCTGTTTTTGGTCATATAAAACAGAGGCTTTCATGGCTCAAGGTTCATGCGCTAGGGAAGGCTGTAGCGTTCTCTGCCGTTTGGTTTGGCTCGAAAGGTGGTGGTGTTTGAGTCCTTTATGGATACCTGGTGTAGGCGGTGGAGAAAGACTAGAAGTAGGGATGCTCGCAAGGGTTGGAGTGAAGTCATGAAGCTACTGGGTGATGTAGAACCGTGGGTTGTGAGCCTCGTTTGCCATGAGAAGGGCTTTTGTGGGTTGGCCGTGCAATGGTGGATTTTCTGAGGTGAGCATCACTTTGTGATGACTCGGGCTTTTGGTGGTTTCTGGGTTGTTTATAGCGAGACGAGTCCCGAGAGAGAGAGGTTAAACAACGAAGGTGATTTCCAAGTGAGCAACGTGGGAGAGGTGGTGATAAGAGAGAGTTTGAGGGGGATTGGCGTGCATGGGCAACGGTTACTGAGCCATTTGCCCAGTGGCGAAGGGGTAGGTTAGAGTTTTGGGATGGGTGTTGGCGAGAAGGAGAAGATTCGGCGTAGGGGAAAAATAAGGCTTTGTGGCATGAAGAGGAAACAGACTTGTGAAACTTGAGGAGACAAAAACAGATCTTGATGTGGAAACTCAGAGGATCAAAGGAGATGCGGAGATCTAGAAGCTAAGAGGAGACCAGGAGATGGAGAAGATCAGTTTCAGGCCACAGGCTCAGGAACTGACTTTCGATGGAGAAGATTAGTTTTAGAGGAAGAAGGATACAAAGAGATCATTTGGATTTCCAAGTGAGCAACGGGCTAAGGAATCATTCCATTATTTCAAATGAAATGAACCGTTTCATTAACCCTCCAGCTAGGACACGGTTACACACCGATTTTCCAAGCCGGTTGCATTCAACATTTTTGTAATAATTTATATAAGCTGAACTGTGATGATTTTAATTTATGATCAAATTACTTATCTCACTGCACTTCTTCTTGAATCTCACTCCGTAACTCGTCACCTATACTTAGTATTAACTATCACTAAATCTATCTAGGAACAACATTTACTAATATCTTATTTAATTAAATTCATAATCTAGAAGATAGTCAAATAGATCTTTTGTTTAACACCATAATCAATAAATCCTGATATTTTAAATTATTTAAATACTAATAACATATTTTAATTTAGTAGGAAATCGTATTGTATTTAAATGTACTAGATATTAATGAAAATTGGTTTCATAAGACTCATTATATAATTAAACCATTTAGTATTTACTACCGAAATCTAGTAAAAGTTTAATATTTAATAATATAAATAATTTATAATATTTTCTATAAAATATAGATTAATGGGTTAACATACATATTTAATTAAACTAAGCCTAATTTAAAATATGAAGTCCAGTCCAATTTAAAAACAACTTGTTAATCTTTGTAACAAAAGACTTAAGCTCGTAGATAAGAGCCCACGTAAAAATAGTCAGTCCAAAAATAATTCAGTCATTTCTTAAACACTAAGGGGTGTATAAGTAATAATCTCAAAATAAACATCCATTATATACTATAGGAGAGCCACAAGTCAAACGGTCAAGGGTTTAAGGGCAATTTGGTAAGAACTACAAATATGAAAGTACTTTATGGAATTAAGAATAAAAGAATCTACTAGATTTTACCAACTAGAAAGTAAAAGAAGTAAGAAAAAGTGATAGAGCTGTGCGGGAGTTTCAGAACTCACAGAAAGAGACAGAAATGAGTGATCGCGTGATGGTGGACTGGAGGTGATGAAAAGAAATCGACAACAATTTTTGTGCTAGGTGATGGGTCTTGAGAGATTTTTTGTTATTAGTAGTGGAGAGAGAGACAGAAGATCAATCAAAGAGAGAGATTGAGCATGGCTTACCCATAGAACAATGAAGTGCAGTGGTAGTGGCTAGCAGGTGAAGAGCATTGAGGGAGGCCTCTATTTTTGGTGAATCTGAAGTGCCCACTGAGAAACAAAGGAGCAGATAGAGAGGGATTTGAACGTCTTGTGGGAGTGGTTGTTATAAGTCTTTTCTGTAATTGAAACTACAGAGAATAAATAGATTGAAACTGTCGTGTCCAACTCAAAGTGCTTCAAAAAGTTGAAGGAGAAATGTGATCACACTGAAAATAGAGGGATAATGAGAGGTGACATGAAGTGTAGAGTGGTTTATTTGAATTGAAATTCGGTGTAGATAGAACTGAATTAGGCATGTTTTGCACATGTAGAGAGATTTTGGTAAATCACTAGAGACCCAGTCTAGTGTTTACATCCAATAAAAAAATTAATACAGATTTTATTTATAAAAATGATTATAATAATAATCAATACATAAAACCTTAATAAAAATTATAATAAAAATAATAATAATAGAATATTTATAGTTATATGAAAAATACACAAAACTTATTGTTGATCTGGTAAAAATTGCTCAACAAGCTGGAAGGAGAGAAAGAGTAATTCCCGGCCCACAGGGGCGACTTGGGCCTTGATCGGTGTTGTTTGGAACCCCGACAATGTTCCAGTGTGTCTGTACGATGAAGATGTGTATGTCCATGGCCGTGAATGAAAAACATAAGTGCAGAGAAATAAAGAGATGAACATATGGATTTATGTGGTTCGGCATAATACTTACATCCACGAGCGTTTGGGAAGGAGAAATCCACTATAATACTATTGTTTATAGTCTCTCATGGTCTCTCATATCTCACTGTACAATGATGATGCTGTATATAAATTTACTAGAGAAAGGCATTTGCTAGAGCTCTCTTTGTTTTCTGGTTAGTGTAGAGGCCGAAGAAGAAGGAGAATTGAGGACGAATAAGAAGCAGACCCGGAGAAGGAGAGCCTCTCCCTCTATTTATCTGAATCCCTTTTCCAGCATGTGCCCCTTCCCTGACATCCCATGTGCCTTGGTCCTCCATGACCCTTTTGACCCCCTTGCACCTTGACCCCCTGACTCTCCTGACACCCCATGACCCTTCTTGTCCCCCTCTTATCTCCCATTCATCTCTTTGTCTTTTCTCCTGAAGTGGCCAGGTGGCTGAGCCTTGGGTTTTATTATTTTTACTCTCTCACACTTATCTTATAGTTTAATCTTAAGATCGGGTTGTTACAGTATCACTTGTAGACCCTTGAGACATTATTGGGTGCTTGCCCCCACTTCAATGGGTAACATAACATATTGGATATTATTTCGAGTTTCAAGTTAACCTAACTCTTTACCTTTAACTTTATTTTAGTTGGCTTAGTTTTGTATGTGTGCTGAGGGTGGGGAGTGGAGGGGACACACGAAAAACGGATCAATAATTTCAAACTGGACGCATGTCCTACACCCCATGCTCTAGCTAGTTTCCATGTTTAAGGGGGTAGGAGTATTCAGACCTAGCTAGGGAGCGCTTGATCTTTTTTAAGAGTAGCAGCTTTTTTATTTTTATTTTGAGGAGCAACTCCAATGCTTCTTCTTAAAGCAATCTCAAATTCCCAAGATGCTACACAAAAAGTCACACCATGAGTTACCAAACATTCACATTCTTTTTTAATAAGTAAAAAAAGAATGTTTGGTAATTTTTTTATAAGTAAATATTTTTTTTAAAATGAGATATAAAATTCTCATCTCATTATTATAATTTTTTCAAATTTCTATACAAAATATAATAAAAAATTCAACATTTTCTAATCCCAATTCAACATTTTCAAATCTCAAAACAATAATAATATTAAAAAATAATATTTTAAACTTTCATCTAAAACTAAAAATTCTCATCTTACTATTCAAACCTATCCTAAATCTTTTAAAAGCTTATGCCATGGATATCAGTGGAATGGTACTATTATTTGTTGCATAATTATAAACATGTTATTTTTTTCAAGTCGGTGAACATGTTTCTCCTAATACCTTCATATCATAATCATGAATTTAGGAAGCTGTAATATATTCACATGCAAGTATATTCATCCTAATTTCAGATTGTGTTACCACTGATTTATCTCTCTCTCTCTATTTTTGCTTGTCAATGTTGCTTCAATGTTGTTGCTTTATCTGTCCTATAAATCTCCATTTTTGTAGCTTAAATCATTAATTGAATTGTATTTTTTTTTCTCATTTATAAGATTATTTGCATCCACATACATTCACTGCGAATAGTATTTTTGGTTGCACATAACAACAAAAGTACTTGCTACGACTTTAATAATGCTCCAAAGTGTAGGATTGTTGCACAGTAATAACTCGGTGAGTTCGAGATCGAATCTACAGGGAACGGTGTAGAATTGCAATCCAAAATAAGAAAATCAAATAGAATAAGAAAACTTAATAGAAAAGATTATCAAGGGTTGATTGAGTTGCTGAAAAAGAACCAAAACTATGGAAAAAAAATATTAATATCTTAAAACACTAAAGCTTCGAGATTCATACACAACACATCTAATGATAGTTTCAACAATCTATTTAATAACTAAACTAAAATTCATACGAAGGATGATCTTAGTCAGATGATTTAACCATTCAAGCACATATTACTTTTCAAATATAGTTTTATGAATTGGATTGATTTTAGACAAAACAGATCTACGAAATTTATGCACAAGGAATTCTAAGCATTCAATGTGCCTGGAGTCTACGATAAATCAAAGAATTATATAGAATAAATCTCTTTTATAGAATGGTAAATCAATCAGAAAACAAACCATAAATAGATTGTTAAGAACATGCCAAAAGATGGTTGGGCTATACCCTACACCTTATCAAGGTGTTTAGCAATTCATCAACAAACGAAAATAAAACAATAAACTAAAATTGTTCTTGGCCTCTTTCCACTCAACTTCCCCTAATGATATACTTCTCTCGGGAATAAAAAAAACCCTAATGTTTTCCTAATTCCCGCATAAAAAATCGCTTAACTTTTAGGACTCGGATTGGCAGCCGTGTACGCACTTCAAGAGTCAGAATTTAGACATCCTTATTAGACACGAATTTGTTTCCCTTTAAGATAGTTTTCCAACGCATCAAAAATCACATCAATCAAATGTGTGAGTAGAAAGTTATAATCAAAATACTAAGGTATGTCCAAGCTATCTCCTAACGCATTTTGAACTTGACTTCTTACGGTTTCCTTTTATGATTTCTTTCTTTTTTACTTGATCTGAATTTCTCTCAAACCCTACAAAAAACATATTTATGCATTAAGACTCATTTTAAGCACAAATTTAAGAAAAGAACATTATTTTAAAACAACCTATAATATGCATGAATTAACCTAAACTAAATATAATAAAGCTATCTACTAATAAGATAAATGTGCAAAACTAAGCTATTGTTAGTATTTCGTTATCAATGAATACAATTCGTTGGTGTTGTACATTTGCAACGGATGCAATTCGTTGCTTCAATACGTTTGCAACAAATGCAATTTGTTGTTGAAGTACATTTGCAACGAATGCAATTTTTTGTTGCAGTACATTTGCAGTGAATCAAATTCGTTGCAAATGTACAAATATTTTGTTGGTAAAAGACCAATTCCAACGGTTGCCCATATCACCTATTTGGACAATATGAATGAGAATATTTGCATTTGCAACGAACAATGAAAGAATCTCGTTGCTAAAAGTCATTATTTTTAACCAAAAAAAAAAACTTGTTGGTGTAGACATTCACCAACACGGAAATTCCGAAAGCATGACAACGAATAATGTTCATTGCAAATAGTCAGTTGCAACGAAAATGCCACTTTTTGCAACAATATGTGTTCCTTACAAAAATCCTTTCCTGTTGTAGCGTGTTGCATAGGTGTGGTATATTTTGATTGTCATGGTGTGATTGACATCCAAACTTTTGATTTTACAACAAGAGAAAATCTTAGCACCGGTCCATCCAATATTACCCAATTAATAGTCTACTAATAATTAAGTGACATGCAGGCATCCCACCACAATTATCATGGAGATGCTGTGCATCTCAGCCCCCACTCATTTCTCCCTTGGCACTTGTTTCTCCCTTTATAGAAAAGCTCGTCTCCCACCTCGTCCTAGAAGACATCTCTATTGGTTTCATCTCCCACCTCTCCGGCAGTGATTCCTCTAGTTTCTACTCCTTCTCCTCAAGTAGCTGCTCCATCCCCAACCATAGTTAAATCTCCTCAATAGTTGTCTCCAGGGTGCTCGACGCTGCACATGAGGTGAAATATCGAGATCAAGGAGTCAGATACAATAATATGGAGAACAAAGTACGTTTTTCTCAAAAGGTTCGAGGCTTCTTCAAGGTCTCATACAAAGAAAACAAATACAATATCAATTTTCTACTTGGAATTGCATGAGAGCAAAATTAGAAAATTCGCACCTGAAAATGTGAGACCCGAAAAATTTCTTTGTTCTCTATTTTGATGGATTGAAGTATTCGGGTTTATGTTGGAGGTATGAAGGTTGGTTGTTTGTATCAAGGAAAAGAATGATGCAAATGCAGAAGAGTTGCTGCGATGGAGAACACAGTGTGCATTTAAGGTGTTTGCTAAAATGCAGAAGAGAAAATTACAAGTGTATTGTGTAAATATCAGGTTTTTCATATGCTATTTATGATTGTGTAAATATCAGGTTTTTCACGTTTGGAGTGTTTTCATTTTGAACAAATTCAAGAAGCAAATAGCATTCTTATTCCTCTTGGTTTTTTGGTCTTAGATTTTAGGAGTATGGGGATGGTAATATCTCGCGTGGTAGAATTATTTTTTTTTTCCTTTCCTTTTAGCTGATCTTCATAATAATTTGGATTGTTTTCATGTTGAACAAATTTGAGAAGCAGATAGCATTCTTCTTCCTCCTTTTTTTTTTTTTTTTTTTTTTTCTTGTTCTCAAATTTTAGGTGTATGGGGAAGGGTAATACCTCGCGTGGTAGATATTTTTTTTTCCTTTCCTTCACCGATTTTTTTGTAATGCATACCGTAAACGAATATGTATGGCTTTGAAAATGATGCAAACTTTGCCGACAAAGAGATTTGTGCAAAGAGGGGAGATCTATTACTTTGAAAATGGTAGTGGCGGAGCAGATCATGCATTTCTAATAGAAGAGATAGAAGGGAGGGGCTCGTGGGTGAAACGTCTCTCTTCTATTGTGTATGGTTCAGACTATTGATGTTTTTATATAATTCCCACTTAGAAGCGGGACTGTTACAATAATTGTAATTGTTATTATTATTGTTTGGCACAACAGTAAATATTTTATAATTCTTCTAAGATTATTTTACATGTTCATGAATCATTTCTAATCGCTAAAGATTTATATTTATTAAAGAATGAGAAAGTAATAAATTTTATGAAATGGGTTAACTCAGAAATATTTTATTTGATCTATGTAACGAGGGGCCAGCCATGTAGTTCAACAATCCGTTGGCTACCTAAGAGCAGTCTCAACGGAATAGGCAAATGTAAAAGTAAACTCCCTATTAACTATTACAGGTGGAAAGCTGGTTGCAATGGATTAGGCAAAGTCCCGTTGAATAACTTTTAGCTACAGTATTTCTAAAAGTAAAGTCAAATTTGTTTGTAACTATTCAAGGAGCAAACGTTTATTTTATTATTTGTTTGGAACTCTCTCTCTCCTCTTTTTTTTTTTTCCCACTTTTCACTACTATGCTTCCTTTCGTTGTTTTGCCTTGTGAAATTGTAGAAGAACAATTGTAAAAATATATTTTTTTAATCCATAATTTAATTAAAATATAATTACTAATTAACATATAATAAATAGAATAATAAAATAAAATAAAATAAGAATTAAAAAATTAAATATTTTTTTAATTATTAATTACTTGTTATTATATAATAAATAAATAGATAATTCGATGTAAAAATTTGACGTGAATAATCAAAATTAAATTTATCTTATATTATTTTATTATTATATAATAAAAAAAATAACTATTTTAATGTGAAGATTTATGTGAATGAAATAATCAAAAATTAAATTCATCTTACATTCATCAAAATTATTCTTTACTTTTGGATAATTGCTCTTACAGTTTTGCTTTTTTTAAAAAAAAAATGTTAAACGTATTCAGTTTTCAAATATATTCTAGAGTTATATTTTAAAATAAAAAATATTTTTATAAAATATCTTATAAAAATAACGTCAACTTATAAAAATATTTTATTTAAAAAAATATATTATTAAATATATTGTGAAATATACGTTCTCTTTGGAGACTAACCAACCAATCCGTTAATCACGTGTTCAGTACTCGAATCACGGCTTAGAATGATGAGCCCCGCCCACGAGTTGTGGGGTCACCCCCTACGATATTCAACGCTTCGAAATGAGAAAGGAATGTGGGACCCAGTCTGACCTGTCTCACTCAGTTTTCGTCGTCGAATGTGTCGTGCTGGAAGCCCAATTCGGGACAGCTTTTTCAAGTTTGGTACAACTTTATTAAATATAAAACACATGAAAAAAAAATATTTATGTGTATATTCCAAAATTATATCGATGTTGTAAAATAATATAAGATATTTATACTATAAAAGACAAAGTGAAAATGAGTGTAATTACATGTAAGGATAAAATAAAAATAACATATTATAATAAAACTTTATACAATTTATTATAAAATGTAATACTTCCTCTCAAGATGGAGAGTAAATAGAATGAACTCTCATATTGGCTATCAATATAGAGAATTGGTGACTGTTCAAAACTTTAGTACGAACTTCAGTAAGTTGATGTTGAGAACCAACACGAAATGTCGTAAGAATCCCAGCTTGAAGCTTGTCATGTACAAAATGGCAGTCAAGCAAAATATTTTGTGCGCTCGTGAAAAACAGGGTCAGTAGCAATATGAAGTGTAGTTGTGTAATACCCTACTTCTTCCTTACTTCTGACGTAAGCAATTACGTCAGATGCGTCAGCCTGCCCACTCCTCTCTCTAGTGTCTAAGAGTTCCGTTATGCGTATCAGACTCCAATGTCATGTTTTAAAAGATACTACATAATTTATTAGTTTTGTGTTTTAAAGTAATGTGTATTTTAAATGGAAGATTCCTATTACTATTTAAATAAAGAATATTTTAAATAACTCAATTATAACTCAATGATTCTAGTTATTTAAAATATTATGTGATTTAAATAATGATGGAATCTTTATTAATTTAATAGTTTTACTCTTTTAAATATTTTAAGTAAGACTTCATCATTTTATTAATGATGAAAGAATATTATTTTAAATAATATTTTATCTTAATTCCTCTTAGTGCTTTTAAATAAGTTAACTTTTACGCGTTTTCAAATCAGTATTTAAGGGTAATCGTAGACCATTTTATTGACCTCCAGATGTCAGGTTTTAGGATAAACCCCAGCCCCTCTATCTTTTCCCTCACTTTTTCCCCAGCTCTCTCTCTCTCCTCTCTCCCTCTCGGCTTGCACTGCACGCAGCCCCCCATGGCCGAACGGTTCAAGCTCCAGCCCGATGCCACCATGCGCCGGCGTGCTTGACGACCACCACCACCGGCCTCCTCTCCCTCCGGCGAGTCTACCCAAACCAGCGAAGCACCAAGCCCATTCGGGCTGTGCATGGCCGAGAGAGAGAAGGGGCGAGCGTGGGGGTGCAAACATGTAATGCCCGTCCTTGTGGTGGGTCTTTTTACAAAATATTTTAGAAAATACGACGGGAATTACCGTTCGATTTAAAACCTTTTACTGTCCTTCCTAGGGTGCAAGACTCTACGTTATAAAATAAAATGTGCTTTTATAATAAAAGATGTTTGGTGGTTAAAAGAGTGGAAAATATAAATCTTTAAAATAAAAAGGCATTTCTTACATTTAAAACCTTCATGCCTAGACTTCCGTGCCCTTCTCCTTTGGTTGTGTCCCTCCTGAGCGTACTGCTCATTCAGTTCCTGTGGGGGGAGGGGCACACATAAAAACTAAAATGAGTTGAATACTCAGTAAGTATTATTTCATACCGTTAAAATATAAAAATATAGATTTTCAGTCATGCATTCATCATTCCATACATACTATACGTACATGCATACATGCTTTCGTTCGTAAACATCAGTAGACGGGGGTTTTCATATTTAAAACGTGCTTTTCTTTTAGTAAAACTTTTGTAACACTCCGCTCTCCAATAAAGACATTTTAGAATTTTCGGAGGCCAGTGTGCTACTACTGAACTTGAAAACCTTTCCTTTTAATAACAAGCCAGATGCAAAAGATTTCCATAAATAAAATAAAATTTAATTAATACTTAAAATCCAACATAGAGTTTGCGGAAGCACTTATTAAAAAAAATAATACGGAAGTCTCATGTGCTTATCAAAATAATTTACTGAAATCTTAAACCATAAAACTTAATCATAGCAAAATCTGTCTAGGCCTCTGCCTCGCCTCCTGGGGTCAAGTCCTGTCCTGCAGTCTCATCCTCGTAAATGTCATCACCTGGGATGGTTTAAAAACATGAAAACAAACTAAAATGAGTCGAATACTCAATAAGCACACATCATACAGTAAACATACTGAACATAAGGTTTCTTTGAAAAACATGCATACTCATAAATACATACGTAAATAACATGAACATGAGCTTATCTTTCACTTGTCATAGGCCGTTACCCACTGTTGACCCCCGTGAGTTAAGGTTAGTGAATCTAAATAGATTCTGATTCCGCCCGTGGCTGCGGGTTGTGGAATCCATACATAAGGAAGACATACTGGGTGCACTACCAGCATGTACGACCTGGCAATGCAATATGCCCATAACATAGGTACCGTCTTCATATCATAGCATAGGCCGTTACGTATCTTATCATTCTTATTTCATCATAATCATACTTGCATACTTGTCATATCATAGATTTCAAAAGAAATCACATTCATACTTGTCATATCTTGTCATATCATAGATTTCAAAAGAAATCACCTTCATACTTGTCATATCATATCATAGATTTCAAATGAAATCGCATTCTTTCATAACATGTCGTGATGCATGACTTCTCACATAAAATCATGATTTCTCATAAATACTTTAATGCATAAATCTTCACATAAAATCATGCATGGCTTTTCATAAATTATTTTAATGCATAACTCTCATATAAAATCATAACTTTTTATAAATCTTTTGATGCATAACTCTTTTCATAAAATCATGAATTTTCATAAATAACTTAATGCATAATTATTTACATAAAATTATGGATTTTCATATTTTTATCATGTCTTGGGTACGTAAAAAGGGGCTTCCAATAAAGGGCAAACATGCATAATATTTTTATAAAAGTGCCGTTTTACCATACATACGTGTAAGGGTATGATCATGCTACTTACCTTGAAATGCTAAACCACTAATTTCGGCACGCAATCGATCACCTATAAAAATAAACACATAATTTTCATAAATTTCTAATTAAAAATGTAATTTTATTTAAAACCTAAACTACTAAAAATATCCTCTATTTTCTAAACCTAAAATCTCCCAAAACTAAATTATTCTCAAACTGTAAATCTAGGGGCATTATTGTAATTAACTAACTAATCTAAAACTTACGTTGCATGCATTCGGGAAGCAAAGGGCAGAGGAATTTTTGTGATTTCCATTAAACAACCTAAGAGCTTAGTCTACGGCTTGCATGAATTCGGACTGGACTTACGTGAGGGGCAACATGCAGTGTTTATCCGAAAACACTAGTGAGGCTGAGCAGCGGCTGGAAGTGGGAGGGGCGTGGTGGTGCTTCACGGCGAGCTGGGCGATCACTATGCAGCTGTGAGAGAGAGAGACGATGAGTGAGAGAGACGGAGAGTGAGAGAGACGAGATGAACGATGTTCTACCGAGAGAAAGGCTGGCGTGCGGCTGCAGTAAGGTGGTTGGGCAGTGGCAGGTGGTGGAGGTCTGTTGTTCGGCGTCGTCTGCTTCCAGTAGTGTTGTTTGTGGCTGAGGCAACGTGTGGGTTGGTGGCTAACGGGTGATGGGTTAGTTGAGTAAAATGCTCTGTTTTGGGGGGTGAAAAACAGAGGATGGTGTATAATGCTGGTTTCCGTTCGGCTGGGCAGTGGGCTGGCTGTTTATCTTGTCTCCGTGGTGTTGCTTGGGCTGGGGTGGAGGCGTGGAGGATTTTGGGGTGGTTTCCGTGTGGGTGGCTCACGGTACGTACGTGGTGCAGGTTGCGGTTGACAGTTTCGGCAAGGTGGTTGCAGCTCCTTCGTGGGGCTGGGAAGTGATCTATCCTTCTGTGTGATGGTTGCTGCGTTGATCGTGGAGGCTGCTGGAGAGTGAGAGACCGAAAGCTTGAGAGAGGGAGAAACCGAGAGAGGTGGGTTATCTACTGTGGTTGTTTCGGTGTGGTGCTGTGATGAGTTTTGTGTGTGTTACAGGAGGTTCCGAGTGAAATTTATAGGTGAGGAGAAGAGGAAACATGGTTTATAGGGAGTTTCGGTTGAGTTTGGAGTCGGCTGCACCTAGGAGACTAAATCCTACGAGGATACCAACACTAATCGGTAAACAACTGAGGGGAAAGGCCCATGTGCATGTGCATGAAGTGTATAATGAGTGGAGACGTGCGGGGTGGAGAAGCCGAATGTGAACTGGGTTGGTTTTCCTACTTGGAGTCGAGTGGCATACGTGCATGCGGAAGAAACCGTGGGTAATATAGCATTTGGTATGGTTTAGGATTCTTAAATGGATGACAATAGGAAAAGGTTTTGAGGCGTGAAAGGTGATACGATGCAATCGGCCGAGTTTACCAAAAATGGTTTTATGTAGAATTTTATTCAAACGGGAACACTAAGAATACACGTACGGAATAGGGGAAGAAATAATAAACACTATTTAGAAACCTATCTTAAAATATATCTCACCTTAAAAATTTTAATCCTACTTCGTCCATAAGATTTTAACCGAAAAAATAATTCAATTATCGAACCCCATAAAATATTTGCAATTATCCTTAATAATATCGAGTCGGGTCATTACAACTTTCCCCCGTTACTACCTTCATTTCTTAAAGAATGCCATGTATTCATACATTCTTTTTTTATCGCTTTCATAGGCTAGTGCACACTGTTACGCCCCGTGTGCTAGGGTTAGCGGCCCTATGGCCAATGGATTCGCCCGTGGCCATGGGTTGGAATCCCATTCCGTCAGGGATGCAGCACTGGGTGCACTACCAGATACTACCGCCCAACATTGCAATCTGCCCATTCATTCATTTGGGTACCCCATTCATTCATTTCATGTGGCCGTTACGTATTTTCATACATTCATACATGCTTATGCCTTTCTTTAATTTCTTTCTTACGTTCATTCATTCATGGTAGCTCTAGAGAGCTGCAGCTTTCATTCATTTCATTTGCATGAGCATGCCTTTCGTTTCTTTTCATTTCTTTCATGCTTTCATGGAAAAACATCTTTTCATGGAAAAACGTTTTTTCATTTCTTTGGGGCGAGATCCCGAAAAATATCTTTTCGTGCATCGTCTTTTCTTAGAAAATACATACAATAGATACTACGTATAGTCATTCATTCACATGCATACAGTTAATACTTTTGGGTGCGTGAACAGGGGCTATCAAAGGGGGGCCGTACATACTTATACTTTAAATACGTTACTTTTTGTTCTTCTTTTCGTAAAACGTCTGCCCTTAAAAGGGGAGACCATTTCTTTTCTTCGTTTTCATAAGGAAAAACATTTCTTTTTCTTTTTCATATCTTTAGAAAACTCTAGAAGAGTATGAACATAATACTTACCTAGACTCCATGCTACTTTCATACCATACAATCCATTCATGCGCGTCAGATGGCAACCTACATGCATACATAACCTTAACGTCATTCTCTACCTAGTGCATAAGCAGCTGAACTATAAATAGAGTTATGCTTTACTTAGAACACTCTCCTTCTATCTCGTGCCCTTTCATGTCCATTACTATGATAAAACACTTAGAGACCCATTACGGTCTCTGCTTCTTTCAACCTTGACATTTTACTTCGAGTGCTTACTCGCTAGGGTGAACTCATGATTCACCTTAGGATTAAGACACTACGACCTTCATCCCGTTCCTCTTATTAACTACATTCCGGCACATCACTCAGACCGACTAAGTCACGCATCCCATTCTTGGACAGTATCTTCATCCTTACCTTCATGTATTTTAGCTCATTCTACTTCTCATGACTTGACCATCCATACACATCACACGGCTCTAAGCCAACCTTGAGGCTTAAGCACCATGTCACCATACATAGGACAGATTATCCATTATATACGGTAAATCCGTTTGGTACATGTGTCTAACCAGATAATACACGTACCTTACCCCTTTATCATCTAAGACCAACATACTTCACATTGGTCATCGGGTTGTATGGACAAGTGCCACACTCCAATACCAATCTTCTCTTAGCCAGCTAGCACGACTCTCTGTGCTACCCGAACCTCATGACAGTTCATCCCAACACTTGACACGATGGGAGTCTGTTCATAACTACACCTTACGTCACGCCATATAGCTCGAGACTGTTCCCAAGTTATATCGTGACCTTGTCATATCACCCCACATACATATTAGGTCATCACAGCGCAAGTCCATGATTGACCACATCACTTCATGACATTGCCCAATCATGCTTCCGCTGCACTGCTCTGATACTTCTTAGCCACTTCGCACTTATTTCCGGCCATAAGCCAATCACATGGAGACACTCGTTGCCTTGGACTACAGCCATATTTCACAGCCATTTCGGGACACTGTTCCACAGTTCCCGACACCATACACCAAGTTCTTCCCCGAACAACTACGCAACCACCATTATCTTTGCAACACATCATACGGTGTATCGTTGCACCTCAAGGAGTACACTCCATGCATACTCCTTTCACAACACTATGCTACATCACCGCTACGGCACACGTGCCGTATGATGCATCATCCCATCACATGGAGTACATTCCATGTGTACTCCATTACGTCATTACAACACATCACTATTATGGCATACACGCCATATAGTGTATTGTCTCACCACATGGAGTACACTTCACATGTACTCCATTCACAGCACTACGCCACATCACCATTATGGTACACATGCCATATGGTGCATCGTCTCACCACATGGAGTATACCCTGCGTATACTCCCTTCACAGAACTATGCCACGTCACCGCTATGGCATACACGCCATACGGTGCATCGTCTCACCACATGGAGTACACTCCACATGTACTCCATTCACAACACTATGCCACATCACCATTATGGCACACACGCCATATGGTGTATCGTTTCACCACATGGAGTACACTCCACGTGTACTCCATTCACGACACTACGCCACGTCACCGCTATGGCATACACGCCATACGGTGTGTTGT
Source organism: Cyclocarya paliurus (assembly GCA_029856935.1). NCBI lineage: Eukaryota > Viridiplantae > Streptophyta > Magnoliopsida > Fagales > Juglandaceae > Cyclocarya > Cyclocarya paliurus. Next base: position 24,202,844 of record CM056950.1, read on the forward strand.
CTCACAACATGGAGTACACTCCTCGTGTACTCCATTCACGACACTATGCCACATCATCACTATGGCATACATGTCATACGGTGTATCGTTTCACCACATGGAGTATATTCTGCGTATACTCCATTCACGGTACTACGTCACATCATCGCTACGGCACACACGCCGTATGGTGCATCGCTCCACCACATGGAGTACACTCCACATGTACTCTATTTACGACACTCCACCACATCACCGCTATGGCATACACGCCATATGATGCATCGTTTCTCCACAAGGAGTACACTCAACGTGTACTCCATTCACGTCACTACACCACATCACCATTATGGCACACACGCCATATGGTGTACCGTTCCACCACATGGAGTACACCCATGTACTCCATTCACAGTACTACGCCACATCACCACTATGACATACACGCCATATGGTGCGCCACTTACCACATGGAGTATACTCCGCGTATACTCCCTTCACGTCACTACACCACATCACCGCTATGGCCTACACATCATACGGTGCATCGCTCCACCACATGGAGTATACTCCGTGTATACTCCATTCTCAACACAACTCCACATTACCAATATGGCACATGAGCCATATGGTATATCATCTCACCGCATGGAGTACATTCCACGTGTACTCCATTCACAACACTCCGTCACGTCACCATTATGGCACACACGCCATATGGTGCATCATTTCACCACATGGAGTACACTCCATGTGTACTCCACTCACGGCACTACGCCACGTCACTACTACCGCACATGCATTACAACCACACTTCACAACACAGTCCACAACACTACACAGCACAGTCCACAATACCAACAGCACAGTCCACAACACCACACAGCACATTTCTCAATACGTCCAACACTTCACATCACAGTCCACACCACCATACTATATAGCTATTCCATAATTATTAACAGCACAGTCCACAACCTAGTCAACTAGCTAGCATCTAACATAAATAGCGAGAGATAGAGAATTATACCATCGACGGGATAACCCGTGCGTCGCTCGTTGACCATCACAGCGAATACGCCGGAGGAACGTAAGGGGTGGTTACACCGCGTACAGTGACTGTTTATGTTTTTGATAGCTAGGTGTGGTCTTAGAAGGGCCTAAGGTGGCCTTGATGATGATGACAATGAGTGTATCACGGCGGATCTTGCCGTGTACAGTGGCGGTCAGTCACGTGCAGTGACTGTCCATCACGTGCAATCATTACCCACTATATAAAGTGGTGGTTTAAGCTTGGGCTAGGCTAGGGGAGGTTTCTAGTGGAGTCGTGAAGGCTTGGTGGTGGTCAGCACGGTGGTCCACGGTGCCGAAAATGGGCTGGCCGTGCACTATGAGGGAGGAGAAGCCGTGGGAGAGTGAAAGAGAGTGTGGGGCCGTGGGTGGCAGATCGAGGCCGTGGGTGGTACGGTTGGATTCGTGGTGGCCTAAGGGTGCCGACGAGGGTGGTCACTTTGTTAGGGACCCCGGTCTTGTCCCTAAACATTAAGTCCGCGAGCTTGCCTTAGTGATGATGGTGACCGAGTGTCAAGCCTTCTTGCTTGGTCTTGCACGTATAATGGCAATGATGGGTTCCTAGGTTGATGAAGGTATAGTGTTTAGTGATGGAAATGATGATGATGTGTTTGGGTGATCTAAGTGATGGTTTTGGTGTGTTTGATGCAATGTGGAATGGCTAGAAGGTTGCCCTTGATGTTAGGACAACTTGGATGAAGATTAGGGTTGGTATGGTGAAGATAGGCTAGGGTTTGGATGGTGGCTATGGGGAATTTCGAGATTGGAAGAGTTGGACTAGGGTTGGAGTGTAAGATGAGTTGCTAGGGTTTGGAACAGATGTGGATGAGTGGGATTAGGGTTTGGGAGATGGAAGATAGGTTTAGGGTTTGGATGAGGTGGCTAGGGTTTGAGTTGTAAGATGGATTAGGGTTTGGAATTAGGGCAAGAGTGTTGGGCGGCTAGGGTTTGGTGTGTAGGATGAGATGCTAGGGATGGAAGGATGTGGTTGGATGAGACTAGGACTCCTTGATTGATGAGTCACTTTGGGAAATATGGGGATTAGGTTAAAGATGATGATTAGTTGTGTTTGAATGGGTCGAGAGTTGTTCCTTGAGTTTAGGGATTTGGAGATGGAAGATGGGATTTGAATATGGCAAGATTGGATGATAGTCTTTGATTGATTTGAATGATTCTAGGGAATGAGTGATTTGAGGGATTGGATATGGAAGATGGGATTTGATTATGGTAAGATAAGAAGGGTATGATTTGAATATGGCAAGAGGTGGGAAGTCTTTGGTTGACTTGAGAGATTCTAGGAATGGAGTGGTTCTAGGGGAGTTGAGTGATTGTAGGGATTAGATTTAGAAGATGGAAGAGGATTGGGATTCGGTCTTGGCTATTGAGGTGAGTCTTAGTTGGCTTGAGATATTGGAGGGATGGAGAGATTCAAGGGATTGACAATGGGATGGCAATTCCTTAAATCAAGGGATATGGACATGTATGATAGGCTTGGGATGATGGGTAAGGTGGCTAGGGTTGATTTTAAATGGTAAGATGCATGGGAGTTGTTGGGAATTGAGAGTTTGACTAGGCCAAAGGATGGATTTCGAATTTTGATTATTTGGAAGATGGGATAAGGATTCCTAAGTGGTAGGAATTACCTTGTGGGAGTCTAGGGTTAAGTTGGATGAAGGGTGGCTAGGGTTAGGATTCCTAAAGTTTAGGAGATTCTTATGGAAGGTTAGGCTAGGGTTTCCAAATGAGGCAAGATTTGTGTATGGCAAGATGGAGGCTTAGTGGATTCGGCTAGGGTTAATGGATATGATGGAGGCTAGGTCTTATGGTAGTGATGTGTATGGAAAGTAGGGCAAACAATATGTTGGTCGAGATATGTGAGTGGGAAAGATTAAATGGGTGAGTGGATTGTATTTGTGATATGGAAGGATGCAAGATAATGTATGGACAATGGAAAAGTTATGAACAAAAGATGAGTAGACTCGACAAAAGAATATGAAGACTCTCTTTATGGTTTTTATGGATATTTTGTGAAACCAAAGAATACTAAAATTGAGGCTTAGGATATCTTTGATTTGCAACAAAGTAAAGATGAACAAGATGGAAAACATAAGAACAACTAGCAAAGATAAGAACAATGTATTTTTGGGTTTTTGAATATAGAATGGAAAACATAGACAAGAGATTGACAAATTGAATGAAACAAAAGCAATACTCATAAGATTGATAGATAATTCACCATCGATTCATGAATTTCACGATGATGAAATAAGATAGATTGAATCACACCTATTCACGAATTTCAAGGTGATGATCCTCTACTAGGGATTCACGAATTTCACCCAAGTAGCCCAAGTGCTAAGCACCGAAAGGGGATCTCAAGAACAATAATCCACCCACTTAGGGATTTACCAAATTGTCAAAAGATATCAAATGAAATGCCTAAGGGTCCTATTTATAGAGATTACAAAGTGGAAACCCCCAATAGGTCCCTTGAAATATAATAAAATAAAATAAATAAAGATAAATAAATGATATGGTCTTGCATGGCCAATGTGGCTCGTGATATGTCTTGGCCCTTGGTTGGCCTTGGCTAGCCTTGATCATGGAAGTGGTCCGATCTTTGTTGTCCATGCATGGTTAGGACGCCACGGAAAGTGACGCCAAGTTGCATCTCGGTTTGGCTCATTTGTGGCAGTGGAGTGGTGGTTGAAGAGGGTAGCATCGGCTATAACTTGGTGGAGTAGAGGCTGAGCCGCAGTGTAAGCATGCTGCGAACGTATGTGTGTGGGTGGAGGCGTTGGGCTGATTTTTGGACAGTGTGAAGAACTGAGTTCCGGTGCTACGGCTTGATATTTTGCAGGAAGTATGTATATATATAAGTGATAAACGTGCTATGTGTAGGAGAGGAAAACGTGTGTATATATATCTAGAGGTGGTAAACGTGCTTGCGGAGGCAACGGCCACGATAACGCCATGCATGAAGAGGTAGACGGGCAAGGAACGTGTATGTGTTTAATAGCCGGAAAGAGACGTGCATGGCTTGGAATTTATGGAAGTAAATCTGGTAGTTAGGAGTTTTATTAGGTTTTGTATTATGAAAAGGAATTAAGAAGGGTAAAAGCATTTGGAGTCTTAACACTTCCGAGCGTGGACTTAACAGAAATTAAAATAATACTAATGGAGTTTAGAGATAATAATAATAATAATAATAATAATAATAATAATAATAATAATAATGGAGGCTTAACTCTAAGTTCAAATTGAAATAATCTATTCGATAAATTCTTTTATGGACTTTAACTTATTTATCGAGCCTAATAAAATTATCCGTAATTTATTCTTAAAAAAAATATAGGATCGGATTGTCACAATTATAATGCTAAAAAATTGATGGTTGACTTGGAACAGTATTAAAATGCACTAAAGTTGAAGGTGAGACAAAGGCAAAAGGAGATTTAAAAGGAAAAATATTTTCATGAAAAATAACATATCTTGACACAAAAGTATTATTTGTAGCAAGATCTAACAGTTTATAACCCTTAATACCAAAGGGATAACCAAGAAGTATACACTGTTGTGCTCTAGGATCAAATTTAGATTTTGATCTGAGTAGAGATGATGCAAAACATAGACATCCAAAGGTTCTAAGATGATCATAAGTGAGAGGTGATTGAAAAGGTAGTTCATAAGGTGATTTATTACCCAACAAAGGTGTAGGTAATCTGTTTATAAGATGAGTGGCTATAAGAATGGCATCACCCCATAAATGAATAGGTAAATTGGATTGAAACGTTAAGGCTCGAGCAGTATTTAAAATATGTTGACGTTTACGTCAACAACAGAATTCTGTTGAGGAGTTTCAACACAACTGAAATGATGGATAACACATTTAGATTAAAGAAAAGATGTGAAGGAAAATTCAGTACCATAGTCAGTACGAATTTTCTTAATTTTTTTATGGAATTGTGTTTTAACAAGTTTGAAAAATTGAGGAATAAGAGAAGAAATTTCAGACTTGCATTTAAAAGATAAATCCATGTGGCCCGTGTACAATCATCAACAATTATTAAAAAAATTTATGACCTTCAACAATGGGGATAGAAAAGGGTTCCCATACATCACAATGAACCAAATCAAATGGAAATGCAGACATATGAGAATTATGAGGAAATGGTTATTTCTTTTGTTTGGCCAGAGGACAAACAAGGCATGGAGAGTCAGTATCTAACATAGCAGGCTCAAATTTATGTAAAAATTTCATCCTAGAAACAGAAGGATAACCTAATCTATTATGCCAAATTTCAAACAAGGCATGTTTTGAGGATTTGGAACAAACAAACAACTGTTTAGCTAAATTGGATCCTATTACAGGCAAGGAATAAGGTTGAAGTAAATCACTAGTAGAAGAGCCTGATTGTTGTAGAAAGTAAAGCCCCCCTTGTGTCTACCCACACCAATCAGCTTCCATTGATTCAGGTCCTATATAAAAACAAAATTAGAAAAAAAAAAAACAAACAGCAAGTCAGAGTCAAGGTTAACTTGTTAACATAAATTAATTTGAATGAAAAGGCTGGAATGCAAAGAACATCTCTAAGTATCAAATCCTTGGAAATGTGAACAGTGCCAATATGTGTAACAGATACACTTTGGCCGTTTGGAAGCTTGACAGTAGTGTTAATGACTGGTATGAAGGAAGAAAAAAAAGATGTTGATGGAACCATATGATCTGTGGCACCTGAATCAAGAATCTAAGAAGATAAACCAAGATTTGTAGGTGAAATACAATTGGAAGAAAAAATAGATGGAATAGAAAAGGAGTTTATACCAGCAATTGAAATAGAGGAGGTAACAGGATCAAATGTCTGAAGCATAGCCAGTAATTGCTGATATTGAGACTCAGTTAATGAAAATGGAGATGCAGCTAAAGAAGTGTTGTCACAGACAACTTGATTGACCATAGACTGCGGTTGTGGCTTGAATTTGTATCCAGGAGGAAAACCATGAAGCTTGAAGCACTTCTCAATAACATGACCAACAAGGCCACAATGCTTGCACACAGGACGATTTTTCTTGAACACAAGCTTCACAGATCGATGAGTATCATACTTAACAGTAAAAGCATGATTGTCATGTGAAGATGCAAGAGATATAGAAATCGCACGTTGCTGTTCCTCTTGTAAAACAAGGCTGAAAACAAGGCAGAGGATCCATTAAGAGGATTTGAGCCCTAATAAAGATATATGACCCATTCAAACCAACAAGAAGCTGAAGTATACGCTCTTGTTGAACATAGGAATTAAGTGTGTGAACAGCTCCACAAGAACAAACTAGAATTGGTTTGTAATTGATTACTTCATCCTAAAGACCTTTCAACTTAGTAAAATAGGCACTAACAGTCAACTGGCCTTGAGAAAGAGTTGAAATCAACTTTTGTAATTGGAAAATACGGGGGCCAATCTTTTGAGAGAATCGCTCATTGAGATCATGTAACACCCTGTACTTTAGTGTATTTTAATGAAGGATTATTTTAATTAATTTAAAGATTAATTCTCTTGTTTTAGAATTTTGGGAGTTTTAGAATATTATTTTAGAATATTTTAAGTTGTGAAAATTATTTTTATTGGGCTTTCTTATTATTAATTATTATTTTGGATTTAAATTAATCTTTAACTTAAATTGGTTTGTTTATGGGTTTTAAAATTATTATTATTTTATTAAAGCATTTCACTGCGTTTGATTAATTTTAATTAGTGTTCTGTAATTTAATTGCTTTTTATTTTAAAGAATGTTATTGTTAGAGTTTAATATTTTACTTTAACTAATTTTGAGTTTAAATTGATTTATTTAATTTACTGTTTTAAAAATAGTTATTTTGAGGATCAGTTGTGACCCAAAAGTTGTGAGGATTGGATCTCATTTCTTTTCCTCTTCTTTTCTTTTTCTTTTTCTTTCTTCCGGTTTTCTCCTCTCTCTCGCGTAGTCTCTCTCTCTTCCAGCCCGACCCTCTCTCTCTCCTCTCCCACGTTCATTTTGATCTTTAGCTCCTAGCACCGCCACTGGCCATCCGTGGCCTTCACCGCCGGCACCACCGAACTCCCCAGCAGCCAGCGACCCAGCCCACCAAATTTCAGACCACCCCTCGCCACTGTTAGCCTCCGAGAGCCATGCGAAGCCGCGGCCTTTCTCCTCCCATTCCACCCCCGTCCGGCCACTGTTGGCCACCATTTCTTCACCACTTCATCACTGGCCTCTTGCTGTCCAAATCCACCCATTTTCGGCCCCGATCTGTCGCCGGAGCCACCTCCACGAACACAAGCTCCGATTTTACGTTTTCGGCCTTAAACCGCCGTTTTGGCCGCCACCCACGGCCAACCGTTGTTTCCATTTGCTTCACCGACCTCCATAGGCCCTACCCTATCAATTTCAAGTCTTCGTTTGACCTCGTTTAAATTTGGGTATACTGTGTATTTCGACTACAGTGTTTTTACACTGTTAAGTTGCCTTCCAGCCGCCTTTTGCACCACCGTGATCGTCCTAAAATTATTATAAAGCGCTGTAAGTATTTCTCCAAAAGACTTTTAAGATTTAAGTATATTTTTACAATGACCTGTTTTATATACTATATTCTGGTTGGTTTTCGGACAGAGTCCGAGGAGTTTGGGGGTGGATGGATTGAGGACGGAGTTGTAACGACCCCACCTCGCGAAGGGAGAGACCGCCACGTACATAGCTATTCTTAGCATATTTTTCTTTTCATTTTCCTTCCTTTCTTTTTCCTCACTGACAAGGACGACACTAAGCTTCTGCCTCTCTCTCTGCAGTAATGCCTTGCTCCCCAGCCTTTTCAAAATTTCCTGGACGTTTAAAACATTTAAAACAAACGTGAGTCTAATACTCAGTAAGTAGTACACCATGCAGTAAACATACTAGACATCTATTCTTTTCCTTTTGAAAACATGCATACATAAACATTTGCGTTTCATTTCATGCATAAACGTCTTAGAAATAATTAGGCTTTCATGCATAAACATTCTTTCATGCTTTTCATCTTTCATGCATAAACATTCTTTCATGCTTTTCGTGCTTTACATATTTTCATGCATAACATGCTTTTCATGGATTACATCTTTTCACTTTCGTAGGCCATTGCACACTGTTACACCCCGCGTGCTAGGGTTAGCGGCCCTATGGCCAATGGATTCGCCTGTGGCCACAGGTTGGAATCCCATTCCATCAGGGTGCAGCACTGGGCGCACTACCAGATACTACTACCCGGCATTGCAATCTGCCCATTCATTCATTGGGTACCCCTTTCCTTTCATGTGACCGTTACATATTTTCATTCATTGAAACTTTCGTTTCCTTTCATTCCTTTCGTACTTTCATACATTTTAGTCATTTTCATTTAACAGTTCATTTATAGGAAAGGAACGTCAATTAAAATCATGAACTTAAACATCATTGAGAGAGGCATGAGCTTAAATATCATTGAAAGGCATGAGCTTAACCATCATCTTTCAAAACATCATTTAAAACGTCAGTTCTCGTTGAAAAGCATGAACTTAAGCGCCATTTAAAAGTATAAGCTTAAACATCATTTAAAATTTAAAGCTTTCACATCATCTTAAGGCATGAACTTAAACATCATTTAAATGCATGAGCTTAAATACCATTAAAAGCATAGACTTAAACATCACTTAAAAGCATAAACTTAACATTGTTTAAAAGCACGAGTATCAATATCATTTAAAAAGAGAGAACTTAAATACCATTAAAAGGCACGAGCTTAAACATCATTAAAAAGAAAGAGCTTAAACATCATTAAAAAAGAGCTTAAACATCATTTTTCAAATCATCTTTTAAAAATGCCAGTTCACGGCATCCCTTTGAAAATGATAGGTCTTAGGGACATTTTAAAATGTCAGTTCTCAGGGGCATTTAAAGCATCAGTTCATAGAGACATTTTAAAACACATTTAAAGCATCATTTGAGGCATAAAACATGAGACGTTCCTTTCCTTTCCTTTCCTTTGCATTTAAACCTTTTCATCATCTTTCTTGGTTCAATGCATATATGCATTTTCATGAACAAGATACATTTTCATGCTATACTACATATAGGAATAATTATAAGTTTCTTGAGAGCATGCATGAAAATCTCATGACTTAGAATCTACATGCATGCATTACCATATACATGTACACACGATTATAATCGATAGGGTACTTAACAGGGGCTATCAAGGAAGGGCTTGTACATACTATATACATTTATTCTTTCACATTTGAGAAACATTTGCAATGAGCGAGATATTCTTTCATAAATAGAGCATGGTGTAAGAAGCATGGTCATAGCTACTTACCTGCGAGCTTTACTAGTGAGTCCCTTTGAACTTGAACATAGACTCCTATTCAATAAAATGAGATAGATATATTAACATCCACCTCACTTTGAGCCTCACTAATCGATACGCTCACACGCTTACTTAAATTCCATTCTGGAATTAAATGTTTCTTTAACCCCGTTCGTCTACCTACTAAGCATGACACTAGGCCAAAACATTAAAATCTTCATTCCAAACATTTTTAAAGAAACTTATGAAAGTAAATAACATGCTTGCCATCCCTTTAAAATTAAACATAACATAAAATATAACGAGGTTACCCGTTTAATAGACTTTAAAACTTTTAAAGACTTAAGCTTATGCTTTACTTATTTAATACCCTTAAAAGCAAGATATAAAATTATAGAACCAAGCAAAACCTCTAAACCAAACCTCTAGCATCTTAAAATAGATTACCAACCAATATTAATAAAAGACACATGGTACCAATATATATATAAATTAAAATCATTATAATCATCATTTATGATGAAACCAAGTTTAAGAATAACTTAGCAAAAATTCGAAATATAGGAAATCACATAGGAAAAACCCACTTTAACATATTCGGTTTGGGCTAAAAATAGAGCACACATACTTATTTGCAATATAGAAAATTAAATACATCAAAACATGAGCTTAAACAACTCAAAAGGCTTCCAAAATCACATTAAAAGTAAATAAGTTAAATTAGGATTTTTACCTTAAGTTCTTAGCTCCTTTCAAGAGGTAAGAAAGAGGATCAAAAGGTGATGAACCAGTGTAGAGGAGGACAAGATGATAGCACTGTCCTAACCCCAAAACCGAAACACAAAAGGGTAAGGAAATGGTGAAATTCGAAATTCCTATGGAGATCATGCTAGAAAGTGAATCAAAAATTTATTACCTTCAATATTTCATCCTTTGGAAGATGAATTCAAGCTTTGGTTCTAAGCTTTGAAGAAAATATTTTTCTTCCTTCATTTCCATGGGGTTGCAAGCTTGAGGGAGATAAAGAACCTTGATTTCTTGAAGAGCAAAAGAGAGGAGATGAAGAAAGGTGTGGTAACTTGCTTGGAAAGGGAGTGAAATTTTGTTTCCTCCCTTGGGTGTGGCCGACGGGTATGGGGGGGGGGGATAAAGGGAAAATTGTTTTTATTTTTCTTCTTCTTCTCCTTTTGGTTGGCTTGCTTTGGAAGATAGGTAGGTGGGTCAAAGGCTTCCTTTGGAAGCTTGGAGTGGCTTGGACGATGGAGGCTTTGGAGGAAAGAAATAAAAGCTCTTATTGGAAGCTCTTGGAAGTCTTCTTGACCGATGCATGGCTTGGAGGAAACAATTACAAAACTTATCTTGGAAGCCATCGGTTCACATGATAGAAAAGTGAATTGATAAGTCAAGGAGCTTATCTTATAAGCCAAGGGGTGAATGGTGAGGATTCAAGCATGGAAAGATAATTTCCTCACCTACCAATCCAATGGATGGGATTAATTGGGCCATTCTCTAAATAAATAAAAATAAAAGGGCTTAAGAGAAATATTTCAAAGTCTTGAAAATAATATTCTTGACTCATTTTAATAAATCATACTTTTAAAAATAAAAATAAAACATACTCATCTTAGTTTTTTTAAAAAATAAGACATAGTCACCTCAAAATAAAATAATTGAGAGTAGTAATAAAAATAATCTTTATCTCAAAATATTTAACTTAAAGAATTACTGAAATGACGTAAGGACCTACGTAGTAGGATGCGGGTATTACAGGAGTATTTTGTGTATTGTTTATATTGTGCTCTGTTTGGTAATTGGTCGGTTTCATGGCATTGTGCACGCATGTGTGGGTGTGTATTTCGAAACTGTGTTTTATGGAAAAGGCTTTTCGGGTGCGTGTGTATCACCCCCAAGCCGAGATGGGGTATTATCTCTGTGGAGCTCCTCTAGGCACTCGGGAGCGGAATATACTGAGTGTCTTACCCTGGAGCTATTGCTCGGGACTTGGACGAGGTGGTAGCGCTCTCGATCCGACTCCGTGACCCTTCGTGCTGGCGGGGGTCAGAGGATGCTTGGCTATGTACGAGTTGGGTGCGGAACTAGACATCACTCGCACGGTCGTTACGCGTGGTGTGACGAAAGGAGCCAGAGTATGTGGATGGTCCCTAGGGGAGGCCATGGTGCATACGGTTAAAATTGGAATTAATGGAATTATTCCTAGATTTGAGTTTTGTGCCAAATGGTGATTTTTGGCGTGCGTGGAAAAATTATGATTTTCGAGAAATGGTGTTTTCTCGGGTTTTGGCGCTTTGGTCATCGTGTGCATGCATAGTGTCAGTTGTTTTAATATATTTATGTTTTGGAGCATTTTGGGTTTTACTTACCTGTGGTACCATTTATTGGTACTGCAGATTTTGCTGATGTTGATGTAGATGCCGAGTCTGAGAATTTGGCTCCGCCGGAGGAGTGATCTAGGATCATTCGTGTTTTATTTATTTTCAGCCTCGTATTATTTTTGGGACATTTGGCTATGTTTTAAACCGCTTTGTATTTGGATATTTGTATGAAACTAAAATTCTGGTACTAGTTGACTTATTTATTTTTTTGCTGCGTATTTTATTGTGCACTGTTTATTTGTTGCACACACTTGGCACTTGTCGTTGGGATGCGTGACCGTGTTGTCATCATTCTGACGTCACGATTTCCGAGGCTTTTTGTACGTGGGAGTTGGGGCGTCACAGGTGGTATCAGAGCAGTTCGACTCTGGGTAAAGCCACATGTCCCATAGGTGCAGTACCAGAAAGTTTTAAATCTGAGATTTGAAATTATTTAATTTAAAGTGTGTTGTTCTTATTGGTTTTATTTATTTTAGTGTATACTACTTTGTTGCTTATTTATTTTATTCTGTTAGGTTATTTTAATCGTTTTATTTTATGGTCGGTTATTTTATTTGTTTTAATTATTTATTGTGTACTTCTTCATTGTTTTATTCATTTTGTAATATGTTATTTTATTTATGAAATTTTATTTTATTTGTGGGATTTTTGTTTTGTTTTGGTTTTATTTTGTTTGAGGTATGTTACTTTAATTGTCTTAATTTATTGTATGTTGTTATACTTGGTTGGTTTTATTCTATTTTATTTCATGGCATTTTGTTGTATTTTAATTTATTTTGCCATATTTATATTTTAATCTGTTTGAGTTGAAAAGTGGGTTAAGGGCTACGCTATGACTGGAAGATGGTACGACTGTGAATGTCATTGTTAGGCTTGAACATTTAGTGTAGTAGGCCTGAACTCTTCCCGATTGGTTTGTTTTAATATCGAGACTCGAAGGGAACGACATGGTCTAGGTGAACTCTATGGAGTAGGAACTCAAGTTGCAGCTAAGGTGGGAATAGCTTTAATTCGCCTAGGATACTTGAGGTATTAAGTTCAAGAGTTTTGGTGAGTTGATTGAAGTATATAGTCGAAGCAGGTTACTCGATGGAATGATGATTGACAATAATTGTTCGGAGAGTACAGGTTCTAGTCTCATTTTTGGCCTGGAAGAAGTGGTTTTGGTAGGTGTTGTAAAGGAATTGTTACGACAGTATTAAGTTCAAGAGTTTTGGTGAGTTGATCGAAGTGTATAGTCGAAGCAGGTTATTCAATGGAATGATGATTGGAAATAATTATTTTGATTATCTAAAGGAATTAATTGTGGCTTGAGGTCATATAGGAATTTAAATTTTTGAGGCTATACTTTCCTTTGAAAATTGAGTGTCTAGTTGGGAGAATTAAAGACATTGTTATTTGACTTAAAGAAAGATTGATGGGTTGCCATGTATGGTGTATGATAAATCTTAGAAGTTCAAGTTTAGTCATCAACGGTGGATAGCATAATCAAGTATGTGAGTTCATAAAATATTAAGATCTATGGGTGTTGTGCAATAGTTTTTGGTGGATTGAAGGTTTGAGCAGTATGGTGTGCCTTGAGGTTTAATAGTGATGTGCTATTGAAGGATCTAGTCATGCAAATACTAGCTTATAGGAGTAGAAGTAGGTGTGCGAGTTACCAAGAAAGTTTGGATAAGGTTTTGGTAAACTCAATAGTAGTTCGTAGTGAGTTTAGTCACCGCTAGATTAGATGATATTTAAAATTTAGGTGTTAAGCTTTCGGGTTTAGGTTGTCGAGTAGAAGTTTATAGGCGCTCTTATTGGTTGGCTGGGTTGGATTCGAGCCTTTTAGAATATGTTCCTTATCTTAGTTGAGACGAGTGTATTTTGTGGATTATTAATTTTGATTAAGGCATTAGGAGTTAATTGAGGAATATGAGTGATAACTCATGGTTTTGGGAAAGAGAGTACTTTTCTACCAAAGTATGGCAAGAGTTTCTTGGTTAATAGGTATGGAGCTACCTTGTACTCGATGGTATTAATTTTGTGAGGACGTAAATTTTAGGCATGTGGCGAATATCAAGAGTGCGCAGTAGGAGCGTGATATTTTTGGTTGTAATTAAGAGTTCAAATTTTGTGCTGATTTTGAGGAACTAGTGATGACTTGGAATTTTGAGAAAATACCTGTAATTGGCGATTAATCATTTGTTTATGCAATTTCGTTATTGATGGTTAATTTTGGAAGTGACTACTAGGTTACCAAAGTGTAGTATACAACGAAGGTTTGGAAGTTTCACCGTAGGAGTCAATAGAGGTTAGTTCAGATGATCAAATGGAGCTAGTAATCATTGGGATTCCTTGGGTATTGTATTAATGTTTTGTGGATATAGAGATTTTGGATTACATGGCCGCTCTAGGAGTAATAGTCATGATGTGCCATTGGGAGACTAGTGCGAGTAGGTTGGATATTGTCATGTTTATTGAGAAATGTGACACGTGCCTGCAAGTTAAGGCTGAGCATCAGAGGCCCATTGGTAAACTTCAACCTCTCCCTATTCTTGAGTGGAAGTGGGACGGCATTTCTATGGATTTTCTAAGGACTCCTAGTGGGAAGAATTCAATTTGGGTGATTGTGGACAGGTTGACCAAGAGTGCCCATTTCTTGCCTATCAATAATACCGACTCTTTGGGAAAGCTGACTCGGTTGTATGTTAAGAAGATAGTGCATTTGCATGGAGTACCCAAGAGTAGTGTGTCGGATCGGGACTCGCGGTTCACGTACCATTTTTGGAAGAATTTACAGGCAGCTTTACACACTGACTTAAAGTTTAGTACTGCATATCAACCTCAAACTGACGGTCAATCTGAGCGTACCATTCAGACTCTTGAGGTTATGTCGTGGGCTTGTGCCATGGAATTTCAGGGAAGCTGGGAAAATCATCTGCTGCTTATAGAGCTTTTTTATAATAATAGCTTCCATGCCTCCATTTAGATGGCTCCGTATGAAACTCTGTATGGGAGGAAGTGCAGATCGCCTTTGTGTTAGGATAAAGTTGGTGAGAATAAATTAATTGGACCCGAGTTAATAAAAGAGATGTTAGATCAAGTTCGGGTGATAAGAGATAAAATGGCGGAAGCGCAAAGTCGTCAGAAAAGTCATGCAGATTCAAGGAAAAGAGACTTGTCTTTTGAGGAAGGTGATTGGGTTTATCTCAAAGTCTCTCCTATTAAAGATGTTAAGATCTTTGGTAAGAGAGGAAAACTTAGCCCAAGATATGTTGGACCTTTTCAGATTTTGGAAAAGGTTGGAGCTGTTGCGCACAGAATTGCTTTGCCAGAGTATTTTGGAGAAGTTCATGATGTGTTCCATGTGTCCTCGTTGAAGAAAAGTTTTGGTCAGCAAGAGCCGCGTTTTGTCAACCCAGAACACATTCAACTTCAGCCTGACCTAACTTATGAGGTTGCCCCGACATAGATTGTAGATTGGAAGGAGCAAAGGTTGAGATCTAAGTCGATACCTTTGGTGAAGGTAGCTTGGGGTGATCTATTGGCTCAAGATATCTCTTAGGAAAGAGAAGCGGACATGATGGAGCAATACCCGTATTTGTTTAAATGAATGACGGTATGTCTCTTAAGCCTACTTTTAGTCGCATTTCATGCCTGTCTTTAGCATTGATGTTTGACCCTACAATTTCAAGGACGAAATTTATTTTAAGGGGGGGAGATTGTAACACCCCGTATTTTAGTGTATTTTAATGAAGGATTATTTTAATTAATTTAAAAATTGATTCTCTTGTTTTAGAATTTTGAGAGTTTTAGAAAATTATTTTAGAATATTTTAAGTTGTGAAAATTATTTTTATTGGGCTTTCTTATTATTAATTATTGTTTTGGATTTAAATTGATCTTTAACTTAAATTGGTTTGTTTATGGATTTTAAAATTATTATTGTTTTATTAAAGCATTTCACTGCGTTTGATTAATTTTAATTAGTGTTCTGTAATTTAATTACCTTTTATTTTAAAGAATGTTATTGTTGGAGTTTAATATTTTACTTTAACAAGTTTTGAGTTTAAATTGATTTATTTAATTTACTGTTTTAAAAATAGTTATTTTGAGGATCAGTTGTGACCCAAAAGTTGTGAGCATTGGACCTCATTTCTTTTCCTCTTCTTTTCTTTTTCTTTCTCTTTCTTCCGGATTTCTCCTCTCTCCCGCGTAGTCTCTCTCTCTCCTCTCCCACGTTCATTTCGATCTTCAGCTCCCAGCACCGCCGTTGGCCATCCGTGGCCTTCACCACAGGCACCACCGAACTCCCCAGCTGCCGGCGACCCAGCCCACCAAATTTCAGACCACCCCTCGCCGCTGTTAGCCTCCGAGAGCCGTGCGAAACCGCGGCCTTCCTCCTCCCATTCCACCCCCGTCCGGCCACCATTGGCCACCATTTCTTCACCACTTCATCACCGGCCTCTTGCTGTCCAAACCCACCCATTTTCGGCCCCGATCCGTCGCCGGAGCCACCTCCACGAACACAAGCTCCGATTTCACATTTTCGACCTTAAACAGCCGTTTTGGCCGCCACCCACTGCCAACCGTTGTTTCCATTAGCTTCACCGACCTCCATAGGCCCTATCCTATCAATTTCAAGTCTTCGTTTGACCTCGTTTAAATTTGGGTATATTGTGTATTTCGACGATAGTGTTTTTACACTGTTAAGTTGCCTTCCAGCCGCCTTTTGCACCTACGTGATCCTCCTAAAATTATTATAAAGCGCTGTAAGTATTTCTCCAAAAGGCTTTTAAGATTTAAGTATATTTTTACAATGACCTGTTTTATATACTATATTCTGGTTGGTTTCTGGATTGAGTCCGAGGAGTTCGGGGGTGGATGGATTGAGGACGGAGTATTTTGTGTATTGTTTATATTGTGCTCTGTTTGGTAATTGGTCGGTTTCATGGCATTGTGCACGCATGCGTGGGTGTGTATTTAGGAACTATGTTTTATGGAAAAGGCTTTTCGGGTGCGTGTGTATCACCTCCAAGCCGAGATGGGGTATTATCTCGATGGAGCTTCTCTGGGCACTCAGGAGCGGAATATACTGAGTGTCGTACCCTGGGGCTGTTGCTCGGGACTTGGACGAGATGGTAGCGCTCTCGATCTGACTCCGTGACCCTTTGTGCTAGCGGGGGTCAGAGGATGCTTGGCTATGTGCGCGGTGGGTGCGGAACTGGGCATCACTCGCACGGTCACTACCCGTGGTGTGAGGAAGGGAGCCAGAGTATGTGGATGGTCCCTAGGGGAGGCCATGGTGCATACGGTTAAAATTGGAATTAATGGAATTATTTCCTAGATTTGAGTTTTGTGCCGAATGGTGATTTTTGGCGTGCGTGGAAAAATTATGATTTTTGAGAAATGGTGTTTTCTCGGGTTTTGGCACTTTGGTCATCATGTGCATGCATAGTGTCCGTTGTTTTAATATATTTATGTCTTGGAGCATTTTGGGTTTTACTTACCTGTGGTACCATTTATTGGTACTGCAGAGTTTGTTGATGTTGATGCAGATGCCGAGCCTGAGGATTTGGCTCTACCGGAGGAGTGATCTAGGATTACTCGTTTTTTATTTATTTTCAGCCTTGTATTATTTTTGGGACATTTGGCTATGTTTTAAACCGCTTTGTATTTGGATATTTATATTAAACTAAAATTCTGGTACTAGTTGACTTATTTATTTTTCCGCTGCATATTTTATTGTGCACTGTTTATTTGTTGCACACACTTAGCACTTGTCCTTAGGATGCGTGACCGTGTTGTCATCATCCTGACGTCACGATTTCCAAGACTTTTTGTACGTGGGAGTCGGGGCGTCACAGATCATTCCAGATCTCATGTGTTGTATTAATGTAGAGAACACTAGCAAAGATTGTATTGGCAGCCAAGAAGGAAGCGTTGTATTGGCAGGATCTGAAGGTTTGAGAATGGATCCATTGACGAACCCTAACTTGTTCTTCGTAGAGAGCCCGATGTGCATTGATTGAGTGATAGTTATCACCATTAAGAGATTGCGTAACAAGAACAATACCAGATCTGTCTCCTAGATGAAGGAAGAAAGGACTGGATGTTTCTTCCATTGGAGAAGAGGATTTAGGAGCCATGAGAAGAAGGAGAAAAGGGAAAAATCATGAAAGAGGGGTGCAGAAGAAGACTTCTATAAAACTGATACCATATTAAATGTAAAACACATGAAAAAAAATACTTATGTGTATATTTCAAAAATATATCGATGTTGTAAAATAATACAAGGTATTTATACTACAAAGGGTAAAGTGAAAATGAGTGTAATTACATGTAAGGACAAAATAAAAATAACGTATTACAATAAAACTTTATACAAGTTATTATAAAATGTAATAAACTTGGTATGGCATTTGGTGATCCGAGGCTGCACTTTTACGCGTGCAAATCTAATTCAATAAAGGAAGGAAAACTCTTCTAGTTGTTAAATTGGCTCACCCCTTGCATACCTCCTGCTACTTTGGAATGGGTTTAATAAAACAGTACAGATTGTTTTTTGGTGAGAGATGAAATTGAAGAACCAAATTAGAACGGTGTGATTCAGCCTTCTCCTTCTTCCTCGACCCGTCTCCTTCTTCCCCATTCCCCCAGAAGCTCCTTCTTCCTTCGTCCCATTCCCCCTTGTAGCTTCTGCAAGCCAAAAATCGTAGTTCATCCGGCGGGATCGCGAATGAAAGTGAACCCATTCCATCTGCTCTCCTCCCTCTTGCGATGGTACAGATGAATGAGAAAGACAATTTGAATATGGTATCCCATTCCTTGTGATAAGAATCCAACATTGCAAAATTTAACCCAAGTCAGGAAATATTAAATGCAAAACATAACAGACGCAACCGACATAGTAAGTGGGTGGGGTATAATCCGATAATTTAAGCGAACTGCAACTTTTCTATGTAATGCCCACATCTAATAATTAGACAATCCATTTCCTCCCATCCATAACTAATAGCTCCATAGCAAGTATTACAGGCAATAACTTTTTTTTGATAGAAAATCTATTCATTTCATAAAGGTATTACACCTTAAGACAAGTTGCAATAGTGTTGATCAATGAAAATTACATTCTCAATGATAGGAGGAGCACTATTCCACTAAATGATTATATCTTCAATGGACCATGCATGTCTTGCAAGTTGATTAGCAGCCTCATTTGTTAATTTGTTACTATGCTAAATACTGCATTGAGGGAAAGTTTGCATCAAGCTTTTGACATCAACTACCACAGATCTGATAGTTGCACTCGACTTAGTTGAGCTATTAACCTCTTCCACTAGAAACAAGTAATCACTTTCAATAATGAGATTCGGGATGCCCATATTCATGCACAATTGTAGTCCCCTCAATAAAGCTACTGCTTTTACTTGTTCTGGTTCTAGATAAATAGATTCAACTCTACTAACTGCCATAAGCAACTCTCCCACATGATTCCTCAAAACAACAACCATTCCAGCTTTATTCAAGTAAAAAAAAAGAGTACCATCAATATTTAGCTTAAGAGAGTCTTGTGGAGGGGGTGACCATCTGTACAATAGGTTTTTAGGATTAGGAGAGCCCAAATGAAGCCTAATTGATACATTCTTCAATTTCTTTGCAAAAGCAAATCCAATAATTTGCTGTGGTGGTAAGGCAATTTGTTCATGAACCATCCTATTCCTTCTAAACCAAAAGGCCCAAACCATCAAGAAGAGGTTAGATAACTCCTCAGTCGAGCCTTTGAAAGGACGGTCCATTGTAGTAGTGATAAAAGAACTGAAATGAGCTCCATTTTGAATGACAGAAAACCTGCGAGTTAGAAATTTATGGATGGAAGGGTGTAATATCAAAACATGGCACAAATCCTCCATTGGATGTTGATAGAAACAACATTGCCCTTCAATGTCCAGTTTTTTCTTAATCAGATTGGCCTTAGTTGGTAAACTGTCTTTACATGCTCTCCAAGCAAAAACCATAATCTTATGAGGAATCTATAACTTGTAGAGAGCAGTCCAAAACTTCTTCATTAAAGCACCATTAGAGGACTCCCCACATTCAGGTTCCAAGCAATTTTAAAGAATCTGTAAGCTCTTTTAATAGAGAAAGTACCTGACTTTTCATGTTCCCACATCCACTGATCTATAGCTCTAGTATGACTAGGGTGCAATCTGATAACAGCATCAACAATTTTTGGATTGAATAGAGCTCTGACCTTTGTAAGATCCCACCATTTAGTACTTGGATCAATTTGTGATGCCCCGACTCCCACGTACAAAAAGTCTCGGGAATCGTGACGTCAGAATGATGACAACACGGGTCACGCATCCCAACGACAAGTGGCAAGTGTGTGCTACAAGCAAACAGTGCACAAATAAATACGCAGCGGATAATAATTAAGTCACTAAGTACTAGAGTATTAGTTTAATACAAATATCCAACTACAAACCTCTTAAAACAAAAGCCAAAGTCCCATAAAATATAATACAAAGCTGAAAATAAACATAACATGAGTGATCCCAGATCACTCTTCCGGCGGAGCCAAATCCTCAGGCTCGACATTTGCATCATCAACAAAATCTGCAGTACCATTAAATGGTACCACAGGTAAGTTATAACTCAACCAATCCTGAGATAAAAATATATTAAAGCAGCGAACCATGTATGCATATGATGCAATATGCTTGAAATCCAACACACGCCAAAAATCCCATTTGGCCCAAAAATATTTCCATCAAAACATTTCCACCATTTTCCCAGAAAATGGCCCAAAACAATTATCCAAACCCAACACATGCTATTTTTCCAGAAAACAACCATTTATCCATTTTCCATTAATCCATATGCACCATAGTCGTCCCTAGGGACCATCTGCACGTCCTGGCTGGCTTCCGTCCCCTTGAGTGACCAGAGGAGCTCCACCGAGATAATGCTCCATCTCGACTTGGGGTCGTGATACATACGCACCCAAAAATTCAATCCACACATGAAAACCCAGTTTTCAAAATATCCACACAATCATGAATGCAATTACACGGTTTTCAATTTACAAATATGAACATGCGTGCATTATGCAATGTACCAAACCACAACAACAGTATCCAATAACCAAATCCAAATCACAATATAACCAACCACACAATTACTCCATCCTCAATCCATCCACCCCCAAACTCATCGGACTCAGTCCGGAACCAACCAGAACACAGTGAAATCAATTAGTGCAAAAATATATTTAAATCTCAAAAGATTGTTTAGGAAATACTTACAGCGCTATAAAGTAATTTTAGGAAGATCACGGAGGTGCAAAAGGCTGCTAGAAGGCAACGTAACAGTGTAAAAACACTGTGGCTGAAATACACAGTAAAACCAAATTCCAACGGGGTCAAACAAAAGCTAGGGAATGGTAGGGTAGGGCCTATGGAAGGTGGTGAAGCTAGTGGAATCAACGGTTGGCCGTGGGTGGCGGCCGAAATGGCGATGGAAGGCCAAAAAGGTCAAATCGGAAATGAGCTTGGCTGGGCTTCACCGGTGACGGATCAGGACCAGGATTGGATCCATTGGGTTGCTAGAGGGCCGGTGATGATGTGGTGAAGAAATGGTGGCCAATGGTGGCTGAACGGCGGCGGAACGGGAGGAAGAAGGTCGTGGCTTCGCACGGCTCGCGAAGGTTAATGCCAGCGAGGTAGGGGCTGGGATTGGAGGGGGTTGGTCGCTGGCGACTGGGGAGTCTATGGTGCCGGCGGTGAGGGCCACGGACGGCCGGCGGCGATGGCTGGAGGAAGAAGCCGAAACGGCGTGGGGGAGAGGAGAGAGAAAATTGAGTGGGAGAGAGAGAGGGGCCGAACGGGAAAGAAAGAAGGAAAAGAAGAAAAAGAAAAGAAAAGAAAGGGAAAAGAAAAAGGAAGGAAAAGAAATGAGGTCCAATCCTCACAACTTTTGGGTCACAACTGATCCTCGAAATAACTATTTTTAAAACAGTAAATTAAATAAATCTATTTAAATTCAAAACTAGTTAAAGTAAAATATTAAACTCCAACAATAACATTTTTTAAAATAAAAAGCAATTAAATTGCAGAAAACTAATTAAAATTATGAAAGCACATTAAAATAATTCCTGATTTAAAAATCGTAAAATAATCTTGCGAAAACACGTTAAATTAAATTAAAATGCTCAAAATCAAATATTTAATTAAAAAGCCCTCCAATGAAAAGCACGTAAAAATTAATTTTCACAACTTAAAATATTATAAATAATATTCTAAAACTCTCAAAATTTTAAAACAAGAGAATCAATCTTTAAATTAATTAAAATAATCCTTCAATAAAAAATATACTAAAATATGGGGTGTTACAACCTCCCCCCTTTAGTACTTGGATCAATTAGTACTTGGATCAATTAGTGAGGAAACTTGGTCCTCCAATTGACATAGTTGCTCAACACTCTACTCAGAACCCAGTTCATGTCTCAGGTTTCGAATTCCAGGAATCCAGGCATCATTTAAAATATAGATAGAGCTTCCATTTTCCACATTTCACCTACCCCCTTTCACAAGCAGGTTCTTTCCCTCCCATATTCTTCTCCAAGCATAGGAGGGATTACCCTCTAAGAGAAGCTGCCAATAAGTCACCATCAGAAAAATATCTAGCAGCATACATCTTGTGGAATAAGCTCTCCTTATTTAGCAATAACCTCCAAGCTTGTTTTCCCAACATAGCCATACTGAAAATCTCCAGTTCCTTGAACCCCATTCCTCCCACAAATTTTGATGTGCACATTTTCTTCCAGCTTAGACAATGAACCTTTCTCTCTTCATTCTTTTGACCCCACCAATATTTGGCCATCATACTCTCTATTTTAGAACAAAGTTTTGTTGGAAGTCTGAAACAACTCATAGCATAAGATGGGATTGCCAAAGTTACTGCTTTTAGAAGGACTTCCCTTCCCCCTTGAGAAAACATATTCCCTTTCCATCCTTGCAATTTAAGTCAGACTTTGTACTTGATTTCTGCAAATGCCCTTAATTTTGACTTACCTATCACTGGGGGCAGGCCAAGATACTTATCATATTGCTGCACATTAGATGAGCTCCACAAGTTCATAATAGCCTGCCTGTTATTCTGTTCCACATTTGCACTGAAAACCATTGCAATTTTCTCTCTATTTAATTGTTGGCCTGAAGTAACTTCATACTGCTTTAACAGAGCTTGCAATCTTACATTTGTATCCAAATTTGCAGCACAAAAAATCAAGCTATTATCTGCAAATAGCAAGTGATTTAGCTTAGGGGCCCTACGACAAATCTGTATGCTAGGAATAGACTTAGTTCTTCTAGCCTCTCTCAATAGGCTAATCATAGCTCCATTTCCCCCCTCAACACTTTATTTCTCCAACCTTTTATTATCTCCTAATTTCTCACTTCTAAATCCCTACTTAAATCCTCCACATTGTAGTTTCTCGCAATGGAGGCTATTCAAAGTTGACATTTTTTGATTTTTTTTTTGGTTTTATTTTGGATTTTATTTGGAAATGGGTTTATTTTGTAGGACAAGAGCGAGAGATTCAAAAGTCTTCGGAATAAGATATCTTTACCAAAGGCGAGAGAGACGTGTGAAGACGTTTGGAGACGTGCCAAAAAATTGTCAGAACAAGCTGTTGTCGTCAGAACAAGCTGGTTCAAATGAGCGGGAAAGCAAGCTACAGGATCGGTCCCAGACGTCTTCTCCCTCTAGTGCGGATTGCTTGTGATGCTTTTTTTCCAATTTACAAAACTGCCTTGACACGTTAGCAGGGGTGCATAGGGTGTGCGCCAACTTGACTACCCATAGAAGAACTGTTCAATAAAATTTATCTATTTATGTGATTTAACATATTATGTTAAATTCATTTTATAATAAAAAAACTTATAATCTAATAATATTACGTTAAATTATATTAAGAGTAATGTTAGGTACAATTTCCAAATAGACAAGTCTTATACAAGCTCTTTGTTAAAAAGTGAATCCTACTGATAAATAGTAGTTTTGTTTTACACTTTTTTAAGGTGTGATCCACTTTTTTTTATAAAGGCTTATACATGGTTTGTCTATTTGAGACTTGTACAAATCATTTCTCTTATATTAATATGTAATTTTTTTTTAAAATGATATTCGCAATATTAGAATGTGTAAGTCCTACGAATTTTTTTGAAAAATGGTGTGATCTGTCATTAAAAATTAATTTATTTTAACGGTGGACTTCGCTATTTCTTAAAAAAAGTGCATGAAACTTGCACACTCTAATCTCATCTATCATTATAACTTTTACAAATTTTCAAACAAAATATAATAAATTATTCAACTTTTTCAAATTTTAAAACAAAATAATATTATAATAATATTTTATTTAACTTTCAACTTTCATCTCATCTCAAGTCAAGTCAACTCACTATCTAAACCTCCCTTAAGACTAGAACAATTATTTCTATAATCATAAAAATATGCAAACCAATCAAAAAGTAATTCTCTTCTATATTTTTTGGTATGAAAGAGTACTGCTATTCTATGCTCACCAATATATATATTTGGCTAGTTACACACATGGTGTGTGATGTGATTAAGACATTTGATCTCAAAGTGTTATAATTTTGAGAGACATGCAAATTTTATGATACTAAATATTATATGTGAAAAATATAAAACTCATAAGAAGTTTACATACTTATATCTATATTTCTTTAAATTAAGAAAAATATTTGAATTCTTAACTTATTTTGACTCATTATAATATGGGTAGGAGAGTGAGTAGGTTTGTATCGAATCTATCGATTGACCTTGATAAGCCCACGCCCATTTGTGATTCCAAGTTCCAACATGCTGTTTTCATTTTGTAATGGATAATTATTTGGTTCGCCCAACACCCCCCCCCCCGGCGGGGTGGCGCGGGGGCCGAAGCTAATACCTTAACCATACTTTACTTAATGGATCTATTGTGCAATTTTTTTTTTAAATGACTAACAAGATGTTAAAATAAGATTTCTATTGGATTATGTCAAAGCAATGCAAAATACATATGAGATGAAGTGTCTCTACATATAACATGCACTTTTCATCTATGTAATTTATTATTATTATTATTTCTTTCCTTTTCCTAATCTTCCTTTATATTTCTCACATTTATGCTTTTTATTTATAAAACATGAAAAAGTTTATAATATTATTAGTGGAGAAGTTAATATTGGTCTGGCCCAAACCGAGGGCCTAAAGCCCATAATCCATAAAGGATTCAAAAGAGTCGTGTAGCTTAACGAATACGCTAGCCGCCCTATTTATTAGGGAGGGATAAACCTCACATTATGAATATGGACCACATGGTAATTAGATAATTTCGGCACGTCAAGGATAACCCTGCTAATGGCGAAGCATGGTGCAAAGTTAATCAGTTTATAGAATTCATCCAATATTCTCCTTGCCTATATATAGAGGCAACGGGTACCATTCGATTGATCGGATTAAGCATTCTTGAATTATTATCTCTTACTCATTATTGACTTAAGTATCAGAGGTGTCACAGACACACCATGCCGCTACTTAATGATTTGCAGGTTAACGATCATGACCGATGTGGGACAAGTCCTTTTCTATGGCATCGTCTGTGGGATACTGTAATATGTGATTTCAGTTTTTCATTGGACTTCAACGTGGTTCCCTCATGCCGACCGTGACACATTCTCAAACAACTCGTGAACCAGAAGCGACGCTTGCAGACATGGAAATAAAATTAGCAACAATTGAAGAAAAGATGAAGATGAGCCATGGAAAACCTAAGAAAGGAGAACGAGAAATTCAAGCGCTGCAATGTTGAGCTCGGTGATGCTACCATACTCGGCCATAGCGAACAGGGAGAAGGGTAAGCACATAGCAATGGGGGAGTGAACATGGAGGATTTGGAGAAGAAGAAGAAGTTTCATGATGAGCTATGCAGCCTAGCCGGTAAGTACGAGGAGATGGTGAAGAAGATGGGAGGAGCTTCCTCGGTGGAACAATTGTTGAACCGCACGGATTTGCCCTATAACGCGGAAGTAATGGTCGTGCTGCTCCCATCAAAATTTAAAGTGCCATAGATAGAGATGTATGATGGGTCCAAGGATCTGGTAGATCACTTGGAGAACTTCAAGGCGCATATCACACTCCACGATTTCCTAGGAGAAATCACCTGCCGATCTTTTCCCCTAACTCTGAGGGGAATGGTGAGAGGATGGTTTGGAATGCTCTGGTCGGGGTTGATTGATAGATTTGAAGAGTTAGCCAGGCAATTCTGAATACAATTTATGCCAGCATGAGGCGTAGGCGTCCATCGGAGTACCTCCTGACTCTCAAACAGAGGGAAGGGGAGAACTTAAAGACATACGTCACCCACTTTAAGAAAGGTCTCTCCTGTAGGGGTCTTGATTGTGGTCCTGTAGGCCCATAATACTCCTGGTAGTTTCTCCACCCATTCCCTTTTTTTGCCCACTAGTTTCTTCTTTAGAATTCCTAGCAATGATTTGTTCGTAGCTTCTTCCTGTCCATTTGCCTGTCGGTGCTCTGAGGATGAATATTTGACCTGTAGTTTTAGCTTGGCCCACCACTCACAGTAATGCTCTAAATCAAATTGTCACCCATTATTGGAGACTATGCTTTGTGGAATCCCGTATCAAGAAATGACATTCTTTCAAAAGAACTTTGTCACAACTTTGGTCGTGATGGTCGCCAGGGGTTCTGCTTTCGCACACTTCTTAAAGTAGTCCACTACTATGCTCATGAACTTGGCTCCACCTTTCCCGGATGGGAATGGTCCAACTAGGTCAAACCCCCACTAGGCAAATGGCTAGGGGCAGTTATAAAAGTTAGCTCCTCTCGGGGGGGGGGGGGGGTGTGATACTGGTGCATATGCCTAACATTTGACACACATTTTTGCAAATTCTTTGGTGTCCCTAAGTGCATTGGGCCAGTAGTATCTTGCTCTTACCACCTTTCTAGCCAATGCCTTTCTCTCGGAGTGGTTTTCGCATACCCCTTCATGTATTTTAGCTAAGACGTACTGTGTTTCTTGCGGAGAGATGCATTGTAGTAGAGGGGTGGAGAAGCCCCTCTTATAGAGGATCCCATCCACCTTTACAAATCTACTCGCCCTTGATAAGTATGATTTTTATATGATTTTTATTACTCTTTTATTTATGAAAAGTTTCATTTTTCCTTAAATACTATTGATTTTATTTTATTTTTATACATTTTCTTTATTTTCTTGGATTTGAAGGAATGAAAAGATTTAGTGTGAAAAGAGGGCATTTTGGTACACAACAAGAGACTATGGATACAAACTGACGAAAGGTGGCGAGATCTAAAGAGAGCCAAGGAGACTCAATGGCGATCAGAATTAGCGACAAAAGTCAGGCGATGAGCGAGATATTTTACCTCTCCATGCCCATTAGTTTGGAGAGGGCTGTGTGGTCTTTACGACCTCCACGTCCATCCGTTTGGAGTGGGCCATGTGGTCTTTGTGATCTCCACGCCCATTCGTTTGGAGAGGACCGTGTGGTCTTTGTGACCTCCACGCCAGTTATATTCAACACACACGGCATCTACTCCGTGGGACCTTTTCGAGTTTTGCAATCAATCCGCTGACCACCAAATCCTCCCGAGTTCCGTAATTCAAGTCGCATACCACTGAATCTTCCATTTTTGATAATCCCGTTATTCTTGGGATAATTTCTTTTATTTTAACATTTATCTTTAGAAACTATTTTTTTTTCTAGATTTTTAGGCTAGATTGTAGTTGCATTTATCTTGTTTCCACATTTGAAGTTTTGACATCTATTTAATCCCGTCTTCTGGGATGAATAGAGGAGAGTCTAAGTTTTAGAGTCCAAAAGTTCAAAGATTTTTCTTTAAGTTTCTTTCGAGTAGGCGATCTGGAGGGCAGACGCTAGAGCCGCATGCTTCATCAACCGACTCCAACAAAAAACACTAGTTTTATTCTTTTTCCTTTCAATTTCATTATGAACTAATTTTATTTTCTGGAGCTTTGATGTAGTCTAGCATTGAATACAAAATTTATATTCTAAGTTATCGTATTTTCAATATTTTCATGATTGAGTGTTTATTCTTTATTCTTAGTGCTTACAATTTTTTAGCTAATTATTATTCAATTTATTGAATCACAATGAGACTGAGAGGTGATTTGTGATTAAAGTTTTAGGATTAAACACCATTAGTTGAGTGAAAGTAGAGATACTTTACCGTGATTATTGTAATTTTCACGAAAATTCAAAGATTGGAATTTACCTATCATTGTATCACCGGATTGGAATTTACCTTTTGAATTAATATGTGATGTTAGCGATTATGCTATAGGGGCTGTATTGGGGCAGAGAAAAGATAAAATTTTTCATGTTATTTATTATGCAAGTTGGACCTTATTAGAAGCTCTACTTAATTATGCTACTACTGAAAAATAATTGTTAGTAGTTGTGTTTGCCTTTGACAAATTTCGTTCTTATTTGAAAGGTTCAAAGGTGGTCGTCTACACCAATTACTCAACTCTTAAATACTTGCTGTCGAAGAGGGATGCCAAACCAAGACTGTTAAGATGGATTTTGCTATTACAAGAGTTTGATTTGGAAATAAAAGATAAGAAAGGTACCGAGAATGTAGTGGTTGAGCACTTATCTCGTCTTGAGCTTAAAGAGGCGGCTGGCGAGGAGAAATTCCCAATTAATGAGACCTTCCTAGATGAGCAATTAATGGCTATACAAGTCGTTCCATGGTATGCTGACATGGTAAATTATTTGGTGTCCATAATTCTACTAGCCAATATGACATATCAACAAAAGAAGAAGTTCTTCTCCGACTTGAAATATTATTTTTGAGAGGAACCTTTTCTATATTGGCATTCTGCAGACCAGATAATCAAGAGATGTGTGCCCAAGGAGTAGATGGAGAGCATACTCAGACACTGCCACTCATTGCAAGCAGACGACCATTTTGGCAGAGCAAAAACTGTAGTGAAAGTTTTACAATGCGGCTTTTATTGGCCGACTACTTTTGAAAACTCTTTTAATTTTGTTAATTTAGGTGATCATTGTCAAAGGGTTGGCAACATTTCTAGGAAACATGAGATGCATTTAAACAATATTTTAGTGATTGAATTATTTGATATTTGGGGTATAGATTTCATGGGTCATTTTTCATCCACATATTCTAACAAATTTATTTTGGCTGTTGTAGATTATGTCTCGAAATGGGTGGAAGCGGTTGCCTTACAGACCAATGATGCTAGAACACAGAGCCTATTGGGCTACAAGGACATTGAACTTCGATTTACAAGCTACTGGTGAGAAGAGAATATTGCAAACCAACAAGATGGATGAGTTCTGCAATGATGTTTATGAGAATGCTTGGATTTACAAAGATAAAATTAAAATATGACATGAAAGCATATTTTGGGAAGGGGATTCAAAGTCAGGCGGAAAGTTTTATTATTTAACTCAAGACTTTGACACTTCCTGGGAAAGCTACGTCTTGGTAGTCAGGACAATTTGTGGTGACCCGTGTTTTTCCTTGTAGGGCCATTGAAGTCTATCATGAGACAAAAGGCACATTTAAAGTAAATGGATAGAGATTAAAACCCTATGTGGATGGAGACTATAACTTGAAAAAATTGTTCCATCGATCTCGCTAGTATTAAATGATGAGAGGATAATGTCTAGTTATAGACTTTAAATAAAGCGCTTTTGGGAGGCAACCCAATTTTTTCTTTTATTTGATTTATTTTTCTTAATATTATTCCTTTGCTTTCATCTTGCAGAATGAAGAGGCGAGGAGATCTCCAAGGAGTACATGACTGCACCTTCAAGGAAAATATTCAATTGATAGAGCTGGAAAAAAATCAGGGGAGCATCTCTTACCTTCTCTCATTCTTTGCTTCATTTTTTTTCCCATTGAGGACAATGTGATATTTAAGTTTGGGGGAAAAAAAATTCTTTTATTTATTTCAAAAAAATAAAATTTAATAATGATGATAAAAACAATATGGTTTGATGAATAAAAAGCCTATGATAAGAATATGATTGAAATTGATTATAATTTTTACGAAACATTCTCATTGCTTAAATCTAGTTGTTAATTCTTTACTTGATCTTACTTAATTTGATATCCTCTATGTTCAATGAATGCTTATAATGATCATTAAGCATTTTACATACCTAGAAAAATTTTATGTGAATTTGTATGGTTTCAACTTACTCTAGAACTTGTTTGATTTCACTCGAGGTAAAATCCTAGACAGAATATTACTTTGGAAATGATTAAGGCATTCTTTGGACACATTTTATGTGAAATATTTCTTGTTTTATTATCGTTATCCCTAACCATCCCTTTGAGCTTTATTGTAATATATTTTGGCCTTATATTTTTCTTTCTTGTAACACTCATATTTCCTACCCTATTTGACCTTAAATACTGATTTCCTTACCTTTCAAGAGAACTAAGTTTACACAAAGTCACAGACTCACAAGAGTATGAAAGGCAAGAGAGGTTGAAGGTCTACAAGTAAAGTTAATTATAACAATCTTATCAAAATCATGAGTTTGGGGGTGTCAAAAGTCAACTCGTCTACTATGTGACCAATAAGAAAAGGTTGACGAGAGTCATCCACAAAGGTAGTCGAAAAGGTGTGAATATTTCTATTCAAAAAAAAAAAAAAGGAAAAGAAGAGAAAAAAAAAGAAAAGAAAATGTCTGACTTGCCAAAAAGAGGGGTAAAGAGAGAGATACTTGAAAGTACAATAAAGAAATGTATGCTTAGAGATTTACAATGATTGAGAAGAGATGTTAGAAGTGAGAATGCTCTATTTATTCTATTGTGTTCAAACTAAAGTTCTCTTGCTTTTTTTGAATCCTACAATTTCTTTGTAGCCCTTACCCTAGCCTTACATTACAAGCTTAATAAAGACCTATTGATCCCTAGTGATAGTTTCTGTTCTACATTAGTGGAGAGTGATTTGAAAAGCAAGCCTATGCTATTTTTAGAGATCCATTATTTATTTATTTGTTTGCATAAAACTATCCGGGAAGCTAATGATGAAGTGAGACTGATAGGTATGCTTGATTGTGAGGATGGATAATGCGGTAAATTTGAGTTTTGAATTAACTTTTGGAACTTGATTGATTGTGAATGATTTCTTTAAATTATAGACTTTATGCAATCTTTGAGGCAATAAATTTTCTGAATCAAACCAATGCTTGTTTTAATTGTCTTTCTTTTCTTCTTTGCTCGAGGGCGAGCAAAGCTTAAGTTTGGGAGTATTTGATAAGTGTGATTTTTATTTTTACTACTCTTTTATTTATGGAAAGTGTCATTTTTTCTTTAATACTATTGATTTTATTTTATTTCTATATATTTTTCTTCATTTTCTTGGATTTGAAGGAATGAGAAGATTTCGTGCAAAAAGAGGGCATTTTGGTACAAAAGAAGAGACTACGGATCCAAATTGATGAAAGGCGACGAGATTTGAAGAGAGCCGAAGAGACTCAATGGCGATCAGAATTGGCGACAAAAGCCAGGCGATGAGCAAGATATTTTATCTCTCCACGCCTGTTAGAGGACTGTGTGGTCTTTATGACCTCCATGCCTGTTCATTTGGAGAGGGTCGTGTAGTCTTTACGACCTCCATGCCCGTCTGTTTGGAGAGGGTTGTGTGGTCTTTGCGACCTCCATGCCCATTCGTTTAGAGAGGGCCATGTGGTCTTTGTGATCTCCATGCCCCTTTTTTTGGAGAGGACCATGTGGTCTTTGTGACCTCCACGCCAGTTATATTCAACGCACACTACATTTACTTCGTGGGACCTTCCAAGTTTCGCAATCAACCTGCTGACTACCAAGTCCTCTTGAGCTCCACAATTCAAGCCACATATCACTAAATCTTCCATTTTAGATAATCTTGTTATTCTTGGGATAATTTCTTTTATATTAACATTTATCTTTAGAAACTATTTTTTTTCCAGATTTTCAGGCTAGATTGTAGCTGCGTTTATCTTGTTTCCGCATTTGAAGTTTTGACGTTTATTTAATTCTACCTTGTGGGATGAATAGAGGAGAGTCTGAGTTAGTGAGTCTGAGTTTTAGAGTCCAATAGTCCAAAGATTATTCTTTAAGTTTCTTTTGAGCAGGGATCTGGAAGGTAGAGGCGAGAGCTGCATGCTTCATCAACCAAATCCAACAAAGAACACTAGTTTTATTCTTTTTTCTTTTCAATTTCATTATAAACTAATTTTATTTTCTAGAAATTTGATACAGTCTAGCATTGAACACACAATTTATATTCTAAGTTATTGTATCTTCAATATTTTTAATATTTTCATGATTGAGTGTTTATTGCTTGCTCTTAATGCTTGCAATCTTCTAGCTAATTATTTTTTGATCTATTGAATTGCAATGAGACCGAGAGATAATTTGTGACTAAAGCTCTTGGATTAAGCACCATTAATTGAGTGAAAGTACAGATACTTTAGTGCGATTAGTTAAATTCGTATAGAGATATGGAGTTATTAGTTGGAGATATTTTTGGTATTGTTCGAGAGAATATATTGAATAGTTAAGGAATTTATATCATCAATTTGGAATAATTGAAATTCTATATTGAGGAAGAATAAATTTTGTGTGATTTGCTAGGTGAAATCAAATGCTCTATATCTATTCTTATGATCTTTAAAATTTTAATTTTTATTCTATTTTCTTCAGTTTAATTTAGATAATCTATTCTTCAAATTTTGGTTTTCCAAATAGTAATTAATTTAGTAAAATTCAATACTCAATGGCATAATTATTTCTTATGGGTTTGACATCCATTTTCTTTAAAATACTTTACTACTTGTTACGATTTTGTGCACTTGCAAATATTTTCAGCACAACAGCCCTATTAGGCGGGATTTGGCCACGCAACCTGTTCATGGCTAAATTGCTAGAAGGAGCCTCTGTAGAGATAAGGAGCCGAAGGCCGAAGGCAAACACAAAGGCAGTTCAGGAGACAAGGAAGTTGCACTAAACCCCAAGACATGAGGCACAAAAGGCGACCAGAGCATAATACCCGACTCATCCACAATAATTTGAATGTGCAAGAAAAGGAAGAGTCAGGAAGAGAATACTGCTAGCCTAGAACCGGCAGGCGGTATTGCAAATTCCATCAAACATGCTCACATAGGACAGAGGTTTGCATGACCATGAAGAAGAGAGTGACCAATATGGCGGGCACTAGAGAGCTTGAACGAATGGTCACAGAGCGGGCAAAACCTAAACGATGATTTGAGAGACGACACAGCCCTCGTAGAAGCAGCAACCCGGATAGGCGACACCCATCGAGGGAAGATGCCTGTAACAATGATAGGAACAGGGCTCCTCAGAATAACGATAAGGATAGGGCCCTCTAGGTGAAATCAGAACAATAACAGGAAAATTTGTTGAGGGCGGCGTATCCTTGTGTAGTAGAAGAGCGCATGCTTGAAGGGCAAGATATGAAGAAATTTATGTAGCGGACAGGTTGCCCAAGCACCAAAAACTTGACGCCTCAAGAACTATCTCTTTTGAAGAAGATTGTGAAGGAGCATTGTACCCTCATGATGATGCATTAGTGGCCTCCTGGTCACTAATTACACTACCAAGCGCATCCTCATTGACAATGGGAGCTCAGCAGACATATTATTTTGAGAAGCTTTTGTAAAGATGGGCATAAACACCACTAAGCTGAGACCTTTGTCGACACTGCTGAATGGCTTCTTTAGGGATATGATCCAATCAGTAGGCGCCATTATCCTTTCAATCACGGTGGAAAAATGGATGCATACTGCGACCACAATGACTGATTTCTTAGTCGTGAAGGCACCCTACTCTTATAATGCTATACTGGGGTGACCAACATTGAACAATCTCATGGTAGTTACGTCCACGTACCACCTTAAGATGAAGTTTCCAACTGAAGGTGAGTGGGGGAACCACAAAGCGAGTAAGCCCTAGCATGAGAGTGTTATGTGCAGGAATTGAGGAACAAAGGGGGATAAGTATGCACTATCAAAGGTGGTGACGACTAGGCTGCCCAGGAGGATGGTTAGAGCACATTGGCCCCACCCCCATAGTCCTTCTAGACAGAGGCGTAGAGGTGAGGGCTGAGCAAAACCTACAGCGAGCAGAGGTGAACGAGCCTTTGGAGATCGTAACGCTATACCTAGATCGCCCCAATATAATGATGTGGATTGGAGCAAAGATCATTCCAGAAGACTGAGAGGCCTTAAAGCAATTGTTAGTAGAGCATCGGGATGTATTCGCCTAGAGTCATTAAGATATGCCCATTATTGAAAACGACATTATCGAACATTGATTGTGCGTGGACCCCATGCATAGAAAGGTGTGTAAAAAAAGAAAATCGTTCAGCATGGAGAAATACACAGCCATCACTGAGGAAGTAGAATGCCTGCTCATTGCAAGGTTCATCAAGGAAGCCCGTTATCTAAATGGCTATCCAATGTTGTCCTAGTAAAGAAGGCAAATGGGAAATGCAAAATGTGCATGGACTTCACTGACCTAAATAAAGCCTGCCCAAAAGATAGCTTTCCCTACCATGAATTGATGTCATCGCGAACGCCACTATAGGTCACAAGATGTTAAGCTTTATGGATGCTTATTCAAGCTATAATCAAATTCAAATTTACCCAGCACACGAAGAAAAGATCTCATGTATTACAGACCGTGGGTTGTATTGCTACCAAGTCATGCCATTTGCCCTGAAGAACGTAAGGGAAACCTACCAGAGGTTGGTGAACTGGATGTTTTGAAAACAAATAGGGTGGACCTTGGAAGTTTACGTAAATGACCTGTTAGTTAAGAGCAAAGGGCCCGCCCATCATCTGTCCGACCTAAGGGAAGCGTTCACAGTACTACGACAGTACAAGATGAAGTTGAACCAGTCAAAGTACGCATTTGGAGTAGGGTTAGGTAAATTTTTGGGGTTTATCATGTCAGTAAGAGGAATTGAAGCCTCCCCAAAAAAATTGAAGCAATCATGAACATGAAGGCACCAATAGCTGCCTTGAATAGGTTCGTATCTAGATCCACAGATAAATGCCTACCCTTCTTTATGCGAAAGGTACACTCCTAGAATGAGTAGTGTGACGAAGCTTTCCAAAGGCTAAAGCAACATTTAACCAATCTGCCACTTATGAGGCAACTTATAGAAAAGACACACTCTATGCGTACCTAGCAGTATCCCTCCATGCCGTTTCAGCCATCTATTTCAAGGAAGAAGGAGCGGTGCAACTACCCATGTACTACACAAGCTACACCCTAAGGGGAGCAGAAGTTAGGTATCCATGAATAGAGTTGTTAGTGTTTGCCTTGGTGACAACAGCTAGGAGGTTATGGCCGTACTTTCAGACCCACTCAATCGAAGTACTCACAGAAAGCCCACTGGTAAAGGTGTTGGAGAGACTAGACAGCTCGAGCAGATTAGTCGGGCGGTCAATCGAGTTCAGTGAGTTTGACATCGAGTACTTGCCAGGGAAGGCCGTGAAAGGGCAGGTGTTGGTGGACTTTATTGCCGAATTCTCTGGTTTCTCACCTGAAATGGTAGTCTCCCCGACAGGAAATCATGGGTCCTTTTTATGGATGGCTCTTCTTGGCATGCTGGCGAAGGGATAAGAGTCCACATAATCAACGAAGAAGGGTAGGAACATCGCTACATGGTGAGGCTCACGTTCAAAACCACTTATAATGAAGCAGAATATGATGCACTCGTAGTAGGGCTCTAAGTAGCCAAAGCATTGGGGGTGACCGAGGTAGAGGTGAAGTTAGACTCACAAGTAGTAGTCAACCAAGTGTTGGGAACATATGCCACCAAGGGAGAAAACTGAAGAAATACCTAAGTTGAGTCTGGTAGGCGTGTGGCCGATTTTCCTATTTTAGCATATCACAAGTGCCTAGAGAAAGTAACGTTGTGGCAGATAGGCTGGCGTGTACAACGTTGGGGATGGAGGACTCCCCCCTCCCTTGGGAAGTCGAGAGAAGGATAATAGAAGTCCTAGAGATAGGACCAGAAATCTACATGATAAGCATTAATGAACTAGAGTGGGTAGGCGACATCATGAAGTATCTGGATGTGGGTGAACTCCCTGAGGGGAAAGATGAGGCAAGAAAGGTAAGAAGAAGGGTAGCTAGATTCGTAAAGGTGGATGTGATTCTCTATAAAAAAGGCTTCTCCATCCCTTTACTACGATGCATCTCACCATAAGAAGCACAATTCGTCTTAGCTAAAATACATGAAGGTGTATGCAGAAACCACTCAAGGGGAAAGGCATTGGCTAGAAAGGTGGTAGGGGCATGCATTCAGGGATGCGAAAGAATTTGCAAAAATGTGCGTCAAATGTTAGGTGTATGCACTAGTATCACATGCCCCCCAGAGGAGCTAATTTCTAAGACCGCCTCCTAGCCATTCACCTAGTGGGGGTTGACTAGTTGGACCCTTCTCGCCCGGAAAAGTTGAAGTTAAGTTCATGATCATAGTAGTGGACTACTTTAGGAAGTGGGCAAAAGTAGAACCCTTGGCAACCATCACGACCAAAGCCGTGACAAAGTTCTAATGGAAGAATGTCATTTGTCGGTACGGGATTTTGCAAAGCATAGTCTCGAATAATGGGTGACAATTTATTTAGAGCATTACCATGAATGGTGTGTTGATCTAAAGATATAGGTCAAATATTCATCTCCAGGACACCCACAGGCAAATGGACAGGTAGAAACTATGAATAAAGCATTGCTAGGAATTCTGAAGAAGAAATTGGCGAGCAAAAAAGGGGAACAGGTGGAGGAACTACTAGGGTATTGTGGGCCTACATGACCACGGTGAAGACCCCTATAGGGGAGACCCCATTCACCGTGGCATAAGGGAGTGAAGCAGTACCCCCCTGTGGAAGTTGGTCTGCCAAGTTATTGAACCCACCATCTTTCGGCACCCAAAGAAACTATGGAAGAGCACCTCGATCTTCTAAAGGAAGAGAGAAAGGCGGTTGAAATTAGGATGATACTTGACAAGAAAAAGAAAAACACTATTCTAACAAGAGAGTTAGACCGAGGATATTCAAGATAGGAGATCTGGTGCTGAGGGAAAGTGGGGTCACCACCAAGGAAAAGGGCAAGCTCGGACTCCGATGGGAAGGACCATACATGATAGTGGCCGAACACGGGTCTGGTCATATCACTTGAAGGATAGACAAGGCAAAGAGCTGCAATACCCCTGGAGTGTAGAAAACTTGAGGAAATTTTATCTCTGATTATGTTAATTTCATGATTTGTTAGAACTCTACTGTTGAATTATTGATTATGTTTCATAGTAAATAAAGCATTCATTCTGAGCCAGTGCCAACTCACCCAAGTAAAAAGGGTGCGGAGGTCAATAGACCATGCGACCCTTAAAACTCATATAAGAAGGGCATGGAGGTCCTAGACCAAGTCCTTAAACACCAATGACAAGTACAAAGACTCGTGGTTCCATGTTCAAAGGGCGTGAAGGTCAGTAGACCACACGACCTTTAAACACCAATGACGAGTACAAAGACTTGTGGTGCCATGTAAAAAGGGAGTAGAGGTCCCAGGCCATTAGACCCTTAAACACCAATAACGAGTACAAAGACTCATGGTTCCATGTTAAAAGGGCGAGAAGGTACGTAAACCACGCGACCCTAAACACAATTGATGAGTACAAAGACTCGTTGTGACATATAAAAAGGGTGCGGAGGTCAGCACACCATGTGACCCTTAAACCCCAATGACGAGTATAAAGACTCACAGTACCATGTAAAAAGGGCGCGGAGGTTAGAAGACCACACGACTCTTAAACACCAATAATGAGCACAAATACTTGTGGTGCCATGTAAAAAGGGCACGGAGGTTAGCAGACTACGTGACCCTTAAACACTAATGACAAGTACAAAGACTTGCAGTGCCATGTAAAAAGGGCATGGAAGTCAGCAGACCATGCGACTCTTAAGCACCAATGATGGGTACAAAGACTCATGATGCCATGCAAAAAAAGCAGGAAGGTCAACAAACCATGTGACCTTTAAGTAGAAAGACTCACAGTACCAAGTAAAAAGGGTGTAGAGGCCAGTAGACCACGCTATCATTAAACACCATTGACGAGTACAAAGACTCGTGGTGCGTGCAGAGGCAAGTAGACCACACGACTTTTAAACACCAATGACTAGTACAAAGACTCACGGTGCCAAGCAAAAAGGGCATAGAAGTCACCAAACCACGTGACCTTTAAACACCAACGTCGAGTACAAAGACTCATAGTTCAGAGGAAAGAGGCGCAGAATACAAC
Organism: Cyclocarya paliurus; assembly: GCA_029856935.1. Taxonomy (NCBI): domain Eukaryota; kingdom Viridiplantae; phylum Streptophyta; class Magnoliopsida; order Fagales; family Juglandaceae; genus Cyclocarya; species Cyclocarya paliurus. Next base: position 24,241,049 of record CM056950.1, read on the forward strand.
AATGACAAATATAAAAAACAAACCATTTGCAGAGTAGAAAGAAAGAGTCTCGTGAAATTGACGCAAAGTGTAGCATAATAAAAAGCCAAAACTGGCTAAGTGTTCCCAACATGCACAAGTACAAAAGGCAAATACAAAAATGTTAGTATTGTTTACAAAAAGCTATTACAAATGTAGCAGGGGGAGACAACTATTCATAAAGGCTAAGTACTAGGACCTCCAAAAAGTGGAGGTGGATGAGGACTGTCAAAGGGATTGGGCATAGAGTCTCAACCAAAGGCGTCAACAAACTGACGTGAGGCAGCATCATGTTTAAGCATTCCCAAATCTAAACGCCTTAAGTTAGTATGGGGATTGGCCAACAAGTACAGTCTAAGTTTCAGCATCCTAGCCCCATACCCATAACCAAAAGCACGATCCCTAATGCCACGCGCTAACACCAGCTGAGGATGAAGGCGGCCAAGCTCAGTCTTTTCCTTCAGTCAGACATCCTTATGAAGAAGCATTTCATCAAACTTCCTTTCCTGTTCGCCTGTGGTGGTGCGAACTGTCTTGTATTCCTTGTGCTATTTGGTCAATGCCTCTAAAGCATCAGACTCCTCAAAGAGGTCAAGATTAACTTGTTGTTTGCTCTCCTCCAAGGCCGCCAACACCTCCTCGAGTTTAGTACAGCTCCACTGAGAACTAGACAACTCCTGATGGATAGAATTTAGCTCCTCCTGGAGGGCGGAGAGCTCAGAGTGAGCATGACTCCGCTTTGACTCCAACTCCCCCCGAGCAAGGGAAAGCTGAGCCCTAGCAGAATGTTGCTCTGACTCTAGTAGTCTAAATGAGAAGTGTTCCCGGGCCTTCACCTTTGTGGCATGATGGAGTTCTTCATGAAGAATATCCAATTCACCTACAAGAGAGTGCGCGTAGCCATCTGCATGCTCAAGTAGGATATCCAACTTTGCCCTCTCGCCTTCCATCTCTCAAATTCTCTTTCAGCGCATAAAGAAAAGATAGGCCTAGAGCGAACTTCATCGTCCAAGTTAGTGCGATCAGCCATGATCTAGGCCACCAAATCATCGACACCCTACAAAGATAAAACCAAGAAGAAGTTAAGAAAAGAAAGGGAAAAAGAAAAAAAAAAGAGAGAGAAATGAGAGAAGCAAAGTCAGAGGTATCCCAGAGAGAAAATTTCTTAGCCTATTAGCCATGCTACCGACGGCTCATCTCTAGCAGGACCAGAAGAGGTGGAAGTACATCCCTGCACCTCCTCGTCATACCTCACCTCAGGCCTATAATAGGGACCAATTGGGAAAGCCTCAGGATGCACCGCCACTGAGTCTGCTCCAATCTCAGGGGCCTTACCCAAATTGCCCAATGGGCAAACAGTGTTGGTCTAAGCAAGTTCAATCTCCCCAAGTCTGATGTCCTCACTCGTGAGACAGACCAAAAAGGAACACCTTCCTCTAAGGGAGAAGACTCAACATCATTTCCAAAGGAGGAGGGTATAGAAATGTAGTCACCACCAGCCCCCAGGTCAAGTGGAGGGGTCTCTCCTCCCGAGATAGTACTAGGTAAAGATTGGGGCGTTGAAATTTTGCCATCACTTTCTTCTTCCATGTCTTCACAAATAGGAATGTCGTCAAACTTCTTTCCACCCAAGACACCACAGTCACCTAGGGCACCATCTCCACTACCCTTATTTCCCTCATGGGCTGCCTAGTCGACAATGCTTAATGAGAAGACGACATCTATATTAACATTGACGTTGCCGCCTTCCCTTGGAAAATTGGAAGCCTCAAATGTAGTGAATTTAAAGGTTAGGCTAGAAGCGAAATCAAATTGTTGGGAAGGAAGATCAAAGTGAAACGCAGTCGCCAGGTCAAAAAGGGCTTGACCTATCAAACCCTCAACGTTATCAAGACCTGGAGAAGGCGTGCATGCTAGTAAGCGATTGGGAGTAGAAGGTAAGGTCGGCCATCACCTCTTTTCACTGTAGGGGAAGGTGTATCTGTAGTAGGTTGGTGAAGACGCTCCCGCGAAGCCTTGAGAGAAGACTTAGACAGTTAAGAAAGGAAGTTTGTATGAAATAAGTGAAGATCATGATATTAAGGTTAGATTAGACAATCTCACTCGTAAGGTAGAAGCTTTGACTTTATGTAGAACCATGAATTCTGTCGGTCAAGTTCAAGATGAAATATGTTCTCTCCATGCTAATCCCATGCATAAGACACAAACGTGTCCTTCCACACAGGTCTACTTAGAGTGCTATGCTGAGCAAGCAAATGCACTAAATAATTTTGGTAAATACTTTTGGGAAGCAGTTTGCTAATCCTTTTTAGAGACATTCAATCCTAATTTGCAAAGCCATCCTAATTTTTCTTGGAAATAGAATCAACTCCCATGAATTTAGGTTGACCATAGGTGCAACAACAAAGTCAATTCCGACCACCTAATCCAATTTATCCTCTTGTTCCTCAATCTATGTAACACCTCCTTATCGTAGGCTAGAAGTGACACGTGTTTTTCATAAAATAACTCGGCAAGAGATTTCATATTTAATAATATGAAATTAGCATTTATTTCATAAAAATGTTTGTCTAAAAAAATGTCTTTAAAAAAAAACTTAAAAGAATAAACTGTATAAATTTATGTCATAAAAAAATCAATTTTATGCTAGAAGGTCTGAAACTAAATCAACTGCTCCTTCTAATCTTGGCCTGCCTACTCGTATTCATCATCCTCACTTGGGTGGTTAAAAACATGAAAACAAAGTAAAATGAGACGAAGACTCAGCAAGAAATCCATCACAACGTTGACATAATAAACATAAGGTTTTCATAAAAGTTTTTATGCTGAGAGCTTAAAATTCATGACTGTTCATACTGATGTTTATGCTATGCATGACTGATTTATCTGAATTAACTGACTGATTTGATTTAACTGACTGATTTGATTTAACTTACTGTTCTGACTTAACTGACTGTTCTGACTGGCCAACACACTTAACCCTATGTGCGAGGTTGTGCATTGGCCCCACGTCCCGCTGCAGCAAAGGGAGTCGCTAATAGTATTCTGGCATATTATGGTGGACCAGTCCATGGCTTGCACATCCACCTTGATCTGAACTGTATTGGTACCATGCATCTGAATGGCCATCTAATTAACTAATCTGATCTTATTTTGCAGTTGAACTTAAGATAGCTTACGTGTCTTATACGCATGAGATGCATGACATAATACGTACATAATTATAATTTTTGAATTTGAACATGATGCGGAATGACATGATCGTATGCTATGCTGGATGACATGTATTGCATATGACATGAGCGGTGCATAAATAATGACTATCAATGAACTGGCTTGAATAATACTTATATATAAGCTAAACTGTGATGATCTTAATTTGTGATCAAATTACTTACCTTGTTGCACTTCTTCTTGAATCTCACTCCATAGCTTGCACTGTGTGAGGGAGGAGTTTCTGCGATGGACCTGTAGAGAGAGGAAGTTGCATGGTGAGACGGCTCTGGGGCCGGAAGTGGCCGGCGACGTGACTGGGTCTTCTGGGCAGTGGTGGTGCGACGCCGAGAGAGGGAGAGAGAGTACTGACAAGCTGAAACAACCGAGAGAGAGAGAGGAGGTTAGTGGACGACAATGAGCTTATTGGAAAGAAGTGGGCTCGACGGGGTATAATCGGCCGACAGTTTCTGGGCAGGGAGGTTGCTGCGGTGGCTATACGATTTTGCATAGCTGGGCAGCTACTTTCTTTTGGTCCAAACGTCAAGGTGCAGCGGCGGAGAATTTCTGGGCAACTGGGATAGCGTTTCGACGTCTTCTATGGTGGTTGGGTGGTGGCTCGACATAGAGGGAGCATGTGCTCTGTTTGAGGAGTGTAAAACAGGGCTACGTCTGTGCATGTTTGAGGAGATTTAGGCTCATGGTGGTCGACTTTCAGAGCTGCTAGCGGTGGAGGTTTACGTGCATGGTGGGGTGGCAGAGTTCTTCGGCTACAACTTGATCATGGTACAACATGTTGATCACGGGTGGCTCAAGGTGGTGATTGATGTTTTCCATGTCATGGGTGCTCTGTTTTTTCTGTGTAACTCTGGTTTGAAGTGTGGGTTTGTTGATGGGAAATTTGTAAGGAGGAAGAGAGGATTTATAATAAGGCTTTGACATGAGAGTTGGTCTTTCATTAGAATACTAACAACTAACACTGAGAGACGTACAGGCTTGGAGGTTTCCCACTAGGAAATTTATTTGAGAGATATACACTGAAGCTTTTACGGGTGTGGATAGGAAGAAACAAGGCAGAAGAATTCTATTGGCTATTGCAAAATCGGGTCATAACAAAATAAAATGATAATAATCTTATTAAAAACAACAATGTAAAATCTGATAATAATAATAATAGTAATAATAATAATAATAATAATAATAATAATAATATTATTATTATTATTATTATTATTATAATTATTATTTATAGTTATAAGAAAAAAATACATAAAACTTATCTTATGGCCTAATTTTAGGACCGGGTTGTTACAATCTACTCCTCCATTTGTGGCTCCACCACGACAACAATCATCCTTGGTGGAGTCTGTTAGGGCATTCATGCAATCCACTAATCAGGCCATTCAGGAGATGGAGAATCCTATTTAGATGAATACTCAAGGAATTTCAAAATTAGAGAGCCAGGTTGGCCAATTAGCAACCCATGTTGGTGAGAGGAAGAGAGGAAAATTTCCAAGTCAGCCTATACCCAATCCAAAATGATCCTGTAATAATGCATCTAGTTCTACTCAGGGACAAGAAAATGTTCAGTCCATTACCACTCTCAGATCAGGTAAACAAGTTGACAATCAAGTTAAAGTACCAAAAGTTGAGGAGTTGGAGTTTAGGGAGAAAAAGATTGTCAACCTAATGTCCCTCAACCTTATGAGCCTTTTAAGAAATTTGTTCCTAGAACCCCATTTCCCTTGAGGTTGGAAAATCCTTAGAAATATACTAAATTTGATGATATTTTAGAGGTGTTTAAACAAGTACAAATTAACATACCATTCATTGATGCAATTAAGCGAGTGCCTGCATATGCAAAGTTTTTGATGGTTCTTGTTATAGTAAAAAAGGAAAACTAATGTTCCAAAATTGACATTTTTGACTGTGCATGCTAGTTCTGATATTCAGAGTAAATATCCTATCAAATACAAGGACTCTGGATCTCCTACAATTTCATGTAAGATTGTGAATCATCAGATTGAGAAAGCTTTGTTAGATTTAGGGGCAAGTCTGAACTCACTACCATATTCTGTATATTTGTAGTTAGGATTAGGGGAGCTAAAACCCACTCAAATGATGCTTCAGTTAGTTGATAAGTATGTTAAGATCCCTAGAGGTATTGTTGAGGATGTATTGATTAAAGTCGACTTATTCTATTTTCTAGTGGATTTTATGATTTTAGACACTAAGCCCACTCAAAATGTTAACACACAAATCCATGTAATTTTTTGGGATGACCTTTCTTAGCCACATTTAATGCTTTAATTAATTGTTGAAGTGGTGTGATGAAAATTTCTTTTGGAAACATGACTGTTGAGCTTAATATTTTTCACATAAGTAAGCAAATGCCAGAGGATGAAAATGTTTGTGAGGTTAATATGATTGAAAGTCTTGTCCATGATACTTTGATACATGCAAGTTGTGAGAACTCTCTAGAAGCTCCGTGTACTCATTTTGGGTGCAATTTTGATACTGCCAAATTATATAAGGAACAAATGAAAATAGTTCAAGATCGAAACATATTGAGAAAATCTTTTGAACCAGGTAAAAAAGTTATTCTTTATAATTCTCGTTTACATCCTTTCCTAGGAAAACTGCAATATAAAGGGACTCAGCTATTCATAGTGTGCACAGTATATTCACATGGGGCAGTTGAGATTAACAATTCTAACTATGGCGATATTTTTAAAGTTAATGGTCAACATTTGAAACTATTTTTAGAAATAGAGAGCCCAGAAGTTGAAGAATTGCCACTAGAGGATCCTGCTTATCAAGATTAATCTGTAGTTTTGTTATAGATTTTTTTTCCCCAAAAAAAGAGAAAGAAGGTCGTTTTCATTTTGTTTTCTGTCTCTCTTCATTTTCAATTGATCTTTGTTTTAGTACCTAGCTTTTTTTCTCTCTTGTTATTTTCTTCTGAGCTAATATTTTGTAGGCTATAAATTTTCAATAATCAGCTTGATCAGGTAATTCTCTCCTTGCCCACTTCTATCATTCTGCATTCTCTTGTTCCTACTATATTTTGAATTTGGACTTTGAAAACATCTATTTGAGCATATAATCTTCACATTGAGGACAATGTTTGGTTTAAGTCGGTATCATTTGCTTGTTGTATTTTTTCTTTCCTTCATTGAGGATAAATGTGGTTAAAAAATCTTGGAGATAAAAATGTGGAGACTATTGACCCTCGTGAGTTTTAAGCCAATCCATTTTTTTTTCGAAGGATTATTTTTCTTCTACTCTAATTTCATTTGGAAGTGTAAAAAAATTGTTGCTTTAGTATCATTATTCCTTCTTTTGACCGAATGCAAATCAATTTTTTATGCCACATTTTAATCCTAGAAAGTCATGGATGTTGAAAAATTATGCTAGTCTTTGAGAGATGACATTAGGCCATTTTTGTTTATTTTGAGCCTCCACTTTCTTTTCTAGATACATTGACGCTAGCCACTCCATTGAGCCTAATGATAAGCTTTTCTTTCTTAAACCTTTTGCGCAAAGTTTTTTAAAAATAGACTTATTCAATTTGCATCAATATGGTGAAAGTGTAGTGAAAGTGTGGGGATTAAAAAAAAAAATGAAAAGAGAAGAAAAAGATGAAAAAAATCAGCAAAAATCCAAAAAAAGAAAAGGAAAAAAAAAAGAAAAAAGAAAAAAAGGAATGGTCAAATTGAAGAAGTGAACCATGAAAAATATATATAGTGATTCATTGAAAAATATTGGAAAGAGTAAATGAAATGAAAATGTCAGAGAGAGTTGAAAGTCCAATTATTCTTGAAAACACTTTCTTATTTTTACCTTTATACACATATTAGATGTTTTCGTTCTTTCACCCTACATTTTTTTTTTAAGAAGAGCCAGTAGCCACACACATAGTGGCCCCGTCCCAAGTTTATTAATAAGCCCCTCACTTATGGCGGAGGAAAATCATAGTAACATCATTACACTTGGGGGCTTATAGGATAAAAACTATATATTAACCCAAAACCAAGTGTCAAAATAAGCCAAAACCAAAACAAGTTCTAACAAGCCTAAGCCAAAAACCAACTAAACAAGTTGCAACTCAACAAACCAGCGTGCTGAGCGTAAATCAAATTGACGTAAAGCCGTAGACGAGATCAACGGGAGTTACGAAGACCATTACCAGCAGCCAATTACGTGAATGTGAACGCAAATGTAGAAACGTAAACGTAAATGCAGCTGACCACATTGACATAAACGATCAACGTAAATCAGCCTAAATCAACGTAAACGTAAAGCTACATATACAACCCTACTGACCACATCTTACCTCGTTTTTTTTTTGAAGAAAATAAATCATCAAACTAAATCAAAATTACATACGTAAATATGGAAGACTCCAATAGTCAGTCCGCAACAAACCTCTAAGAATCCCACTCCCAATATCAGAAGCACAAAGATACTTACACCGATTAGAAGCACATTCTTTTGCAAGATAATCTGCAACCATATTAGCCTCCCTATAAATATGATGAATGGAACAAGATAAATCAGAAATCAACCTCTGTATATCCTTCCAATAATCCCACAAATACCATAAGTTACACTTGCCATCTACAACCCATCTCACAATAACTTCAGAATCTGACTCCACCTCTATATCTCGAATACCCAATTGTTGAGCAAATTTTAAACCATCCAATTGTTGGAAACCAACCCATAATGATTTGCAAAGGCCGCAATTAAACGCCCTTCATGATTTCTAATCACACCTCCTCCACCCCTCAAAACCAGGATTTCCGAGTGAGCTACCATCAACATTGAGTTTATACTTACCTCTACACGGTTTCTTCCAAGCCATAGCTCTCAACTTCTTACTAGCGACCTGAGCAATGGGGCAATTTAAATATTGTAAAATTTGAAGATCATTTTGCCGCCACCTATCAAACTTCTTGTGCACAAAAAAAATGTCAACTAGCATCAGCTTAATCCATCTCACCACCCCTTTCCAATTATTTTTTTTCCTTCCATTCTATCAACACAACGCACTCTCCTTAATGCCCAAGTAATAAGAATATGCAAAATGCCACGGCAACACCCTGCTTGAGAAGAAGAAGAGGCCCTAATCCACCAAACATTCATGACTACATGCCATCTTCGAACTTAAGGCAAACGAACCCCCACAATAGCTGCAAAAAAATTCCACACCATAACAGCCAAATCACCACTACAAACAATATGATCAATAGATTCTTGCTGTGATAAAACACAACAATGACATTTAGAGATTAGAGATATTTCGAGCTTAATGAGAATATCATCAACTGGTAGCACCTATTTTTGAGCACGCCAACAAAGAAAAGACATTTTCTTGGGAACAAGTTTGTGCCAAAGCCATTTTCTCCACAAAGAAACCGGTCCTTGAGCTCTAATGAGCTGCCAAGCAGATTAAGTTGTGAAAATACCATCCAAACATGGCTGCCAAACACGCACGTCTGGACCCCTAGCAAGCTGAACCGAAGACTCAATAATTTTGTCAACCATCTCTTTCGAATCCAACGTATGTAATTTTATGACATCCCATCCTGTATTGGTTAAAAGGTCAGCCACCAATATATTTTCATCTCCACAACCCTCTTCCGAATTAACAATGGCTGCATCTCCTAACCAATTGTCAAACCAGAAATTACATTTACCATTTATCAACAAGATTCTTGAATTATTGATCGTAGTTGGCATCACTGACATAATACCCTTCCAGAACCTTGAACCGGTAGAACTAGAAAGTAGCAATGGATGCTTCTCGCCCACATACTTAGCCATAAAAAATTTTGCCCAACACGACTTACCATCTAGTAACTTCCAAGCAAATTTCATCAATAACGACATTTGAACATCAGCAAGATTCCGAATACCCAAACCCCCTTCCTCAAACGGTAAGCAAATATTTTTCCAAGAGACCCACTTCCTTTTCTTTTTTTCCTCATTCGAACTCCACAAAAAATTAGAAAAAATATTCTTGAGAGCCGTGAACACACCCTTAGGCAAGTTCATAACAGATAAAACATGAATTGGCATGCTAGATAAAACATGTTTGAGAAGCATAATTTTACCTCCAAAAGATAAAATATGGCTCTTCCAACCAGCCAATTTTTTCTGAATCTTCAGCAATAAAGGGTCAAATAATTTGATAGTAATCCTCCCCACATGCAACAGAACACCAAGATAATTACACGGCCATTTGCCCTCCATAAACCCTGTGACCCTCAATACCTCTAATTTTCTAGCAAGAGAAAATTTAGAGGAGAAAAAAATAAAGGATTTATTCAGACTAACCAATTGCCCCGACATAGATTGATAAGCATGTAACATCTTCATAATCTGCACTAACGATTTTTTTCCTCCATTTGCAAAAATTAAAACATTATCAGCATAAAGCAAATGAGAAATCAAAGTACCTCCATTAGCATAAAACGGCTTGACTCTGTTCTTTTGAAGATCCTCCTTAATCATCCGAGAAAGAAGCTCTTGTGATAAAATGAAAAGATATGGCGAAAGAGGATCACCTTGTTGAATACCACGAGAGGGTTTAAAGAATCCCTTCATCAAGCCATTAAGCATAACCGAACACATTGGGGAAGAAATACAATTAAAAATTAAATTCCTCCAATGCTCCAAGAAACCCAAACGCTTCATTACTTCCATCAAAAACCTCCAATTCACCCTATCATACGCCTTAGCCATATCAATTTTAATCATGGTGTTTCCGCCTCTCACTTTCTTATTCAGACTATGAACCATTTCTTGGGCAATAGAAATGTTATAAAAAATGCTCCGTCCTTTGAGAAATGCCGACTGTTCCTCAGAAATTAATTTATTCATAATAGGCTCCAGCCAATTCACCAAAATCTTTGAAAGGATTTTATAAACAACAGAACATAAACTAATTGATCTGAAATGAGAGAAACTTCTTGGGTCTTCCACTTTTGGAATCAAAACAATATTAGTGGACCCAAAAAACATAGTTAATGGCTTTCCTTCAAAAAATTCAATAGCTACCTGCAATAACTCATCAGGCCCCGGACTACTATATTGTGGAATAGCCCATAAGGCCTCCTTAATTTCAAGCATATGAGGGGCTTTATAAAGCAATTCGTTATCTACATCAGAAACAACTGGGGTTAACGAATGCAAACCAGTTTCCGAAAATGAGACAACCGACGTCGAAAGCTGTTTTTGAAAGAAATCCACTGCCCTTCAAGAACCGCTTCACTTGATTCCAGAATGGAACTGTCATCAAGAGTCATTTTTTCCACTACTTTAAACTTCTTTTTACACCTCAGGGAAGAATGAAAGAAAGCTGTGTTCTCATCACCTTCACTCATCCATTTAATTCTTGATTTCTGACACCGCATAACCTCCTCTCTATGCAAATACTGAATATGCCTCTGCTTACATCTCAGAAGCTCTGTCTCCACATCCAAAGAATAATTCTGTTGTACCAACGCGTCAAGCTCCAGGAGTTCCTCTTCAATCTGTTTAAGATCTACTTCCACTCTTCCAAAGACCTCCCTATTCCACTTCTTCAATACTTGTTTTAACAGCTTTAGTTTACCACTGAATCTAACCATCGCACGGCCTTGAGTTTCCTGATTCCAGCATTCCCACGCCATATCCAGAAAATCAACATGATGGCACCACATTCTTTGGAAGTGAAACAACTTCGGGCCAACACTCCTTTCCTGCAACAACGATGTAACCATTGGACAATGATCAGATGACGTCCGAGTGAGATACTCCATACGGCCATCTAGAAATTGCACTAAGAAATCTGAATTCACTAGCACTCTATCAAGTCTAGCCCAAATTCTCCAACCCCCTAATCTTCCATTGCACCAGGAAAACTGATTACCAGAAAAAGCAATATCAACCAAACCACAAGCTTGAATACAGTTGTTAAACTCTGCACACCCTCTAGAAGAGTGTCCAATACCACCCATTTTTTCTCCTGTAGACCGAATAATATTAAAGTCCCCTCCAAGGAACCACGACAAACCATCAGGATCCAAATTCATCAAATAATTCAAGGGGAGACGCCACTGTTCTTGAAAACAACTAGCATAGATAAAAGAGGCAAACACACGATAATTATCAAGAGAAAACCACCTAGATACTGCTTAATCCATCATCGACTGCAACTGAAAGTCAATACCATTAGCCCAGAACAGCCAAACCTTGCCACCCACTTCCATATTATTACAGTAATTAGTAAGACGTAACCACCGAGCCCAACGAGCACACTTCTTCATGGAAAGAAAAGGTTCTAACACTGCTACAACCGAGGGACGATATTTATTAAGAATACAACGCAACCTTGCCTTCGATGAACAAATCCCTCTAATGTTCTAGACCAGAATATTCATCAATTAATAATGTTTGTTGGAGCGTGTTGTCCATTCAAGAACAACAATTGGCTTTTTCCTTTTTCCCCCTCAAAATTTCTTTTTCGGGACTTCAATCTCACTATCCAAATCATAGCATTTAGCTACCAATTCTTCAATCTCTTCGTCCTGTTCATTATCCGTCAATGAGTGAGCCAACATCAAATGATTAGAGCATCCATTACCCACAATAATCCTCCGGTTCTCACTTCGACAGACTTCACATTCAAGAGTTTCATCAATCAGTTTTCATGAACTTCTGGGTGACCCACACTCACCTAGCTGTTCATCAGCAGCGACATTCTCATCCATTATCTCCGTTTCTTCAAACCAAGACAATGCAGCTCCACCATCCCGAACAACTTCAACATATTTTCCCTTCTCATTATCCGCCATCCGGTGATCCATTGGAACATCCATTGGATTCTCATTTAAGAGAAATTGATTCTTTGAAAGTGCTACACCATTCAGACCAACATAGAACACCTCCATCTACTGTTCATACTCAGGATTATTTTTTTGTCGAATATGTTCCAAAAAAGCCTTCCTTCTCTCATGCGATCTTTCTTTCTCAGCCTCTACGGTAGATTGAACAATCTCATATGTTTTTTTCTCACCCACCGTTTTCCAAACCTTTTTCTCAATCCCCAATCTGTCCTGTTTTGCAACCACCTTTTGTTTCCCCTTCCTGTTATTCTTCTCCTTCGCTTTACAATGGTTTTCCACATGGCCCTGTTTACGACACCAAATGCAAAACGCTGGAACATGCTCAAAAATAACTTCCTGATAGTGACTGTTTTGGGTCCCAAGCGGACCAATCCAGAAATGGGATTTGAGAGGCACCGAAACATCCATCTCCACACATATTCTCACCGCCTTCGGCCTCGTAACGCACAACATAGCATTGTCACATTTCAAGAACCGGCTGAATCCCTCCCAAAAACTTTTAAGCATGGAATACTGAAAATAATTCGGTGGCAGCCTTGGCAACGTAATCCATACAGGAACCATAGGAGACTCTTCATCCTCATTAAATCTTGGGGTCCAGTGGAAAATTTTATAAGGGACTCCATTAACATCTGAATTCCCTTTGGCCATAATAGACACAAAATCGTCCTCATTAATCAATCTAACCAGAATATTACGAGGGTTTCGTAATTGACCAACCACTGGCATGGAATCTAAAGCCCATCTACTTTTGATAAAACCCCTAATAAGATCAAGCGATGGCCGACAACATTGAAACTTCAAAACAATTGCAAAACGAAAAGGTTCTGCCGATTTGGAGATTTCTACCTGAGAGAACGTAAAGTACATCTCCCCCTCAACGAATCTGGGCTCATGAATCGGGATATTCAGCGTTGGTAAGGGTTGTGGTCTATCAACCACTATATCAGCATAACCTCTCCATAAAATACTACCACCCACCATCTTCACAGGTTCTCGATTACCTCCATACTCCTTCCCAATGACATCAAACAATTGAGCCGCCATCTTAGACGACGATTCCCTTGGATTCAACATGCAGAAACCCTAATCCAATGCAAAAACCAAAGGCTACCCTAATTCTCACGTAGAGAGAAAAAGGGTAAAAAAGTCATTCAGTTTGGTATTCTTTCAGCCTACATTACATGCCAATAAAGTCCTTATTCGATCTTGAAGACTGCATAGTTTAGATAGTGACATGACTATATAATAAAGAGTGATATAAATTCTATTCTTGGCATCCTGTCATGAGACTGTCTATTTTTTTCTTACCAAGCATTTCTTCTCATAATTTATATGTGAGATATTTGATTTTGCTTACATTATTTTGCTCACATATTACATTGTTAAGATTATTATACCCATTTAGAGTGATTTTATTTGTTGAGTGTACACCCGTAAGATTTGAATTGAAGCATACTTTCATATAGAAATTTGAGTCACATTTATCTTGAATTAAGGGGTGTGTATTGTGTTGGCTAAAACTTTCACTCACAGCGAGTATTGAAAACATGTGAAATCTATTTCTTATTTGTATTGTTTTGACCCTGCATTAAGCCTTTTGCTAAAGAAAAAAAAGGAAAACTAATTTTTTTTTTTTAATCTCTAGTTTTGAGTCGCTTTAATTGCTAGAAACTAGCAATAAGCTGGTTGGGGAGTGTGATAATAGTTGAGTTGTGTAAAATTTTATTATTTTAAATAAAGAATTATCACAATTATTTAGTGTTAATAAGTATATATTTTTTTTATTAATTTTGAAATATATTGTTTTCCTCACTTTACTTTGAATTTTATCTTAATCAGGAATTGAAGTGGGGAAGAATTGTATTTCAAAACTAAGATGATGTATGGAACACCCCGCCTAAAAAGGCCCTTAGGCCTTGACCTTAGTAGCCTTAATTCTAGTTAATTAGGAGTTGAGCTATTTGAGAATAAGAACATTTTAGATATTTAATTTGGCAAAAAGGACGTATACTTTGGGTTTAGAAAAATTATTAGGAGATTTTAGTGCAATATTGATTTTTGAGGAAAATAAAATTCTTGGAGGTTGATTGGAGAATTTTTAGTGATTTATTAAGAAAAAGCCAAGAGATCCATAAGGAAATGACACATGGCACATTGGATGGTTGCTACAACAATGGGTTAAGCAATTTGGGTAAAATTCTTGATGGACTTAGGAAGGCCCAAGAGATTGGTTTATTAAGGGTCCATGCTTTTTGGGTATAAAGGCTTAGTGAGACACTAAGACATTATGCCCAACTTGATGGACACTAGGCCCAACTTGATGGACATAAGACTTTAGGCCTCTAATGCACTAAGATTGCAATGGGTGAAGGTTAAGATGTTAAAAAGACCACAGGCCCAACTTGAGAGATATGAAGTTTTAAGCCTTTCTTGGAGGACTCTGAAAAATAGGCTCAATGAAAAGGACATAAGGCTATTGGGCATAACTTAGTAAGAGTGGAGGTATTAGGCTCTTAATGATGGGTTAATTACTTACATTAAGGTTGATAGTGAGATTATTTTAATCATGGTACTTACTGTTAATGAGCTAAGGATTAGAGTGGCAAGCTTATTTTAGGACTTTAGAGCATTTATGGGCCAAGCCCAAGAAAACCTTGAACCAAGCCTTCAGGAGTTCAAGACTAGTTATGGCCCAACTATAAGGAAGGCATAAGGCCTTTGGGCCAAACTTGGTACAAAATGGACCCATGGCCCAATTAAGCCGAGTCAAATATTTTCAAACCCAATTTAGTGGATCTTGAGGTTTCTTTTTAACCCTACAAATTTTTAAAATGAGGCCCTATCATTCAAAGCCCAAGAGCGCTTAAACTATGAGCCCATACATTTGGCCCTTTTAAGCCCACATGACCCAAACCATGTTTGGCCTCATTTCACCATTCAAAGACCAAAGGCCCAATACACCACACCATTGGTTTCCTTAAGCCTAAATCACACTCAAAGTACGCAAATTAAGTTTTGAAAATTGGCTAAGGCCATTGACCATCATACTTGAGGTTAGTGCACTTTAAGCCATGTTTTGAAGCTTAATCATGCTTAATCTTTTCTTAAACTTTTTAATTAAATTTTTTTGAATTAATACTCCCTCAAACCATGATTAGACCATGTTAATACCCTAGCTAAACCATCTCACATGTCATTAAGAAAAATGGCATAACAAGCCCAAACCATACTTTAATCGATTTTGTGCATTGTCCTTTGTAATGCTTGGACTGTTTTGCCCTTGGGTCCAACATTTTTGTGATTTGTCCTCAAGGGTAATATGGACCTTAAAAACCTCATGAGACCCTCCCAAATTCAGTTTGAGTCTTGGACAAAAGTACTTACACAAACCAATTCCTTGAACCAAACAGGGTGCACCTTGGTCTAGTTTGTGTAGGAACCATTTGGATTGAATTTGAACCAGCCTCCTGCCATGGTTTGCACCACCACCCCATCCCACCTCCTTCTCCACCCAATTACCAAGAAGTCCCATGACCATCATGAAGGATTTTGACTCATTTTTTTTGACCAAATAATCCAAAAATCGAACTGATTTTTCTGCCACCACAAAACCACCTCCATCCACCAGTTTTCAAGTGTGGTTTGAGGGATATTTTGCCACCCAAACGATGCCCCACGATCTCGATTCATCTACAGGACCCTTGCAGCTACTGTGGAGAGGAAATGATGGTAGTTTGGGGCACTATTTCATTCTGCACAAGTGACCTAAGCTCATGCAAGCAAATCTGGAAATTTTCCAGATTTGAGCACCTCCCACTTCACCCAATCACCAAGCACCCAAGCCAACGTCCCTCACCCCTTGAACTCCTATAAATACTTCTCTCCCTTTCTCATTTCACCCACACCACAGCTCCAAGCATTCTATTGAGCCTTGAGAGCATTTCTCCCTCTTAGACATCAAAAGAGTGCAAACCGAGTGAGTTTTGGTGAGTTCTTGAGTTTTGTGTAAGACAGTCTAGGGTGTTTGGAAGACCAAGAAGTTTATAAATTTTTTTCCTTTTAATCTTAGCTAGCATTTCAATCTTTGATTCCAAGTGTTGGCATGAAATTTGGTTGAGTTTTGAGAAGGTTAGGATGCTTAATGCAAAACCGGGTCAATTAAGGAATCTTAACCACTACGTCAAAAAGATCTCTCTCTCTCTCTCTCTCTCTCTCATAACATCTTCATCTCGAGTATCTGAATTCTCAAGGAATATCTGAATGACAAGTGCTATTGTCGATCTTGATGCCAAGCAATTGTAGCTGTGCGCTCTGACAGTAACATATTTTGCACAAGTAGTTGCATTTTCTAACTGAAATTTCATACACCAATCCCATCAAGGATACATGGAAAGATGAGCAAAAAGAAAACAAAAACTAAAAGAAGGAAACCATTGAAAAGAAGGGATTCAAGAGAAACTATCAACTGAATGAACTGTTATTTATTAATGCAATCCGGGCCTACCAATAATAATTTTGCCTCGTGTCTCACAGTATTCACAATTGACTTCATCAACCAATGCAATTATATTCTTGTGAACTTCTCTTGATCAATGTGGGCTTATTTTTACAGTCCTCTGTACATGCATCATTTACTTTTGGATAGTGAAATTGTTGAGAAAGTTTATGAATAGTTGTGAAAAAGTAATGAAAAAGTAATAATAGAATATTGAATAGTAATAAAAAGTAGGTGAAAAGTAATGAATAATAATAAAAAGTAGGTAAGAAGTAGTGAATAATAGGAAAAAAATAGATAAAAAGTAATAATAAAGTAAAGAATAGTAATAAGAGTGTTTGAGAGTACTTGATGTATTCTTGTTCTCCAAACCTAGGCAAATCTGTATTATTATACATATATGTTTGTTTTAGGTTTTTTTAAAAAAAAAAAACAGTCTCATGAATTTTTATCTATAGTGTGTCCTCTACATTGTCTTAGATAAAGTGTGAGGTTGTTTAATTCTGTCTTAGGATAGAATGTTGGGTTTGTTAAATCTGTCTTAAGACTGAGTGTTGTCTCTCAGATGGTTTGTCTATGGAGAGTTACAACAATGGACTAGACCATGTCAATGACAAAGAAATTTGTGTTTTGGGGAACTTTAAAAGCAGTAGTTGGCTTGTATTATGTATGTCTTAGGTCTTGGAACTCAAGGTCACCGTCTCAGTTCAAAGTAGGGTTTCACAGTAAAATTGTTAAGAAGATTGATTGATATGGTCAAAGTACTAGAGTGTGGTTGATTCCCGGCAGATTTTTGTTAAAAATGCTGAATCAAAATGTTATGATATAGAGTTCGGTGGTTGTTGGTTAATGCAAAGAGTCAAGAACCTGAAGGGGAGATAGTGATAGCAAAACAAATTATGTGTTTGGATCTCAAGTCGAATTATGCAAGTATAATTGTTTGCTAGGTAAATTTTCTAGTCCAAGTTACTTGGATCATTACCATCAAATTCATTACCATATAATGCAGCACGGTTTGGAGCCTAAAACAGACTATAGGAACTACTAAAAATAATAAAATTTGCTAGATTGCTCATCAGTGGTGTTGAATGATTGAATGTTTTTAATAAGAAATTTAGCTATGGGTTGTTCTAAGCATGATTTGATATGATCTATCATTATCCTAACATGATTACAGATGGTTAAATTTGTGGTTAGAAGCATGCCATGATAGGTTTTAAATCTATCTTGTTTTGATTTTCAAGCATGAATCGATTTTAAGCATATTGGTGATTAAGGATTTCTTAGCTTTGATTAAGTGTAGGGATGAACTTGATTACTCAAGGATAAGACTTAATAATGTCCCTAAAGATGTTAGTGATAATTAGTGATTAAAGAAAATCTCATATGCATGCGTTTATAGGGATCAATAGTTGAAACACTTCTTCTAGGTATAGTCGTTGGATGCAAACGGCGAGTAAACGCCACGTCAGTTGATATAAAAAAAAATTGTCGAAAACAAAACAAAAATAGAACAAAATTCTTTTTGGATTCCCGCTTTGGTGGTCGACCAAAAATCTTGTCTTCGGACTGTGTTTTTCCTTCTTCAGATCGTAAGCTTGCATGGTCTTCGGCTTGGGTGATCTTCGTCGTGTGGGTGATATCCTTGTGGGTGATCTTCGGCGGGTGGGTCTTTGTCGCATGGCTTCCTGATCTTCTTGGGTTTACAACTTACAAACTCAAGCTGTTTGATTGTAGGAGTGAAGGAGCTCTAACAGTCTTTGGCGTGGAATCTGCAAGGCGCCAACACCAGATCTTCGACTCTTTCTCGAAAGCTCTGGGATTTCGTAGTCTTCAAGTCTTCAAATCTTCAAGTGGGGTTGTGAGCTGAACTAGTCCAGCACAGTGGATATCAAGTGGAATGGGTACAATGGTAAGTCACTTTTTTTTAATTACTTGCTACCTCTTCTGAGTTCTCATCATACAACTTTAATTAATTGCTACCTTTAACTTATGGATGCAGTCATTTTTAGTCTATGATTTTTTGTTCCCGTTACCATTCTCACAATTTTCATACTGGAGCTGTGCTTTGATCAGATGATGTTCTGTTGGTAGTGTAATGAATAACTTTTGTGGAAGTTTAAAGAGTAGTATAAAAAACTATAGTGTTGGAGAAGAAAAAATATTGAAACTACATTTAAAACTATATTGAAAGCACTATAGTTTTCAGGAAGTTTAATTGAAATTCCTACCACGTTCCAAATTAAACAACTAAGACCTTTCATCTTCCCTTTTTCAACACCTTTTATTATGCAAATGATTTGATCAGTTAAAAGTAACCATTCACAAATTTTTTCCCCTACATGAGGTGTCTCAAGTCCATTAACTTCAACAAGGATGAAAGAACTCATATAGATCATAGTAATTCGATCCCACTTATCTTATTTGGGGTGAAAGTTGGTAGAGTCCCGTCCCTGCCATTGCAAAACTTACACTGAAAAGGTTATAATTCTTCTAAAAATTGAAATCAAATCTAATTGAGAATTAGAATTATGCACAAGCTTCCACCCCATAAAAATTTCATTGAGCAATATCAAGAAGTGAGCAAAAAATGAACACACAAAGTGTTTTTGCCTCTTTGTTTATTATTGACTGTTTCATTTCCCCTTCAAAATGTGTGATTCTCTGTGCAATCAAGTACATGTGCATGCTCTCATCCTTTTTTTATCAAGGATCTTACACACAACAAAAATATATTATTCCAGACACTAATAAAAAAGAAAGAACAGGCTTCCCTACTCCTTAATCATTGATTAAAAGATCAGATAATAACATAAACCTGGAGTTCATATATTTCTACGGTGCATTCAACTTCACTCTTTCTAGTGACGCACATGGTGAACCTACATCAAAAGTTGATTTTGGCGAAAGGTAGAGAGCAAGAGGAAGAGAGGATTAAGATGAAACTCCCCGTTTTGCTTTTGGGAGATGAGAAAACTAGAAATAAGCCAGTAGTAAGAGATAAAGCCCAGTAATTTGTGAAGAAATTGAAAAGACACTTGTGGAAAGCTATTCATTTCCTGATAAATGAAGTTGTGGAAAGTTCCTCAATTGAAGCTTGTATCTGTTTTAGTTATTTTTAGATTAGTGTTTTAGGGAAAATTGAGGACCATTGCATTATGTTTTTAAGATATGTGATTTTCATTCTTTGTTTAATTGAGGTGCTAATCCAAAGCAGAATTTTCAGCACCTAATGGTATCCTATTTTTACAAAATAGTCACTGTCAAATACAAATTTACAATGCTGTGGAATTGGGGCTTGAAACTTGACACAAGCAGGAAAATAAGGGTTGCTTTAAGGTACAAAAAGTGTTTTAAAGAAGGGAGAAAAAAAAAGTGGTATGATTAATTAAAGCTATTTTGTTTGGACCCATTTTGCTTGGACCATAGCATGTCAAAAGTTGTACCATATCACTTGAAAACATTTGCTTGGACCATAGCATGTCAAAAGTTGTAGTTTTGATACCTCATTGCAAACCTCCCATTACTATCTGGTATGATTAATTAAAAATGCATGCTAAAGACCATTCCACTTGTTTGTTCACTTAGTATTCTTCCCAAAGACTTATCTTGGATATTGAACAACGTTTACAGTGCATTGGAAAAGGGGATGAACACCCATCTCCGCTAACACCATCTAGCTCAAACACCCCAACCTCAATATGTTATTTCATATTTCAAAAACTTATTTCAATGGGTCTGCTCAATGTTTCTCATCCTAATTCTCATTATTATTTTTATGTTAGGACATCCCTCAAACGGGTCTAGCAAACTTTCCAAATCACATGCACGGTTACTATGGACCAGTGCCTACATGGTCACCAGCTTTTTTTCCATATCTAGATGGCAACCAAGATCCCAGTAATATTCAGGTGGTTTTCAACATCATTCTTGTCTGTTATGTAAGTTTGGGGATTTTGAGAGTTTAATTGCTCTAATTTTTTTTAAAGTAGAATGCTAGTTACCCATTTCAATATGGGATGGGATCTCTGACTCCTCACATCGCTACAAGCTTCGCAATGAGCGCAAAGATTTGTTCAGAGGATAGACCCGGTTGTAGGGAAACTGAAGTGCCATGTACAAACTCAAGGTTTGATGAAGAAAGTAAAGAGGATAGACGAGATTCATGGGAAACCAACGATTGCACTACCTGGCCACCACACTTAGTGTAATTGGATGGTGATGATATAATTGAGGAGCCAAAATTGGGGATGAAATTCAATTCTTTTGAAGCTTTACATAGCTATTATAAGGATTATGCTAAGAAATGCGGGTTTGAGGTGATGACACAAAGGAGTGAGAGGGGAGATTATCAAAGTATCAGATATGCCACCCTTGGTTGTGCCCGTGGAGGGAAGGCTCGGTTTAAGAGTTTCAACATCGCCAAGCAACGCCTGACTGGAAAGACGGACTGTAAGGCAATGATTAATGACTTAAAGGTTGAGGGAAAGATGTGGTTAACAACAGTAAATAATACAAATAATCACAGCCTCAGTCCAAAGAAATCACGCTTCTTTCGATGTAACAAAGAAGTGAGTGAGACCATAAAAAGAGTCCTAGATACTAATGATTTGGCTGGCAGCTGGATGAATAAGAGTTTCTGATCACTTGTCGTTGGTGCAGGTGGCTTCAAAAACCTCCCATTTTTGGAAAAGGATTGTCGTAATTATATCGACAAGGCACGTCATCTATGACTTGGTGCAGGTGGTGCTGGAGCACTTTGAGATTATTTTTGAGGATATAGTACAAGAATAATGGTTTTTTTGCATTGATGGACTTAGATGATGATGGGAGGCTCATGAATATTTTTTGGGCAGATCCACGCAGTAGGGCAGCCTACCAGTATTTTGGTGATGTGGTCACATTCGACACCACATACCTCACGAATAGATATGGGATGCCGTTTGCAGCATTTGTTGGTATAAACGACCACGGGCAGTCCATTCTTTTGAGAGTGGGGTTGATTTCAAGTGAGAATATAGAGACCTTTATATGGTTATTCTAGACCTAGTTGCAGTGTATGGATGGTATAGCTCCAAAGTGTATTACTACTGATCAAGATAGAGCAATGAAAAACGCAATTGCTATAGTCTTTCCAAAAACTTGACATATAATCTGTCTGTGGCATATACTGAAGAAAGTTCTAGAGAAACTTGGGTCATATGTTGCCTAAAAAAGTGGACTAAAAAACCATCTAATGAAGTTTGTGTACGACACTCAAACAATTGAGGAGTTTGAGAAATGTTGGGATGGGTTACTTAACACATACGACTTACATGAGAATGTTTGGTTGAAAAGTTTATATGATGAGTGTGAGCATTGGGTACCAGTATTCTTAAAAGAGAAATTCTGGGCTGGAATGAGTACAATCCAGTACAGTGAAAGTATGGATGCTTTTTTTGATGATTATGTTCATGCAAAGACAAATTTGAAGGAGTTTGTCGACCAGTTTGACAATGCGCTGAGGAAGAAAATTGAGAATGAAAGCAATGCAGACTTTCACACATTTAGTGTCACCATTCCATATATATCTAGATCTCCAGTTGAGAAGAAATTTCAAGAGTTATACACGAACGCTAAATTTAGGGAAGTCTAGTAGCAAGTAATGGGTGTGCTCGATATAGATCCATCTATATTCAGATTGGATGGTGTAATGAAAACATATCTGGTAAAAGATGAAGTTTGTGTTGAAGAGTTCACTAAGCAAGTTACATATTCAGTGAACTTCAATGTGGAAGACTGCAATGCAAAGTGTTCATGTGGGTTATTTGAGATGAGGGGGATATTGTGTAGGCATATTTTAACCATTTTCAAAGCTAACGGTATAAAGTCATTGTTAGACCAGTACATTTTAGATCGATAGAGGAAAGACATCAAGAGGAGATACACGTTAATCCACAGTAGTTATGATGCAAGGGATCAGAGGCCAGATGGTAATAGATATTCAAGTTTGCTGAATATATGTTATCAGATGATAATATATGCAGCGGGTTCCAATGAGCAGTTTGAAGATGCAAAAAAAAAGTTAAATGATATGATTGACTTGTACCGTGAGAACCAACACCCCCCATCTATGACCCATATAGGTTCTACGCCAACGAATTTTAATTGATATTTTATTTTAATTTTTGATACTATGTCCTATTTAACAGTTCTACGCCCCTGGCAGGTTCGAATGTTGGTAGTTCAAAACCTGTATTAAGTCCAAATGTTGTGAGAGGGAAAGGAAGACCCCCATCTCTGAGGAGAGCATCGAGGATGGAGAAGGTCATGCGGAAGGTGAAAGCCAAGCAGAAAAAAGCACCAGTCAGAGGAAAACGTAAACAGGTGCATGTTTTAACATTAATGGTATTAGATATATTCATGGTTATGTATGTTAGATTTATAATGTAATTATATCAAATGATATTCAAGGATTTTTGTGGTATATATTAGTGAGATGAAGGAGATACACCAGTCTCGGACGCGTGCAGGAATTTATTTGGCCCATCAGAAGTAGATATCACCAGACCTGGACAACTGTAGGTATATATGTGGGTTATATATTTTTGTTATATTTCAGTTGTTGCTTGCCTATGGCAGAAGTAACAGTAAAAATAATAATAATATACACCATTTTGGTAATCATCAACAGCCTGTTCAAGAAAGCGTGATTTTTTACAGTAGTGGAACCCAGCAGGTGGAAATAGTGATCGGAAGTTAAGAAAGTGTAATAATTACAAAACTTTGCACTTTTTAATTTCAGTTTTGCACTTTTTAAGGATTCTAACAGTTTTATTTTCAACATTTTGCATACAATTCTTTACAGATGCAATTTGGGTTAGATGGATCACAACCGGTGAAACATGGGTTGGATGGATCACAACCGAGAAGCATGTATTGGGTAGATCACAACTGGATTAATTGATATATCACGAATGGGCATTTATGTGGTTATGTAAAATTAGACGATGTTATTATACAAATGGGCATTTATGTGGTTATGTAAAATTAGATGATGTTATTATAGTTTGTGAATGTAGACCTTGACAAAATGACAACAAAAGCTTCATTCAAGTGATTGTATACTTGCAGACAATACCAATTACATCCAAATGCGAGAAGGTATAAGTTCCAACATAGTGTCCTGTTGGAACTAAAATGTTTGAACCCTCAAACTAAGGGATAAGCAGTAGACTCAATCCTGTTTAGCCAAACTAAAATGTGTGAACCCTCAAACTAAAATGTTTGAACCTGTAAAACTAGCATGTTTGAACCCTCAAACTGAAGGATAAGCAACATAGTGTCCTTTGAAAATATAATCGTTCAATCATGTTCAGCTAGTGCTTGTTCGAAACAAATTGTCATTGAAATGCAATGAAGCAACGTGCTTAGTTATTTTAATTACAAGCCGACTAACAAGGGGCTCCTTTCCAGTCTCTAATAAGAATCATAATCATAAAAAATAACAATAACAAACCTAATTGATTAATAATCAATAGAGTTCCAAACTCAAAACACATTCTAGAAAATTGAAGTTCCTAACACCATCTTCTAGTGAACCTAAACTGACTATAGTGCATTTGACCCAATTTGATATCATTTACAAAATAAATTTACATAGCTAGCAAAGTCACTAAAAGAAATTTACATAGCTAGCAAAGTCACTAAAAGAAATTTATAGAGCTAGCAAAGTCACTAAACAACCGCTACGAAGTCACTAAACAACCGCTACGAAGTCACTAAGCAACAACAAATAACAATTACAAAAGCCCAAGACACCCTGAGAAGCATGCGTGAACGTGTTATTCCAGCTTCTTTTTTAAGAATCATCAACTCCTTCTTAATAAACTCCTCATCTCGACCATCTAGCCCAAGACACTCTGAGAAGCGTGCGTGAACGTGTTATTCCAGCTTCTTTTTTAAGAATCATCAACTCCTTTTTAGTAAACTCCTCATCTCAACCATCTTGCACCATCTCTCTCTTTTCAATCTCATCCGCCCTCTTACGGAGCTCAAGGGCTTCTCAATATCGCGAAGTCTCTCAACGACCTCTTTCTCCTTCCTTAATAGTTCATTTTTTCTTATTTGTAATTCCAGCTCTATGTATTGATCACCATATGCCCACTTGAAATACTTGCAGTAAGGTAATCCCCGATATTTGCAAACAGATATAAAAAAATGTTAGATGTACGTAACTTGTAACATGTTTAATAAATTGATTAATATTACAACTTACAACACAAGTGATGTCGTTACCTTTGTGTTGTAATTTAGACACCCAAAGAATGGTCATCTTGGATTTCTGGGAATATTTGAGTATCTAAATGTAGCTTGAAGATCGCAAAAGCACAATAATTGACAAGTACGTATAGCAGAGGATGAAGAAGACAGAGTTGATGATGACATTCTAACATGAACCATAAGCACAGTGGAAAGGGACACATCGAAAGACACATTTTTGAAAACATCTTAACCTAAGGACTATTGAAGTTCCAACCAATGTCACTTCACTACATGGGAAAGTTCAGTTCTGATTAAACTTTACACAAATGGTCACTAAAACCTTAGGGTCATTGAAACCAATAGTGTCACTGATTAGCTAAGGGTGACTGAAACCAATGGTGTCACTGATTAGCCATGTTCTAAGTAATTTGTACACAAATTGGGGGGGGGGGGGGGGGACCAAACTGCATAGCCCCATTTACCCAGTCCCAGCCTGCCTGCAGTGCTTATACCTAGACCTTTCTAAAAGGAGCAAAATGGAATTAAAACAATGCCAATATAGACTACCATAGCATTAGAAGGAGAAAAAAAAACCCCAATATAGACTACCAGAATTAGTGTTCATTAGAATAAGTAAAATAAGAGAAGGAGAGAGTTGAAAATCCAAAATAACTGTCAACATTACAATAGCCAGACAATAAAAAGAAGAACAATCCAGAATTTTCCCCATGAAAAATTCAACATTCATAAATAAATTCAATCTCAATATTACCTCTGACTTAGCAATTACCATATGAAAAAAAGAATATATCTGGTTCAAAAACAATAAACTAGAGAACAACTTCACAAAATAAATTTTGAATCTGCCCATTGAAAAATTCGACAACAGTAAATAGATTCAACAAAATATTACCTTTGACCTAGCAATTACCATATGAACAAATGAATCTCATACTTGTTCAAAAACAATACAGTAGAGAACAACTTCATAGAATAAATGGTGAATTTGCCCTATGAAAAATTCGATGTTCATAAATAAATTCAATCTCAATATTACCTCTAACCTAGAAATTATCATATAAAAAAAAGAATCTCGGTCTGGTTCAAAAACAATAAACTAGAGAACAACTTCACAAAATAAATTTTGAATCTGCCCCATGAAAAATTCGACAACAGTAAATAGATTCAACAAAATATTACCTTTGACCTAGCAATTACCATATGAACAAATGAATCTCATACTTGTTCAAAAACAATACAGTAGAGAACAACTTCATATAATAAATGGTGAATTTGCCCTATGAAAAATTCGACGTTCATAAATAAATTCAATCTCAATATTACCTCTGACCTAGCAATTATCATATAAAAAAAAGAATCTCGGTCTGGTTCAAAAACAATAAACTAGAGAACAACTTCACAAAATAAATCTTGAATCTGCCCCATGAAAAATCTGACAATAGTAAATAAATTCAACAAAATATTACCTCTGACCAAGCAATTACCAAGTGAACAAATGAATCTCATACTTGTTCCAAAAAAAAAAAAAAACAAGGGAACAACTTCACAGAACAAATCTCGAACCTGCCCCATGAAAAATTCGACAACAGTAAATAAATTAAATCTCAATATTACCTCTGACCTAACAATAATACAGGAAGGGATGGGCTATGGTTAGGGTTAGGGTTTTGGGTTGAACAAGATTGGGGCCGGCTAGGGTTAGGGTTTTGAATAGGGAAATTGACCAAACAAGAGCTTCGTGGGAAGAAGAAGAAAAACCAGAAGATGATCTTTGACTTAACTTCTGTGGGAGATGAGAGTGAGGAGTCGGTGGAATCGGTCCTGCGGGAGATGAAACTTTGGCTATGGTGGAATCATCTTCGTGTTAGGAATTTTGTGCTCAGGAAGGGAGCTTCGTGGGGAAGGAAACACAAAGAGGGACAATGGGGAGGGAAACTGAAGATTAAGGACTAAATTCATCGTGAGATGAAAGGGGGGACGTTTCGGGTCTCAAGTGTTTTGAAATGGACAAAACGATTCTTTTTGCACTTATTCCACGTCACCTGTTTGCACGCCACTTGCACCGGGTGCTTGCAACAAGCATTTTCCTAGTTGAAAATACACATAGGCATAAAAACTAGGATGCATGCCATGGGTTGGGACTAATTGGACAAGTTTCACTTTGAATTTAGAAAATTCAAAGGCATAGATGGTTTTATATTGCCTAAAATATGAAGTCCATGAAATTTGGTTAAATTTGAAAGTCTAAGGATATTTTTGTAAATGTCTAATTTTTTGAAGCCTTTGATTTTGATCGTAACCATAAGAGTATTAACCTTAACTTAGTATACACATGATTTATGCAGCTACGACACTAATTTCAAATATCTCTGGAAGTTTGTAAGTTGGCCTCTAACTTACACATAGATTATTTATTAGTTATTGATAAATGCTCATTTCATACTTCAATTATCATTTTTAGCATAAATTATCATGTTATATGATACATTAAGTGTATACCTACATGATATGTGAAATATTTATCATTTTTGCATATTACATTTATAGATGTCATTTTTTTACTACATACACACATGTCATGATAAAGCATAGCATGAAAATCATTTTGTCACGACCCCAAAGGCCAGGTTGGGGAAATTATCCTGGTGGAACTCCTCTGTCCACTCTTAATAATGGAGTGGTAACCTCTGGGTTGATGAAAAATAGTCAACAGACTTCGTATGGGTTCTTATAACAGTACACCGGAGCGAAGTCAACATGTTATAACACCTAATGTTGGTGGGTGTACATGTTATGAATTTTATGATGTTATATTATATTTACCAATACATTGAGAACGAGTCTATAGACAACGTAGTTTCAACGTGAGTTGTAGTACGGTCACCAGCAGGTACTCACACTGCATATAGGGAACTGTGACATTACCACACGTTATGTTATTAATTAAGATAATGACGTAAGTTTATGATGAAATTTTAATGAAGAAGTTATGTTTTTTTCAAAAATGATGACGAAATTACTTACTGAGTAAAAACCCTTGTCTCCATATTTTTTGTTGAGGAATTTGGATAGGAGACATGCATACTGATTTTTTTCATCTCATGCATTGCATGTTTAGCATTTTTCATGATTGATTTATCTTTGTGTCAGTTAGTTGTTTAACTTACTGAGATTTTAAGTAAATCTCACTATTTTATGGGACCATTATCATTCCACTCGGAATAATAGAAGTTGTGTTAGGGATCGATCAGGACGAGTTTGATGGAGCACTGGGTTCACATGATTGAGGAGGAGTCGGATCTAGAAAGGAAGCTGGACTTAATGTTGTTGTTCATAGCCCAAGTCCATTATGCTTTAGATCACATAAAAAGAATGATATGACTTTGTATATAAGTCTATGCCACTTTAGTACGTGAAACTTGACGATTATCTAATGAAATTGGGATGTTTTAGTTATTTTGGAACGGAGACTTAAAGCATCACCCCAGTTCATCACAGTTAATAAGCAATGCATCCTAGTATGCAACTAGCAGTATGCAATAATCGCAGCAGAAATAAATGGTTAAGGTGAGAAATATGCCAGAATAACTAAGACATTCATCAATCTCGTCCTGGTCGATCCCTGACACAACTTCTATCATTTCGAGTGGAATGATAGTAGTCCTATAAAAGGGTGAGATTTATTTGAAATCTCAGTAAATTAAACAACTAATTGACACAAAGATAAATCAATCATGAAAAATTATAAATATGCAATGCATGAGATGAAAAAAATCAGTATGCATGTCTCCCATCCAGATTTCTCAACAAAAAATATGGAGACAAGGGTTTTTATTTAGTAAGTAATTTCGTCATCATTTTTGAAAAAAAAAACTTCTTTATAAAAATTTTTATCATAAACTTTCATCATCATAGACTTACATCATTATCTTAATTAAT
This sequence comes from Cyclocarya paliurus, assembly GCA_029856935.1. NCBI lineage: Eukaryota > Viridiplantae > Streptophyta > Magnoliopsida > Fagales > Juglandaceae > Cyclocarya > Cyclocarya paliurus. Next base: position 24,269,876 of record CM056950.1, read on the forward strand.
AACATAACGTGTGGTAATGTCACAGTTCCCCATATGCACTATGAGTACCTGTCGGTGACCGTAGTACAACTCGCGTTGAAACTACGTTGTCTATAGACTCGTTCTCAATGCATTGGTAAATATAACATAACATCATGAAATTCATAACGTATACTGTAATACCCATATCCTACTACGTAGGTCCTTACGTCATTTCTTTGATTCTTTAAGTTAAATATTTTGAGAGGAAGATTATTTTTTTATTACTACTTTCAATTATTTCATTTTAAGGAGAGTATGTCTTATTTTCTTAAATCAAGATGAGTATGTTTTATTTTTATTTTTTTTTAAAGTATGATTTATTAAAATGAGTCAAGAATATTATTTTCAAGACTTTGAAATATTTTCCTTAAGCCCTTTAATTTTATTTATTTATGAAATAGCCCAATTGATCCCATCCCTTGGATTGGTAGGTGAAAAAGTATTTTTAGATGGATAGATCCCCACCATCCATTTCTTATCTTGCAAGAGAAGCCTTGACTAAGGCCAATTGACCCATTTCCTTCTTCCATGCGTAAAGCTCCCAAGGGAAAGAAATTAAATTCTTTCTCCATGCATCCTTCGGTCAACCATCACTAAAAGAAGAAGTTGAAAGCAACTTTTCTTCTCTTCCTCATGAACCATTGGTCAATACCCCAAGGAAGGGACAAAATTTCCATCTTCCTTTATAAGATAAGCCATTTGACTTATCAATTCATTTCTCTATCATGTGAACCGATGGCTTCCAAGAGAAGTTTGCAATTTCTTTTCTCCAAGCCATGCATCGGTCAAGAAGACTTCCAATAGCTTCCAAGAGAAGCTTTTATTTCTTTCTCCAAAGCCCCCATCGTCCAAGCTACCCCAAGCTTCCAAGGGAAGCTTTTGATTCCTTCCTTGCCCCTCCTCCAATAGCTCATGGTGAAAGCAACATAAAAGGGGTAAATCAAAACCATTTCTCCCCTTTGTTCCCCATATCATTCGGCCACATCCAAGAAGAAGAAAATAAAATTTTCACTTCTTTTCCAAGCAAGCTAACACACCTCTCTTCGTCTCCTCTCTTTGTTCTTCAAGAAACCAACTCATCTTATCATCAAGCTTTTGATTCCATAGCAAGGTAAGGGCATTCTCAACCCTCCCTCTTGTGTATTTCAAAACCTAGCTATGGTTTAATCAAGTGGGTTTTCCTTCGATGATTTTGATGTTTCTGTTTTGGGGTTTAAAACAGTGATATCATGTTGCTCCTCATCCACACGGATGTCCCTCTATTTGATTTTCCACTTATGTTTTGGAAGGGGCTAAGAGCTTAAGGTAAAAATCCTAATTTAACTTATTTACTTTTAATGTGATTTTGGGAAGCCTTTGAGTTGTTTAAGCTTATGTTTTGATGTATTTAATTTCCTATATTGCAAATAAGTATGTGTGCTCTATTTTTAGCCCAAACCGAATATGTTAAAGTGGGTTTTTGCTATGTGATTTCCTATATTTCGAATTTTTGCTAAGTTATTCTTAAAACTTGGTTTAATCATAAATGATGATTATAATGATTTTAAATTATGTATATATATTGGTACCATGTGTCTTTTATTAATATTGGTTGGTAATCTATTTTAAGATGCTAGAGGTTTGGTTTAGAGGTTTTGCTTGGCTCTATAATTTTATATCTTGCTTTTAAGGGTATTAAATGAGTAAAGCATAAGCTTAAGTCTTTAAAAGTTTTAAAGTTTATTAAACGGGTAACCTCGTTATATTTTATACTATGTTTAATTTTAGAGTGATGGCAAACATGTTATTTACTTCCATGAGTTTCCTTAAAATGTTTGGAATAAAGATTTTAATGTTTTGGCTTAATGCCATGCTTAGTGGGTAGACGAACGAGTTAAGGAAACGTTTAATTCCAAGTTGGAATTTAAGTGAACGTGTGAGCGTATCAATTAGTAAGGCTTAAAGTAAGGTGGATGTTAATATATCTACCTCATTTTATTGAATAGGACTAGGAGTCTACTTTCAAGTTCAAATGGACTCGCTAGTAAAGCTTGCAGGTAAGTAGCTATGACCATGCTTCTTACACCATGCTCTTTTTATGAAAGAATATCTCTCTCTTATTGCAAATGTTTTTCTAAGTAAATGAATATAGTATGTACAGCCCTTCCTTGATAGCCCCTGTTAAGTACCCTATCGATTATAATTGTGTGAACATGTATAAAGTAATGCATGCATATAGATTCTAAGTCATGAGATTTTCATGCATGCTCTCTCAAGAAACTTATGATTATTTCCTATATGTAGTTTAGCATGAAAATTTATCTTGCTCATGAAAATGCATATGCATTGAACTAAGAAAGATGATGAAAAGGTTAAATGCAAAGGAAAAGAAAGGAAAGGAAAGGAACGTCTCATGTTTTATGCTTCAAATGATGCTTTAAATGTGTTTTAAAATATCCTTATGAACTGATGCTTTAAATGTCCCTGAGAACTGACGTTTTTAAAATGTCCTTGAGAACTGAAGCTTTAAAGGATGTCTTGAAAGATGATGTTTAAGCTCTTTCTGTTTAATGATGTTTAAGCTCGTGCCTTTTTAATGGTATTTAAGCTCTTTCTTTTTTTAAATGATGTTTATACTCGCACTTTTAAACGATGTTAAGTTTATGCTTTTAAATGATCTTTAATCTTATACTTTTAAATGATGTTTAAGCCAATGCTTTTAAGTGATGCTTAAGCTAATGCTTTTAAGTGATGTTTAAGCCTACGCTTTTAAATGATGTTTAAGTCATGCTTTTAATGGTATTTAAGCTCATGCCTTTAAATGATGTTTAAGCTCATGCCTTAAGATGATGTGAAAGCTTTAAATGATGTTTAAACCCATGCTTTTAGAAAATGTTTAAGCTCACATTTTTAAATGATGTTAAGCTCATGTTTTAAGTGACGTTCCTTTCCTATGAATGAACTGTTAAATGAAAAGACTGAAATGAATGAAAGTATGAAAGGAATAAAAGGAAACGAAAGTTTCAATGAATGAAAATACGTAACGGCCACATGAAAGGAAAGGGGTACCCAATGAATGAATGGGCAGATTGCAATGCCGGGTAGTAGTATCTAGTAATGCACCCAGTGCTGCACCCTGACGGAATGAGATTCCAACTTGTGGCCACAGGCGAATCCATTGGCCATAGGACCGCTAACCCTAGCACATGGGGCGTAACAGTGTGCAACGGCCTATGAAAGTGAAAAGATGAAATGCATGAAAAGCATGTTATGCATGAAAAGAATGTCTATGCATGTAAAGCATGAAAAGCATGAAAGAATGTTTATGCATGAAAGCCTAATTATTTCTAAGAATGTTTATGCATGAAATGAAACGCAAATGTTTATGTATGCATGTTTTCTAAAGGAAAAGAATAGATGCCTAGTATGTTCACTGCATGGTGTACTACTTACTGAGTATTAGACTCACTTTTGTTTTAATGTTTTAAACGTCCATGAAATGATGAAAAGGTTGGGGAGCAAGGCATTATTGTAGAGAGAGAGGCGGATGCTTAGTGTCTTTCCTGTCGATGAGGAAAAAGAAAGGAAGGAAAAAGAAAAGAAAATTATGCTAGGAAAAGGTATGCACGTGACGGTCCTGCCTCTCGCGGGGTGGGGTCGTTACATATACACCCACTAACGTTAGGTGTCATAACATGTTTACTTTGCTCTGGTGTTCTTTTATAAGAACCCATACGAAACTTGTTGATTGTTCTTCGTTAACCAGGGGTTACCACTCCATCATTAAATACTCCAGAGTGGACAGAGGAGTTCCACTAGGATAATTTTTCTCATCCTGGCCTTTGGGGTCGTGACAAAATGATTTTCATGCTATGTTTTAGAAAATGTTTCTCATGACATGTGTGTATGTTGTAAAAAAAATGACATCTATAAATGTAGTATGAAAAATGATAAAAATGTCACATATCATGTAGGTATGCACTCAATGTATCATATAACATAATAGTTTATGCTAAAAATGATAATTTAAGTATGAAATGAGCATTTATAAATAATTAATAAATAATCTATCAAGGTGTAAGTTAGAGGCCAACTTACAAACTTCCGGAGAAATTTGAAATTAGTGTCATAGGTGCGTAAATCATATGTATACTAAGTTAGGGTTAATACTCTTATGGATATGTTCAAAATCGAAGGCATCAAAAAATTGGGCATTTACAAAAATATCCCTAGACTTTCAAAAATTGCCATTTATGCCCTAAATTTTCACTAATTGCAAACGAATTGTAAATTTAACCAAATTTTATGGACTTCATATTTTAGGCATTATAAAACCATCTATGCCTTTGGATTTTCAAAATTCAAAGTAGAACTTGTCCAATTAGTCCCAACCCGTGGCATGCATCCTAGTTGATGATTATGTGTATTGTCAACTATTGATCCCTATGAACGCATGCATATGAGATTTTATTTAATCACTAATGATCACTAACGCCTTTAGGGAAATTATTAAGTCTAATTCTTGAGTAATCAAGTTTATCCAAAGACTTAACCAAAGCTAGGAAATCCTTAATCATCAATATGCTTAAAATCGATTCGTGCTTAAAAATCAAAACAAGATAGATTTAAAACCTATCATGGCATGCTTCTAAACACAAATTTAACCTTCCATAATCATGTTAGGATAATGATAGATCATATCAAATCATGCTTAGGACATGCCATAGCTAAATTTCTAATTAAAAACATTCAATCATTCAAACCTTCCTTAATTGACCCGATTTTGCATTAAGCATCATAACCTTCTCAAAGCTCAACCACATTTCGTGCCAACACTTGGAAAAAAATATTGAAATGCTAGCTAAGATCAAAAATAAGAAAATTTACAAATTTCGTGGCCTTCCAAGCACTCTAGACTGCCTTACACAAAAACACTCAAGAACTCATCAAAACTCACTTCGTTTGCACTCCTTTGACGTATAAGGGGGAGAAATTCTCTCAAGGCTCAAGAGGATGCTTGGAGCTGTGGTGTGGGTGAAATGAGAAGGGGAGAGAAGAATTTATAGGATTTCATGGGGTGAGAGGCATTGGCTTGGGTGCTTGGTGATTGGGTGAAGTGGGAGGTGCTCAAATTTGGAAAATTTCCATACTTGCTTGCATGAGCTTAGGTCACTTGTACAGAATGAAATAGTGCCCTAAACCACCACCATTTCCTCTCCACAGTAGCTGCAAGGGTCTTGTAGATGACTCCAAGTCGTGGGGCATCATTTGGGTGGCAGAAGATCCCTCAAACCACCCTTGAAAACTAGTGGATGGAGGTGATTTTTTGGTGGCAAAAAAATCAGTTCGATTTTTGGATTATTTGGTCATAAAAAATGAGTTAAAATCCTTCATGATGGTTATAAGACTTCTTGGTGATTGGGTGGAGAAGGAGGCGGCATGGGGTGGTGGTGCAAACCATGGTAGGAGGCTGGTTCAAATTCAATCCAAATGGTTCCTACACAAACTAGACTCTGGCGCCCCCAGCCCCTGCTTAGGATTGGATGGTGGCTAAAATGCTGGGACATGTAACACAAGGCTGCATACCCCTCGTATATGACAGATAATATGCTATGCACGTAAGTACACTAGCAGTATGTAATATCGTTGCAAAGAAAAATAAATGAAGGTCAGAAAGTCTAAGTAACACAAATAGTAGTTGCAAAGTATATGGTACCAACTAACAAAAAGCATTAACACTTTGTCCATAACCATAATGATTTAGCATAAGACAAAATATCCCAAAACATCAAGTATTAAAGTTTGTCTCCCAAACACATGGGACCTTCAAAGTATTGTTTCTCAAAAGTTGAGGTCTAAACCATAAGTTCTCTTTCTGCCAAAATAACTAAGATTCTTTTTCCTTCATTGTTAAAGTCCCATTAGGAGCCAAGCACCAAAAGATTCCATGAGACTTCAGTCGTTCGGGCGGAGAAGACTCTAACTCCTTAGCTACTTCCTTTGGGTCATGTGAGGGCTTCAATGATTGCCCAAGACAAGCGATCATCCTGTCTACTAGTCTATCGATGTTCAAAATGTCGGAACGAGCCTGTATAGAGTACCGGTCATCCTGCGCGGAACCATCTACATTCATAGTTCCTGAGAATTTGGGGTGCCTATAACAACTTCTACCATTCCGGTTTGTGGAATGGTAGTATAAACTACCACAATGAGATTTCAAGAAATCTCAGCAAGTAATCACACAACATACATTAATTAAAACAAGCATACGAAAGGTACATCATGAAATGCGTGCATGAAACATGTGCTTGACTTTAAACAAAAACTTGACATGTGCATTTGACCATTTTCAAAAGACTTATACAGAGACTTTGACATTTTCAGAAAACTTCTTTGACTCTCTTTTCATGTTATTCTTAATCAGAAACTTTTCTTATCAAAGACATATCACAAGATTTGCATTGAGTTATCCTTATCACATGAGCTCTTATTCTTATTCATGGGGTGGACACAACACAACTCCCCTCCTTACACCATGTGTTCCTGCTAGTCATTGTACCATTAACGTTTTGTAGGCAGGAATCGCAGGTGAGACTCTACCACTATCCCTGCTTACCACCTTCCCTACAGTTCGAGATACACAAAGAATTATAATAATTCGACCTTACTTCATCGAATTACATGCCTTAATCTGGCATTCTTTGAAAAGAATCCATTCGAGACTCGTTGATTATTCTTCATTTACCCAGGGGTTACCACTCCATTATTAAGTACTCCAAAGTGGACAGAGGAGTTCCACTAGGACAATTCCCCGTCCTAGTCCTTGGGGTCATGATAAAATATTTAGACTCTTTTCTTTAAAAAGAAACACTTTTCTTTGGAAAACATTTTCCCAAATGCACGAGACATGGAACTTAAGACATACCCAACCTACTTTGGTTAACACTTGTATATGATTGCATAGATCTTTTCATTTTTTATGTTTGTTTTGTTGGTTATTTCTTGTTTGATTATTTGAATATGTTAATATGATCTTGTATCAATCTAAGGAAGGAATTATATGTTTGAAATTTGTGATGAAAATGCCATGAAATACTTGTATATGTTTCAGTTTCCACATGTTCAAGTTTGATGGACTGTGTAGCATGATGTTTTGGCCATATCGTGTGTTGTATGTTTCGTACCATAGCCAAATGTTATGATTTCATGTTGTGTTTTACTATGCTTTGATAACTATGTCATTTGCTTGAAGATTGGAACATGTTTAAGTGATGAATCTCATGATTTTTACCCCTAAGTGTTTCGGCCTATACATGTTCCCAAGGTTTCTTGAATGTGTTTGGATGTTTCATGTATTCCATGTAATCATGCTCTGAATTGAACATGTTATGCTTGGTTATTTCATGCATGACATTCCATATGTCACATGGCAAATATAAGCAGGTAAAACTTCTTATAGCAAGCTGTAAATCAAGACATTCTATATTAGAAAAGCAACTAAAAATCTCACTTCGTGTTCTTGAGTGTATGAGTAGATTTCTAGGGCAAAACTTGTGTATATCTATTCAGCTTCTAGGGTCTTTGGGGTAAAAACTTCTTCATTTCATTCTTAAAGTAAAGCAAACCCTAAAATAACCAAAGATATGAGTAGTGGCTGAAAAACATGGTAGATAATTTCTTATCTCTATTCGGCTTCAAAGGTTTCTTGAGAACCTTAAACCATTTTCGAGAAAAACACAAGAAAAGTGGGTGTTCTGTCCTTCACATTGTCCAAATGAGAATTGAATCTCATTTTTGAGTTGAGCAAGTGATGTGTGTGTGAAGTTTAGGAGGAAAAACTGATTCTTACCTTGACTAGACTTAGTGTGCCGAAATCTCCTCTTGAGATATGAAAATCTTCTCGTTTGGTTGAGGAGAAAATTTAGGAAAGTGAGAGATTCTTCAAGAAAATATGAGAGAGTTGTACAAGCATGAAAGTTTCGGATTTTGCAAAAGAAGAAGCCTTTGGGCATGTGGTCTTCCTCCCATTTTATAGAAAACTCTTTATTCCCTCATTGGTGGTTGAAATCCAATGCATGTAAGACAAGTGGCATTGTTTTTCTTTCCTCTCTTCAGTTTGGCCGGAACACCTCTTGGATTTCTCTATGTGGATTGCATTGGGAAGGTACACTCTTTGAGGTTGGCGTGAAGGGCTTCCTTCCCTTGGCCGAATTCCTCTTCTCTCCCCTTTATGCCCTTCATTTCTTCAAACAATTGAGTGTTTCTTCCAAGGGTATCATAGTAAAACATCATGTGACTCTTCCTTTTCCCAAACAAGTAATCTTTTGCATGGATGACAAGTGGCAAGAGACACATGCCATGGCTTGGCTGTCCACCTCTTTCTTCCTTTCCCAAGATGATGTTTCATCTTCCAATACTCTTTCCCTAGGTGACTTTTCAGGTTCTATTGGTTTGAAATAACCTAAGTGACAAGTGGCAAAGGAACATAGTGTTTGGGAGTGTGCTAGCCAAATTTCTAAGGGTATTCTTGTCCTTTACTCCAAATGTCTCTTCACATATCCTTCTGGAAGCTCCATGCATGCTTGACACTTGGCATCATCTGTCTAAATTTCAAAATCTCATAAGCCTCCATTCGGTTTCCCATGCAAAACTCCTAGAAAAAGCCCCCTTTCACTTCTCTAAGCTTATTTTTCCAAGATAACTTGCTTGGAACTCGAATTGGGCAAGACAAGGGTCTAAACATGTGGGAATTTGGGTCTAGCCGAAATTCTTTTGGTCTCCTCTAGGTTCCTTTTGTCCCTTGAATCATCTGGAAAGTTTCTTACACAATGACAAATGGCAACTTTTTCAAGATAGGCGTGTAAGCCAACCCTTGGCATTTTCCTACCATTCTCTCTTTCTCCATTAACCCATTATTAGGTCTAGATTCATAATACCTTACTTACATGCCACATGGTACTTGTGACTAAAATTCTGGGCCATGGGCCTAAGCCAATGGGCCTAAGTTTCTAAACAAGGCCAAATCTCACTTAGCATTTTAAGGTTAGTTCTCTTTTGGGCTCAAATTACCATTCATGAATTCTAAGGCTTTCTAAAAAATAACTAAGGCTTCCAAAGAAGTCACGACTACTAAGCACAAAATCTATGGGCCAAGTTTACGAAAAGTTTGGGTCATCACATAGACCCAAGGTGCACCCGGTTTGGTTCTTTGAGTTGGTTGGTGCAACCAATTTCGTCCAAGATTCAAATTGAGTTTGGGAGGATCTCATGAGGTGTTTAAGAACCATATTACCCCAGAAGACAAACCACAAAAATGTTGGGCCCAAGAGCAAAACTGTCCAAGCTTTACAAAGGGCAATACACAAAACTGATTGAAGCATGGTTTGGGCTTGTTATGCCATTTTTCTTAATGACATGTGAGATGGTTTAGCTATGTATTAGCATGGTATAATCATGGTTTAAGGGAGTATTAATTCAAGAAAATTTGAATTAAAAATTTTAAGAAAAGATTAAGCATGATTAAGCTTCAAAACTTGGCTTAAAGTGCACAATCCTCAAGTATGATGGTTAATGGCCTTAGCCAATTTTTAAAACTTAATTTGGGTACTTTGACTGTGATTTGGGCTTAAGGAAACCAATATTATGGTGGATTGGGCCTTTGGTCTTTGAATGATAAAATGAGTCCAATCATGGCTTTGGGCTATATGGGCTTGAAAAGGGCCAAGGATACAATCTACACCAATAGGCCTTATGCCTTCCTATTCTTAGGCCAAAACTAGCCTTGATTTCCTAAGGGCTTGGTTCAAGGTTTTTCTTGGGCTATGCCCATGAATGCACTTGGATCCTAAAAAGCCTCACCAAAATTACTAATGGGCTCTCGCCTATCTAATCTTTAGCTCATTAACACTAAGTATCAATATTAATGCTAATCCCACTATCAACCTTAATGAAAGTGATTAACCCATAATTAAAAGCCTAATCTAGAGTACGTAAGGATTAATTAAGCGGGGTGTTACATCCTGCCCCCCTTAAAACAAGATTTCATCCTCGAAATCAGGGTCAAATAAAACATGCAATGGGTAAGAGTTTGAGTGTTGACTCACCAATCGCGCTATAGCTCGGGACTTGATGGGGGTCTCCCATCGCTATCCCCGGACACCTCGTCCTGGGTGTGGTAGTAGTATTCATCCTCCTTTGAATCATAAAAGGCATTAACCCTTTCTTGGTGTTGTCTCCTTCACCTGATCTTCTCGTCCTCAAGCCAAGGGTCTCCCTTCTCTCGAAAGCAAGTGCTACTCGGAGAAGAGTCAGATGTATCCGATGTGCCGAGGGGAGTAGGGTCAGGGATGAGTGACTCCTGCTCATTCTGTCACTACTTTGCCACCCTGCTCATCGTCTGAGCCATCTAATCCTTAGGAAGGCCCAAGAGATTGGTTTATTAAGGACTCAAGCTTTTTGGGTATAAAGTCTTAGAGAGACACTAAGGCACTAGGCCCAACTTGATGGACATAAGACTTTAGGCCTCTAATGCACTAAGGATGCGATGGGCAAAGGTTATAGGCCCAACTTGGGAGATATAAAGTTTTAAGCCTTTTTTAAAGGACTCTAGAAAATAGGCTCAATGAAAAGGACACAAGCCTATTGGGTCTAACTTAGTAAGAGTGGAGGTATTAAGCTCTTAATTATGGGTTAATTACTTACATTACAGTTGATAATGGGATTAACGTTAATCATGGTACTTAGTGTTAACGAGTTAAGGATTAGAGAGGCAAGCCTATTAGTAATTTTGGTGAGGATTTTTAGGACCTTAGAGCATTGATGGGCTAAGCCCAAGAAAATCTTGAACTAAGCCTTTAGGAGTTCAAGACTAGTTAAGGCCCAACTATAAGGAAGGCATAAGGCCTTTGGGCCAAACTTGGTATAGAATGGACCCATGGCCTAATTAGGCCAAGTCAAATCTTTTCAAGCCCAATTTAGTGGATCTTGAGGTTTCTTTTTAACCCTACAAATCTATAAAATGAGGCCCTCTCATTCAAAATCCAAGAGCCCTTAAACCATGAGCCCATACATTTGGCCATTTTAACCCACTTGACCCAAAACAATGTTTGGACTCATTTCACCATTCAAGACCAAAAGTACAATAGACCACACCATTGGTTTCTTTAAGCCCAAATCACACTCAAAGTACCAAAATTAAGTTTTGAAAATTTGCTAAGGCCATTAACCATCATACTTGAGGTTAGTACACTTTAAGCTATGTTTTGAAGCTTAATCATGCTTAATCTTTTCTTAAAATTTTTAATTCAAATTTTATTGAATTAATACTCCCTTAAACCATTATTAGACCATGTTAATACCCTAGCTAAACAATCTCACATGTCATTAAGAAAAATAGCATAACAAGCCCAAACCTTGCTTCAATTGGTTTTGTGCATTGTCCCTTGTAATGCCTGGACTGTTTTGCCCTTGGGCCCAACATTTTTGTGGTTTGTCCTCAAAGGTAATATGGACCTTAAACACCTCATGAGAACCTCTCAAAGTTAGTTTGAGCCTTGGACGAAATTACTTGCATTCATGCTTGAAAATCAAAACAAGATAGATTTAAAACCAATCATGGCATGCTTCTAACCACAAATTTAACCTTCCATAATCATGTTAGGATAATGATAGATCATATCAAATCATACTTAGGACATTCCATAACTAAATTTCCAATTCAAAATATTCAGCCGATTTTGCATTAAGCATCATAACCTTCCCTAAAGATGTTAAGGGATCATTAGTGATTAAGGAAAATCTCATATGCATGCATTCATAGGGATCAGTAGTTGAAAATACACATAGGCATCAACTAGGATGCATGCCACGGGTTGGGACTAATTGGACAAGTTTGTAGGATGCATTAGTTGCGACACTAATTTCAAATTTCTTTGGAAGTTTGTTAATTAGCCTCTAACTTACACCTTGATAGATTATTTATGAATTATTGATAAATGCTCATTTCATAATTCAATTATCATTTTTAGCATAAATTATCATGTGATATGATACATTAAGTGCATACCTATATGATATGTGACATTTTTATCATTTTTGTATAGTATATTTATAGATGTCATTTCTTTTACTACATATGCACATATCATGAGAAACATTTTCAAAAGCATAGCATGCAAATTATTTTGTCAAGACCCCAAAGGCCAGGATGGGAAAATTATCCCGGTGGAACTCCTCTGTCCACTTTGGAGTGTTTAATAATAGAGTGGTAACCCCTGAGTTGATGAAGAATAGTCAACAGACTTCGTATGGGTTCTTATAAAACAACATCGGAGCAAAGTCAACATGTTATGATACCTAACACTGGTGGGTATACACGTTATGAATTTTATGATGTTATGTTATATTTATCAATCCATTGAGAATGAGTCTATAGACAACAAAATTTCAACGTGAGTTGTACTACGATCATCGATAGGCACTCATAGTGCATATGGAAAACTGTGACATTACCACATGTTATGTTATTAATTAAGATAATGATGCAAGTCTATGATGATGAAAGTTTATGAGAAAATTTTTATGAAGAAGTTATGTTTTTTAAAAAAATGATGACGAAATTACTTACTGAGTAAAAACCCGTGTTTCCATATTTTTTGTTGAGGAATCTGGATGGGAGACATGCATACTGATTTTCTTCATCTCATGCATTGCATATTTATCATTTTTCATAATTGATTTATCTTTGTGTTAGTTAGTTTTTCAACTTAATGAGATTTTAAGTAAATCTCACCCTTTTATGGGACTACTATCATTCCACTTGGAATGATAGAAGTTATGTCAGGGATTAACCAGGACGAGATTGATGGAGCACTGGGTTCGCATGATTGAGGAGGAGCCAAATTTGGAAAGGAAGCTGGACTTAAATTTTGTTGTTCATAACCCAAGTCTTTTATGCTTTAGATTGCATCAAGAGAATGATATGACTTTGTATATAAGTCTATGTTACTTTAGTACTTGAAACTTGAAGTTAGGATGTTTTAGTTAGTCTGGCATATTTTTCACCTGAACCTTTTTTTTTCTGCTGCGATTATTGCATACTACTAGTTGCATATTAGGATGCATTGCATATTAACTGTCATGAACGGGGGTATGTAACCTTTTATTGCATGTCCCGACGCTCTAAGTCTCTATTCCATCCCAAGTGGGGATTGGGGGCGTTACAAGATTGAGGTGTGCTAGAAGATAGATTGTTATTGAGAATAAAAGTCGTAAAGAATAAAAGTCTTTGAATGTAAAATGAGCAGATAATGAAAAAAAAAAAAAAGAGAAATGATATTTGTAGTCGTGGAGTGCACAAGCCGCAATCCCTTTCGAAAAAAGTAAGTAAATATAGGACCCACATGAAAAAAATTAATATTTTAATAATGGACCCCATTATTTGTTAAAATGATTGTGCTGCGCTTGCACACTCTATAACTATATGTAGTATTACTCAAAGCTACTTGTTATAAATAGACCACGTACAACACTGGGTAAAAGGGCATGAAAATGGAGAAATCAAAGTAAAGAAAAGAAAGAACTCAACGCCGTAGCAGGAAAGAAGAAGAAAGAAAAAACTAGAGGTAGTAGTTTTGCAGTTATGTTTAAGTTTTGAATGCACTGTGATTCTTATATAAAATCTGATATCTTTTGTAATTTGTTTTAATAGATACAACTGAATATTTGATTTTATATCTTTGAGCAAAGAAGAACATACTCTAGATATTTTAAAAAAAGGGAGGATTCAACGATGATGTTTTTCATGATAACAACATTGATTTCTAGATTATCATGCAGATGCTCATGAGGAATCAATTATCAAATATATTACTATGAATTAATGAGGTGGATTCCAAAACCTTAGTTCATTCCCCATTAGTAGTTTATTCATTGTTTAGATTAATTTGCATCTTTAGAATTTATTTTAGTTCTTTTTATTATGATTAGTTTATTAAAATTAATTATTTCTTATTTTGATGAATTGATTGTTTAATTGTTTATTTCTTATTTTATTTTACAACTCATTTTTCTGAACTAGATTAGAATTTATTTAGTATATATTTGATGGGTTTCCTACGCTTTTATAAGTCTCTGTGGGTTCGACCTCATTTTTGCTAAACTATACTTCAGTATGGTTTGTGCACTTGCGAGTAGAATTAAAAATTTACAATAGTGAGTAGCACTATATAGAAGGCCGGACAGATACACCTCAGCACAAGGTGAAACAAAGGACTTGTCACCCAGAATCAGTCAAGAGAGAAAAGGCGCCAACCATATGAAGGCGAGAAAAGCTGGTACAGAAGGCGAGAAAGAAAAGTAGAAAAGGATGGTGGCTTGGGTGAAGGACAATAAAGAAGAGCAGAAAAGGCTGGTAGCTCGGGCAAAGGGCGAGATGCGAGCCTAAAGAGAGAAATGGTCAAGGATAAGACCCATGCAGACGTGAGGGATTTTCGAGATAACATGGAAACACTTAGGAAGCAACAGTGTCGTATGTAGAGGCCCATACTCCACCTGAAAGGTCACATCTAGTGTTAGTTTGCGGAAGAAAATCTACAACTCTGTAGGCTATATCACTTGAACAAGAGGTATGGTCCAATGCCACATGGGAGACCCTTATTCAAGGAAGGACTTCAGACTAGACAAAAGACAAGCTGTAGGAATGTGCATAGCTTGTCCTATCAATCTATCTCTACCATCATCCAAATGGACAACTAAGACTAAAGGGATCCTATTCAAGCATGCTTGGAGTCAAAAGTACATTGGAAGGACACTTGATGGTTCCACCTTGTAAAAGAGATTGGACAATGGACAAAATTCACTTTTAAGATCTTAAGTGTTGGAGTTTCTTTGGAGTCAGAGTCTTCAAAGAAAGCAAGTGGCTCCAAAAGGAGCAATGGAGGGAGCATTGTCAATGCCATTGTAATATTCTAAATACTGTTGAGGCAGGTTAGCTTCTATGACAATATTGGGAATATAGGGGTAAATGTTGTGGGTATGTTGTGAGATTTAGTCTTGCATATTCTGTAACTTTTCCTTTTCTTAAATAAAAATAATATACATCTTCTCCATTATATTTATGGACTATCTTTACACTATGATTTTGAGATGATGGGTTTGAATGGCTTGGATTGATGATGTAGTGGATTTTCGGGTGCGTGAGTCTTACAGTGTGTCACTCATCATGGGTTGAGGAGTTCCAGTGCCATTCTTACGACACATTGCCATGAGTTTCATACGAAGGAGTAAGGGTATTGGTGATGAGCAAGGTGGAATGCTTTCCCCGGGCATATCCTGTGTGGCGTCTTCTAGTCGGTTGATCAGGTAAAATATGTCTGCGGGCCAATCCAATATAGTTTGGTATGTGCAATGGACAATTTGAAACAAGCGAGTGAGCTTGCACATTTGTCGAGCGGGAGTGAGTCCCTGAGTCAAACAGTGAAGTGGTTCCTTACAAGATTTATATGATGACTTCTATGTGCTTGACAAGAGGGTTGTTCCTCGCCTCGGTCACAAATATGTAGGCTTGAGATTTTCACTAGGATAATCCTTAGAGGATGATTCCTCGCCATACTTATATACTTGTGTTTTATTTTAAGAGTGGTTCCTCGCCATAATTTTGGATATGTGTTTTTGCCTAAAGGATGATTCCTCGCCATGCACTAATATATGTGTTCACAGATCTTTTACATAAAACCATGCATTGTCTTTCATTTGTAGTCGTGTCATAGCTGTTTAACAACCTATGGTTTTGTTTATTAGAACCATGGACTTTGATTAAGCTCTAGGAATGGTCCCCAAGTAGAAAGGACCGAACTCGCTTGAGCAATAGTAACGAAGACTTATGTCTGTTAGTAATTGTTTGTGTGATTTTTGAGATGTATTATTTAGTAAGGTGAAAAATCATGCTTGGTCTATCGTACCTGGATGTACAAAATGAACATATGGTATGGTGTAATATTATTTCGGAAGTGACAATGACACGGATATTTGTGTTAATGAATGAACCTATTTTTGGTTTAGGCCTATGATACAAATAGTATTTAGTTTCCGACTAAACATTTATTTATTCTGTTGTGATTTATGCATACATGTTTATTGAGCATACACGTGCACTTCATTGTGAAAGTTGTACGCCTATTCCCAATTTAAATCTAGAGTGTTGTTGACTGGCTGGCACCCTTGGCAAGTCCTTTACCGAGGAATGGGATACCACATCTCAGAAAGTAGTGGGTAGTTTATAACTACTGTACTTTGAAGATGATGTCTCAACTAGAGAATGCATGGGAAAAGAGGAATACGAATTCCTAGACCATACGTTTGACCACACAATCAGGCTTAATTCCACGCAAGCGATTTTCATAAGAGGCAGACTAAGTGTCTACTCAGTTCTACCATTCTTCAATCCAGCATACACTTGCACGATCGAGATTCACTATTTTCCCTCAATAAATAAGAGAAGAGACTTTTCAAACCCGTGACGGACACGACTGCGCGTGTAAGAGGTATTTTTTCGTTAGTCTTCATCTAATGTCTGAAATCTTCAAGTATTTAGATGCTCTATCTCTCTGTCTCTATCTATCTGTCTGTCTCTCTTTCTTGTTTTGAACTTCACAAAGGGGAAAGTTGAGCTCAGAGTCTTCATTGACTGGGGAGATGACGACTTCAGTGCAACACTTAGAGTTAGTTCACTATTCATGTAGGTTCACTAGTACAATGACGCTAGTAATGTGGGGTATTCGTCTTCTCACTGCTTAGGTATGCTTAGGGTATTCATCTTCTACTTCTTAGTAGTGATGTAACGGAGACTTAGAGCCTTGGGACATGCAACACAAGGTTACATACTCCCGTTCATAACAGTTTATATGCAATGCATCCTAGTATGCAACTACCAGTATGTAATAATCGCAACAGAATAAGGGTGATTAGTTATAACTCTTACCAGACTGAACTAAAACATCCCAATAGTATTAATAACCATCATAAGTTCAACTTAAGGATAAATTTTCCTTAATACAAAATTCTTAATCTGAGTTCCATGGTTAGATCAACTGTTTCATACGCTCTAAAGTGTAAAGAGACAATGCTTATGAGCGTCAAAGTTATATCTAGTCTTCGCTCATGGTCCAGCTCCTCTTCAACCATCTATATCCAATGGTCCTTCCTGTTCTTCCTCTACTAGTCCTGACACAACTTCTATCATTCTGGGGGGATGATAGTAGGTCCACAAGGGTGAGATTTTCTTGAAATCTAAGTAAGTTAAACAACCAACTTGCACAAAGATAAGATATACATGATTAATGACAAATATGAGATGCATGCAATGATATGCAGAAATTTTTTTTTGTATTTGTCTCCCATCCAGATTCCTCAACATTTTTAGAAAAATTTTGATGCACTTTCTCTTTCAGAGAACATTTTCACTTTTTCATTTCAAAAGCATGAAATTTCAAAAGAGAACATTCCATACCTCATTGCTTTAAAAAATCATGACATGTCATCGTTATTAAAACTATCATTAATATACATATGGTAGCAACACGGTTCCCCAAATGCACCGTGAGCAGCAGTCGGTGACTGTAACAGAACTCAAGTTGACGCTATGTATTTGTCTGCAAACATCATTCTCAATGCATTAGTAATATAACATAACATCATAACATATACACCCATCAGCATTAGGTGTCATAACATTTGATTTTACTTTGGCGTTCTTAAAAAAGAACTAATTCGAAGCCCATTGATTGTTCTTTGTCAACCTAGGGATTACCACTCCATTTTTACTTACTCTAGAGTGGATAGTGGAGTTCCACTAGGATAATTCCCCATTCTAGCCTTTGGGGTCATGACAAAATTTATTTTTATGCAATGCTTAGAAAAATATATTTCATGACATGTGCATAGTAAGTTTCATGAAAAATGATATTTATATATGCAATATGCTAAAATGATGAGAATTTCACATGTCATGTACACAAGTAATTGAAATGTTCAATGATATATCATATGATGTTTCATGCTCAAAATGACATTTAATATAAGTGTGGCGTTTACACAAGAATCATAAATAAATTATCTAAGAGTAAGTTAGAAGCGAACTTACAAACTTCCCGAGTTTGGAAATATCGTAGTGGTTGAAATGAAATTTATACAAATTTAGGATTTGTACTACTATGGAAGATGTTTATAATAAAAAATTTTCAAAATGAATATTTACAAAAATACCCCTAAACTCTCAAAAATTGCCGCTAAGGCCTTAATTTTTTACTATTTGCAAACAAATCTGAAATTTAACCAAACTTGATGGATCTCATATTTTGGATATTATAAAACCATTCATGCTCTTAGAATTGTAAAATTCAAAGTGAAACTAGCTCAAACACTCCCAACCCTTGGCATGCACTCTTGTTGATGCCCTAAGTATGATTTCAACTATTGATCCCTATGAATGTATGCATATGAAATTCTCTTTAGTCACAAAAAATCACTATAGTCCTTAATGATATGATAAAGTCCAATTATTTGGTGAGCAAGTTCATCACAACACTTAGGTTATGCTTGGTAGATGAGATAAGATGAGACGTTTTAAAAATTTGTAAATAGTATTAAGATGAAAGTTTAAAATATTATTTTTTAATATTATTATTGTTTTGGGATTTGAAAAAGTTAAATTAGAATTTGAAAATTTTGAATTGTTTATTATATTTTTTATGGAGATTTGAAAAAGATGTAATGATGAGATGAGATTTCTCACCTTTGCCCCCAAACATAACCTTAATCATGGCTACAAACCTTAATCTTCATTAATTAAGCATGATGCTCTTATCCTAATCACAAGATCTTCTAAATGCTCATTGATCAAGCAAATAAATCAAAACTTCATAAAATAAGCATGATTTAATCAAAACCGTGTATGCTTGATGTTCAACGCGAGGTATAATTAAAACCTATCATCACATGCTTTTAATCTCAAAAATAAAATCTTCCATTATCATTATATGACATTAATAAATCATATCAAAATATACTCAAGACATTTCAAAGCTAAATGTCCACTTAAAATAATTCAAACACTTAACCGATCCTTAATGAACCTAGTTTTGAATCAAGCATGGTAACTTTATTTAAACTTAACCAAAATTTATTCTAATACTAGAAAACAAGACTTGACATGCAAACTAAGATCTTGGGAAAGAAAACTCATAAATTTCGTGGCCCACTCAAGCTTCCAACACAAGAACACAAAGAACTTTAAGAACACTTAAGCTCACACACACTATTCAATTTTTCTCAAGAACTGAGGGGGAGATGGCTCTTAAATGCTCAAGAGGAGCTGGAGTTGAGGTGTGGAGGAAATGAGGGGGTGAAGAGGATTTTAATAGGCAGCCAAAGGGGAGGGGACATTGGCCTAAACTCTTGGGATTGGGTGGTGGTGTAAGGTGCTGAAATTTCATATTGCCTTCATCAGTTTGTGTCATCTTGTGCAAGGGGAATTGTAACACCCTACTCCTTCCTTTCTTCTGATGTAAGCAATTACGTCAAATGCGTCAGCTTGCCCACTCTCCCCTCTCTAGTGTCTAAGAGTCCCGTTACGCGTGCCAGATCCCGATGGCTTGTTTTTAAAAGGTACTACATAATTTATAAAGCTAGTTTTGTGTTTTAAAGTAATGTGTATTTTTACATGGAAGATTCCTATCACTATCTAAATAAAGAATATTTTAAATAACTCAATTATAATATCTTTGAAGAGCTCCAAAAATATTATAATTGTAGGGAATCATTTTATATAAATGATTCCAGTTATTTAAAATATTACGTGACTTAAATAATGATCGAATCTTTAATTATTTAATAGTTTTACTCTTTTAAATATTTTAAGTAAGACTTCATCATTTTATCAATGATGAAAGAATATTATTTTAAATAATACTCTATATTAATTCATCTCAGTGCTTTTAAATAAGTTAGCTTTTACGTATTTTTAAATCAGTATTTAAGGGTCATCGTAGACCATTTT
The DNA here is from genome assembly GCA_029856935.1 of Cyclocarya paliurus. Taxonomy (NCBI): domain Eukaryota; kingdom Viridiplantae; phylum Streptophyta; class Magnoliopsida; order Fagales; family Juglandaceae; genus Cyclocarya; species Cyclocarya paliurus. The sequence continues at coordinate 24,289,929 of CM056950.1, forward strand.
TATAGACCCCCAGATGTCGGATTTCAGGATAAAACCCCAGCCCCTCCCTTTTTCCCCTCACTTTTCCCTCTCCTCTCTCTCTCCTCCCGTTCGGTTCCCCCCGTACGTAGCCCCTCTCTCTCTCTCTCCACCGAAAGCCTCCAGCCCCGGCCCAGCGCCGCCGTGCCCCAGCTTGCCTCACCACCCACACCACCAGCACCACCTCCCTCCGGCGAGTCCAACTGCACCGGCCATGCCTCCCCACGCTCCCTCCTCCTCCGCCTACGGTGGTGCAAGCCCGAATGGGCTATGGCCCCGATCCGGCGCCGTGCGCTGTCCACCGACGCCACGACCGCTAGGATAGCCTCCCTAGCCACCGACCGGCCTCCCCCCTTGATCTCAGCCTCCCTCTCCCCGCCGGTAGCCGCCATGCACGAGCTCAAGCTCCTCCATGCAAGGGTTCACTGTGCAGCCCCTAGCGCCGCCGTGCGTGGCCAACTCGGCCACCGGACACCACCATGAGACTCTTGAGGTCTCCCCCTTCCTCCTCCAGCAAACCCACGACCAATAGGCCTCTCCTCCACCTCCCGGTGTCTCCCGTAGCGACGCACGGGTTTGCCCCAATCCGCCGCCGTCCGCCGCCACCCACTGTGAACGACCACCCTAGCCAGCATCCTTAGGCCACCACGAGTCCAACGGTACCACCCATGGCCCCGATCTACCACCCACGGCCCCACACTCTCTCGCACTCTCCCACAGCCTATCCTCCCTCACAGTGCACAGCCAGCCACAGCGGACCGTCGTGCCGACCGCCACCGAACCTCCACGGCTCCACTAGCAACCTCCCCTAGCCTAGCCCAAGCATAAACCACCACTTTATGTGGTAGGTAATCACTGCACGTGATGGACAGTCACTGCGCGTGACTGACCGCCACTGTACACAGCAAGATCCGCCGTGATACACTCATTTTCATCGTCATCAAGGTCACTGTAGACCCTTCCAAGACCACACCTAGCTATCCAAACACTCAAACAGTCACTGTACGCGGTGTAGCCACCCCGTACGTCCCTCCGGCGTATTCGCTGTAATGGTCAACGAGCGACGCACTGGTTATCCCGCCGACGGTATAATTCTCTATCCCTCGTTATTTATGTTAGATGTTAGCTAGTTGACTAGATTGTGGACTATGCTGCTAGTATTATAGGACTGCTGTGTAGTCTGATGGTGATGTGATGGGCTGTGATGTGAAGTGTTGGGTGTATTGGGATGTGTGCTGTGGGGTATTGTGGGCTGTGCTGTTGGCGTTGTGGTATGTGTGCTGTGGAGATTGTGGTTTGTGCTGTTGATATTGTGGACTGTGCCGTGTAGTGTTGGGAACTGTGTTGTGAAGTGTGGTTGTAGTGCATGTGCGGTGGTAGTGATGTAGTGTAGTGCTGTGAGTGGAGTACACGTAGGGTGTACTCCATGTGGTGGAGCGATGCACCGTATGGCGTATATGCCATATCGGTGACGTAGCGGAGTGTTATAAATGGAGTACACGTGGAGTGTACTCTATGTTGGGAAACGATGCACAGTACGGCATGTGTGCCGTATTGGTGGTGTGGAGTAGTGTTATAAATGGAGTACACGTGGAGTGTACTCCGTGTAGTGAGATGTAGCACCGTATGATGTGTATGCCATAGCGGTAATGCGATGTAGTGTTGTGAGTAGAGTAGACGCGGAGTATACTCTATGTGGTAAGTGCTGCACCTTATGGCGTATGTGCCATAATGGTGATGTGGCGTAGTTCTGTTAATGGAGTATACGCGAGGTATACTCTATGTTGTGAGACGTTGCACCATACGGCGCGTGTGTCGTAGTGGTGATGTGGCATAGTGTTGTGAAGGGAGTATATATGGAGTGTACTCCCTGAGGTGTAGCGATACACCGTATGGCTTGTCGCAAGGATAAGGATGGTTGCGTAATTTTCAGGAGAAGAACTTGGTGTATGGTGTCGGGAACTGTGGAACAGTGTCCCGAAATGGCTGTAGTCCAAGGTGAACGAGTGTCGCCATGTGATTGGCTTATGGTCGGGAATAAGTGCGAAGTGACTAAGAAGTATCAGAGCAGTGCAGCGGAAGCATAATTGGGCAACGTCATGAAGTGACGTGGTCCATCATGGAGTTGCGCTGTGATGACCTAAGATGTATGTGAGGTGATGTGATAAGGTCACGGTGTAGCTTGGGATCAGTCTCAAGTTATATGGCGTGACGAGGAGTATGGTTATGAACAGAGTCCCATCGTGTCAACAGTTGGGATAAACTGTCATGAGGGCTGGGTAGCACAAAGAGTCGTGCTAGCCGGGTATGAGTAGGTTGGTAACGAAGTATGGCGTTCGCCATACGAGTCTGTGACCAATGTATTACATGATGGTCTTAAGAGATAAAAGGGTAAGGTATGTGTGTTGTCTGGTTAGACACATGTGCCGGACGGATTTACTGTAAATAATGGGTAATCTGTCCTATGTATGATGACGTGGTTATTAAGCCTCAGGGTTGGCTTAGAGCCGTGTGATGTGTACGGATGATCATGAGAAGTAGAGTGAACTAAGATGCATGAGGGTAAGGATGAAGGTACTGTCTAAGAATGGGATGCATGACTTAGTCAGTCTAAGTCATGCATCAGAATGTGGTTAATAAGAAGAACAGGACAAAGGTCCTGGTGTTTAATCCTAAGGTGAATCATGAGTTCACCCTAGTGAGTAAGCACTCGGAGTAGAACGTCGAGGTTGAAGGAAGTAGAGACCGTAATGGGTCTCTAAGGGTTTTTATCATAGTAAGAAATGTGAAAGAGCACGGTATAGAAGGAGAGTGTTCTTTAAGTAAAGCATAGCTCTATTTCTAGTCTGTTGCTTATGCACTAGATAGAGAATAACGTTAAGGTTATGTATGCATGTAGGTTGCCATCTGACACGCATGAATGGACTGTACGGTATGAACGGACTGTATGGTATGAAAATAGCATGGAGTCCAGGTAAGTGTTACGTTCATACTCTTTTAGAGTTTTCTAAAGATATGAAAAGAAAAAGAAACGTTTTTCCTTACGAAAGCTAAGAAAAGGAATGGTATCCCTTCTCAAGGGCAGACGTGTTTACGAAAACAAGAACAAAATATAACGCATTTAAAGTATAAGTATGTACGGCCCCCTTTGGCAGCCCCTTTTCACGCACCTAAAAGTATTAAGTGTATGCATGTGAATGTATGACTATACGTAGTATCCATTGTATGTATTTTCAAAGAAAAGACGATGAACGAAAAGATGTTTTCGGGCTCTTGCCCCAAACGAACGTTTTCTTACGAAAAGAATGTTTTCTCACGAAAAGACGTTTTTCCATGAAAGCACGAATGAAATGAAAAGAAAGGAAAGGCATGCTCATGCACATGAAATGAATGAAAGCTGTGACTCTCTAGAGCCGCCATGAATGAATGAATGTAAGAAAGAATGAAAGAAAGGCATTAGCGTGCATAAATGTATGAAAATACGTAACGGCCACATGAAATGAATGAACGGGGTACCCAAATGAATGAATGGGGCAGATTGCAATGCCGGGCGGTAGTATCTGGTAGTGCACCCAGTGCTGCATCCCTGACGGAAAGGGATTCCAACCCGTGGCCACGGGCGAATCCATCGGCCCAAAAGGCCGCTAACCCCAGCACACGGGGCGTAATAGTGTGCACTGGCCTACGAAAGCGATAAGAAAAGAATGTATGAATGAATGCATGCACGTACTCTTCAAGAAATGAAGGCAGTGACGGGGTAAGGTTTTACTAAAAGAAAAACATGTTTTAAATATGAAAACCCCCGTCTACTGACGTTTACGAAAAGAAAAAGTAACGCAAGAATGCACGGCACCCTTTAAGAAATGTAGGCACTGACGGGAGAAACGTTTTAAGAAAAGAAAACCATTTTTAAGAAGAAAAACCCCGTCAGTGATGTTTTCAAACGAAAGCACGTATGCATGCATGTATAGTATGTATGGAATGATGAATGCATGACTGAAAACCTATATTTTTATATTTTAACGGTATGAAGTAACGCTTACTGAGTATTCGACTCATTTTAGTTTTTATCTGTGCCCCTCCCCCATAGGAATTGAATGAGCAGTACGCTCAGGAGGGATACGGCCAAAGGAGAAGGGCATGGAAGTCTAGGCATGAAGGTTTTAAATGTAAGGAAGACCTTTTTAACCTTTTTATTTTAAAGATTTATATTTTCCACTGTTTCTAAACCCAAGCCTCTTTTATTGTGAAAGAAAATTTTCATTTTATAACGTAGAGTCTTGCACCCTGGGAAGGACTGTGAAAGTGTTTTAAATCATACGGTAATTCCCGTCGTATTTTCTAAAATATTTTGTAAAAATACCCACCACGAGGACTGGCATTACAGGAATAGTGGCCTAAAACCACCATGACCTAATCAAGTCAGGTGCTAAATTGAGCCTAAATAATCTAGTATGGTAGTGGTGCAGAAAAAAATGAAGAAAAACAAACAAACATCATACAAGGGCAGATGGGTTCAATGGGTGGTTTTCCTTGGGCAGATTTCAGTTTGTGTTTCTTTGGCTGTGAAAAATGAGTCAAAAACTCATGATGGTCATGAGGACCTCTTGGGGATTGGGTGGTGATGGAGGTGGCGTGGGTTGGTGGCTCAACCAAGGGAGATGGGTGGTTGAACCTCAACCAATTCAGTTTGTATCCAACTAACTTCCTAGGTGTAATCGATTTTGTCTATTTGGTTTGGTTTTTGAAACTAATTTTGTCCAAGGCTTGATCTGGGTTATAAGGGATCATATGAGATGTTTAAGGACCATAGTACCCTTGAGAAAAAGGCATAAAAAGATTGGGTTTAAGGGAAAAAAGTACATGCACACAAAGGGCACACATGTGTGCCAATTGGTGTAGTTTTGTCGATATATCATTTCCTCTAATGACATATGTGGAGGTTTATCAAGGGTCTTAGTATGGTCTAATAGTGATGTAACTGAGTAATAAAATAAGAAAAGTTCAGATCAAAAGGTTAAAAAAAGATTAAGAAAGAAAATTAAGTTTCAAAACATGATTTAAAGATCACTAATATTGGGTAAGTTGATTAATGGTCTTAATCAATCTTAAAACTTAATTTGGGTAATTAGAGTATGATATGGGCTTAAGAAAACCCATGGTATGGTGTAATAGGCTTTCAAATTGCAGAGTGAAATAGAACAAAACAAGGCTTTGGGCCTTGTGGGCTTAAAAGGGCCATGACTGTGGGTTAATGGTCCAAGGGCTTTTGGGTTGGAGTGGATGGGGGCCTTGTTTCCAGATTTTGAAGGATTAAAAGAGACCTCAAGATCCACTAAGATGTGGCTTGAAAGGCTTACCTTTTCCTGATTAGGCCATTGGTCAAATCTATACCAAGCTTGACCGAAAGGCATTATGCCTTCCTTATATTTGGGCCAAGGCTATCCTACCAAGTTTTGCACTCCTAGGAGGTTTGTTTTAGGGCTTCTAAGGATTGGCTCATAAATTTCCCAAGGTTCTAAAGGCTTAATAGGATTACTATTGGGCTTGCTTCTCTAATCCTTCATGCTTAATAAGTTCGGGCTAATACCTTCACTCTAACTAAGTTAGGTCCAATGGCCTTATTTCCTTTTCAATGGGCTCATTTTCTAGTGTCCTCCAAGATAAGCTTAAAACTTTATTTCTCCAAAGTTGGGCCTAACGTTATTTAACATCTTAACTTTGTCTCATCACATCCTTAGTGCATTAGGGCCCTAAAGTCTTATGTCCATCAAGTATGACCTATAGTCTTATTACCTCTCCTAAGCCCTTAGTAAACCACTCTTTCGGCCTTCTCCAATTCCATCAAATATTTAACCCAAATTGCTTAGCCCATTAATGTGGCAACCATCCAATATGCATGTGTCATTCCCTTATAGGCCTCTTGGCTTTTTATCCTCAAAGTTAATAAAGTACTAAAAATTGTCCAAAATAATATTATTAACCAATCAAACTCCAAAATTTCTTTTTTTCCTCAAAAATAAATATTGCACTCGAATCTTCTAATAATTCTTCTAAACCCAAAGTATAAGACCTTTTAGCCAACTCAAGCACCCAAAGTTGATCTTATGCTAGAATAGTTCAACTCCTAATTAACTATGATTAAGGCTACTAAGGTCAAGGCCTAAGGAACTATTTAGGTGGCGTGTTACACTTTCTCTCATGGAAGAGCATGTTTTCTTATTACAAATTACAAATTACTTTGATGATGTGCTTTCAAAGTATTTAATGTTCAAGGTAGAACAATATGCTACTAAATTCATGGAGTTGGGAAGGTTTTCCCCTCACCTTATGTCTACAAAGAGTATGCGAATGGAGTGATTCCAAAATGGGTTACAAAAGTGTATAAGGATGCAAGTGGCTTGTTTAAAGGTTAAGGATTTCCAAAAGTTGGTACACATAGCCTCTATCACGGAACATTCAAATTTGATGGTTGTTATGACTGGCCAAAAGTAGAGAACGTTCACGAGCTAGGGAAGCAGTTTTTGTTCCCTCAGAAGTTTAGTGAGGGACATGAGTTTGCCAACCAACTACTCCCGGAGTACGGATGGGAGGTAGGACAATTGTGTGCGGTTATTGTCATAGGTCTCATGAGGGAGAGTGTTGGCAAATACTGTGACACCCCTAGATTTTGCTTGGGATCAGACGATATCTGAAGTGTCGGGACATGCAACACAAGGTTACCTGTCCCCGTTCATGACATATAAGATGCAATGTTCCTAACATGCATCTAGCATTATGCAATATTCACAGTGGATAATTTTTTTTTTTAGCAATACTATGCACTAAACTTATAATATCCCAAATAATTAAAGCGTAATCCATTCGTACTTAATAAAATAAACATCCACGATTACAGTATGGGTCTTAGAAGACTGTAATCTCAAAATATCGGATATCCAGCTCCATAATTACATTGCCAAAATGCACTATTCGGCTAGTTCGTTGAGTAACTCACGTAACTTGACTAACGATGCCAGAATACTATCCAAAGACCTAACTATGGAGGCTGCAAGCTACGCGTTGCATCCATGGCATCTAGTCAACCTCCTCCAGTCTGCCAGTGTCTACTCCCTGCTTTAATCCTGACAAATTGCCTACCATTTGGGAGAATGGTAGTTGGGACTACCAGGTGAGATTTGATTACAAATCTCAGCAAGTTAATAGGAAACTTCCACACAGGTTAATGACGCATGTATGGCAGTAAAAACATGAATGTATAATCAAAGTCATAAGTAAGCATAACATAACTTGACATATAGCATGGCATAAATGACATAACTTGAACTGAAACTTAGCTTGACATGACATGACAGGTATGTGAACTTAAAACATATCATGGACTAGCAACATAGCATGAACGTGAACTTGAAACATAACATGGACTTGAAATATAGCATGAACTTGAACATAACATAAACCTGAGCATAACATAACATAAAAATGTGAACTTGAAACATAACGTGACGTGAACATGACATTACATGAACGTGAACATAACCTGACATGAACGTGAGCTTGAAACATAATATGGACTTGAAACATAGCATGAATGTGAACATACATAACATGAACATGAACATAACATGACATAAACGTGAACTTGAAACATAGCATGAACTTGAACTTGAATTCTTTACTTAACATGAATATCGACTTGAATTCTGAAACTTAACTTGACATGAACTTGAACTTGAACTGAAACTTAACTTTGCATGAACTTGAACTGACTTCTTTATTTAACATGAACCTGATCTGAAACTTAACTAAACATGAACTTAAACTGACTTCATTACTTAACATGAACTTAGACTGAAACTTGACTCAACAAGAACTTAAACTGACTTTATTACTTAACATGAACTTGGACTTGAAATCTGACAATCAAAATAATTCCTCCAGTAGTTTCGTCAGGAGTAGTGAACAATCATAATGATTTTGCCCTACATGTTCTGTCAGAGATACTCAGACAATTAAAATGATTCCATCATGAGTATTTTAAATCACGTATCCTAGCAATCAAAATGATTACACCAGGAATACCTAGTAATACTCTAACAATCAGAATGATTACGCTAGGAGTATCTACATAACTGAACTTGAACTGGATTCTGACAATCAAAATAATTTTGCCAGAAGTACCTTGCGTGAATTACAAATGGAATGCTCAAACAATCATAGTGATTACATCGTGAGTATCCTAGACATAACTAACTTGAACGTAACTCAAAAGATGTTACTTATTTGAGATAGAAACATTTCGTAACATGGCATATCATGCAACTGACCACATACTTAACATGACATGCTTGCAATAGTGAATCTTACATGACATGACATACATGTAATAGATGTCATACTTAAAAAGACATACTTGCAACAGATAGTAACATGTGACACAATATATTATGTAACAGATAAGTATTTCATGACAGAATAATTTGTGTAATAGATAAACATGTGATGACATGGCATATATAACAACATACGAACACAAACTGTAATTCCCTTACCCATCACACATACACAGTAAACTGATAGTAAGTTAAGAGCTAACTTACCTCGATCGTCACGTTCTAGGAGAATCAAGCGCGAAACCCAAGGAACTGTAAGAGGGTATCTAAAAGTTAAAAATTTAATTACTAACAATTAGAAATGTGAAAAGAGACAACTAATTATCATTTTACCCACAACATGTGGGAAACTAACAATTTTACCCCTAAATTAAGGATTTCACATCCTAACTCCAAAAATTACCAAAATTTACATTCTTCATCTAAATTTTATCCTAAACTCAAATATCAACTCAGAAAAATTTAAAACCATTCACAACTATGATAAAAATTACTATGGCCAAAACATTCAAAGGTCATTTTCTCCCTTGATTTTTGTCGCACTTCTTCTAATTTTGAAACTCATGATCAAACCAAAACTTTTTAACAAAGATCTTCCTATCCTAAGTTTAAAAACACACTTAAAATATTCATTAAGAAAAATTAAACATCAACACCAAACTTTTTGTAAAATGACCAAAACTTTTTAACAAAAAGTAAACCCTTAAATCACAAGTTTTGACCTTAATAAATACATCTCCAAGAATTCCAAAAAATCAAATCTTACTTCTAACATATTCATAACATCATATTAAGATCTACCATGCTTTAAATTATCAAACAAAAGTCACCAAAAATCACAAAACGACACTTGGAGTTTTTGGTTTTACACTTAGTCCAAAAACAGAAACTTTTCTCTCAACTAGCTTTGATCAATCTCTTGATCCATGACTTAAAGACGTGTGATCTTCAAACTAAAACATCACATGGTTTAAAAATATGTCCTAAAGAAGCTCCAACCTTGAAACTTAAAATCACATGGCTAAAACTCAATAAAACATGGATCTATCCCAAAAACATCAAATCTTAGGCCTAACCAAAATCCTCTTGCATAGAAAAATCATATCTTTGGCACTAATACTAAATATCTTCAAAATAATATCCTAACATGCAAATAAGAGACTTAGAATCATCAAATAAAAATATCAAAGCCTTTGGAGTAAGATTAAACCACGAAATATTCAAACTTTCTCAAAACAAAAATTGTTTTTCCACTTCCAGTTTTCAAGTTTCTAGATCTAAGGAAATCTATTATCAAAAGCTTTAGTCATACAATAAAACCTTACTTATAATTCATAAACACATGCTAACAATACTCCATTAAATTTTCGGACCAAGATATGTCCATTAGTTTGGTCAAAAACGCCATTAGTTCAGGCCTAGAATCATCTTTCCATGGTTAAAAATACTTTTGACCAATCAAATGAGCATGGAGTGCAACAAATAAGATATTCACGAAAACTAAACTCAAATAAGAACAACTTTTATGAAGTAGTAATTGTGTGAAAATACTTAAAGAGGGTTGAGAATCTCCATGCAAAAAGACCCAAAAATCTGTTTGTGAGAGCTCTTTTGAGTTTCTCTCTGAGAACGGAGTGAAGAAGTGATGAAATGAAAGAAAGGGTGCCTTGCATGCCCCTAGACTTCTGGAGGTGGAAGTTATGGGCTTGAATGACCCTTGATTGGAGGTAGCTATGTGACATAAAGTGGAGAATAGAGAGGGGCAAGGACTGCCTACAGCAGCTGTGAGATATGGAGGTTGATGGGGGTGGATTTCTCCTTCACATCAAGGAACTATTGGGTACAACCAATGGCAGTGGATGGTCTGCCATGTGGGGGAGTAAACTTCTTCAAAAAACTTTGCCAAGGTGGCCAAATTCGTGGGCCTTGGTGGGCCTCAACCAAATAGGCTTCAATTTGGGGTTTAAAGGGAGTTTGCTTAGGGTTTGAGATGCTATCAAGCCCAAATATAATATTTCTTGGTCAAATAAAATTTCAAAGGTTTAAAAGGTTGGATAATGATGTCATAAAAGAATTTGAGAAATTAATAGCATATAGAAGTGATTTAATCAAGTGATTAAACACAATGCTATAAATCAGAGTAAAAAGGGTTTGGAGGCCAACTTTAGGGAAACCGTTTAGATTTTTGGGGTTTCAATTGGATTCCAACCATTTTGGATTTCACTAGGGTTGAAACACTCTTTGATCTGGCACAAAATTGGTGGATCAGATGAAAAAGAATAGGGTTTCGCTTAAGTGGCATGATCTCACACTTTGATTCCTTCATAATTCAACTCATGGTTCCTCTTTGTGCCAAGTGTCTAATACTATTTACTATGTGTGGCTAAGATCTTGCCAAGTATCCAAATAAAAATTCTCTATCCTACTTTGGATATCCCATACTGTGATTTTGAAAAATACTGCACTTGGTGCTCTTATCGAAGTAACTATTCACTCCAAAAAAATGCATAATAAAATTGGTACTGAAAAATCCTAAATATTCATATTAACCTATAGTGAAAATCATCTACTGAAATTCAACTTCGAAGTGCCCCTAAAAATAATTTTACAATTTTGAACAGGCTTTTCGTCCGAAATTATGAAAATGGGTTAGTCTGACTATGTTGATAGACTAAAACCTGCATGATTGGTCGGATTGTAAAAACTTATGGAGTTTTCATGAGGCTCTTAAAGTCAATAGAAATTCCACCAATGAATGTCTAGCGGGTTGTTGCAGATACTCTCCTACTATAGATGTGGACGACTAGTACATTTTGCCAAGGATTGTCCTTAGGCAATGCCAGTGCACTAGACTGGCTTTAGTGGAGGATGAGGAGACCAAAGACAGGAGATACCAATGAGGGTGTATGCTCTCACTCTAGGAGAAGTCGATGAGGATGCCCCCGAGACTCAATAGGCAGGCGTAGTCACAAGTACGAGAGCCCGACCTTAGCTAGCTAGGAGCATAGTGTAAGAAGCGAGTTGTTTGATCATTTCATGGCGAGTTAGAGTGTTTTGAAACTATGTGAGTACCTTATTTGACTTGGGTACATCCCAGCTTTTCATATCCACTATGTTTGCTAGAAATAATTTTCAGGCGGAACCAATGTAGCTGAAGGTTTCCATAGCACTACCAAACGGAGAAATGGTATTCTACACCAAGATGGTTGCAACTTGTCCCTGAAAAATAGGCGGAGTTATCATGGAGGCAGACTTGATAGTGTTCAACTTCTTAGGTTTCAATGTTATTTTAGGCATCGATTGGTTGTTTAGGTATTTCACGAATATTGTCTGCCGACAACAGATAATAGCATTTCAAGTACTAGGAATGGGAGATATAGTATTCTGAGGCAGTAAGTTACAATCACTGCCAAGAAAGATTACCTCGTCATAGGCTAAGAAGGAATGGGCGAATGGAGCTAATGTGGTGCCCTTTTCCTTGGTAATGGTCCTAGCAAGGATTTGTGGTTCCAAGGGTGCTAACCAGTCTGCAACACCCAAGGTTTAAATCGAGTTAGGTGTGCAATGTTTACTAGGAAGTGCACATGTAAGGAAATAGATATCTGGTTTGCAACGAAAAAATGTAGGTTTAGTTTGTAGCTAAACATTATAGTACAACAAGTCTAACAACCATATATACATTCTTACAATATCCACATGTCACTTCATTCCTTAAATAATTATACACATATCTAGTTGTTTGATTCGTACACCCAAAATAAGGCAAAGGAGCACATATGGTCGCCTAGATTGATAATTATAAATACAAGTCTATAAGTGGACAAGTTCTATTTTTCTTACTCTTTTAAGCTTTCATTTAACAGTGATTACAATTACTATGGATTGATTTTAAGAATTTGTGATTTGAATATAAGGATGAACCCTGGAGTCTTGATTTTGGGGCTTTTCAATTTTTAGCTCGTATTTTATCAATTATTTTCTAAACTAATTTAATTTGTAGCTTAGTTTTATTAATCTCTTAGTTCCATTGCATATTAGATTAATTAAAGCTCAATTAGGACTTAAATAATTTCTGTTTTATTATTTAATTTTTAGAATAATTAAGATTGTTTAACTTAGTTGATTCCTTGATTGTGAATTTCAATTTGTTAATCTTTTACATTGCATTTCGATACTCAAAAATCTAAAAATATGAATCTAGTCTATGACTAGTGCCTTTTTTTTATTCATGTTGCACTCTTCTATTCATTGCACATACCACCACTTTTATTTTCTCTTTGTGAATATTTTCATTGTAACATCCCGGATTTTAGTGTATTTTAATGGATGTTTTATTTAATTTATTTTGTGATTATTTGTCTTGTTTTAAATTTTGAGAGTTTTAAAATATTATTTCTTAATATTTTATGTTGTGAAAATTATTTTATGAGTTTTTAAGTTTTAATTACTGTTTTAGCTTTTAAGATGAATTTGACCAAGGCTTCCGTGCAACTTGGTCACGGAAGCCTTATCGCAACCATTGGTAGTAAGTCTTCCCAATGGAGAGATGGTGTGGTGTTCTAAAGTCGCGATGGGGTGTCCTTTGGATTTTAGTGGGAGGACACTAGATGCGGATTTGATTGTATTCAAGTTGCTTGGATTTGATATTATTCTTGGAATGGATTGGCTATACCGGTATTCGGCGTGCATTAATTGTAGAAGTCGAGTTATTGGATTCCAGCTTGCAGAAGGTGATTATTTGGAATATGTGGGGAGTAAGTTGAAGGCGAAGCCTATAGTTATATCTGCAGTTCAAGCAAAGAAAGATATAGCTTGTGGAGCCGATGCATTTTTGGTTCAAGTGGTGTCTTCGCCGTCCGAGAAGAAGTCTATAGCGGATATTCCAGTGGTAGAAGAATTTCTAGATGTTTTTGTTGATGATTTGCCAGGGTTGCCTCCAGTTAGGGAATTGGAGTTTACAATTGATTTGGAACCTGGAGCCACTCCTGTGCATAGAGCTCCTTATCGTATGGCGCCGGCTGAGTTGAAAGAATTAAAGATCCAGTTGCAAGAGCTAGTTGACAAGGGTTTTATTCAACCTAGCACGTCACCATGGGGAGCACCGGTGTTGTTTGTTAAGAAGAAGGATGGCACTTTAAGAATGTGTATTGATTATCGGGAACTTAATAAAGTGACCATCAAGAATAAGTACCCGCTTCCCCGTATTGATGATTTGTTTGATCAGCTACAAGGAGCAGTTGTTTTCTCCAAGATTGATCTGAGGTCAGGATATTATCAGCTGAGAATAAGAGATAAAGATATTCCTAAGACTGCTTTCAGATCTCGGTATGGTCATTATGAATTTAAGGTGATGCCTTTTGGATTGACCAACGCTCCTGCAGCTTTTATGGATTTGATGAACCGAGTCTTTCAGCCTTTTCTGGATTCTTTTGTGGTGGTCTTCATTGATGATATCATGGTCTATTCTCGAGACGTGGAAGAGCATGTAGATCATCTTCGCCTGGTACTTGGTAAATTGAGAGAGCATCAGTTATATGCCAAGCTTAGCAAGTGTGACTTTTGGTTAGAGGAAGTCAGATTTCTTGGTCATGTGATCTCCCGAGATGGAGTGGCTGTTGATCCTAGTAAGATAGAAGCTGTTTTATCATGGCCACGTCCTTCTACTGTGCGCGAGATTCAGAGTTTCTTGGGACTTGCCGGATATTACCGGAGATTTGTTGAAGGTTTTTCCAGATTATCCGGACCTCTCACAGCGTTGACTAGAAAGAATGTTGAATTTGTGTGGTCAGATCGTTGCGAGAGAAGCTTCCAAGAATTGAAGAAGAGATTGACGACAGCCCCTGTGTTGGCACTTCCGGAGCCGCATAAGCCTTTTGTGGTTTTCAGTGATGCATCTAAGTTTGGGTTGGGATGTGTTCTTATGCAGGAAGGACGAGTTGTTGCCTATGCATCTCGTCAGTTGAAAGAGCATGAGAAGAATTATCCTACCCATGATTTAGAGTTGGCTGCCGTGGTGTTTGCTCTCAAGATTTGGCGTCATTATCTGTATGGTGAAGTTTGTGAAGTCTTCACGGATCATAAGAGTTTGAAGCATCTGTTTTCTCAGAAGAATCTTAATATGAGACAGAGGTGTTGGTTGGAGTTAATCAGCGACTACCAGTGTGAGATCAAGTATCATCCAGGAAAAGCTAATTTAGTTGCTGATGCCTTGAGTAGGAAATCTCAGTTAGTGGATGAAGCAGAGTCGTCAGGTATGGACTCTCTCCTTTATGGAATGAGGAGATTGCTTATTGAGAGTTCGCAGCAGGAAGAATTGGTTTCTTCAGTTTTGGATGTGCGGGTTGAGGATTTTGAGGAATTGAAGACTCTCCAGAGAAAGGACCCTAAGTTGTTAAATATCAGGAAAAGAGTCAGGAAGTCTAAAGGACCCGTGCACTATAGTTTGGACAATGATGGTGTGCTTCGTTTTCGGGATCGAAGAGTGATACCTCGGGATTCTGAATTTAAAGAGCGAATCTTGGCAGAAGCTCATACAGCTCCGTACTCAGTTCATCCTGGAAGTACGAAGATGTATCGGGACTTGAAGAAGAATTTTTGGTGGGAAGGTATGAAGCTGGATATCGCCTCGTTTGTTGAGAAATGTGATACTTGTCACCAAGTTAAGGCTGAGCATCAGAGACCTGCTGGTAATCTTCAACCTCTCCCTATTCCTGAGTGGAAATGGGATGACATCGCTATGGATTTTGTAGTAGGCCTTCCAAGATCTCCTAGTGGGAAGAATTCAGTTTGGGTGATTGTGGATCGTTTGACTAAGAGTGCCCACTTCTTGCCTGTGAATAATGCTGACTCTTTGGGTAAGTTAGCTCGGTTGTATGTTAAAGAGATTGTGAGACTGCATGGTGTACCCAAGAGTGTTGTGTCAGATAGGGACCCGCGGTTTACGTCGCGTTTTTGGAGGAGTTTGCAGGCAGCTTTAGGCACCAATTTGAAGTTCAGTACAGCTTATCATCCCCAGACTGATGGCCAATCTGAGCGTACAATTCAGACATTGGAAGTTATGCTGAGGGCTTGTGTTATGGAATTTCAAGGAAGTTGGGAAAATCATTTGCCGCTCATAGAATTCTCCTATAATAACAGTTTTCACGCTTCTATCCAGATGGCTCCTTATGAAGCTTTGTATGGAAGGAAGTGTAGATCGCCGTTATGTTGGGATGAAGTTGGCGAGAGGAAAATTTTTGGGCCTGAATTGATTGAAGAAATGCAAGGGCAGATTCGAGTTATAAGAGCTAAGATGGCGGAAGCGCAAAGTCACCAGAAAAGTTATGCGGACATGAGGAGAAGAGACTTATCTTTTGAGGAAGGCGATTGGGTTTATCTTAAAGTCTCTCCGATGAAGGGTGTTAAGCGCTTCGGTAAGAAAGGTAAACTCAGCCCGAGGTATGTTGGTCCTTTTCAGATTGTGGAGAAGGTTGGGCTTGTTGCTTATAGAGTTGCATTGCCGGATTATTTCGGGGATGTGCATGATGTGTTCCATGTTTCGTCGTTGAATAAGAGTTTTGGTCAACAAGAGCCGCGTTTTGTTGACCCGGAGCACATTCAACTTCAGCCTAATCTTACTTATGAAGTTGTTCCGACTCAGATTGTGGATTGGAAAGTGCAGAAGCTGAGATCCAAGACGATACTTTTGGTGAAGGTGTCATGGGGTGATCCTGTAGCTCAAGATTTCTCTTGGGAGCGTGAGGCCGATATGAGGGAACAGTATCCGTATTTGTTTGGTTGACTCTCCTGGTATGCTTCTTAAGCCTACTCTTAGTTAAACCTTATCTTTGTCTTAGTTTCTGATGATTGACCTTACCCAATTTTGAGGACGAAATTTTATTTAAGGGGGGAGATTGTAACATCCCGGATTTTAGTGTATTTTAATGGATGTTTTATTTAATTTATTTTGTGATTATTTGTCTTGTTTTAAATTTTGGGAGTTTTAAAATATTATTTCTTAATATTTTATGTTGTGAAAATTATTTTATGAGTTTTTAAATTTTAATTACTGTTTTAGCTTTTAAGATGAATTTTAATTTTAATTGATTTATTTTTGGGTTTTTAATTTTTATTGTTGCATTTAAGTTATTTCACTGTGTTTGAATTATTTTATTTAGTTTCTGGTTTTAATTTCATCTCCGTTGGATTTTTCGAGACCCAGCTTGAAAGACTGGATCTTCCTTTTTTTTCCCTCTTCTTTTTCCTTTCTTTCCTTTTTCTTCTTTCTTTTTTTTTTTTTTTTGTTTCCTTTCCCCGGTATCCCCCGCGTGCCCCGACTCTCTCTCCCTTCTCTCTCTTCTCTCTCCTCTCTCCACCGTGCGAAATAGACTCACCCTAGCCGCGCCGCCTCCCGGCCACCGTGCACCTCACCGCCGGCACCAGCAGCTTCCCCGTGCACCGGCGACCTCACCCACAAAATCTCAGACCGCCCCGAGCCACCGTTAGCCGCCGTGAGCCAGTTGAACCCGCGGTGGGTTTTTCCTCCTTCCGCCGCCGTCCGGCCGCCATTGGCCACCAAATTTCTACCACTTCATCACCGGCCCAATACCAAGCTTTTCCACCCAAACCCGGCCCCGATCCGTCGCCGGAGCCGGTCAAACGAGCACCAAACCCGATTCGGGTATTCCGGCCAAAAACCACCCATTTCCGCCACTATTCTCGGCAAACCACCACCACCATTAGATTCACCACCTTCCATAGGCCCTACCCTATAAATTTCGAGTCTCCGTTTGAAACCGTGAAAAATTCCCATTTCACTGCATTTCGGCTAGTGTTTTTACACTGTGCGAATTTGTAGCTTTGGTGATTTCCAGTGCCTCGGAACCTTCGTTAAATTTTTTTAAAGCGCTGTAAGTATTTCCTAAACATTTCTTTGAGATTTAATTATATTTATGCAATTAACTGCTTTTATTTATTTATGTATCCTGGTTGGTTTCAGGACTGAGTCCGAGGAGTTCGGGAGTGGTTGGATTGATCGGAGTATATTATTGTGTGTTTATTGGTGATTAGATTATTGTTGGATTTGATGATATTGTGAATTGGAGTTGGTTAAGGTTTGGGAATTGTGTTTTTGATCTGGTTTGATTGTGATATTGAGGTTATTGTTGGTTCATGGCATATGCACGCATGATCATGTTTGTAAATTGAAAACTGGGTTTTCGTGTATTGCATTCATGTTCATGTGGGTTTTTATGAAAACTGGGTTTTCATGTGTTGACTGGATTTGTGGGTGCGTGTGTATCACGACCCCAAGTCGAGATGGGGCATTATCTCGGTGGAGCTCCTCTGGTCACTCGGGAGCGTAAGATACTGAGTGACGTCCCCTGGGTTGTCGCCGGGCGACAACGGGATCGGACGTTGGACGTGCCGACTCCGTGGCCCTTCTGCTGGCGGGGGCTAGAGGATGACCTGGCCACGAACGCACCGGGTGCGGAACTGGGCATCTCTCGTAAAGTAGCCAGGACATGCGGATGGTCCATATGGGAGACCATGGTGCATATGGTTAATTGGATTAACTGGAAAAGAGCTGTTTTCTAGGAAAATAGCGTGAGTTGCTTTTGTGTATCATTTTCTGGGAAAATGATGGAAATGATTTTTGTGTACCATTTTCTAGGAAAATGGTGGAAATGGATTTTACTGGGAATGATTTTGAGCCAATGAGATTTTTTGGCGTGTGTTGCATTATTTTTCATATTGCATCATTGGGCATGCATGGTTAATTGTTAGAATATGGTTTTATCTCTGGACATGGTTAGGTTATAACTTACCTGCGGTACCATTTCATGGTACTGCAGACTTTGTTGATGATGCAGATGCCGAGCCTGAGGATCTGGCTCCGCCGGAGGAGTGATCTGGGATCACTCGAGTTGTAGCTTTTATTTCAGACTTGTATTTTATTTTCTGGGACTTGGCTTTATTTTTAAGGTATTTTGTACTTTGGATTTTTGTATTAATTAAAATTCTGGTACTAGTAAACTTTTTACCTTCCGCTGTGTTTTTATTTGTGCACTTTTTTTTTGTTGCACACACTGACACTTGTCGTTGGGATGCGTGACCGGTTGTCATCATCCCGGGTGTCTCGATTTCCGTGTTAGTCCGTACATGGAAGTCAGGGGCGCCACATTCATCATTTTAAATGAGTTTAATTTTAAGTAACTTTCCTTAAAGAGACGATCTAGGAATTTATTCCTAATTATTATGCGACATTCTCTTACCCTTGGGACAGCCTTTGTGTTGCTCATTTTTGAGTGAATCATTTGGGCGGGATTGGCTCTTCTTCCCCAGGCATCACTCTTGGTTCTAACTCTACATCAAGGTTTATTGTTCTAAAAATGAAACCATAGGTAGGTTAGATAGCCATAAAAAAATTACTGATAAGAGATATGCTTTTGAAGATGCAATGAACAGTTCATGTAAATAGTGACAAAACAAATATATGTATGCTTTGGTGAGGAATCACCCCTTGGGTTCGTAAACATGGCGATGAATCACCCCCTGGGTTCATAAAGATGGGTGTTCGCCATGAGTTCATAAACATGGCGAGGAATCACCCTCTTAGTGAAGCGTGGGCACGCGCGGGCTCACACACACACACAAAGTATTTAAAGCATGAATATTATTTAGGCGAGGAATCACCCTTTCTTCCAGTAGGCAAAATTCATAAAACTCATGTTGGTTCCAGAGGTACAACCTTTATCACACAGATGCTCATTACATAGATACTCATCACAGGCATACGTCGCCTGATGGGAAAACAGGAGATGAGCCGTTCCACTATTGAACAAGGGAAAATCCCTTCTACCCATCCAACCTAGTGCAAGTCAGCTCGCCTATACCATAACACAGGTTGACTCTCAGACAAAAATAACATGTTGCACTAGGAAAATGTCTACCAAGCCAACCAACTCCAAGACACCAACATGTGATAGGCCGAGGGATTCTACATCCCAACTATTGGGTGAGGCCAACACGATACTGTCCCACCCCAATTATTCACGAGAAATCCTTCTACCCATATGAAGCTTATGGTGACATCTTGCAGGAATGGTCAGGGGAACTTCATCCCGTCCCATAAATATTGATGCACTATACGCTTACTCACATAGAGATATAAATATTCACTTTGGGATCATAAATCTGTGAAACAAAATAGCAAACACATTCAAAGTCTCAGAAAACAGAAAATAAACATAAGATAAACATAATGAGTAAAACAGATTTATTCATGTTCAGAAAGGGGAAGGTTCCATAATATGCGAATGCCTCTTACACACAACATTCACCTTGCATTCCCCAGTCCTGTCTTATAGCTAATCTACCTCACATCATCAGGTTTTTTTACTACCTTGCTAGGCTTCTCCTTGCTTCCTTTGAGAATTTGGCTCCACAAGGTCTTAGGTGTCTAAAACCTCAAAAGTGAGATTTTATTAAATGTCCAAACCCCGTATATAGAGCGGGACTATTAGGTGTCTTTTTGACATATCTTTGATTCCATGTATGCTTGGATAGGAGTCATTTAGCCTTGTTTGTGTGGCGCCCCCAGCCTCTGCTTGAGATTGGACAGTGATTGAAATACCGGGGCATGCAACACAAGGCTACATACCTCTCGTAGATGACAAATAAGATACAATGCACCTATATACTAGCAGCATGCAATAAATCATAGTGGAATAAATCATTTAAATGTTGTACCAGAATAAAACTAATATCCCAACTTCTTGATTCATAACTTTAAATCACACTTCTTAGAAATGGAGTCTCAAATTCCTGTTTTACACTTTAACATAACAAGTATTATCTAAAAATGCCTTAACAAAGAAATCATTCAAGCATCTTTCTAATTTCAGCTATCTCCAATTAGATCATGACTAAATCCGTTCTTTTCTCCGGGTTAACCTCATCCTTAGCCTTCATCATCATCCTGACTCACTTCTCCTAGTCTTGCTAAAGGTTCTACCATTCTGGGTTAGAAATGATAGTGGAAACTACCATGGTGAGATTTCGAGAAATCTCAATAAGTAAACAAACAACATACAATAGATAACATAAGCATACAATGATATATCATGAGATGAATGCATGGACATGTACTTGATGTAAAACTTGACTTATGCAACTTGACCTTTTTCAAAATACATGTAACATAATCCATAGACATTTTTAGAAAACATCTTTGACATCATTTTCATGTTGATCTTTAAAAATTCATATCATATCGTATCTTATCTTATCACATGATTCATATCATATCATATCATATCATATTATGATATTCGTATCATGTGGGCTTATAGCCTTGTTCTTATAGCACATGGTGGACACATCACGGCTCCCCTAAGCACTGTGTGTTCCTTCTAGTTATCGCACCACCAATGATCCATACATCATGGTGAATATGTCATATTCATATTCATTATAACACGATAGTACTTCATCGTGTTATTTACCTTAGTCATGGCGCCCAATAGTGTTAGGTGCTACCTTGTTCTGGCATCCTTTCCAAAAAGATCCATTCAAGGCACACCGACAGTTCTTTGTCTACCCAGTGGTTACCACTCTATTGTTAAGCACTCCAGAGTGGACAGAGGAGTTCCACTGGGACATTCCCCCATCCTAGCATTTGGGGATGTGATGACCTAAAACTTTGCATAAGCATGGCCCATAGATTTTATGCTTAGTAGTTGTGACTTCTTTGGGAGCCTTAGTTATTTTTAGAAAGCCTTAAAATTCTTAAATGGTAAATTTGAGCCCAAAAGAGGACTAGCCCTAGAATGCTAAGTAAGATTTGGTTTTGTTTAGAAACTTAGGCCCAATGGCTTGAGGCACATGACCCAGATTTCTAGTCACAAGTGCCATGTGGCATGTAAGTAATGCATTATGAATCTAGACTTGATAATGGGTTAAGGGATAGAGAGAAGTGTAGGAAAATGCCAAGGGTTGGCTTACACGCCTATCTTAGAAAAGTTGCCACTTGTCATTGTGTAAAAAACTTTCTAATTGAACCAAGGGACAAAATGAACCTAGAGGAGACTAAAGGATTTTCGGCTAGACCCAAATTCCCACATGTTTTGACCCTTTGTATTGCCCAATTCGAGTTCCAAGGGAGATATCTTGGGAAGGGAAGCTTAGGGAAGTGAAATGGGGCTTTTTTTAGGAGTTTTGCATGGGAAACCGAATGGAGGCTTATGGGATTTCGAAATTGAGTCAGATGATGCCAAGTGTCAAGCATGCATGGAGTTTCTAGAAGGATATATGAAGAGACATTTGGATGGAAGGACAAGATTACCCTTAGAAATTTGGCTAGCACACTTCCAAGCACTATGTTCAATTGCCACTTGTGACTTAGGTTATGTTGGACCAATGGAACATGAAAGGTTACCTAGGGAAGGAGTGTTGGAAGATGAAACATCATATAGGGAAAGGAAGAAGAAGGTGTACGGCTAGACCATGGCACATGCTTTTTGCCACTTGTCATCCATGCAAAAGGTTACTTGGTTGGGAAAAGGAAGAGTCATATGATGTTTTACTATGTTACCCTTAGAAGAAACACTCAATTGTTTGAAGAAAAGAAGGACATAAAGGGAAGAGAAGAGGAATTCGGCCAAGGGAAGGAAGCCCTACACGCCAACCACAAAGAGTGTACCTTCCCAATGCAATCCACATAGGGAATTCCAAGAGGTGTTTTGGCCAAAGTGAAGAGAGGAAAGAAAAACAATGCCACTTGTCTTATATGCATTGGATTTCAGCCACCAATGAGGGAATGAGGAGTTTTCTATAAAAGGGGAGGAAGACCACACGCCCAAAGGCTTCTTCTTTTGCAAAATTCAAAATTTTCATGCTCTTTCCCTCTCCATACAACTCTCTCTTATTTTCTTGCAGAATCTCTCACTTTCTTATACTTTCTCCTCAACCAAACAAGAAGATTTTCTTATCTCAAGAGGCGATTTTGGCACACTAAGTCTAGTCAAGTTAAGATTCGGTTTTTCCTTCTAAGCTTCACACACACACCACTTGCTCAACCTGAAAATGAGATTCAAATCTCATTTGGACCATGTGAAAGATAGAACACCCAATTTTTCTTGTGATCTCTTGAAGATGGTTTAAGGTTCTTAAGAAACCTTTGAAGCTGAATGGAGAGAAGAGGTTATCCACTATGTTTTTTGGCCACTACTCATATCTTTGGTTATTTTAGGGTTTGCTTTACTTTAAAAGTGAAATGAAGAGGTTTTTACCCCGAAAGCCCTAGAAGCAGAATAGATATAGGCAAATATTGCCCTAGAAATCTATACATACACTCAAGAACACGAAGTGAGGTTTTGTAGTTATTTTTCTAATGACGAACATTCAGATTTACAGCTTGCTAATATTGCTATACGCGGATTTTTGTAAGTATACACTCAACCTACTTTGGTTAACACTTGTATATGATTGTGTAGATTTTTTCATTTCCATGTTTGTTTTGTTGGTTATTTCTTGTTTGATTGTTTGATTATATTAATATGATCTTGTATCAATCTATGGAAGGACTTATATGTTTGGAATTTGTGATGAAAATTCCATGAAATACTTGTATATGTTTCGGTTTTCATATGTTCAAGATTGATGGACTATGTGCGATGATGTTTCGGCCACAACATGTATTGTATGTTTCGGATCTTAGCTAAATGTCATGATTGCATGCTTGGTTTTACTATGCTTTGATTCCTATGTTATATGCTTGAATATTGAAACATGTTTAAGTGATGAATCTCATGATTTTTACCCCTAAGTGTTTCGGCCTAAGCATGTTCCCATGGTTTCATGAATGTGTTTAGATATTTCATGTGTTCCATGTAATCATGCTATGAATTGAACATGTTATGCGTAGTTATTTCATGCATGGCATTCCATATGTCACATGTCAAGTATAAATACGTATGTCTTAAGTTCTATGTCTCGTGCATTTAGGGAAATGTTTTCCAAAGAAAGTGGTACTTTTTAAAGAAAAGAGTCAAATGTTTTATCACGACCCCAAGTGCTAGGATGGGAGATTGTCCTAGTGGAACTCCTTTGTCATCTTTGGAGTGCTTAAGAATGGAGTGGTAACCCCTGGGTCGATGAAGAATAGTCAACGAGCCTTGAATGGATTCTTTTCAAAGAATGCCGGAGCAAGGAAGCACCTAATGCTAGTGGGTGCATAAGGCATGTAATTCGACAATGTAAGGTCGAGTTATTATGATTCTCTGTGTATCTCAAACTGTAGGGATGGTGGTAGTGTCCCACCTACGATTCCCACCTACAGAACATTAATGGTACAATGACTAGCGGGAACACGTGGTGCAATGATTGAGCTGCATTATTGCATAATTTATATAGTTAAAATCAATGTAATTTTAATTGTTTCATCATATTATCATTGATTTTAGATAAAAAAATGATCAAGAGGCAATAAATTCAAGTTATGAATTAAATTGATTAAAAGCATAGTTTATGCTTATATTTTATAACTTGTAATTTAATTTGATTTTATTGTCTCACATGCACAACACATTTTTAATATTCTAGTTTAGTTGTTGTTTAATTTTTAATTAATTAATTATTTTCTTTTTCTAATTTTATTTTTTTTTATTATTATTCTGTTTGTTTTATTTTATTTTATTTTATTTTATTTTTATTTTTATTTTTTTATTTACTGCGCAGGCTAAACGACATGTCGTTTGGCCTGTAAGCTAAACGACATGTCGTTTTCTACAAGCTTTGATTCAGCCGTCCAAGCCAAACGACCTGTCGTCTGGGATAAGCTGCACGTCGTTTGGCTTCGTCTTCAACCTTCGGCAGTTGCTACAGTGTTCGAAATCACAGCTTTCTCACGCCACCGTTCGACGCCACCAGCTCCTCAGCCTACTGCAGAACTTCATCCACCTCCAGCAGCACAACCATCTCCACGGAGCTACGGCAGCAGCACTCCACGATCACCACCGAGCTACGGCAGCGTCGACCTTCATCGTCAACCTCTCGCCAGCTGCATGTAAACGTCATGCATGCGTTCCGAGCATGTACCCAGTTGTGCCCAGTCTCCTCCACGTGAAGTACACTGTGAGTCATCGTCCGAAGGTCTCGTGCACAGTCCGGCAGCACCTTCACGTAAAAATCGATAGCTCAACTTCCTCTGTTTTCTGAAGAGAAAACAGAGACAGTTGAGCCGTTCGGTTTGCATGAGATGAACAAAAACAAAAGAAAATAATGAGTGGGTTTTGGCTGGAAAGCAGAGGAAGAAAGAAAAGAAGAAGAAGAAACAACTGAAAAACACTCGGTGCAGTCGGTGCTGTGTTCGGTGCAGCAGAAAGAAAAGAAAAGAAATAAACATGCGTGTGGTTTCGGTGCAGCAAAGAAAGAATAAGCAGAGAAAGGCAAAGAGAACCAAAAAAGAAACAAGCAGATCATTTGGTGCATGTGGTTCGGTGCAGCAGAAAGAAAAGAAAGAAAACAATGCACATGCAAGCTTCGGCTGGAATAAGAAAAGAAAGAAAAAAATAATAAGCATGTGATGAGAGTGTTTCGGCCGAAGACCAAAAAAGAAATGAAATAAAACTCAAGCAGTGCATTCGGTCGGCTGGAAGGCAAGAAAGAAAGAAAGAAAAAGAAAGAAGAAAGAAAGGCTGGTCGGCTCTTTTGGACAGTCACGCACGCAAATAATTTCTCTGAGTGGGAGACAAGCAGCTGGCTTCACAGTTGGGCGAGTCACAGACTAAATAAATACAGTGCAGTTTTGAAGCCTATATAAAGGCTTGTAAGCAAACGAAGAAGGGGTGGCAGATGTTAGACGCCCAGTAGCTGTAGAATAGAATAGTGGTAGTTTTTCAGTTTAGGAGACAACGCAGATGAAGTGAGGGAGTTCGGTGATGCAGTTGAGAGCCTAATGGACCAACTGTGTTATCGAGCTGTCCTCTCCTTTATCTGTAGTCTTCATTTTATTTTTATTTTTTATTTTTTATTTCAATTTATGTCATTTAATTTTATGCACTTTAAATTTATGCACTTTAAATTACTGTCATTTATTTTTCCGCAATTTAATTTTCTGCACTTTAAATTACTGCATTTTATTTTCCTGCACTTTTAATTTCTGCACTTTAAATTTATGTCATTTATTTTTTCTGCACTTTTATTTTCTGCAATTTATTTTTATGTCATTTAATTTTCTTGTTCTTTTAAATTTCAGTCATTTAAATTCCTGGCAATTTTAATTCGCTGTCTTGCATGATAATTTCTTTACTTTTAATCACTGCATCCAAAACGCTCAAAGTCAACAAAAAATGAATCTGGTTCACAACCAGTAAATTTTCTTTTTTTCATTGCACTCTTTCATCCATTGTAAATATCATCACTTTTTATTTTTATTTTCTCATCGTAAATATTTCCATTATTTTACACGAGTTTATTTTTAGCACTTTCCCTGTGGAGACGATCTAGGAATTTATTCCTAATTACTACGCGACACGCTCCTGCACTTGGGATAGCCTTTTGGCTGCTCATTTTCGAACGAGTCATGCAAGGTGGGGGAGCCATGATGTGTCCACCCCAAAACAAGAATAAGAGCTCATGTGATAAGGATATCTCGATATAAATCTTGTGATATGTCTTTGATAAGAAAAGTTCTCATTAAGAATCAACATGAAAAGGAAAGTTAAGAAAAGTTTTCTAAAAATGTCAAAGTCTCTGTATAAGTATTCTGAAAATGGTCGAATTCATATTGTTGCTCCAATTTTATTACCTCCCAAGTGCAAGAGGTATTTTTGTTGATGTGTAGTGGAAACCCCAAGGTCGATTTCACAAGGATTAAGACAACTTATATGAAGAACTATTCAAGATCTTAAATAAAAGCTATATCTATATAAGCGCTCCTCTTTGATCACTGAGTTGATCAAGAGGAAGCTACTTAGAAGATTTACTCCACTCCTTTTTAAGCAACCCAATGATATTAAGGTAAAGTAATGTGTGACTAAATTATGTCCTTCTTGTAACATCCCGGATTTTAGTGTATTTTTAAAGAAGGTTTATTTTAAATATTTATTGTGTAATTCTCTTGTTTTAATATTTTAGAGGTTTTATTTTATTATTTTATTGGACTTTCCTATTTTTATTAATTATTATTTTTAGAGTTTTAGAATATGTTAAATTGTGAAAATTATTTTATTGGGCTTTCTTATTGTTAATTATTGTTGTGAATTTAAATTGATCTTTAATTTAATTTGGGTTGTTTATGTGTTTTAAAATTATTATTGTTTTATTAAAGCTTTTCACTGTGTTTGATTTATTTTAATTAATAATCTGCAATTTAATTCCTCTTTATTTTAAAGGATGTTTTTGTCAGAGTTTAATATTTCACTTTAGCTAATTTTGAGTTAAATTGATTTATTTATTTTAACTGTTTTAAAAATAGTTATTGTTTTATTTAAATGGGCTTGTTTTTAGATTTTAATATTTTTACTGTTTTAATCGAGCATTTCATTGAGTTTGGATTATTTTATTTATTTAGTGGTTTTAAAATTGTTTTCGTGGATCACTTTCGAAAACTCAAGTTGAAAGGACTGGATCTCCTTTTTCTTCTTCCGCTTTTTCTTTTTCTCTTTTTCTTTTTCTTTTCTTCTTTTTCTTCTTTCTTTTCTCTCTCCCCGTGCCCCAGCCCCGACCCGGACCTTCTCTCTCTCTCCTCACCCACCGTGCGTCTCGGTCTTCACTGCCCAGCGCCGCCTCCGGCCGGCAGTGGTCGACACCGCCGGTACCGTTCGGACCCGCAGCCACTAGCGACCTCCCCCATAGATTTTCAGGCCGGCTAACGCCGCCGTTAGCCGCCAGTAGCCGTGCGAAGCCACGGTGGTTTTTGCTCCGTTCCGCCGCCGTCCGGCCACCTCTGGCCACCATTTCTTCACCACATCTTCACCGGCCCAATACCAAGCTTTTCCATCCAAACCCGGTCCCGATCCGTCGCCGGAGCCGCCCGTGCGAGCTCCACTTCCGATTTGATATTTTCGGCCGTAAACCACCCTTTTTCGTCACTATTCACGGCCAACCACCACCACCATTAGATTCCCCACCTCCCATAGGTCCTACCCTACCATTTTCAAGTCTTCGTTTGAACCCGTGTGAAATTCCAATTTCACTGTGTTTCAGCCACAGTGTTTTTACACTGTGACATTTGCTGCTTTGGTGTTTTCCAGTGCCTCGGATCCTCCGTAAATATTTTTAAAGCGCTGTAAGTATTTCCTAAACAATTCTTTGAGATTTAATTATATTTTTACAATTAACTGCTATATTTTATATATATGTATCCTGGTTGGTTCTGGACTGAGTCTGAGGAGTTCGGGGGTGGTTGGATTGATCGGAGTAATTGTTGTGTGTGATTATTGTGATCTGGTTATGAATTGGAGATTGGATTATTTGTGGATTGATCAATTGTTGGATATTCTGGATTTGGTTGTATTGTGATTTTGGGAGTTGATCATTGATTATATTGTTTCATTTCATGTTGTACGCATGACATGTTTGTAAACTGAAAAACTGGGTTTTTCGTGTGTTGCATGCATGATCATGTGATTATTTTGAAAACTGAGTTTTCATGAGAATTGGATTTATGGATGCGTGTGTATCACGACCCCAAGCCGAGACGGGGCATTATATCGGTGGAGCTCCTCTAGTCACTCGGGAGCGTAAGATACGGAGTGACGTCCCCTGGGTTGTCGCCGGGCGACAACGGGATCGGACGTTGGACGTGCCGACTCCGTGGCCCTTCTGCTGGCGGGGGCTAGAGGATGACCTGGCCACGAACGCACCGGGTGCGGAACTGGGCATCTCTCGTAAAGTAGCCAGGACGTGCGGATAGTCCATAGGGGAGGCCATGGTGCATGTGGTTAATTGGATAAATGGAAAAAGAGCTGTTTTCTGGGAAAATAGCGTGAGTTGTTTTTGTATATCATTTTCTGGGAAAATGATGGATAATGATTTTTGAGCCAATGAGATTTTTGGCGTGCGTTGCACTATTTCATTTGCATCATGGGCATGCATGGTTAGTTGTTTAGATATGGTTATATCTCTAGACTTGGTTAGGTTATAACTTACCTGCGGTACCATTTCATGGTACTGCAGACTTTGTTGATGATGCAGATGCCGAGCCTGAGGATCTGGCTCCGCCGGAGGAGTGATCTGGGATCACTCGAGTTGTAGCTTTTATTTCAGACTTGTATTTTATTTTTTGGGACTTGGCTTTGTTTTTAAGGTATTTGGTATTTTGGATTTCTGTATTAATTAAAATTCTGGTACTAGTAGACTTTATTACCTTCCACTGTGTTTTTATTTGTGTACTGTTTATTTGTTGCACACACTGGCACTTGTCGTTGGGATGCGTGACCGGTTGTCATCATCCTGGGTGTCTCGATTTCCGTGCTGGTCCGTACATGGAAGTCGGGGGCGCCACACTTCTCTTCCTAGACTAAGAAGAACAAAAACTTTACTAAGAGGTGACCAATCAAAATAGATAACTTCAAGAATCTAAAACTAAACTTTAGTCTGAACAATCCCCAACAGTTTCGGAAATCAAATGAAAAGAACACAAAAAAAAGAACTTACTTACTAGGAAAGAAAACAAACCTAAGTTTTGGGTAACCTTTTCACAGTGAATTAATTTAAAGAATTTATCATCTACTAGTCTCTTCATCCAATCTAGGCAATAACATTCGGGAAATGGAACTCTTGCATGCTCAACAAAGGAATAAAAGATAATCTCATAAAAGGTCTTAACATCTCAGTTCAAACTCTGATTCGGAACAGTGGAGTTCATTCACCTCAAGCATCTATTGTGCATTCAATCAACAACAGGTCAAAAAGGGTAGAGACTCCCTCTCACTTAGCTTGAATCAGAAATGATAAAACAACTTACAGAGATGCAGAAAAAAAACACATTCCAGAATAAATAAATAAACTTAAAGATTAAACACTGCTCATTGGTTCCCCTTGACCTAGGAATCAAAGTTTACTCTCTATTCATCTTAAAATCCCTCTATTTTCCGAAGAGAGAAAAAAAATAAAACAACCAACCAAGAAAATGAAAGTATATATATTAGAAAACAGAAACCCTAAAATCCCTTTCTTTCTTCCGTAGCAAAGACCCCCTCTCCTCATGCTTTCTCCTCCTTTTATCCTTGCTCCCTCCATCCATCGCTGCGCACTCAACCGATTCCTCTCCAATTCCATCCGATGCCTTCAAAATATAGGAACTGCAAGCACACACACATAGCAGAGGTTAAGGCTTCGAGGGAAATGAATCTAAGAATTCTCTAAGTGTAGTGCGAAGGTGTAAAGGGTAATGAAGTGTGTAAAGACTGTATTACCCCTCAAATCTTTCCTATGAACTTCAGAATCCTTTTTAACAGAAATGAGCATTTAAATGAGTATTTGTAGTGAATTTCAGATTTAAAAGTCTTAATTTGACTACTCATTAACTGCAATTTCCTTACTTAATCACATATGTCAAGTTTCTATTTAAAGTCAAGTACATGTTTCATGCATGCATATCATGATGTACCTCTCATATGCTTGTTTTAATTAATATATGTTATTACTTGCTGAGATTTCTCAAAATCTCATTGTGGTATTTTACACTACCATTCCCCAAACCGGAATGGTAGAAGTTGTTACAGGTACCCCGGATTCTTAGGAACTATGAATGTAGATGGTTCTGTGCCAGATGAAGAGTACTCTATATAGGCTCATTCTGACTTTTTGAACATCGATAGACTAGTAGATAGCATGACCGCTTGTCTTGGGCAATCACCAAAGCCCTCACACAACCCAAAGGAAGTAGCTAAGGAGTTAGAGTCTTCTCCGCCCGGATGACTGAAGTCTCATGGAGTTTTTTGGTGCTTGCCTTTTGATGGGACTTTAACAATGAAGGAAAAAGGATCTTAGATAATTTGGCAAAAAAAAGAGAAAAAAAAAAAGAAGAAGAAGAAGAAGAACTTATGATTTTTAGGCCTTATCTTTTGAGAAACAATATTTGAGATGGTTCCATGTGTTTTGGGAGACAAACTTTAATACTTGATATTATGGGATATTTGTCTGATGCTAAATTATTATAGTCATGGACAAAGTGTTAATGTTTTTGTTAGTTGGTACCATGTACTTTGCAATTGCTGTTTGCGTTGCATAGAATTTCTGACCTATATAAACTTTACATTGCAACAATATTGCATACTGCTAGTGTACTTAGGTGTATAGTATATTATATGTCATGTATGAGGGATATGTAGCCTTGTGTTACATGTCCCGGCATTTCAGTCACCATCCAATCCCAAGCCAGAGCTGAGGACGCCACAGGGGTTGTGATAAAATATTTACCAACACTTTTCTTTGAAAAACCTTTTCTTCCCAAATTCATGTGACATGAGACTTAAGACATACTCCTTCTTACACAGGACATGTGACACATGAAATACGGTGCATGAAATAATCAAGCGTGACATATTCAAATCATGGCATGATAACATAGAACACATGAAATATCAAAACAACTTCATGAACATAGAAGAACATGACTTGGCCGAAACTTTCAAGACTTACAAAAACATGTTGTAAATCATCATCTTAACATAACATGAAATTCGAAACATCATAGACCATAGCTCATGGCAAAGTCATCATATAAAACAAAAACATTATACACATTTGATCATGGCATGGTCATCATACAAATCCAAAACATCATACACATTGAAACATCTTACACATTGAAACATGAAATAACGAGCATACACAATAGCAACCAAAGATGCAAAGTTTACACAATATATACAAATATAATCCGAGGTAAGTTGAGGGTCTACTTACAAACTTTTCCTTGCTTACAAAGAGAATAATCTTCATGGACTAAAATAAAAGCGTACTAACATTAGAGAGATCCTCAATTAAAACAAAAACTTATAAAATCTAGCAAGAGTTTCATTATAACCCCTTGATGCTAAAACATTGAACATTAAGTTCTAAACCTTCAACATTGCCATCAAATCCGGAATTTCTCCAAGCTTAACAACTTCATTTAGTATCCATTCTAGACCCATTTCAAACCTCACAATATGATTCCTCAATCATCTTACCACAAAAAATATCTCATTAGAAGAAACCTAAAATCATTCACTGCACTTGGCCTAATGTCATACTTGAAATCACCTTACCTGAAGTTAAGTAGTCAATCTAACTATAGGACAGAACTCCAAAGTGTGTTCATCCTTTTCGTTCACGTGGCATATGACCAAATCTAAGAGAAAACACCAACCAACACATGTTTGGTCATCAAACCTTAAAAACCAGAACTTTATTTAAGGTATCTTGCTTCCTTTGTACTTGTGATTCTTAAAACATCAAATCATCTAATGTTCTTCTAATCATGGTCATGATCAAGATCACATCCTAGGATATCGAGTTCACATAAACTAACATACCTTTAGAGAGAAAACCCGAGACATGCATTTTGACATTTTTAAATGTATGAAATTCTTACATCTTGATTTCCTCATAGATAATAACCAAGAAATTTATTTTCAAGCTTATTCTAAGTCCTGAAGCATCACATTATCCAAAAAAATCTGATCATTAAGAGATCAACCTCAAATTAGTATTCAACCATCACGATACTAACCATGATATGTATTATTGACTCTAGATGGCATGATAAACCCTAATACCTTGAATTTCATGCAAGAACCTTTCATCCAACCAATAAATTTGTTCCAAGCTTATACAAGATTTGAATACACCATGGAAGTCATAAAAACCCAACTTTTGTCAAGCTTAAACTCGACTAGCAACACCAAATGCATGGTTGTCACCCGAAACTCATAGCCATCAAAGGCACCATAAATCGATTTCTTTATTTTAGAGAAAGCTTCCACTAGAACACTAACACAACTTTCTAACATCTATTAAGAAAATATACAGAGGAAGATTACGCACCAAGCCGAAAATCTTGAGAAGAAGGCTAGTCTTACACTGTTCTAACCAACAACTCTTGTTTTTCTTTATCATTGTTATGTGTTATGATCTTGATTTGAATGTGGTGCAGGCGAAACTTTGTGTGTGTGCATGATATACCCCTAAATTAGAAGATAAAGGGGTGTTTTTATACTAAAAACAACCCAAATTCTCATTCTTCTTGCTCCAACTTTATTGCCAAGTGGATGGCCTTAGATTCTAACTATTACATGTTGGACAAGTGGCGTATGATAGGTCTTTAGTAGGTGCATGTTGGACAAGTGAAGCTTAGTTGATGCATGTGGAACAAGTGGTGTACTAGCTGATGCACATGGGACAAGTGGAGCACTAGGCTAGGATATAGGATCCACAAATCTGAAAAAGTGTTCTTGAAAAGAATTATCTTGCCAAGTGGCATGCGTCCTTGAAAATTCAAAATCCTCTTCATCTTCCTCATCATTGCTTTCCTAGGAAATTTTAGAATATCCTTGCATGGACGCCATGTGTCAAAGTCCCTCAATTTTTTTTTCTTCATCATTGCCTTTCCTTGGGAAGTCTAAAAGATCCTCTGCATGATTGACATGTGGCATGGTAACTTGTAAAAATTCAAAACCCTAAAAGGCTCCTTAGGCATGCTCCTTCATGTGGTCCAGGTTCAATGAATCTCTGGGGCATAATCGTACTTTCTTAAATCCTAAACCTAGCCTTGAGCCTTGTAGATGTGTGCAAGCTTGCCATGTTACAAGTGGCGTGTAGGGTGTGTGTGTTTGTTTCCCTTTGCCGCCCATCTCTTGCTCTTTGATAAGTGTTATTTTTATGTGATTTTTATCACTCTTTTATTTATGACAAGTGTCATTTTGCCTTCAATACTATTGATTTTATTTTAGTTCTACATATTTTTATTTATTTTCTTGGATTTGAAGGAATGAGGAGATTTAGTGCAAAATGAGAGCATTTTGGTACAAAATAAGAAACTACGGATCCATACCGATGAATGACAGCGAGATCTAAAGAGAGCCGATGAGATTTGGGCAAGGAGCTTATCCCATAGGCAGCAAAGAGATTTCTCTCACCCAAAAGTGAGAAGACTTACCTCTCAGTAGGCGAGGAAACTCGCGACCAAAAGGCGCAACCATTAGGTGCGAAAACTTGGCGACAAAGCTCTAGGTGGTTAGATTGGGCGACTAATCTAAACGAGCAACTTAAAAGATGAACCTAAACGATATCATGGGCAACAACTAGAAAATGCGAGAGGAGTCTTTCATCCCAGTCGGGAGTCTTTCCACTCAGTAGGCAAGGAGAGGGTCATGTGGTCTTTGTGACCTCCACGCCCATTCATTTGTGACCTCCACGCCAATTATATTCAGTGCACACGACATCTACTCAGTGGGATAACTCCTCCCGACCGAGATCAATCTGCTGATGATCACCAAATCTGAGTTCCGCAATCAATCTGTTGGTGACCAAATCCTCTCTAACCTCACAATTCAGATCACATATCACTAAATCTTCTATTTAGATAATCCTGTTATTCTTGGGATAATTCCTTTTATGTTAACATTTATCTTTAGAAATTATTTTTTAGATCTTTAGGCGAGACTGTAGCTGCAGTTATCTTGTTTCCAGATTTGAATTTCAACACCTATTTAATCTCATCTTGTGGGATGAATAGGGAGTTCAGAATCAGAGTTTTGTTTTGAGTTTTAGAGAGTTTGAGTGTAGGTTTCGCTAGTTCAGAGTTTATTGCTTGAATTCCTTTCAAGGAGGCAGATTTGGGGGAGCAGAGGCAAGAGTCGCATGCTTCATCAACTCCAACGAAGAACACCAATTTTATTATTTTTTCTTTTTAATTTCATAATGAACTAATTATATTTTCTAGAGTTTTAATGTAGCCTAGCATTGAACACAAAATTTATATTTCAAGTTATTTTATTTTCAATATTTTCATGATTGAGTGTTTATTCCTTGTTCTTAATGCTTATAATTTTCTAGCTAACTATTGGATCTTTTGGATTGCAATGAGACCGAGAGGTGATTTGTGATTAAAACTCTAGGATTAAACACCAAGTTGAGCAAAGCAGAGACGCTTTACCATGACTAGTGTGATTTAAAAAAAAGAATCCAATATGGAGGACGACAAGGAGATCCCTTTGATACCAGGCCAACCTTTCCTGGCGACAAGAAGAACTTTAATTGATGTCTAGAAAGGGAAACTCATTTTGAGGGTTGGTGAGGAGTAGGTTACTTTTGATGTGTTTAAATTTATGGAATTCTCGTCCAAGGTACATTCTTGTTTTCAAATAAGCAACCGAGACATGGTCAAGGCCGATGAGACTTATGGAGCTGAATTTTCAAAACTACTACTTGAGGTATGTTTTACTCATTCTACGTCCATTTAATCCAAAGATGAAAAGTTTAAGGAGTGTGAAAGATTTGGAAGCTACACCTTACCTTTCTCCTTCAATAAAACTGAAAGTGGAAGAGCTACACTCATCTCAGCCGACGTTGCAAAGTAAGGAACCACTCCAGCCACTTCCATCAAATTTAAGGTGCGCTTTTTTAGGCCAGGACTCTACTTTTCCAGTTATTGTTAACAGTTCTTTGAGTGATGTAGAGGAAGAGAAGTTGTTGAGAGTCTTACGGGAGCACAAAATGGCTTTGGATTGGACCATCTCAAACATCAAAGGAATTAGTCCTTCAATTTGCATGCACAAGATTTTAATAGAGGATAATTTTAAACCGATCGTCCAACCCTAGAAGAGATTGAATCCATCAATGCAAGAAGTGGTGCATAAAGAGGTATTGAAGCTTTTAGATGCCAAGATCATTTATCCAATCTTAGATAGTGCATGGGTAAGTCCAGTGCAAGTCGTCCCAAAGAAAGGAGGGATAACCGTGATAAAAAAAATGACAACCATAAACTCATAACGACGAGGACGGTCATGGGATGGCGAGTATGCATCGACTATCAAAGACTGCAACTCGGAAAGATCATTTTTCCTTATCGTTTATTGATCAAATGCTAGAAAGACTTGCTGGCCAAGCCTACTACTGTTTTCTAGATGGATATTTTGGTTACAATCAAATAGCCATCACACTCGAGGATCAAGAGAAGACCACTTTCACCTATCCTTATGGCACTTTTGCATATAGGCACATGCTTTTTAGTCTTTGCAATGTGCCAGCCACTTTTCAAAGATGCATGATGTCCACTTTCTCGGAGATGGTGGAAAAATTTTTAGAAGTCTTCATGGATGACTTCTCTGTTTTTGGTCACTCTTTTGATAACTGCTTATATAATTTATCTTTGGTTTTGCAAAGATGCAAGGAGATAAATCTTGTTTTACATTGGAAAAAATCTCACTTCATGGTCGAGGAGGGAATATGCTAGGCCATCGCATTTCCTTCAAGGGAATTGAGGTCAACCAAGAAAAGATAGAAGTTATTGACAAACACCTACCACCGACCAATGTGAAAGGTGTGAGGAGCTTCTTGGGTCACACCTGATTCAATCGTCGTTTTATCAAGGATATTTCCCAAATTACTAAACCTCTATGCACTCTGTTAATTAAAGATATTCGGTTTGAATTTTCTACTAAATGCTTGCATGCTTTTGAAACATTGAAAAAGAAATTTAATTTCAGCACCTATCATTGTATCACCAGATTGGAATTTACCTTTTGAATTAATATGTGATGCTAGTGATTATGTTATAGCAGTTGTTTTGGGGTAGAGAAATTTTTCTTAACAAAAGCTCAACTAAATTATGCTACTACTGAAAAAGAAATGTTGGCAGTTGTGTTTGTCTTGGACAAATTTTGTTCTTATTTGATAGGTTCAAAGGTGGTCATCTACACCTATCATTCGGCTCTTAAATACTTGCTGTCAAAGAGGGATGCCAAACCATGGCTGTTATGATGGATTCTGCTACTACAAGAGTTTGATTTGGAAATAAGAGATAAGAAATGTACTGAGAATGTAGTGGCCAATCACTTATCTTGCCTTAAGCTTAAACAGGCGGCTGGCGAGGAGAATTTTCCAATTAATGAGACCTTCCCGGACGAGCAATTAATGGCTATATAAGTTGTTTCATGGTATGCCGACATGGTTAATTATTTGGTGTCTAGAATTCTACCGGCCGAGATGACATATCAACAAAAGAAGAAGTTCTTCTTTGACTTGACATATCATTTTTGGAAGGAGCCTTTTCTATACCAACACTGCACAGACCAAATAATCAAGAGATGTGTGCCCGAAGAAGAGATGCAGAGCATACTCAGACATTGCCACTCATTGGAAGCAGGCGGCCATTTTGGTGGAGCAAAAACAACAGTATAAGTTTTACAATGCGGCTTCTATTGGCCAACTATTTTTAAAAACAGTTTTAATTTTGTTTATTTATATGATCATTGTCAAAGGGTTGGCAACATTTCTAAGAAACACGAGATGCCTTTAAACAATATTTTAGTGATTGAATTATTTGATATTTGGGGTATAGATTTCGTGGGTCCTTTTCCATCCTCATATTCTAACAAGTTTATTTGATTGGTGTAGATTATGTCTCCAAATGGGTGGGTCGCCTTGCCAACCAATGATGCGAGG